>CM021765.1:11421236-11471309 GCA_011076525.1 Nettapus auritus | reverse complement strand
GAAAGAAAGAAAGAAAGAAAGAAAGAAAGAAAGAAAGAAAGAAAGAAAACTTTCCCTCCCACAGACATTGTCCAGTAACAGTGTTCTGGTAACTGAACTGCTCCCCAAGAAACAATGCTTTTTTCTTTTTTTCTTTTTTCTTTTCTTTTCTTTTTTTATTTAATCATTTTATAATGAAGGGATGAATCTTTTGGCTTGTTAAGAAAAACTTTTTTTGACATTAAGTTTGCCTAATATTTTTAAATGAACTCAGGGAAATACACTGAGGCTGAAGTGAATTTTCTTGTCTGGGGCAATGAATGCAGACAGAGCACCTTTGTAATGTTTGTGCTGAATGTTTGAGGGAAGCTGGGGTTCTTGGGTATCCCTTCCTTTCAAAATGGAAGAGACAACTGAAGTAGAGTCTTGTCTAATGAAGAGAAAGGGTAAAAAACTCTTCCTGATGTTCTGTACTTTTCAGGAAAGTGTACAGAAGTGGGAAAACAGTGACAAATTCCATATCAACACAATAAGAACTGCAGTTATATATTTGACAGCAGTTCAGATGTCTTTTTCAAGATGCAGCACATAATCTGATGATTAAATTATGTATGGCCCAGCTGCTTCAAGCTTTAGTTTTATCAATTGGTTGAGTGGAAATTACTACTATATTTATTTAAGACTATCTTAGATCCACTTTGCATGTCTTGCAAGTCTTGCAAGTCACTGAAAAGATTTGGGGTAATGCAGCATCTGACCCAGGGATTTTACCTTATTTTTTCACTGCCCCTTTTTTGTGAAAATTATTTGGATGTATTAAAAGAGATATTTCCCAAAGACAACAAAATGCCAATGCAGCTGCCTGACAAGGTCATATATAGAGTAATAATTTGCATGAAGCTGGAAGAAGTGCATGCCTTTCTAGGGCACAAACAAGGTTGGAGAATGCCAGAAGTTATACAGACAAAATAATTATAACTTGAATCAAAACAGCTTGCCTCTTTTAACCTTCCCATGGAGTCAGCTAATTTATTAAACTCTGGGCATTGCAGTCAGAGCTCTAAAGAGCTTTTTTGTTCCATTTTACTGCACTCTACTGCATGAACGAGCAGTGGATGTAGCAGTGCTCTTGATTCAGATGTTTACAAATCACAGACCAATAGTATTTGACTATTTTATCAGCACATGTGATGCTGTACACAGCCATAGCAGCAGAGAGACATAATGCAAGAACTATATTACTTGAAGAATTAATGGGTCATATTTCAAAAGCTATGAGGTGTTCTTAAAAAAAATAAAAAAATAAAAAAATCCACTTTGTCAAGACTGTTAACATAAAATTAGGGATACTTCTGATCACAAATGTGTGTTATTATTCTTAACATGAGAAAGTATACACAGACTAAATTTGTAGCCATTAAAGACACTGAAAATACTTATCTGACCCTGGCTTGGTTGAACAGCAAATATTGTCTGTGGGTGGCAAAAAAACATTGTTCTATTTTCTGGTTGAATGCAATAGTGAATAAGATGTCAGGATGATGTTTTGTTGACCACGAATATATGGCTAACTCTGTTTTATGACTTATTCAGTGAGTTTTTATATTAATTTGATTAATTTATGAATTTGTGAATTCAAATAATCTAGCTGTATGATACATTTGTAAAGTCTCTCTCATGGACTGTAACATCTAGTAATGTTACAGCTCTATTGTTCATAGATAGTCCTGCCCCATGTAACTTATGCATCAACCTAGGAAAATACTGTGTAAATCTGTTATGAAGGTTTTGTCTCTATGGTGGATAAGACTTCCTGAAAACACGCTTCTGTGTTAATGAAATCTTGTTCATCTTGGCTAATTTGCTTCTCACACAGTCTGTTTGGACTGGAGTGGCAGTGAAATAACGTATGGCCCAACTCCACTCTGACATCTGGGAGGCCGTGATGTCTGGGAGAAGGAGTAGTGTCAGGTTCCTAAGAAGTTCTGAATTCCGGACTAGATATATACACAACTCTTGAAAATGTTGACAGCTTAGATCAGGTAGCTGTCAGAATACTGTTTCTAAGCCTGTGTCACATATATAAATCTTGGGGAATAGCTAACAAAGTCTTGTACCAAGAAAACATACCTTAGGTTAGGTCTGGCAGATGGGGAAGATATTGAAATTATGTTTGAAATGTCAACGGTGCTGGATGAAATGCAGAATTCCAGTCCTGAGTGTTGACTTTAAGGATCTTTCTGTTTATTATTAATAAATATGTCTCCTTTAAAAAGTACAGTTGTTCCATTAAACTTACAGAGAAAATGTTCTGTGTACACAAGCAGGCAGGGGAGAGAAATTATGGAAGAGAAAGCATGATTATCTCTACTACCCAGCACAGACAAAGGCCAAAGCATTCACCCATTAAAATAATTTGGTGGTATAAAGGAGATTAGCTTGAAATCTCTTGTCAATAGACATATACGTGCAGGAAAACAATTTAATACGTCCTCATTTGCTAGCCTATTGAATTAGACAGGGAATTTTGGCAATCACTGAGAGCAAGTAAATACTTTTCATGGCCTGGTGAGGTGAGATTATTGATCAGTTAGAAACATTTGTCTTTAAAACAATGATCCCAATCCTTTTGCTTGGAGATATATTTAACATGAATGTGAAGAATCAAGTCAGAAATGTGACAATCTGTCAACTTTATGGTGAGTTCTTTTCTGTTCAGATTTTGATTACCAAAGAAATAAGTTAGGGTGGCCAGAGAAGAAAAAAGAAAGATCCCTTGCATATGAAAGGTCATTAAGGGCATGTTTATAGTACATTCTGCATGGGAGTGAAGAATGCTGTAGAACACAATGGCAGTGCTTTGCTCCAGAGCTGGCTGGGTAGCAGTGGTCAAAATCCCTGTTATGAATAAAAAAATCCTGGTGTTTGATCATTTAAGACATAGAAGCATTTCATTTACTGCCTGCAAACAAATATACGTGGAGGTGGTGATTTTTTTTTTTTTTTTTTTAATTTGTTTGTTTGTTATCCTGGATATGTTTATGGATCTGAAAACATAACAAAATTTACATAAAAAAAAAAAAAAAAACTTTTGAAAATTCTCATCAGAAAAATGTTATTGGTAATTTAATACTATTTTTTAAGCTCATTATTTTGAGTATTATTTTTCAGAGACAGAGAGATTGTCATTAAGCAAAAATGACTTTCCACATTTGACTTCTTTGCCTAAAGATTGATTGATGTCCTTTCCAACTCATTGTTTTAAATCTTCACAAAGAAATATTGCCTTCTGGACATCACAAAAATACTGAACATGCACAGATCTGAATTTTCTGGACATCTGTGTGTTTACTAAAACTCCAATCACATTTCAGGCAGCATTGATGTAAGCAATTACCTTTGAACTGTGTGCTTAAAAAGACAATCTGACTTCATATGCAAATATTTCATTGAGATTTTTGTCATATATACATATCTCTATATACATCTATATCTATATATAGAGAGAGATATATCTATATATAGATATATCATTATATACTTTTAGGAATGCATTTGTATCTATATTCCTGAAAGTCAGCTTGAGTATTTAGGATTGCATACATTCTTCACTTTGATAAGCTGAACATATTGTATAGAGAACATAACTCTTGCTACAGACATAGTAATTGTAATAGAGGGTATAGTAGGTTGGCATAAGATTTAACATTTTGCATGAGTCAGCTTCATCTGCTATTCTCTCTGAATAAAGGAGAGCTGGTAACTGCTCCCTCCTATTAGCAATCTGGGAGAATCCCTGCTACCTTTTTGCTCAGTAAAGTATTGAATCTCTTGAAAGAGTGTGATTTGCTGTCATTGCTAGTTCATTATTCAGGGCTGCCTACCCCTCTTCTCCCCACCACCCCGCCCCATCTCTGCGCACCATTGTGGGGGGGCTGAGGAGCAGAATTCCCCAGCCAGGAGCCATGGGGTACGAGGGGCAGGCCCAGGGCATGAGCTGAGGCCTGCAGAGGCCGGGGCAGGGTTGTGGTGGGGCTGGAGATGGCATCCCACAGCCCCACTGAGGCAGGGCCAACAACAGCCCCTGGGGTGGAATAGAGTGTGGGAAGCGTAGGTGTGGATAGAGACTCTAGGGGCTGTGACTCAGGTTCCTGGCAGAAAAAGCAGCTTCCATTTTGGGGAGGGTGGGCAGTCTCTGCTCTAGTTTTTGTGTGGAAACCCTGAAGTCTTTTCTTACATGACAGTAAGAAGCTTGTTCTGAGCAAGGCTGCCACTGGAGCAGGAACAAAAAACAGTGGGAAATAAATACATAACTATTTCTCCTAGGTAGATGACTGAAAAAATCATGCTTTCAAAATCTATTGGCCCCCCATTACCTGATCAGACTCTCCCAGAAGTTTCCCTGGTGCTCACTTGAAAGCGACTCTCCTAACATGTTAATATTTATTGACTTGATCTTACAAGTTTTCAGCAGACAATTCTCCTGCTGAATTCAACTAATGTTACTTTATTATTGTCTACTAAAATGAACCTCATCTTTTACTCTGGCTGCATGTTCAATATATGCATATGACAAATGTTCAAGATGTTTTTAATATCACCTTTTGAAAACACTTCTGTCTACTTACCACCACTTCCCACTGTGGGAAAACTTGATTTTTCAGTGAGCCAAACTCATGATGTCTTTGCCTGAGAACTCTCAGAGACATTAATACAAATTAAATAAAATACAAATGTAAAGAAGATGAATATTACTTGATCCTTGATTAGGAATTTTTATTCAGAATTGAAGTGGATTTAATCTCCTTTCACTTATTTCAATTTGAAAGTGAATTAAACTAAACACAAAAATTTAATGCCATTCAAATAGCAAATATGCAACCTAAGTTCACAATAACTTTTAGAGTACCTGTGTGTCAAATAACTGTTGATAGGGGATATTTGTTATTACTATTACTTATTTATTTATTTTGGTGTAGGTATAAGATGATTTTATTGTAGACAATGGAAAAAATATTTTTAGTTGAATTTTTGGTGTTTCTGTCATAAAAGAAATGTACAGTTAGTTCTTCTTGGAAACTGAATATATTTCTAGTAAGATTGATTTATTAATTGAATGTTTGTGTGAAAGGACATTGAGGAGATTTTCCAAATAAAAGAAAGGAAATTCCAAGTTTTATATATATATATGTTTAGAAACTCCTGTTCCAACCCCTGTCCTTTCATTTCTTCACTTTTAGCTTGATTTTGAATAGCTTTTTAAGCTATTTTTTTCTATTTGTTTGTTTCACTACCTGTGGCACCACACAATCAGACAGAATGAAAGGGTACATACTGAATCCCTGCTATTGCAAGTGAGCTAGTTTCTCAGAAACTCTGTGCTCTTCTTTACTCTTTTCAGGAACAGTTCCTATTTAAAGGATACAATAACTCAGGCATTACACATTTATATATATATATATTTCACTCTTTTTCCTCAGCATGATGCATTTCTCTGTATGCTAAACCATAAAATGTTGCCCTTAGATAGTCTGTGAAATTCAGCATTGATAAATTTCATATAATTTTAGTGGACCCAAAGTGTACCTGGTGGGCTGTTTTCTGCTGAAGCAGAAAAGAAAGCTGAAATGAACTTGAAAGTGATATGGGCTCTTGGCTTCATGAAAGAAAATGAAACAAGATGTTTAGATTGTTCCCTCCTGAATAGTTGGGTGTCATGCTTGGGTCAATAAAGCTCACAGCCTGAGATTTTACAGCAGTCATGAATTTATGATTAGGTCAGCAATGAGGCAGAGAAAAAGATTTTGTGATTCTGAACAAAAGGTTGTGTCATTTCACAGGTTCTTCCAGCCGTCCACCTTTCTAGGCGCTGGAAGGAGACAGACTACTACTTGAATTGCACTCTGTGGCCTGGTGCTTTAATAAAAGGGGCATTTCCCCTGGTATGATTTTGGTCATGTACGTGGCTGGAATTTTTATTTTTTGGTTTGTTATGAGTAGCACATATTTCAGTTTCACTTAGGAGACCTGCAAGAGCAGTGTTTTGCAAAGAGCTCTTGCAATGCACTTTCCTTTCCTGTATTTTAGCTGGCTTTCTCAAAGGAAATATTTTATGATTTCTATAGTTTATGAATTAAGGATATACAATATGTTTAGCAAGAACCACTTTCAGGTGTCTTCTCAGGGATGGTTCTGTCTGCACCTTATCTGTTCATAGATCAGCAGTAGGAGCCTAGCACTCAGAGTCCTTTGGCTCATTCAACCTTGGAGTTCACAGTCATGATTTTCAAAGGTCTCACCAGGAAATAGGTGTTAAATTGTGTTGGAACATCAAAGGAATCTATGTGCTTAACCTGTTCAGCCACATTGGCCAAGCATCTTTAAAAAAAAATAAAAATAATAATAAAAAAAAAAAATGTCAGCATGAAATATACAGTCCAGGTGCCTCTACTGTACTTGAGTAATAAAACATATGTAAGATAAGAATTATTACAGCATAGGACCTGATAACCTTAAGAAAAATTGAGACTAAGTGGTGAAGTGACTGTCTTACTGTAGTGGACTAAGTGACGGGCAGGAATTAACGAGGTGACCTAAATCCATCAGAGGTCTGCTACTCTGTAACTGTAAAGATGCTATCTCACATCTTACCTTACCAGTTTATCAGTGCAGCTTTCGTCTTATTCATTTGTGCAAATGTTGAGGACCAAAAACACTGCTATGCACAGCCAGAAAATAGCTACTTCTTCTAAAGACCTGTGCCACAGGCTTGCTTCTGCCACACAAATGGAGATAAAGTACTTCAATATTTCGCTTCTCTTCTTTGCGGTGGGGTGGTATAACCATCCTGGAGGAAGACATAGTGGTAGAACCCCAGTCTCCTCTATTGTTTTCCCAATCACTGTACTGCTTCTATCTGATAATCCATGTAGGGATCTCCCATTGCATTTTTAATTTCTAAAATGAGAAGATTTTATCCCCTGCCTATTGTGGTTACTGTTGATTAGAACAGGAAAGGAAAAGATCAAACACAGTGAAGAATGTATTTCTCCGATCAAGATTCAAAGCAGAAATAATTATATATCATAAGCCTAATTACTAAGTTTTAATAATAGCACAGAAGAAGTGTTTGCCCCAAATAAACTGTTTCCTTGAGGTTTACCTTGCTTGAAGGCTGAACTTTATGACAGTGTCAAAGAAACAATTTGCCAAAGATCCATGTGATTTTAAAATTTTACAGTCTAATTGTAATTACAACATCTGTATAGACATATTTGGGTGACCTTATTGCACTCTACAGGTACCTGAAAGGAGGCTGTAGCGAGGTGGCGGTTGGTCTATTCTCCCACATGCCTGGTGACAGGACAAGGGGGAATGGGCTAAAGTTGCGCCAGGGGAGGTTTAGGTTGGATATTAGGAAAAACTTCTTTACTGAAAGGGTTGTTAGTCACTGGAATAGGCTGCCCAGGGAAGTGGTTGAGTCACCATCCCTGGAGGTCTTTAAAAGACATTTAGATGTAGAGCTTAGGGATATGGTTTAGTGAAAGATTTGTTAGTGTTAGGTCAGAGGTTGGACTCGGTGATCTTGTAGGTCTCTTCCAACCTAGACTATTCTGTGACTCTGTGATTCTGTGATATTGTGATGCTCAAAAAATGCATCACACGTTTTCAGAAGCAGAACAGAAAAAGCTTTGAAATGCTGATGTATATCTGCCTCTTCAAACTTAGAAAGACTATGCTGGTCTATAGCAAATTAGCAATAAAGGAAAGCACAGGAAAATCTCCGCTTTAGGAAATCCTCATTTATAACACAGAAGAATAAGAAAGGTGGTGGAGGTGGTGGAGGATTAGATTATGGTTTTCCTTGCCCTGTTCCTCTCTACAACCAATGGGAGTGCAGTGCCTTGATATGTTTTTGAAAATGCCAGAATTAGAGAAAAGCTATCACTATATGTTAGTTCTGTCTTTTGTCTGATGGAGGTTCACTAATCCAAAGGAGAAGAGTTGTGGCTGCAGCTGACTTTTACAAAGTTAATTTGTTTTGCCCGTCAGAACCCTTCCATGGGAAATCAGTGTGAAAGGGAATAGTCTGCCATGTTTGTGTATAATGATAATGTTATGACCACACTATAGAAGGTATGATTTTTTTAAACATCAGTATTCCAGTGAAAGAGTTAATGCTGATATTTTTACACAACCGTGATGTGGATTTCTTTTTGCAGTGTCATTTCATCAAAAGAAAAAAGGCTATACTTTCATTTTTGCATGACTCTGTATGTCCTAGAAGCCAGTTTTACCATTTGAATTATACCACAGTAGCTGAAACCCCAAAATATTACAATTAGTCAGATTTATAATGGAAGCAAATGTAGGAATACCCTTGAACATGTCTTAGGTGTGCAACTTTCTGTCTGACAGATAGGTTTAGACAGTTATGAACTCCCTTGTCTGAGTTCTGAGTTGTCTGGATAAGAGCCGTTTCCATTCTCAAAGCCAAAGAGTTACATCAGTGTGGCACTGTCCCAAGGTAGCTTCCCCTGTTCCCGTGGTTAACTGTCTGCTGGATCAGGGCTGATTGATGTCTATCCATGTGCAAAGATTTCCCTGCCTAAGTCCCATGTACTCATCCCACTGTCATTTGGTAAGGTGTATGCACAGCTCAGTACTGAAGCATCATCACCTGCTTGACAGACAGCTGTAATATGCAAGGCCTGATTCTGATCATCCTCACAGAGGGAGTATACAGCAGAAGTAAAAATACAGTTTTGTTCTTTCCATGCCAAGTCCTCTTTTGCTGCCCCAGGCCCATCCTTCTTCCTGGAGGCTCTCACACAATGGTAAAACTCAACTGTGCTTCTTTGCAAGGCTGTTTGGGAAAAAGCATCTATGCTGTACCTGTCCTGAGTATCAGCAGAATAGCACATAGTGCCAGGCTGCCATTCTGCATGGGTTCAAGGAATATCACAGAAATTTCACATAAAAACATTACAAGAAATCCATGTAGTTTGCATGACTGCTTAATGATATTCATTCCAGTTTTGGTGACAGAACTCTTTGTATGTGACAGGAAAACATTGGCTAAAGATGTGTTACAGATGCTTGTGAACCCATTCAGACTGACAAAGCTCTTGAAGTAACCATCTGCATACATGGTGGTGAAGAGCTTCACTGCAAAATCAGTCAGTTTAATTGTAAGCATTTCAGTGACTTTTGATTTTGTTTTGCACTGAGTCAGGCCCGAGGGCATATTGCAGTTTAGGCATTTCAGGTCTAGTCAAAATATTTTCTGGCAAAATTATTTCTCCAATTGCAACATTCTTTTAAAATGTAAGCTATAACGTATGTACAAATTGTAAATTATTTTATTTTTCTGACATACCTTTTATATTGTCTACCTCACTAAATTTTGGTACTGAATTTTTTTCTTTGTGTTTAAAGTGGTTAGATGCCCATCTCACTGAATTTTAATGGAAGTGTGATGCCTAAGAGTATTTCTACATTGCTTTCACTTTAAACAATATTTTTTTCATTTTCTGTCTCCAAGACTGAGAGGAATATTTTTGTCTCATTATGTCCTTCAGTAATGTCTGCCTGCTTACCCAAGGCACCAGGTGGATTTTGCCACTTGAACTCCATATTACCATGATATGGTGACCTACCATAGCTTGCTAGAGTTCATCTACAGGGTCAGTATTCATGTATTTGACTGAAGTAATGATAATGATAAGGTCCTTAAGACTTAATTCAAAAATTTGGATTTTGATTTAATTATTTCTAACAGACTACTAAGTCTTTTTGGTGAAGTCCAGGAGCTTTGAACTTGGGACCTCCTTAACAAAAGTGTGAAATAATATTTCTTTGGGCTCTTATCATTCAGATAGTGCAGAGCTGAATTATCTATAAATCAAGTACTGAGAGATTTGTAACAGATACCCTATATTTGATTTTTGTGAGCCAGAAAAACAAACAAACAAACAAACAAACAAAAAAACTGCTACTGATTTGAAGAAAAGCAGAGTTGTGTACAAACTAATGGATAGAGAAAGTCTGAGGAATAGCAGAGACTGGCATGTGCCAGTCAATACATAAACTGTCATAAGAAGCAATAAACAGGAAGAAGTCAAATGCAGTGTTGAAAGGTAATGGATCATAGACATAACTGTGCTTACTCAAGGTGCTGGAGAAAATTTGTCTAAAACATTGCACATTTTTCTGGTTATATTTTAAAAATTTGAATCAAGAACCAGATCAGAAACATAACAGCCACTGGAATGATCAATGCAATGGAGAGCCTTTTTATGAAATGTTACTAAAAAAGCATTACTTGTTTAGTCTGTTAGATGACGTCTCAGAGAGAATTTGAATGCTCTATAAAGATCCTTGATGGGTGAGCATCAGGAAGGGAAAAACTATTTATGGTAAAGGACAGTGCTGGCACAAGAATAAATGCATATAAACTAGCTATGAATGCAATTAGGCTGGATATGAGGAGATTTTTAACTGTGAGAGAAACTAAATTCTGACACAGACTTCCAGTTAGAGAAATAAAGGTATAAAACCTAATTGACTCTAAGACAGAGCAATATTGGTTTATGAAAGCAATAGTACAATATATGATATTAACAACTAGACTTCAGGAGCCAGTCTTGTGTTCCCTTATTGTTATGCATAGGCATGTCTGTGGTTTACAAACTGTGCAGAGCACTAATGTTTCTTTCTGCATTTTAAACATTTTAAAGTCATTATCCACATGTAATTTTAATCCATTACTACTACGTCTGTACATTAGCTTTCAAACTGAGTAGGATTCATTTTGACACAGTAAAAGTGATTAGTCATCAAAACAGTTTTATGAAATAACTAACCAAATGGGATGATGTGACTAGCACATTAACACCTTCCATTTGAAAGTCAGAGCTCACCTGTCACAACAAAGGAAACTCTGAAACAGAGAGACAAGAAAATTTGAGCTATAGAACACTGTCACCTGATCAATGTTATGGTGAAAGACCAGACACTCATATTCAATTAACATGTAACATCCTCTCCTCTCCACTAAAAATATTTTGTTTGATAAAAAATCAGAGCACAGCAATCCCTTGTAGAATTAATGATAAATTTCTGAGTATGCATCAGGACAAGTAAATCAATCGTACAATATTTTTTTCCTGAAATCTGTGATACATAGGTGGAGAGTTGAGGAGGCAGGGAGGAAACTACATTTAATAAACAACTGTATGTGCTTTTCTATCAACAAAGACATCAGCTATGGTGTGCATCTTTGACCCTGCAAGAATACTCTTTCATGTTCCTGTTCGCTACGGATTGAAGTCTAAGATGAATCAAGAATCTCATCTTTAAATATTTTAATTCACCTCTTTTTTATTCAGATGTGCAACTTGTCAAGGAAAGATAAATAAGAAAACAAAAACCTTCATTGTTTTTGTCTGCATCATTTTCTTTTGATTCTCACCTCCTTAATCCTGCTTCATTGAAAAAAAAAAAAAAAAAAAAAAAAAAAAAAGTCATTATGGGAACTTAGCTGGATTTCACACCTAACTGTATAGTTGAGAGAATTACTGGATCAGCAGTTATTTTGATTTAAATTACAATAAAAATATCAATATAAAAACTCCATGGACTTTAACTTTATAGATCTGCAATTACAGTTGTTGTGTACACAGAATCAAACTAACAAAAACAAAAACAACACAATAAAACAACAACAGGTATAAATAAATGCTTGTCATCCAGACAATGAGCAACATAAGAAACTCAGCTTTGCTTCTCCCTCTGTCCATAACTGCAAGGTTTCCCCCAGAGCTGTCAGATCAATAATTTCTGCAGAGTGAGAAGATCTTGCAGCAGCTCTGTGATATCAGTTCCACACTTCATGGAAAATGCCCTTCTAACAATGCCTTTCTCTTAAAATGAAAGGAGATCAGTTGGACTTTCTCAGCTAATCTCAAACCTGTAAGCACATCCAAAGAAAATAAAGTGTTTTTCAAACAGGTGTGCTCTGGCCTTTCAAGAAGTGCAGAGCTCACAGCTCCACATCCTGAAAAGTCAGAAGATGATGAGATACCTAACATGACCTTTGTAAGCAAAGGCATGCTAGGCTCTCACTGAAAGCCTCTGTGCAGTAGCTTTTCCAGCTTCATGGCTTTGTGGTGAAGCCCCATGGAATGTAATACCTGATTTTATTAAACTTAGTCTTTATAGCAGATGCTGCACCCTAGGCCTGCTGTATGGCTCCCCATAGCCACAACGAGTAAAGAAGAAGATGAGTTACCCTACCTTCACTTCTCCTTGGATAGTAAAACTATTGTTTGGAACCTCTGTGTCTTTGCAAGTCTGTTGAGATCAAAAGTGATACTGTGATTATACATTTTTACAGAACTCGTGGTTTCAAAAAGCCTAAGTATTTTGGATTCGCTATCTCATTTTCCATATTATTAACTGTTTCTCAATTTCCTTTTTTTTTTTTCTTCTGTAAATTATCTGATAAAATTGAAGGAGTGCTGATAACAACCTCTATCGTATGAAAGCCTAAAAGAACACACATTATACTCATTATACTTTAATTGTTGTCTTAGCCAAAGATTCAGCTTCACTGGTTTCAATTAATGGAATTTCTACATGGTAATCTCTCACATAGTTTTGGTGTCTGAATTTTTTTTTTTTTTTTTTAATCAAAATAGACTTTTGATCAATGATAATTTATTGATGAAATTAAGACAAAAAAATGTATAGATACTAACATAGTAGAGAGATATACAATAAATTAAAGCTGATTTGAAGGATGATTTAATCAAGATGGTTCCAGCTTGAAGACTATGTTAGCTTTATGTAGTTGAAAGCTTTACTGGTTGCCTTAAAGTCACTTTAGATGTGGTGTCAGATCAGATAGTCACAAATAAACCACGTTTTCTCTGTAAGAAAACACATTTCATGAAATTTTCAAGACATCATTCATTATACATTTCCTTTTGGTGCTTCCTTGAAATGTCCCACTTTAGACACTGAAAACATCTCACACATCAAGATCACAAAATCTGAGAAGTATTTTCCTCCTAAATGTACAGCATCTGATTGTGCCCAAAATAATGAGTGTATTAATTCTACTTATTGATGTGATCCTATGCTGTGAAAATAAAGTTATAAATGACACTGAAAAACATTGATGTAAGAGAAAAGTAGGAATCCATTGCTATTCTACAAACCCTAAATTCTAAATATTTAAGTTTTCTTGCTGCACCTCAGATTGAATACTGCTGTATAGTTTCAATCTTGAGGAATTTAGTGGGCTGAAGCAAAGTAGTAGCTTTCATAAAATACTGGAGTCAGTGGTTTATATGAACAGAAGAGCCTTTTTCCTGTTATGTATGAGTGCCATGTGTTTCTACTTCCCTGAAGAAGAGGTTGCTCTTGCATCAGCTTTGGCCAACATTTTATATCATGGACTTTCTTCCAACACTTTGGGCAGCAAAATTAAAAGCAGATGAAATTATAAGCACTCCTTGCTGCTTTGATTAAACATAATTTGATATTTCTCAGCACTTTGTAGGATCAAGAACATAGAGTCACAAAGCTGACTCTGGCATGAAGAGTCACAAATGGTCATACTGTATTAAACCATGGAAGTTGGTTTTTCAGCTTTGAGACCCTTCTGGAATCTGTAGTCATTTGAATCTTCTATAGCAGTGTGAGATTAAATCATGACTTTGTTTTGCTGCACGTCAAGGGCTCCTGGTCTGGTTGCTATTAAAGTGTGTAGCTAGCTGATCTCCAGTATGTAACAGATAAATTACATCCTTCTCCTCTTGAAAAATAACATCAGTTACAGTATTGATTTTCATCCAGCACTGTTGTATTGACAAAACCCAATGTTTCCAAACAAGCTTTGCTGTGCTCCAATTGGTGTATGGAACCAAAAATCTTTCAATTAATGTTCATTAAAGCCAGTCAGTTGATTCTGAACTGAAATCATGAGAGTTTATTTTTGAAAAGACTATTTACACTTCTGTGTCAAACTCAGTAGAGCAATAAACCCATGCATGTTGCAGCCTCCACATACTGAGCATAAGAATAATAGTAATGATACTATTCTAGCACAAATTATTGTTACTAATGCTCAGAATCATAACTCATGTTGTGCCATAAGAGAGGCTTTTTGGCCTGGATGATCACTCTCTTTGTAGATTTCAGCATGACAGACTGAAGATTTCAGCTGATGCCCATATCTGATATGGTATGATTTTGGTTGTGTACCTATAAACTGAGATAAAATCTGGACCCTTCTTTCCTGAGTTTGTGAATAGCAAGATATTTTTCCTTGTTTTGTTTTTGTTTTGTTTCCTTTTTTTTTTAGTATCTAGAGCCTTCAAAGCCTATATTGTTTTGGCATCAAAGTTGTCACCAGGTAATATGAAATCCTTAGGGAACATTATTATATGAAAATGGTCACAGTGTCACTTGTGTCAGTCAAAACCTTATGAATGAAATTCAGCTCTAAACTAAGACTTTTAAATCTAAGCATATATCTATAGGTGTCTATATGGCAGTTGTGGCATCTAAGCTCCCTGTATAACCATTAGAGACCTACTCAATTCTCTGAACAGAGCCTATATAGCAACTCACCTCTTGTGGTTGGTGGTCCTTAAGGCTTGAGTCTATTGTCCAGATACGAACAGAACAATACTGGGTTTGTCTGTCATGTCTTCCACCTCTGGGTGGACATCTCAGATACTCCTGGCTATCTCATCATTAAGTATTTATATTTAGGCAGCTGAATAGAGACAGGATTGCTTTCATAGCCTTCCCAGTCACTAGTGCTATCATGAGCATAGGAATTCTCCAGGTGAAATGGTTCAGCGCTGGAGCCTCAAGAAATCTCAAAGATAATATCTATGAAAAGCCATTATTCAACTGTATCAGAAATGTCATATTATTCAGTAGAAGTGTGCCTCAGAAAACAAAAGATAGCTTTGTATCTTCTTATGGGCAGAATGATATTTATATACTTACATAAGGATTAAGACTAGAGAAATGAGGGTGCAAGGAGAGTGGAAAGAGAGAGAAAAAAAAACAGGATGCAGAGGATGTGGAATGAGAAGGAAGAAAAGAAAAATAGAACAGAAACAATAGGGAATACAAATGACTCAGATGACTCTCTAGGAAAATGAAGCTGCTTTTGCATTTTAGAAGGTTGTGATTGTTGCTCACTATATATTTTAGGTAGCTACATTCTGCTGGAATTTGTTCCTGTTCTTCCAACTAAAATTTAGAGTTACAAAAGCAATACTAGGAGCCATAAGAAAGTTTGCTAGTGGTCACATATGTAGTGCTTATTGTACACAATCAAGACCTTTTTTTTTTCTAAGGACAACCAATTTCTGCTGAGTTCTTCTGCAAACCTGACCATTTATTTTGGTGCACACCCCAGAGCTAAGAACTGAGGAGAGAACCTATCCTTAAATACAGTATCCTGAACTCACTGAAGTCAATTGTGAATATCTCTTGCATTTCATTTTGAACAGGATTCGACCTTGAGAAATTTTTTTGTGTGAAAAGAAGTCTATCACTTAAAAAAAATTCTAGGGTATTTTATTTGAAAAATATGTTCTGTATTCATATTCCAAAAGGAAAGTGTTTTTTTTTGTTGTTGTTGTTTGGTGGGTTTTTTTGTTTTGTTTTGTTTTGTTTTTGCTTGCCATAGTGTTTTAAATGCATATACACATGGGAAAAAAACACCTAAGTCCTGTGAATAAAAAGGCAGCGAGAGGCTCAGCCTTCCTTGACCTGCTGCTAGCACTTCTCATATTTCTGTAAAGTGTAATCAGTTGTGGCACCAGCAGCATGAGAGCCGGATGTCAGTGCTGGCAAAGGAGTTCCTGTTGTGCCTTACAACCAGCTAAGCATCTGAAGGGCAAATGGAATCTTTTTGCTTTAAATATCAAACAGTTATTTTAAACTTTAAACATGGAAGCTGTTCTTCTGAGAAAGGTATTAAAAGTGATAGAAACATGGTTTATGGTCTGTCAGTGGGGAACCATGTTACTTTCCTGTAGTACAGTACATTCAGGATAAATAAGAACGCTTTTCTATTTCAGCCCTTTGGGAAGCAAGTTTTTAGGGCCATCAATTACCTTGTTGATATTTTGTTTGTGCTGTCTGTAGGAAAAAGGGTAGCTTTGCATGAAACACTGAATGGCCAAAGGCAAACCACAAAAAGAAGTTAAGGGGGGCAGGGGTATTTGATTTTTGAAGGAGGATTTAGGAAAGGAAATCTGTGTATTTAAGTTAAGAGGTGATGAAACATTAATCCAATTTATAAATCTTTCATGAGAGTAGACTTCTGGGGTAGGGAAAGAGCGTTCAGGACAGCACTCAGCAGAACAGCTGAGAACAGAGTTGTGCAAAGGAAAGAGGAGTGATAAAACATGAAAAAGGAAAACTTCCTTTCAGTGAGAAGCATTGGTCTACAGAATCACTCCAATAACAGTGATAGAGATACTATTTTGAACTCTATATTAAATTACTTAGAGTAGTGAACAGACTATGAGATCAAAGTCTTTTCTACTGAGCCATAGCTGAGAGCAAAAGAAGTAGTGAGATAATTCCTGCCTTGGAAATCTAATGAGATTGATATGGTAGATAAAAAATAAGAAGAAAAGTAAAGGCTACAGAAACTTTCCTAAGGTTACAACCCATGTCAGTGATGTATTTATATATTTATTACTGATTTATCTAATGAGATGAAAATGTGACGCATGGACTTTTGTATTATAGCCATTCGCTAAAAGGAGATGAGCTGAACCAGCCTTTCACCTGAAAAACTCTCCCATTTGCTATAATTATCTCACATGAACATGCAGAGTAGAATAGTGGCATTCTGAGTGTACTGTAAATTATTAGCATTTACCTCATAATCAGAATTGAGCTACACATTAACTCTGAATATGATAAGCTCTTCTTACAACTTATAACTCATAAATGTATTTCCCTCATTGTTTTCCGTTGCTGAAAAATGAATGAAATTGGACTTTAAAGTCCCTCTAGTGAGGATTGCATCACTCCAGAAAAGACATTGCAATCACCTCCAGCTTTATGCGGATTATCATTCCTTTAATACACATACACTTATTTGGGAAGTTTTTTGTTGTTGTTGTTTTTTTTTTTTTTATGATGCTTAAACATTTTTGGGAGCCTGGGAAGCCATAACAGTCCTGTGGATTTCAGTGTGGTTGGAGAGAGAAAAGCTTTGTCTGGCAGGGATGCCATGTTTGGCAGTCAGAATTACCAGAAAACAGCAGATTTACAAACTGACTCCAGGCTCTTATAGACAGGGTGTTTAAGTCAACAAATTTGTTTTACAACATAGCAGCAAATACTACAGATATTCCTAGTTGTGTTTTAATGACAAAATATCAGACCACAGGCTTAGCAGTTCTAAAGAAATAGTATAAACACAATCTTCACATGCTTGAAGAAGATGCATTAAGTAATGTGCCTCACAATTTGCTGATAATTTGCACTGAGACTGAGATAAAATAACATTTAAGAATGGATTTGCACAGAAGATAAATATTGTTAGCAGGCATATATAGCCCTCTGGTAGAACAGTGCAATATCAGAAAATATTTTATGTGTAAAATTGTTGTGGAATTTATTAAAAAAAAAATAATAATAAAGGTTTTGTCAGAAAAATATTATTACATATGTGCTTAATTTTATATAGATGAGTAGTTGTCACTGGGCTTGAACTTCCTCTTCTTTATGTTTTATGCCCTCTTTCTCTCTTTTTCCTGTATAATTTTCCATTTCTCCCTTTTCTATCCTTTCTAAGTGCATTTGTTCCCTATACCATGCTTCTGCCTTTCATGTTTTTGACTGCCTTTGTCAGTTTTTTCTCTCCCACCAGGAAAGGAAATCTGCACAACAGAGAAACAATGACTTTTGAATGAAACCAGATGCAGGTGTGGCATTCACATCACACATTTACATGACTAAAGTACACTTAAAAAAAAAAAAAAAAAAAAAAAAAAAAAAAAAAAAAACTGTGCTTCATGAAATCACCTTTCAGATTTTAGTACAGTTGTAGAACATATTGGAAGAATGAAACCTTTACATTTAGATAAATTATCATTCAGTAGGATACTCTTCATCTTCTTAGGCACACAGATAAGATACTTTCTTCTTTCATTTTCTCATTGTATTTCCGTTTTTCTTGTATTTCACTGCAGCTGCTGAAACACGCTAGGAATTGTATGGATGCAAAAGCACAGATTCTGCTGTAACATATGCACAGTGTAAACAGATGAGAGAAGTAACACTCCAGGTAAATCCTTGCCCATATTTCCTTCCATACCCCCAAGTGTTATTGCTGTCCCTTCTCTCCTAGTCCAAAATGCCACTGAATGGATAGTTAGGGGTACTTTCCTTCACCTTGGATCACCATATGGCAGATCCCATATCCCAGATTAATTCAGCATTAATTTTGGAGAGGATGAAAGTCAGCTGGGAACCTGCACAGTAAGGGTACTGCCCAAAAGCAGGGCCTTGTCTGTCCTCCTCCTCCACACTCCTCTCTCCCTGCTTCATTCCCTTGTGACCGTGTTCGTTCATTGCTTACTTTCTCCCATTTCACAGAGCACCTGATGATTTGCCACTTTCCACTTCCATACACTTTTCAGCTTTCACACCTGACATGAAGCCATTTTGTTTCCTCTTCTGTTTACTGTTTGATTCCCCCTCTCTCTAGCTACAGGTTCCTGGGATGTTGGTGAATCCTGCAGCACATTTTCTCAGAGACCAGGATTGAGTGTGAGAAGACAGGGACACCCCTGCACTTTGGTTGCTGACAGCAAACACAGCTGTGCTGTCTGCCTAAGTTGTCTCCAGTTAGGATCTGGGGCTACATTAAGCAGTGCTCAATTTTTGATAATTGTAATTCAGGCCTTAAAAATTACGTGGCATTAGTAATCATAATCATAAAAGACAGTCTTTCATTGTCTTCCAATGATTACAGCTTAGTTTTAACATTTTCTAGCTCTTCTTGTGAAAAATAAATATTCACATTATGAAAAATTTAAAGTCACAGGAGAACTAGGACTTTCGGAAAAATACCAAAGTCTGCAAAGCTTCATGATAAGATGCAAGGAGCTGGCAACACAGAGCAGAATGCAGAAGAACAGGCAGCCAACACTGTAGCTCCAGCTGCATGGATTTGAGAGCTGGAGTTCAGGGAGATATCAAATCCCTTGTGAGAAACACATGCCCTTTATACCTCCCATGAGTGGTTGGGCCTATTGTCATCTCTGAAAAGACAGTGAATGTACAGAAAGCAAGTTAAAGAGCACTCACAAGCCTGTACATAAGGGTTGGAGCTGATATGCCTGCAGTAGCTTAAGTCCAGCTGGCTTAGATATTAATAACAGAGCACTCGCAGCAACACAATCTTTGGCAAACAGTTATATAGCTCCACTGAAGCCTCAGGCATCATTGTTCTTGGTACCTAAGACAGCTAACTTAGAGCTAATTATGTCTTACTGTGCTATAGTCATACTCTGGCTGAAAGAAATCATCCGTCAGAAGATGCTGGGTATGTCACATAAATCTTCATTGGACTATTTAAAATACCACCTGCTGCTGTGCCAGACACCTGCTCCTCCTCACTCATCTGAACTACGATGCTTGGGCACCATGGAGGATGAGGTGAGCCCGACCCTTTCCCCCTGTCTTTCTTTAGGATTGAAATACCTCTTTGTAGTTGTATGCTTCATGGTGCAGTGGTGAGAGAGAAAGGAGAGGGAAGAAAAGCAGCAAACCCAATGCTCCATCCTTCGACTGTAGCTGTGCAGAAACTGTGCTTTTCATATGGTTCACCAAAAGGCAAAAATCTTTTAAAATGTGCTGCTGTCTCAAGATTATTTACTTGCAAACTCAGAAGGAATGTGACAAGCTCCATTGGGAAAGAGCTAAACTTGGTAAACAGGCAACACCACTGGAGATGAAACTGAACTTTGACAAGCACATTATAATGCACATTGAAAGGAATGATTTAAGTTATAAGTACACACAGATGGTCCCTGTATTAGCCGCAGACTCATGTAATAAAGAATTTGATATTGCTACAGTAAGCCCCAAGTCTGCTCAGAGAATGGGAACGGAAAAGCACTTAGGCACATTAGGGAAGAAAGAAAATGAAGTGTTCAAAGTCAGTGCTTGTATATACATGTACACTTATGATAATGAATTCTAAACCTGTTTAAATAACCTCCATCCATAATCAGACTATTGTTTCATATCACCTGAAGTGAGATGAGAAAGCCTGTATGGAATTCAGTTCATGGGAATGAGAGGAACTGTCACTGCTGACATCTGTAAGCACTGCTGTGCCTGCTCCCCAGCTCTCGTCAGCTGAAGATGCATTGAAGACCACATATCTCGTCTTACTACCATTACTAAGCATTACTACCTCTGTCTCCTACATTTGGAAAAACCTGAGCTAAGGTAATGTTCTGGTGTTTTAAGTCTGATCTGTGAGTTGCTCTGTGCAGGGCTTTGACTGGGCACAGTTCAGACCAAGCCGTTCTTGGTTTCCCTCTTGGACTGGTTAAAGGCCACTCCTTGCTGGATATGTTGGAAGATGAATTGCCCTGTTAGGAAATACATACTCAATATCAACTAGAGAGACAGGTGCCATCCTAAAGCTATTGTGATTTCATTCCAAGAAGCATCTCCATTAGTTGGGATAGGGATCTCAGGTATTTAAAGCAGATTCAATGGATCGGCTTCTTGAAACCACTTGTTTATGCATCTTTAGAGGATAATCTGAACACCACATGAGCCCATGTGCTACTGAGTTTGCAAGGGGTATGTGGCTCAGTATCCCTGAACTGGTAAAAAGCCTGTGACATGAGTTTTAACACAGGTAATTTTAAGACTGAAATTCTCTTAATGGAAATATGTTTCAAATTATGAGACCTACTGTGAAAGCAGAAAAGCTGTGGCCAGTGAATGGTTTCAGATATGGAAGTCATAGATGTAGGTGGAATATGAACAGGAGACCGTCACGGTTTAAGAGCAAATGACAAATATGACTCATTAAAATGGAGAGATCAGCTTTAACAAAAATCCATTCAAATTGATAAATAGAAACAAAACTGCAGCTGAGAATGTGCGAAAATAATTTATACCATTTGGCACATGCATAACTAAAGGTCTGTGCCCCGCTCCTGAAATCACAGTTTTATGTTTAAAAACATTTAAAATCTGCAAGGGTAATCTGTACCAAAGTATGACTAATAGCCTTCAAGCAGCAATAATTATACAAAATAACTGTAAGTTGCACCATAGGTCATTATTTGAAAAATAAATTATAAAAACAACACATCTAAATTCCCTCTGTAGTGCATTTACTACCCAGTAATTCTCAAGTAAGCTGAGTTAATGTTCCAATAAAACATTCAGGCACAGTGAAGCTGAAAAGCACACACACAGCACAAAACATTTTTAAAATAGTCCAAAAATGGTTTCCATGCAATTAAAATGGGAGATGTATTATAACTGCATATATAGATATGCTACCTGATAGCAGAAATTTGTATCTGTACAGTTACAGTCCAGGAAGGCCAAAAAAACATCAGTAACACTACTTGGCATACTGGTTCCATGCTGCTGTGTGTGGAAATGAGTTCTGTTGGCAAAGTGATGTGATGGTTTTTTCAGTAATCTCACATTTTGATAGCATCACAATATAATTTCTTAGGACCCTCAATGGTCCTGCTTTGATATTTTAATTAGATTGTATGTTAGGATAGCTATCTGCTTACCTAGAAATAACTATGTATGCTGCTTTCTGCCTATTACAATAGTGCCTTAATTCCTTCACATTTGTAGTAAAACTTCTTCCCAATGTAATCTCAAGGAACGGTGATTTTATATTAACTTAAATGATGCCTGCTAAGTATATACGAATACGGTTCTGACTCCCCAGAACTGCATGTTAGTGGCAGCATGACTGAAAATATATCTCAAGAAATAATAATATAAAGTTATATGTTATAAAATGGATGAGGAGAAAAATGTTTCTTTTATTTATCTTTTACTTATGTGCTTCATGCTATATATCATCTGGCAAAGCTTGTATAAAGGAAATAGTTGAAAATATAGCCTGAATATTTCATTTCATTCATTAACTCACATACACATCCAGAAAGCAACAACAACAATGAAACGATATCCCAAACAAGCTCTCTAGAATACCATGATATTGCTAAAAACAGAAAAATGAATACCAAAACATAACAAGATTTCAACTCCATGTATTTTTATGGAACAACAGATCTTATCTTGAGTGCAATCACACAACATGTGCAAGACAACCAGGGGATCAGGCCTAGCCAGCATGGCTTCATGAAAGGCAAGTCCTGCCTGACCAATCTCATCTCTTTCTATGACCAGGTAACACGCCTGGTAGATGAAGGAATGGCTGTTGACATAGTCTACGCAGATGTCAAAAAAGCCTTTGACACAGTCTCCCACAGTATTCTTGTGGAGGAGCTGGCAGCCCATGGCTTATACAGGTACACTCTTTGCTGGATTAAAAACCGGCTGGACGGCTAGGTCACCACCCTCTTGGTGGTGAACAGAGTGAAATCCAGATGGTGAACGGTCATGAGTGTTGTTCCCCTGGGGTCAGTGTTGGGCCCATTCTCTTTAATATCTTTATTGATGACTTGGATGAGGGAATTGAGTGCACCCTCAGTAAGTTTACAGATGACACCAAGCTGGGGGGAAGTGTCGATCTGATGGGGGGTAGGAAGGCCCTGCAGAGGGACCTGTACAGTATGGGTTGATGGGCAGAAGCCAATGGGATGAAGTTCAACATGGCTAAGTGCTGGGTCCTGCACTTTGGTCACAACAACCCCATGTAACACTACAGGCTTAGGGGAGAGTGGCTCGAAAGCTGTGCAAAAGAAAAGGACCTGAAGGTGTTTGTCGATGCTCACCTGAACATGAGCCAGCAGTGTGCCCAGGTGGCCAAGGCAGCCAATGGCTTGTATCAGGAATAGTGTGGCCAGCAGGACCAGGGAGGTGATTGTCCCCCTGTACTCTGCTCTGGTGAGGCTGAGCCTCAAGTACTGTGTTCACTTTTGGGCCCCGCTGTACAAGGACATCAAGGCCCTGGAGTGTGCCCAGAGAAGGGCTACGGAGCTTGTGAGGGGGCTGGAGCACAAGTCCTATGAGGAGCCACTGAGGGAACTGGTATTGTTTAGTCTGGAGCAGAGGAGGCTCAGGGGAGACCTTAGTGCTTAGTGAAAGGAAGCTGTGGGGAGCTGGGGGTCAGCCTCTTCTCACATGTAACTAGTGACAGGGCTAGTGGGAATGTCCTTGAGTTGCACCAGGGGAGGTTCAGGTTGGAAATGAGGAGACATTTCCTCTCAGAAAGAGCAGTCAGGCATTGGGACGGGTTGCCCAGGGAGGTGGTGGAGTCACAATCCTTGGGGTGTTTAAGGAAAGGTTGGATGTGGTACTTAGGGACATGTTTTAGTGGGTAATATTGGTGGTTGGGGAACAGTCAGACCGGATGATCTTGGAGGTCTTTTCCAACCGTAATGATTCTTTGATTCTATGATTACTTTACTTGCAAAGTCAGAAGTTCAGGAGCACAGACACAGTTCTGGTTCCAACAATCCCCGTCCTTCTAATTTCCTACACTTCCCCCCCCCCCCCCCAAAAAAAAAAAAATACATTGGGAAATAAATTTGGGAAACAAAATTAGGTTTGCAGCCCTGCAGTTCACCAGGTTTGGGCTGAGCCAAAGAGGTGAGGGAATTGCTAGGTTGCGGAGCTCTAGCAGGGAGTGTACCAGCAGCCACTTCTCACCCATGCTAGGCAAATGATATATACAGGCTAGAATTTTGTTGCTAACACAGAAATGCACAGCCTTACTCACAGAAGTTGTCCTTAACTTGAACAGTTAGAGCTTGACTTTGGAAACAGAATTTGCAAGTGAATTAAGTCTGATGGACTCTGAAAGAAGACCAAGTTAGCTGAAACTGCTTTTGCAAACCCTGTGAGGATTTGCAATCCTGGGAGGATTTTGCCTCTAGAGCAGGTGAGGATAGTCAACAGTTCGGGGGTTATACATGGTACAAATATCCTAATACCAGGATACACAGATGTATGGTATATGTGAGAATTACTATGTGATAGGGATTACAAATCACCTAATTTCCTCTACCTGATCTCCCATAAGTCCATTGCAGCTGAATTTTGTATGGCTGAACTTCAGTTATCTGATTCATCCTTGGATGAGTGCAGCTATATATTCCAGTGTTAATATGAAAATATAAGTAATAATGCAACAGAGAAACACAGCTCATGCTTTTTTGGTTGCCCTCACATTCCTGGCATGTCATGACCAAGTGCAAACAAGCAGCTGTTTGCTGCATCCCTGTGTTGCTGGCCAGGTGACCACAGAGACTGTGTGATCTGCTGGCCATGGGCCATGCAGTTGTCCAGCTGTGGGGGACTGCTGAGAAAGCAGCAGTAAAAAGCCCATAAATACTTTTTGCTCTGATGTTAGGTTTCCTTGCTTCACAGACCTGCCTTACTGCTTTTCGGTTACCTCAGTCCATCCTAGGAAGAATGAGGGCAGTGATTGCCCCACTTACTACCTTTGAAACTGCAGTGTCTGTGGAGAAAAGACATCTGCAAACCCTCCTGCATTCCCATGCATATTCCATGCACAGTCTGGTCCCAAAAATTAATTCTGTTTGTTAAATGAAGTGTTACAAAAGAGCAAAATATATTATCTGACATGGCAAATAATAAAAGGGGCCTTTCAAAAGTTAGGTTATATAAACTGGGGAGTATGTGCATTAAATACACAGACGAGGAGCCGCAGAGAAGTGAGTATTGACTGTGTATAAACACTTCTGTCTAGAAATGAGACTCTGTAACTGAATGTAGTTGGCTGAACCTAAAACCACAGCAGCCATAGCACTTGCAGTGATGCTTAAAGGCAAAACAACACATCTAAATGAGAAAACTAAGGCTGAAATAGACTTCCCTATATAAGGTAAAACTCTAGGGGAAAAAAAAAATCAACACAGTGCCAGTATAATTAAATATCAGTCCATGTTGTAGATGAATGAACGCAGTAATCTATAAATTGCTCTTTTGATATTAAGCAACATTTAGGGAAAAAAAAAAAAAAAAAAAAAAAAAAGGTAATAATTTAATATACTCCTAGAGTTAATATATATATTTAAAATGACAAAGTAATGATTAAACACACAATAACGTATGGAATAAGCTAAATTTATCCTTTAGCTAGTTTAAGTAAGATACATAAGGGTTTACATTATGCTTTGTTTGTTTGCTTGTTTGTTTTTATTTTTTTTGGTTGGTTGGTTGGTTTGATTGGTTGGTTGGTTTGTTTTATTTGTTTATTTTTTTGGATTATTTTTGAGATTTGACTGAATCCCATGTCATGAAAATGCTGTTTGCAGTTGAGAACTATCCATTGGTATGTACCTGAGATACCTTTACTAGTTTCTTTAAACACACTGTTACAAATATGCACTGCCAAGATTGTTCCACTTACTGCCTTTCAACATGGCTGTGCAAGTGCTCACAAAATTTTTATAATAGTAAGGAGGCCATGTCCAGTTACATGGTGTACAAAAAAAAAAAAAATTAGCCCCTTCTGCTTCTGTTATTAGCCTTGTATTTTGTTATCTGGTTTCTCCTAGATTATTGTGTTTGCTACTAATTTCATTTAATATACTCAGGCTACCAGTAAATCTTTTTTTTTTTTTTTTTTTTTTTTTTTTTACATATCAAGTCAAATAAATTCAGCTACTAAACACTGAACTATGGGTACATTTGTCATCAGATGACACTTCTGGTACCCATGAATATGGAATGTGATTCTCTTCTCCATTAATGTTGAAAAGCTGATTCAAAATTTGACTTACACAGTGACAGAGACTGGACTTTTCCTTTTGGAAAAAAAAAAAAAAAAAAAAAAAGTTTATTATTAAGACCTTTGCATTAGACGATAAATGTATTTTTCATTTTAAGCTCACCCTCCTATAAAGTTATCCTGAAATGCTGACACAGAACATCTTATTCAGAAATTCAATTTATATAAAGAATAAATAAATAAAATAACATTCCCTCTTTTTTTTTTTTATTTTTTTTTAAGATGAGCTTCAATTACTGATCACTTTTGAATATCCTTTTTTACCTGATATTATTATTACTATTATTATTGTTGTTGTTATTATTGTTATTGTTATTCTTATTGTTATTAATTTCAATACAGTCATATAAACTGTTATTTTCATCTGCTTTAATTCCTCCAGATGTGATTTGGAATGTGAACTAAAATACAAGAAAATTTACCTTGTTTTTGAAAAGTTTCTCAGGAAGAAAATGTGTTCTATAGAGTTTAGGGAAGAAGGGATTATTGAAAAAAAAAAATGTAGGAGAATATAACATTATATCAAATATGAGTATTGAGTTAAAGAGATAACTGTTGAATAATTTCAGAATTTATTTCTGATGTTAAAAAATGGGAGAAAAAAAAAACACTACCTTCAGGACTGATTTTAACATTTCTGTTAGTTTTGAAATGTAATCAAAAAGTTTCTGTATAGAAAAAGCTCTGAAGAAAACCTCAGAATTTTACAAGCAATTCATCAAAATGCTGAGACAAAAAGTCCCAATGCTATTGTATGTGACATACAATAAAGACAGAGAAACAGAATAATTCATATACACTCATAAAAATGAGAGGACTTTTATCAAAGGCTATAGAAATCTCACAAAGAATAGAGAGAGAGAACTTGAATAATGACAGTGATGATATATTCCCAACAAAACCAGGACAATAATCAAATAGAGCAGTGTCTTTTAAAGGTAATACCATTTAGCTGAATGACCTGGAGCTGAATATATGGCATTGCTGATATTAGTTGAACTCAGTTTCTTGCAGGATTATCCCAGATCTGACTGATAGATATTGGAAAAATTATTTTTATCAAGTAAAATAAAGTTAACCAGCAAATTGACTTGAACAGCTAAATTCTGCTATAAAGATCAAGAAAATGTTCCACTTAGAAATATAAAGACTCTGGGATCCTGGTTGACTAGACACTGAGATGCTGCAGTTCTTTCTAAGGTACTGATTTAGAAGGGGCTAATGTACTATGTATACTATAACATCTGTAGCCTTTTAGTAGCTTTGAGAAGTTCTGATATCTTAATGAAACCAGTGAGAAGACCCTTCTCCGGTACCTTCCACACAAGAGAAATTTTGTCATCAGGGTAAGTCTGGGAGTTAGAGTCCCTATGTGTAAATTGGAAATGTCATTTAGTTTCTTCATTTTCCTTATTCTTTCTCAAGTATCTTTTATTTTTACAATACCCTGTTTCAGGGGAAGAAGTATATGCCATGTGTATCAGATATTTATATGTAAACTTTGAGTTCTTGAGCACATACATAGATGGACTGATAGGAACTCTTTAAACAATAGTAATGGCTGTTGTCATAACAAGGCTCCTCTATAGACAACTCTACTGTGAAGATGAGGTAGATTCTGTGAATTGGCAGCCAACTCAGACACAGCACAAATTGTGGGGGCATTGGAGTCCTTTAACAAAATAGAAGCCAGTTTAGGAAGGAGTTCCCTGGGACTGGGGCTGTGTGTCCCATCCCTGTGTTGTGATAACTGCTTTCATGCAGGCAGTGGAGAGAGAAGGAGTCTTCTGAGGAAAGCTGATTGAGAATGTGAAAGCAGAAGGTAAAACTTATGAGAGTGACCGTGGAAAAGCAGACTTCATGGTTGTAAGGATGATAAAACAGCAAACTAGAGTTAGCAGACTCCAAAAATGACAGCTTCATTAAACTCAGAACATTCCCATCCGAAGCAAATCTATATAAAAAGGAGTATGAGCTAATAGGTAACTCTCTTCAGGAAATGAGAGTACAGTCACAACTACGAACTGTGCCAGTGCAGAGGGTGAAAAGCAGTAAAAGACTGCTGTAGCTGGATGAGGAGCTAGCAATGCAGGAAAGAAGCGTAGAGATGAAGAAACTAAGCCAAACTGTTAGGGACAGATAAGTCCCTAACATATATATATAAAATGAAGAATGGCTTGAAAGGGGCATTAAGTTGGAGAAGAAAACATTCTATAACTTCCTTAAGAGAGAAAGGAAGAACCCAGGGAAGTATGTTGGCTACTGAGTGTGGAAGATAAACACATCAATATACTAAGGTGGCAGAAATGTTTTGGTTATTTTAACAGAAATCTTCACCCAAAAAAGTCAGCTGTGGTCAGACAGCTGACACAAATAGGACAGACAAAAATTAAATTCTAACTGGATTAAATATTTATATACATATTTAAAATAACTTACATTTATTAGACATTCAAAATGATTGAGTATTTTTGCTGAGAGACATTAAATAAGAGACATCACAAACAATCAGTATGGTTTCACACACTAAATCTTATTTTTTCTCTTTAAAACACAGCACAAGGAAAAACAAAGTATTATATAACAATTAGTTTAACTTCAGCACTTGGAAAAATACAGGACCACATAAAAAAGCTTTATATCTTCCGTAGAATATAGTGAAGCAAGTAACATCCAAGCATGATTATATGAAGAAAAATAACGTCTGTTCATGAATGCTTACTGGATTTCTAGCCACTCCATCTCAGAAAGGATTTAGTAGAAGAAAACTGATCAAAAGCTGAAACAACTTCTGTAAAAGAAGACGATTAATAGACCAGAACAATTAGATTGGAAAAGAGATGATTTAGTCAGTTTGGCTTAAAGTCTATAAATTCCTTAAGAAAGTGAGTAAGAATTGATTATTCACTGTTTCTCACGATCCAACAACAGCACAGCAGCCAAGAAAATAATGTGTAATACATTTAAAACAATAAAAGGAAAGCCTTTTTTCAGAGAGTACATCACTGACCTCTGGAACATATTGACATAATGTACCATGGAGACTAAACAGGATCAGCTAAATTCATGGGGGGGGGGGGGGTTACATACTGGTGACTACCAAACATAATGAATAATAAAAAAAAAAGTTGTAGAGAGTCTAAAGGGGAACAACAAATATGATCTTGAAAAACTGAGCTAAGACTAATTGAAAGCATTAAAATTGTTCATGCTGCTGTTCTTGTATTCCAAAGGAGAAAGGCCTGGTGGGAGATACGATTATCTCAGATGACCCTGTTTAGCACGGTATTTTTCAAATAGTTTCTATGTCCTTCTCCAAGTTCACCAATAAGTACAGTAAACAATACTGGGCTCTGTATAGAGTCACAATGGACTTTGCTATGAATCTGTTGAATTTTTAGTTTATTTTCTGTTTACTGCCCACTCTTTCACCCATGAAATTTTTTAGTCTTCTATCCTAAAGTAATTTCTCTGATGATTTTTAGTTGGCTTTATCTTGTTGACTCCTCTTTGTCCAATACTTTAGTTATATTATTAATTTGCTTCTCATTGAAAAAAAAATACTAGTATTTTCTTTTTGCAGCATAGTTTATGAGATTCTTTTAACATGTGAGTAAGAACTCGTTATTGTCTAAGATACATTGCACACAGGTCTGCTTGGCTCTTTATTTGTACTACAGAAAGTGGTGAAAGCATGAGAGAAATAGATAGAAATGTGAGTAAACACAGATCCAGGAAACACGACCTGCAAAGACAAACCAAAAAAATATTGTTTAGCTTAATGGAGATGATGGAGATGTAGTAAAGGATGGAGGGATTTTTCATGCTAATACAGCAAAAGATTAGAATAGATTGTTTGCAGAGGTTTAGACTTTTCTGCCATTGGAGATGTGTTTGATAGCAGATTGGACTCACTACTTCTGGAAGGGGCAGAGTTGCTCCTGAGGATCTCTCTGTGTTTCTGTATGCAAAGGCATTAAAGCTTTCCAGTAGCCTTCCCTCATTCAGCCCTGGCAGGAGTACTGTAAATTCTTTTACTCTTCCTTTAGGGGATTTTTTTTTTTTTTTTTTTTCTAGTGCCTTCTAGATATTCTTATTTTTAGAGGAAAGAGGAAACACTGCTAAGTGATCACATAGGTCACGACCCTCTTTCTATAAAACTTAATAGGATTTTTGTTTCTTTAGAGGGAACTGAACCAGAAGATGAGGTAGCAAATTTTGAACTTACAGCTAAATTGAGCATTGAATACTATCTAAAAGAAAAGTTGGAATGAATGTGAAGGTCAACTGGACAGATAAAAATCAAATGCATGTCCCTTGTTCTTTTTGTTTCTGGTCCTACATGTTCTATTGTTCTTTTGTTGTGCTGCCTTGGCTTTCTCAAAAAATAGGAAAAATCAGAGTTGAGTGGCGCCTTTGGCAGCCGGACAGGTATGTTCCAGGCAGGCCAACCTGGGAGCCTGGGTAGCAGCCCTTGGGTTAAGAGAACAGAAGATGCTGTTGGCCAGCAAATTGTGCCTTCAACATCGAAAGTTTAAAGCCTTATCTATTGATTTTGGAAACAGTTCAAAAGGAGAACTCATTAATCATAAACATTCTTTTTTTTTTTTTTTTTTTTTTTTTTTCTGAGTAATTCATAAAATACTTTTAATAATAGGTGTCATGAATTAATCAGTGTCCAACCCTATTTATTATTAATAACCAAGAGGACTATTTTTGTAACAGCAGGCTCATTATCGTGTTATGAATTTCCAGTGTAGACTTGTCAGAAGGAGGAAGCAGAACTGAAGATCTTTTCCTAAGTCTTAGTTGTGAAGACACATTTCAGTTAAAATTGTAACATTTCAACAATTGCCATTCTTATAATAATTAAAGTAGGCAAAGTGGTTTTTTTTTTTTTGTTTGTTTGTTTGTTTGTTTTTCTGACAAGGTTTTGAGTGACAGAGCAAATCACCTGGAAGAATATACTCTCGTTTCCAGATTAAAATTCAAACTTTTCAAGAAGTCCAGAAAAGTCCAGAAAAACTAAAGTATTTTAAGCTTTTGTTAGTTAGTTAGTTAGTTAGTTTGTTTTAACATGCAGAAGTTAGAGGTTTGAAGTATCTCAAGATTTTGCAAGGAACACTTGTTGCAATTTTTTCAACTGTGAGACATTTTCAGCTGAGAGAACTGTTTGTGTTGTTGCTGCAACAAATATTCAGGTAGTTCAGAACTGAGAATTCTGAAATTGTTATTCTAAAAATTAAATCACAGATTATATTTCACAGCAACTTAGAGTATTTCCTAAGGGAGAAACACATTTTTTAAATTATTTATTTATTTATTTTTATTTCTGTGACAAATTTCTGCAGGCTACTGTGTAAATTTCATGCATATACATTTTATGCTGCGGTCAGCTTTTCATTCCAGCCTTGTCATTTGTTTGAATTTGGCAGCTGACTGAATGCCTCCAGTGTTTTGGAGATGAACATTATTATATTATAGGAGATACACGCCATACAGATTATGAATTTCTACATAAACAGAAACCATTAAATTAGTTTGATCTTTGACGGATTCATCTACTTTCCTATATGCACTTGCAAGGTTAATGTTCAGACACCCAGTCACATAGACTTAGGTTGAAAAAAACAGGCCAAATAGTCAGTTGGGTCTTTGGACACCCAAGCAAGTTCAGCTATGTCATATCAATCCAACCTGTCCTAAGGAATAGCCACCAATGGAGTTTCTGCAACTTCTTTAATTCTTTAACCAGTCTTAGCATTAAATATTGTCATTACATATAACCTAAATATCTCATACTTCAGTTTAAGCCTATTATTTCTTGTCAGCTTATCTTGTCTTCTTTGGGGCCTAAAGACTAACAGCCCAAAACACAAACCTACAGGCATGGGTAGAAGCGGGAACCTCACTGCTGAGCAACTTCAGTGTATTCCAGCTGCACCCAAAGGTCTGTGCTGCAATCTAAACATTTCCAACCTGTTTCTTGTACATGTGTATATACACAAAATTGCTGTGATATTATTTCTGCAAGGCTTTGCATAAAATACCTGAAAAGAAATTAAATAAATAAATAAATAAATAAATAAATAATAAATCCAAGATTTTTCTTCAGGACTATTCCAGAAGATTTCACAAGTTTGGATAAATGCTTAATATAATTCTTGGAAACATTAAATCTGTGCCCACTCCTTGCATACACTGCTCAGCTTGAGGAAAGGGGCTGGGCAGAGGTGACCAAAGAAGTTTATAAAAATGTGGACTTATGATACAGACCTCCATATGGTGATGAGGCATTTAGCTAAGTGTCACTGTCCCACTCATTCTGCTCAGTAATGCTATTGGGTTCTAACTAATGTAGGATCAATGCCTCTCTCCAATGTTTCTTGTGCTTTTCAACTTTTATCTTGTATTTGCATATAGTGTTTTGTTTTTTGCACCATTCAGATAAAAAACCAAATGTTTTTTATGGCTATAATGAGTCATAAGCATATGAGTAGTCTTATGGGAACAGATTAATATTAAAAAACAAAACAAAACAAAACAAAAATGTTCTTACTTAAACATGAGGATGTTCATGATATGAAATAGTAATCTATAACATAATGTAATATCTATATTATATATATTATATATATAATATAATATCTATAGTATATTTACTAAGTGTTGATCTGAAATTTTGGCAAATAAATCACTCAAGCCAGAAGACTGGATGTTTTTCATCATCAGCCATAGTTCCCACTATATTCTTATCTCAAACATTTATTAATAAGCACACTATACATTGTCAGGTAAGGCATGCCTAACTTACTTACTAACTTACTCTCTTACTGATTCAGTAAGCTCAGAGTCAAGGTCTTTCACATTAGCTGCAGTTTTCCCCTTAATTTCACTATTTCACTAGATACCTGAAAAGATGGCCAAAAGATAAAAATAAAAATGCTTCTGCATCATTTGAGTCAGCTTCAGACTAGGGACGTTGGTGTCAGAGAGCTGCCTACAAAAATAATGGCTGCAAGGATAGTTAATCAACTCTGAAATCCTATCTTGAAAGATAAACTGCTTTTTTTTTTTTTTTTTTTTTTTTTTTTTTTTTTTTTTTGGTCTAAAAAGCAACTACTATCAACAGTTTCTGCGATTTTCTCCTTGTGTTATTGCTTGTTTATTTTCAGTATAATATGTTACATCAGCTGGTGAAATCTAGAAAATGAGGAAAAAAGTAATAATTCTCAGAAGTGAGCAGAGCTCTGTGACTGATCCAAGATACCCGTAGAGAAATAATAAAGAGATTAAGTAAAAAGTTGCCGTAGGTATTGGTCTCACTCTTCCAAGCTCTGCAGGTTTTCCAATCTATTAAATAAATGTGAGGTAGAGACAACACATTGCTGCCAGGACTTTTGCTGTCTCTGTCCTTGATGAGGATGAGAAGGAGCAAAGCCTTCCAAAACTCTACATGGTGTTCACTGTGTGCTTCCAGCTCTGGTGCACCGATTTGATACCACTTCCTTGTTCTTCCCTGAATAGCCTGATGAAAGACTAAGAGTGGAAGCAAAAGTTTCAAGTTCTAGGCAATAGAACTATCATCATGCCTTCAGTAGTGATAAATATGGATTGCTGCCTGCATGAGTTTACATCTGAATTGGCATACATAGCACAGAACACCTTCTAGCTGCTGAGGGAACAGTCGCATGGTAGAAGCATGTCTGCAGGGGAGCCAGCAAGAAATCATTTGCATTCTTGTAGTGATGTTAATTGAAGCCCAGAGGTTAAAGTGGAGCTGTAAAGCCACTTGTGGTTGTGTGAGTGTAATGGTGGGCACAGTTGAAAGAGGAGGCCATGCAGTGTGTATAGTGTGACAAGGGGCCAGTTCTGCAGCTGATATCCACTAATGTGACATCAGGTGCCTTCAGAAGAAATAGGCCAGTTTATCTCACCTAAGGATTTAGCTAAGTGGTTTGCTGCATCAGTCTTTACTTCAGCAGCTGTGTTTGCCATTTTTCTCTGTCTCAATTCTCTCATTACACACATGGCAACAATATGATCACTTGCTCACCTTAGCTTAGTATGACGACCTTAGTCTTGTGACTGGTAGAACCTTTTAGCATTGCTGCAGCTCTGGAAGCTAGGAACAGGAGCTGACCATAACCCACTGTGAAACATCATAAGTCATCAGCTCTGAAGGAGAGCTTAGATTGGCGAAGTGCCACTGCCTAAATTTGGGAATATGGTCAAGACTTAAAATAGGAATTTATATCCTCTTTGGGGATTACATATTCTTATCCTTTACCTTTTCCAGCTATTCAGTGGGAATGAGAAAAGATGTCAAGTCAGTAATAAAAGAAAAATAAAGTATTAGTGAATGCATGCTTATTCCTGGTAATATTGTGCCATTTATTTTAAAAACCAGGGGACTCATTTATGGTAGATTTAAATTACTAGAAACACAGGACTGAGTCAGCCCTCATTAAAATGAATGGGAGTCTTTCTATTAACTTCACTGGAGGCTGGAGCAGGCTATTAGGTTGTATATATGGTCCTTTTGAAAGCCTCGGAAAACAAAAAGGTTAGAATTCCTTTCACTTTAAGTTCTTAAACAATTTTCCTATTACTTTAATGAAATAGGTCAATGTATCAAAGGAAAGCATTTTTGTGAAAGCATGAACAATCTGAATTTAAGGATTGCAAGGTATTAGATACATTCAGTGAAAAATTACTGTAGTAAACCTAGTGGTCTGAAATCAAACATGGTAAGGTGTTATTTCTCAGTTCTAATACCCACTCATTATTCAGTGCTGGTAAAGCTGTTCCTCATCTCCATTATATTAGCTGGGAAACACTGACAGTGGTAGCTAATAATTTACTTCAAAGATATAAAGTTTAAAGTTAGGTTATGGAGAAGGTTATGGAGATTTGTGAGGGAATATTTCATCCTATGGTAAAGACACTGTGCTTTTCTGTGATTTATTCCATCAGACCTGAACACAGTTTTTGGACCAGGGTCAGGAAAGCCAAGTCCACAAGGCTGTTTTTCCACATTTGTGCCACATACATCTCTCACTCATTTCCAAGTTTCTGCTGCTCAGAATCATCCAAAACTATTGTGTTTTATCTCTGATTTATAGTTGTTCACAGGTTATTCCTTTTGGGAACTGAAATTAGGAGTGTCACAAAATGTAATATAAAAGACTCTTCAGAGATTTAAAGTTGAGACACCTCAAGAAAAATAAATGTTTCTAGGGCATGATTCATCCCTGGCTAAAATAGTTGTCCAAAATAGACGTTCAAAGTGTGTTTCTCTCCGTTGACTATTTAGGGAGGTGGGGCTGACTAGTTCAGATGTAAGTATTTGTAGAGGTCTAAAGCTAAGCAAAATGAGTTTACATGTTTCTACACTTCTCTCGTTTCAAGGCATCCTCACTGAGTCTATAAGCTAAATGAATGTTATCTCTTTAAATTAAAAAGTAATTCTTCAACCAAATTAAAGTTTCATTATCATTAAGTGAAAAAAAAAAAAAAAAAAAAAAAAAAAAAAAAGACATTTGCTCTCAAATGTGTGTGGCTATGCCTCAACAATTGTCACTTGGGCTTCATACATAACAGCCAGTATCTCATCTGGTGTTGCTTAGGACTACATTGTGCTCACTGTGCACCTTCCATGTGTGTTTTTCTGAGACCCTTCTGATGATCCTCAGAGAACTGTGTGACTGCTAATACCTTAAATAATGAAGTTTTCTTCTCCTGATCCTATTTTTATTGCTAAATATAGGTTAGCAGATTTGTCTTACTTTCCAAATAATATTAAAAATATATATATGTATGTATCCTATGAGTCAATAAAACCAAAGGACTTGAAAGGAGATAATATTTGCTTGTGTACTTGGAACCATATTAGGTACTGTCACACTTATGTTCAGAAAAATAAATTGTTCTCCTTTCTTGATTGCACTAGTACTTGTAGTAAAAAGGTTTAAGTAAAAATATTGTTTAGCCATGCTCCTGCAATGAATTTTGGCAGCTTTTCTGACATATTCTCATATATGCACATATACACAAGCTCACACTCATACCACATGTGCAAGAAACTGTCAGCACTGGCATCATCTTCCTCTTGTGCTGCAGTGGCTGAGCCAGCAGCTAAGATACGTGGTTCTCCTTCCCTCACTGCATTATTGCTACTCTCAATCACAATACTTTGTAATGGCTCAAATCGTTTTGTGACATATACTCATTGTGCAGGAAGCTGTGATTTTTTGATGGTCAGGGATCACTTAAAGCATTTTTTCCTCAATTTCCTGAGCTCTATGTTGTCTTTGCCAAAATAAATAAATAAATAAATAAATAAATATAAATACCACACACAAAGCATTAACAAATGTTTTTTAAAGAAATAATCAATAAGAAATAATAAGGTTTAGAAAGTGGAATTCTGAGAATTGAGCACTTTTTTAATGTACTGTAGATGTGTGATATAGTAGATGTGTGATATAGTGTGAACTAATCTGGCCTTTGAGACAGTAACAGTTAAGAAATAAACGAGCAGAGAAAGCAAGTACTTGTCCAGACACATCATTAAAAGAAAGTTGTATCAAAGTATTATATTACTTTCTATTAATCTTATTCCCTCACTTTCTCCTCTATTAAGCCAGTCATTTTATGTTGTCATATTGGAGTGCGATACAATAAATTCAAACTAATTCATGTATGTATATTTATTTTACTAACTTATTTTTCATTATTATTTTTCCTTGTTTTACATCAGTAAAATATGCTGTAACAGCAGATGAGAATTTCCAGCTGTTTATCAAAATTTCTTTTGATTTCTGCCTCTTTCTTAATTTCCCTTAGAAGAGGCAGAAAGGAAATAAGCTTTCCATGAAAAAGCTGTATTTGATTGCAGCCAGACTACAACGAGATATTTTTCATGAACAAATATCTCCTTTATGATAATTTTTAAAACTTAATTGATGTCACATGTAACATAGCCACATCCTTGAGTAGATTTGAAATCCCTTGGCTGGGATTTAGGAGACTCACTTCTAATTCCAGCTCTGTCACTAACCTTGACAAAGCCATTTGACTACTTTGAACCTTTATCTGCCCATTCACTTTCTTGTCTGTATAGATTGTAAGCTCTTCAAGATAAAGACTTTTTTTAAACTATCTATTTTAATACGTTGCCAGTCAGGGCCTGCATATGTTCATTTCTGATAAACAATATGCCCTCTGTGATGACTTGATCCCTATTCCTTCTTGCCTTAATTTGACATAAGTTCTAGCCAAATAAATTAAAAGAGTTTTCAACAGTTTCTGCTGGTACCAATTATTCTTTGTCAACTCACACCACACTCTTTCCTTGGCAAAGACTATCTTCTTTCCAAGACGGTAGAAGCTGTGATGGTGCAGCCCCACCTGTGATGGTTTTACTTGGGTGGGCGACCGAGCTCCACCACAACCGCTCTCTCACTCCCCTCCTCAAGGAGGAACAGGGAGAAAATACGATGAAAAGGGCTCAAGGGTTGAGATAAGGACAGGAAGATTGCACAGTAATTATAGTGACGGGCAAAACAGACTCAGCATAGAGAGACAGTAAGATTTATTGCTTATTACTAACAAGCTAGAGAAGTGAGAAACAAAGGAAAGAAACCAAAAGCACCTTCACCCCCCACCCACCCTCTTCCACCTCCTCCCCCCGAGCGGCGCAGGGGAACAGGGCAAAGGGGGTTATGGTCAGTCTATAGTGCTTCTTCGCCACCGCTCCTTCTCAGTCACTCTCATCCCCTGTGCTGTGGGGTCCCACCCACAGGATGCAGTCCTTGCTGAACTGATCCGGCGTGGGCTGCCCACAAGCAGCAGCTCTTCAAGAACTGTTCCAGATATGGGTCTGTACTATGGGGTCCATCCCTCAGGAGCAAACTGCTCCAACCCGGGTCCCCCACAGGCAGCAGCTCCTGCCGGGTCACCTGATCCTGCGTGGTCTCTCCATGGCCTACAGGTCTGGCATGGAATCTGTTCCGGCAGGGGTCTTCCATAGGCTGCAGTCTCTATCGTTGCAGGTCCACCTGCTCCACCGTGGTCTCCTCCACGGGCTGCAGCGTGGAACCCTGCTCCACCGTGGTACTCCATGGGCTGCAGGGGGACGTCCTGCTTCATCATGGTCCTCACCACAGGCCGCAGGGGACTTCTTCACTGACCTTGGTGCCTGCAAGGCTGTTTCTCACTAGTCTCACCCTCCCAGCTGCTAGTGCTTTTTTTTTTTTTTCTTTTTGTTTTTCCCGTCTTAAATATGCTCTCACAGAGATGCAAAACAACACTTATTGGCTCAGCTCTGGTCAGCAGTGGGGCCCTTACCAAACATGGGGCAGCTTCTAGATCCTTCTCACAGAAGCCACCCCTATGGGCCCCCTTCTACCAAAACCTTGCCACGTAAACCCACTACACCACCTCACCAAGACATTCTGCAATCTCAGGATAAACTGATATTATGTTCCTGCCACAGTTACAGGCACAGTGAGCTGGGATGTTTAGGCTCTCCCTAAGTGCACCTGGAACTGTGCTACCCAGAGCTGCACAGTCTGAAAGGTACTACAATCATATGATTGGTGGGCAACACAAGAATTACCCAACATGAGTTTGAAAAATACTGACTAAAACCAATCATCTTGAGGTCTTATAAATATTGGTCTTAAGCAAAGGGTTCCTCTGGGCTCCCTGGGACTGCAGCTGGCTGTGACCTAGGATCTCCCTCCGAGGCAGAATGCCTCTTAGGGCAGGCTCCTCAAAGTTCAAGGTTCCTGACTGTGCAACTGACTTTAGAAATCCCCAGCACCTTGGTATACAGAGATACCTTGCTGTAAGTCTTGTATGAACGTTGTCATTTATGAATCTTTAACTAAGTCGCTGTTTTGATTGTAGCAAACACTATTGAATTAATGTGCTACGTGGGCTAATGATTAACTGATGATTAAGTGCTCCTAAGGAAAAAATCATACAATCTAATTTGTGATTTACCATAAAGGAAAGAACAAATCTTAAATTGCTGCTAAATCAGATCTATGTAAAAATTTCATCTGTAACAGAAGCACAGTGGTTTCTCTGGAATTTCTGTGTATTATAAATCTGGGTGAGGTGATACTTGAATATGCATTTGGATAAGCAAAGGGCCAATTCAGATCTTATAAGAGTTATCAAAAGTCTTTTTACTGAGTTTAGGCACTTTTAGGAAAGGAACATTGAGTGAAAAATCAGAATGTGGTAAGTTTCTTACATGAATTAGTCATCTAAGTTCTGTGGAAATGGTGAGAGGGTGTTTAATAATGAAGCTTGATTTTACTTATTTGCCACAGCTTTTCATTTCCAGTATTATTTTCAAGAAAATGGTTAGTTTCACATTGCAATCATCCACATTGATTTGAAACTTAATGGCCTATTTCTCCATATCAAAAACTCCATGGCGATTGTTTTAAGCTTTCATTTACTGAGATATAAAAATTCACAGGAATAAATAGTGAGATGATCAATTACCATTTGTTGTTGGGGAATAGGAGAGAACTGGAATATGTTGTAGAAATCTTCTTTTCAGTGCATCAGTGAGACAGATGTTTTCTTTATTTTCATGTGCTTTTTCTATGAGTACTAATTATATTTTCCAAAGGTGACAAAATTAAAAAGGAAAAGGAGATGGGCTGTGAGTAGGGGAGAATTTTAAACCACAAATACAAAGATTGTTTATGGTTGTCTAAGAACACTTAGTTCTTTATTTTATCTTTTAGTTTTATGCCCTCTGGATCAGAACACTAAAACTGCTTGACTCTTCTAATTTTCTCCTTAATGGGCTTTTGATTTCTAACTCACATTTATGTTTTAAAAAATTCTACCCTACATTCTCCCTTATTTTAATTTTTGTAATAATTATTATTCTATCACAAGAAAATGAAAATCAATTTACTTGTGTGCTTTATTTAATTACATTTCTATTATTACTTTTTGCATAGCTAACAGAGGGACAGAAAAGAAAAATGGAAAATTTCTATTCACAGCTTACTGTGGGGAGAGAGAATATGAAAGATGTGCATTTCATCTTTCTATCCTCGTGAACACTGATTTCTTTCATAGGCGATGAATACTGCTGGTTTGCTCGAGCAGCTCTCCTTCCTTTTTCCAGTGTCTCTGACCCCAGAACTTTTATGGAGATCTTGGAATTTTAAATGATTTATATGTGGTTACATTTGAAATTAATTTAAGAGTTGATAAGAGGAAAACTAGGGAAAATAGAGCAGGATGAAATAATAAGTGAGGGAGAATGAGAATTCGCATCATAAAAAAAGAATTCAAAGAATTCAAAAAATCTAGAATCCACTGAGCCTCAGAGGTTGCCTAATATTATCTGCTTTGTCCTCTCTTTCTAGCAGTCCATGATGTGTTTGTGGTCTGAAGTTTTAGAGAACACCCCTCAGTTTGAAAGCAAAGTTATTGTAACTAAAATGATGAAATGGACAATAAGGTCCCAATTCCTCAGGGAACTGATCTTCCCCATTCTAAAATACAAAAGTATAGCTGCCTCACTAACTTTTCCAGTCTTGGTATACCAAATTTAAACATTTCCTCACCATTTCAGAAATCTCTTGTGTATTATTGCACAAGTCAGGGACTGCACAAATAGCTTCTGAGTTTCATTTGCAAGGATTGTTATTGTTCGTATCATGACACCAAGCTGAGGGGTATAGTTGACACACTGAAGAAAAAGGGTGCCATTCAGACAGACCTGGACGGTCTTATAGGTTATAGTGGCCTTCCAATACTTAAAGGTGCCTACAGGAAAGACAGGGAAGAACTCTTTGTCAGGCAGTGTAGTGACAGAAAAAGGGGTAATGGTTTTAAGCTAAAACCAGGTAGATTTAGATTATACAATAGGAAGAAATTTTTTACTCTGAGGGTGGTGAGGCACTGGCACAGGTTGCCCAGAGAAGCTGAGGATGTCCCATCCCTGGAAGCTTTCAAGGCCAGGCTGGATGGGGCTTTGAGCAACCTGCATGAAACCAGTGTCTTTGAAGATGCTTCACAGGTCAAATAAAAAGAAACAGTAAACACCCAGAAAGAGTGTCTGACATGCACCTATTTTGGAGTAGCAGGAAAGAAGATTCCCACTCAGAGTTTGTCAATTTGGATGTTGCACGTTTCAGGTCCTGCGATCCCCTTCTCCATTGCAGAGATGAGGGTTTGAACCACAAAAGTGTCTGGTAACGCTCTTTCCTGTGGCTGATAGAGGGCTCCCAGGTGAAATCAAACAACTCTTACCTGTGGACTTGTGTTAACCTCATGGAATTCAACAAGGCCAAGTGCAAGTTCCTGCATCTGGGATGGGGCAACCCCAAACACAAATACAGGCCAGGTGGAAAATTGATTGAGAGCAGTCCTGAGGACCTGGGGGTGTTGGTTGATGGGAAGCTCAACATGAGCTAGCAATGTGCACTTGCAACCTAGAAAACCAACCATGTCCTGGGCTGCATCAAAAGAAACTTATCCAGCAGGTCAAGGGAGGTGATTCTCCCCCTCTACTCTGCTCTCGTGAGACTCCAGCTGGAGCCCTGCATTCAGCTCTGGGGCCCCCAGCATAAGAACATGGAAGTATTAGAATGAGGCCACGAGGGTGATCAAAGTGCTAGAGACTGTCTCTTATGAAGACAGGCTGAGGAAGTTGGGGTTGTTCAGCCTGGAGAAGAGAAGGCTCTGGGGAGACCTTATAGGCCTTTCAGTACCTAAAGGGGGACTAAAGGAAAGCTGAGGAGGGACTCTTTGCCAGGGAATGTAGTGATAGGACAAGGGGTAATGGTTTTAAGACTAAAAGAGGGTAAGATTAGATTAGATATTAGGAAGAAATTATTTACTGTGGGGCTGGTGAGGCACTGGAACAGAGAGCCCAGAGAAGCTGTGGATGCCCCATCCCTGGAAGTGTTCAAGGTCAGGTTGGATGGGACTTTGACCAACCTGGTCTAGTGGGATGTCTCCCTGCCCAGGGCAGGAGGTTTGGAATTAAATGATCTTTAAAGTTCATTCCAATCCAACTCATTATATGATTTTATGATTCTCCAAGAAAGCTGTGTGGAAACTGTAATGTGGCTTTGCAAAGCTTTTTGGAAAATCAAGATCAGATCAATACTATAGGCATGTTCCATGACTGACATTCATGCCCTGGCAACATCGTTAAAAGGAATGCTGAATCCAAAGAGGAGGTTTTCTCCATTCTACCATACTCTGGTCACATAACAGGGAGCATGATTTAGTCCAAGTCTTAGCAATTTTCATATTAATAGATTAGTTAACAGTGACGGACCTTCCTAAGAATTACTTTAACGGTATAGCAAACCAAATAATAGATGTAACATCTAATCAGACACACACAGTACATGGGAAGCTTGTTCAAATCAGAAACTAAACTTGAGAATTGAAGCAATCTTTTATTAAAAACTGTAGCAAAACATAAATACTCTTCCAGATGAAAGAGAAAAATGAGCATGTCTTAAATTATGGATATCTTAATAACCTTCAGGGAGTAACAAATAGTTCTTTATCATATACACATATGACACATTGCATTGTAACAAATATAGAATTCTCTTTAGGGCTGACCTCTGAGCTAAGAGGGTATGTAACTGCTGAATGCGTTGGCTGCTCTTAATATGTCCAATTTATTGAAATAATTGCAGCTTTTGAAGTCTTTAGTGGAGTGGATCAGCTTTCAAATGCTTTATAAGCATAATGAGGCACATTTTTTCTTCTAAAACTTTACTGATTTTGTTGTACTTGGATATGTAATTATTACTGTTGATAAATTACCAATCATAGACTCATAGAGTGGCTTGGGATGTAAGGGACCTTAAAGACCATTTAGGTCCAACCCCCCAGCCATGGGCACGGATGCCACCCACTAAATCATGTTGCCCAAGGCCACATCCAAACTGGTTTTCAACACCTCCAGTGAAGGGGCATTGTATTATGTTTACGCGGCAAGGTTTTGGTAGCAAGGAGGGGCTGCAGGGTTGGCCTCTGCAAGTAGAGTCTGGAAGCTGCCCCATCTCAGATCAGATCCAGCTCCAGTCATATCCAAAAGGGACCCACCACCGGCCAGAGCCAAGCCAAAAAGTGATGTTGTTTGTGCCTCTGTGAGAGCAGATTGAAGAGGGGAAACAAACAAACAAACAAACAAACAAACAAAAACTGCTGTGCAACTGGAGCTGGGAGAGAGTAGTGAGAACCAGCCTTGCAGACCCCAAGGTCAGTGCAGGAGGGCAGAAGGTGCTCCAGGCATGCAGAAGTTCCCCTCCAGCCTGTGGAGAGGCCCCTGGTGGAGCAGGCTGTCCCACTGCAGTCCATGGGTCCCACATGGAGCAGATCTCCACGCTGCAGCCCGTGGGGGAGCCCCCGGTTGGAGCAGATGGATGTGGCTTGGAGGAGGCTGTGGCCCATGGAGAGCCCCCACAGGAGCAAGCCCAGGGCCAGAGCTGCAGCCCGTGGAGAGGAGCCCATGCAGGAGCAGGTGACCTGAGGAGAGCTGCTGTTTGTTTTCTTTAAGTACTGAAAAGCTGCAAGAAAGCTTCTTTGTTGAACCACATTGTGTTCACGTGAGTCCAGTTCTCAGGCTTGTCCTAGTTCCTTTGGACGGCATCCCTTATTTCTGTTGTACTGACCACACCACTCAGCTTGGTATCATCAGCAAATTTACTGAGGGTGCACTCAATCCCACTGTCTATGTCATTGATAAAGATATTAAATGGTGAATGTAAAATAGAATTCATTATTTTATTGCCTTTAATCATTGTAGAGATTAATTTATTGACACTTCGTGTGTGTCTGTGTGTGTGTGTGAAATGCTGAAATGTAGAGTTGATATGTACAAAACTTAGCATTTCTGTGGATAAAAATTCTCTTCTGAGATCAGCTGTGGTTTCGAATTGTCTTAACTTTTTACATTATTTCATGGTGTGCTGTGAAAATTGGGGTGATCATATTCTCCATCATTAAATGACAAATTTAAATCTCAGCACTTGTATTTGACTATTACAGAATGCCTACAGTTCAGAAATAATCTAGCTCTTGCTCGACTAGTGTAGGCCACTTGTCAACTGGCAGATGTTACTGTTGAGGAGCCCTTTTAGGTTGTCATAGGGAAACTTCAAAGTAAGAAACATTAAAAAAAAAAAAAAAAAAAATCAGAAAGAAAGTTGTGGATTTTCCCAAGTATATTTCCACAACATTTTTGGAATTTCCTACCATATCAAGCGTGTTATTCTGTGGAATTGTTATTTATGAGGCCTCATTTCCAGCACATTGAAATCTCATTACATGAATTTATGTAAGTGCAAGTTCTTATCGCATTTCCTTCCATTGTTGGTGTGCTAAAATATAGTTTCTGGTATATTTCAGATGTGTGTGAGCTCATATTGTATTTCATATGCTTTATCTAATTTGTATACAGCTTGTCCCTTCTGTTTTCATAAGGGTTTTATTAAGTTAATGTTTGAGGTTTTTTTGTTTGTTTGTTTGTTTTTATCACTAGAGAAGTTGCCAAGAGTTACCAAAAAGTCTTTAGGTGGCCCAGAGAGCAGGTGGATAACTGCATATTCAGAGCATTTTGGCTCTTTTTCTGGCTATCAAACAACCTGCAAAATGGTGATTCTGTAGCCCTCTCTTTCTTCTGTAGTTTTTACTACTAAATTCCATAAACCCTAAACCAAGGGCAGCACCTGGGACAGACTGCCCTGGGAATAGGGAAGTGGGACCTATGTCAGCACATCACAGCCTTGTATCTTGTCCTCTTCCAATTGCTAGCCCTGTGGTCATAATGGGTTAATTTTGTGTGATTTCAAGTCAGCTGTCCTGTCTGGTGTACTGAGAGACAGTTTGCTGCTCATGTCTAGGGGGAGGAAAGGTAATGCCACTTCAGCCAATATTGTCTTCAGAGAATCACAGTTGACTGCTTCAGAACAAGACCTAGTGCTGGTTTTGTATCTGTCTCCTGTTGATGACAGGACTGTCAGGTTTTCTGTAGCACTTAGTGAGATTCAAAGTGCATTGTGGAATGCTCTAGTTTTGGAACATCTCTCTCTCTCTCTCTCTCTCTCTCTCTCTCTTTTTTTTTTTTTTTTAACCCATCTTTTTTATGAATTACAATATGAATAGAGAGAAAAAATCACTTTATAATTAATCACTTATTCCAAAATGGCTATTACATGAACCCTTTTTGCTAAGGAATTTGTTTTCACCACTCATCCGAATGTGTGATATTTCAACCTTTAAAGTATTCTGTCGCTTTACTATTGGAATAGAAATAATCAATTATTCTTTTGAATCTAGAGCACACGCAGTTCTTTGATCCATAATATTGCGAATGTGGAAAGGCAGCAGTCATCTGGATGTGCCTATAGATATACATCTCAATGAAAAACTCTTAGTGGCAACCTCTGATGGATAAGGTACTGACTACTGTTTAGCCTGGAAGGAGCAGGGAGCTCTGTTGCGAATATTAACTTTTTTTTCCCTCCTTTCATACTTGACAACTCTTTTTCATATATTTTCTTATTGGGGAGTACATCAATGCTGCATGTAAATAATTAATATGTCATTTTAATAATTCAATACAGAAAATTCAATATAAACATTTAGAATTAATGCAGCTATTTTTCAGTGCAACACTCACTTGTGTATTGCAGAATATTAGAAAAACTTAATATGCTGGTGTTTACTCAGGGAAAGACTTTTGATATTTTATTATCTGTTAAAGTGGAAAAAAAAGAGAAAAATTGAAGATGGTATAATTGTTACACCAAACTAATCCTAATATTATCATGTTCCATCACAAGAATTTCAGAAGCACTTCATTAATTATAATTAGCAAATGGAAGAAGCACTTAAATCAGAAGAGCATAGAAGAAAAAAAATGGTATTAGTGAGCTGTAGTTATGGAGGGTATGTTGACACTGGATTTTCATCTGGAAGTTTGGTTAGATAGCTGAAGAAATGAGAATGGAAATATCCCACAGGTGAGTCACTAGAACACTTTGTACAGTTAGGTGAAGATTTTATATTGCAACTGCTGTGCTATAGATGCCTAGAAGGGATTATATTTATATTTAGTTTATATTAGCCTAGGAGCTTGGCCATTGGTAAGCAGCCAGGAAAGCTGACACAGTCCCCTTTGACTTATTTCACCATAAATAATGGAGTGCATGAGCTACTGGTACATGCTCATCAGCAGCCACAGGGCTGGGAAGGAATTCTGACATGCTGCAGACAAGGGTCAGGCTTTCAGTAGATGCCTTCAGGACACAGGCTGCTAGAAGAAGATCTTGGAAAAGTGCAAGAGACTTTGGTTCTACTCTATGATCTAGACAGACCAGTTATCCCCCTCTTTTTACACCAGGAGTCCCAAATTAGACAAAATTTAGCATCACCTTGCTGTGATATATACACACAGTGTTTCTTAACACTATGCACTGGAAAGAGGAGTTAGACCTCAGAGTAAGTAGGAGTCAGAAGTGTGATGATAAGTAGAGTATCCTAAAGCTCAGCTGAACTTCAGCGTTGATGTCAGCTTTTACCAGTGTGTCCAAAATAAAAAAATTCAATCTGTCTAAAGCGTTGTATATGCAGTCAGAAAGCATAAGGAAAATAGTAATTTTCAATAATAATAATAAAGCCTGGCTTCATCCACTGCAAAAATTTAGATTAATGAAACCTGAATGTTAATAAGTTGAGTGATACTCCAAAAGCATAATGACTATGGCAATTGAATGATGCTTAATTGTCCACTTTAATCCTATTACAACTCAGGCAACAAGCCTGCAGATACAGAAATAGCAAATGGAAGTAAACATATCACTCTGATTATTTTTTCCACTACTAGCTTATTTCAAAATCCAAGGTCTAGCACTTCATGTGCCTATAAAACACACCTTAATTTGTTACTTTTTAAGTCTGCAGCACAATTCATTTAGCTGTGATCTTTCGGCACTTCCTAGTTATTTTGTGCTTGTGCCTTCCCTATACAGGGCATAAATGCTGCAGTATACCATTCTGGTAATTCAGAGAATAGCATTTTTCTCTTTCAGTTGGCACTCATAATAAACCATTAGGTAATGTAATGTGGTAATAGAAGTATCACCTTTAAGATTTGACACAAAATGTATTTCTTGACTCTATTATTACTAAGAAGACAAAATTCTTTCATGGCTTGCAAAACTCTATTATAGCTCTGCTTCTGGATATGCCATTCTACTCTGCTTCTGGATATGTCAGGTCCATCTGCTATGCTTCTCTTTTTGCATTCAGTTATTTCAACAAGTCATTTAGGCTCTTATTTCTTCAACATTTTCTTCTTTCTCAGTAAATTTCCAAGTAACTTCACAGAAGTTATTTCCTACCTGCCGCTTGATTCCTACTCGTCATTCAATGCTGACAATGATCAGAATTTTGCATTCTAACAAAGATGATAAGCAAAATTTTGGGAGATTTTAGAGGAGACCTAAGGTAAAAAACGGATTCTTCAGAAGTTTAAGATGTGAAGCAAATATGTTTTTATTGCCTGAAGAAACTGGTTAATAGGCTGCATATAACAACAACAAAAAATGCGTATCAATTCATCAGTTAATCTCTCTCTGATAAGAACAATAGCCAAAAGAAATGGCAGGAAAAAAAAAATATGGAGGAATGGGAAAAGTCTGAATATGAGACAAAATAATTTCACCTATATAAGATCATATGTAATGAATCGTGGTATTTCATATGAGTAGGTTGTTTGAAGTAGTTTTTCTAGAAATTGTTTAAGCATATGTGAAAAAAAAGAATACTTCTTAGTAGATCATGGGGAAAAGGCAGAGAAGAGTGAATGGAACTGGAGATTTGGGATTAAGTTCAGAAGGTTGATAATGAGCATCTGTGAAAATGAATCCACTTGAGTCAAAAATGGACGATATGAATATTAATTGCTACACACAAATTTACAAGCACTGAAATTTCCTACCATTTCTTATTTAGTTATTTTCTGTTTGAAAAATGCCAATAAATAGATTTAAAAAAATATAAAAAGCAGACTTCATAACATATACCCTTGCTTTATGTCTTTTGTAATGACAAAGCTCTCTAGTATTGTGCTTTCAGCTTTTACAAACATTTTTTATTACACCAGAGCTTACATGAAAATTCAACTAGATATTATGGGAACTTCATCTTTGGTTTCATCCCAATGTATCAAATATCTTTGCAAAGTCAATGAAGTAGAAAATGATTTCTCTACAGAAATATTTTGAAAATCCTCCTACATAGAAGATGTTATGCACTTCTGCAATATATTAAAACATTTCTTTAAATGACCAGTTTTTAATCTTTTGTCCTTCAAATTTCTTTTCAGGAACAAAGATATGTGAATCTGGAGTAGAGTTATTTGATAGTCACGACCTCACCATGTGTTCAGAGTAAATCATGGGAAAGCCGCTTGGAATGTAAATGTTGTCCAGCTGGACTAGCATCTCACCCAGACTTCTTTTATAGTTTAATTCTTTGCTAAGCTTTGCTTTCATGTTCATTTTTTTCACTACTTTTTGTGCAAACTGACATCCTCCTGATGTTATTTCTTTCCTGGACAGGAAACAAAAATTCTCACATATGAATGCTGTTACTGCTGCTATTATTAACAACATTGTAAATGTTATTTGAAAATCCTAGTAATTAATTCACACGTAATCAAGGTGGGCAGGACACTGTGCAAATATTTGTGCATAATATTTTGCGCAACTTGAAAGCCTGCAAAATTGCCAGCTGCCTATGACCTCAGAGTTCTGGGGGAATTCCTTAGACAAAGGAAAAACCCAAACCATTGCCATAACAATATTTTTTCTCTCCTTCTAGATCTGCAAAGACTGATTGCTTGGCCACTTGCACCATATAGAAATGCTCAGTAAAAGCTCATTGTTTTCTCATACACTATATGTGGAGGTTTATTTATCCTTTTCACAAGCTATGAACAATTTTGCAGCAGGACTGTGTGCTCTATTCCTCCCTCATGTCACTGTTGCAATGCCAATTTACATTACCTACTAGAAAACAGAACTATTTTCCCTCTACTGCCCATCTAGGGACAGGGTTTTCTCATGTTTCATCTCAGCCACCCCATGATTCCACTGAGCAATTGGGTGCCTAGTGTGTTGATTATATTACTTTCACCATACTGATTCTAAGTCAGTAAGGTTAATCAGTCTCATTCTCCTCTTTGTCAAAGTTTTATAGAGTGAGTAGAGACAGCCCCTCATTTCTGTCATCATATTCAGAGGGCTTCCACAGAAGATACTTGCTAAGAGTTATGACAGTCTCTTCCTTTGTTTCACATTTCCTTCCCCTTGCTGGGGGAGGAAATATTTTATATAATATATATAGTACATATAATAATAGTTAACTATATATGAGCTTAACTGTCAGTTTAGGTAAACTGAATATCACCATTCATTTCAGCTGGTCTGCATTGTCTTACATTCATGCCAGAATTGAACCTGGGCTAGAATTTGCTAACATGGTGCAAAAAATCTTCCTTTCATATGAGAATGATACCTTTCTTTCATTGCTTCTGGAGTTCTCTTTCTCTGTATTGAACGTTGCTGATCCATTATAGCTTTTTCTTGTCCAAGCACGTCTGTTATGGCAAATATGATGCTTGATTACTCTGCTTTGTTTTTTCCAGGCACTGATCTCATTATGAAGAAGACAAGCTACTGCTTCATGGTGACACTATTAAATGAGAACATAATGGCAAGAGTAGTTAGTCATGTCACACTGTAGAGAGAACTCGAGGAAAAGTTGTGCTTAGCAGTGACAATGAATGATTAAATATTTACCATATCGTGAGCAAGAAAACAATATTTCTGGTGCCGAGACTTACTGCTTAAAGTAAAAAAAAATATATTTTTGGTACAGCAAAAATATTGTCCTGCCAATGCACTTGTGTTGCTCTGCTTGTTAAATAAATGTAAGATTTTAAATTGGCTCGTAATGGAGGATAAAAATAAAATAATCTTGCTTCAATCACAAGAATCATTACAATACCAGGA
>CM021765.1:11288813-11421136 GCA_011076525.1 Nettapus auritus | reverse complement strand
CTTCATTTCTTTTTTCAAGCACTATATTTATTCTATGATATATTAAAGTGTCATTAGAGCCAGCACTTCCTCTGGTCTAATCTGGTCAGAAATGTGTTGATTTGAAAAGTTATCATTGAAAAGAAAAATGTCAAGAATTCAAGTAATAGTGAATTGATGTAACTTGAGCCAAAAAATCAGAACAATTATGGTTTCAGTATACACTAAAAATCATGAAAATAAGCATACTTTTAAATGGAAATATATTAAACAAATCTAAAATATGAAAGCCATGAAAAATGAAATATACATACCTTCTGCAATTTTTATTTTATTTTATTTATTTTGTTTTATTTTATATTTTATTTTATTTTATTTTTAAATTTCCCAGAAACAAACAGATTGATTTTTAAAAGAGATTAAAGTATATTTAAACTGGTTATCAACCAATGCAAACTAAGGACAGTTCTTAACTATACCCTTTGAGCCCACTTGATACCAAGAACAAAGACACTGCATTGCTACAGAGAACCTCCAAAACATACCTGAACTGTTCTTGTTGAACAATGTTTAGTCCTCCTGAATAGAGACGACTTCTCTTGATATATTCAGTTCAAATGACCTTGATTTGTAGGTCAAGATCTATAACTGTGAACCAGGATCTACAGCTCGGAAAGAAAATGTGCTAATCAGAGTGACTTTGCTGCGCCCCAGGCAGAGGTTAACATATGCAGCAGACATGCAGGGTCTGTGCCAATAAATACCCAGGGTATTTCCAGCACCTACAACATCCTTTTGTTAGGCTTCCATATTAATGGCCACCCCCATAAGACTGAACGCCAGCAGGAGCTGGAGAAAAAATATATTTTCCAGCTCTACAGGCTGCAATGAGGTGTCTCACAGCTTAGACAGCAAAGGTATGTGATAGGTACAGAGCAGCTCTGTTGCAACACAGTAAACAGACAGCATTTCTTGGTAGTAATGACCCTTATTCCTGCAATTAGAGCCCTGCAGACATGCTGCAGCCTTTGCTGGATGACATGGTGGAAAATATCTGACATGGAATCAGAATCATTTACAAAGTGGTGCTGGAAGGCTCAGCATCCAGCTCTCTGTGTATGAGGCAGGGCCAGTTAACCTGTCCTTCCTGTCCACCCCTTAGATGTCTGGCTGGAATATATTTCAAAAACTTCAAACTTCAAGTAATGATGATCCAACAATACTCCTAAGAAGCCTGCTGTGCTAAGGTATCACCATTCTTTTTTTTTTTTTTTTTCCTAGATTGTTATCTTAAATCTTCCTTGTCCTCATTTAAACCTGTTACTTGCCCAGCTAGCAGGAGATATTTAGGATTAGGATGGTTTATTCTCTTCTACTCTGAGGTCATTTTTATATATTTGAAGACTGTTATACAGATATACAACACAATACAAATTTCCCCCTCTAGAATACATAACTCTTGTTTGGCCACAATTTGTCTGCAGGTTATATATCCAATGTGATCATTCTCATTGTTCTCTAATCTTTATCCAAGCAGTCTACACTTGAAGTATGTGCCCAAAATTAAGCACAGGGCTCCAGCTACTGCCTTATCACAGCTAAACCAAGCAAGAAAATTACTTCATGTGACAGTGCTGTTTCAGATTAAAGTATAAATGTTTGACTTGCAATAACAAATCTATTACTTTTCTCTTCAGTTTGGGATACACTATTACACCCTGACCTGATACTGCTGAGCTTCTACATTGATTAATAATTTCACCACCTGTATTTTTACTGTTGATTATTCTTCTCAAAGTGTAAAAATTTATTATTGAATTGTATCTCAAATATTCCAAATTATTTCTCTAATTTGTCAAAGTCATTTGAAGTAAAGAACAGACTTACAATATACTTTCAACCTCATTAACCTGGACAAAATTTTAAAAATAATAATAAAAGCACTCTATGTTCCATCACCCAAGTCATTTAATGAACATTTAGAATAGCATTGGAAACACAGCAGAACTGTGAGGAATGTCATTTGATATGTTTTCCATTTTGACAGAGCACTGATTATTATTCTCCCACTACCATTATCTAACCCGTTGACACTTACCGTTTTTAGTTTCCTTTAGTCAACATTTTCCTGTCTTGCCTAAGTGATGATGTGTGGCAAGATCTCTGACTTCTTTTTCCTCTTCTTTAAGCAGACTGAAAAAGTTATTTATGACTGTAAGAGGCAGTCTTCTTCAGAGAGGTGTGTTCTTGCTTTACTGTGGAAAACACAGAAGCTTCATGAGCTATTGCTTGATATGAAAATTAGCCTACAAGACTTCTGTATATTTTGGCCTGTGACACAGAATTGATAGATACACTGATGTTACTGAAGGGTTAAAGGCATGTGTGGTGGTTTTACTCGGGTAGGCAGCCGAGTTCCACCACAACCGCTCTCTCTCTCCCGTCCTCAAAGAGGAGCGAGGAGAAAATACGATGAAAGGGGCTCAAGGGTTGAGATAAGGACTAGGAGATCGCGCAATAATTATCATGACGGGCAAAACAGACTCAGCATAGAGAGACAGTAAGATTTATTGCTTATTACTAACAAGCTAGAGAAGTGAGAAACAAAGGAAAGAAACCAAAAGCACCTTCCCCCCCCCATCCACCCTCTTCCACGTCCTCCCCCCGAGCGGCGCAGGGGAACAGGGGAATGGGGGTTATGGTCAGTCTACAGCACTTCTCTGCCGCTCCTTCTCGGTCACTCTTGTCCCCTGTGCTGTGGGGTCCCACCCACGGGATGCAGTCCTTGCTGAACTGATCCAGCGTGGGCTGTCCACAGGCAGCAGCTCTTCAAGAACTGCTCCATATATGAGTCCGTACCAAGGGGTCCATCCCTTTGGAACAAACTGCTCCAACCCGGGTCCCCCACAGGCAGCAGCTCCTGTCGGGTCACCTGCTCCTGGTCTCCTCTCCACGGGCTGCAGGTCCAGCCTGGAATCTGCTCCAGCAGGGGTCTTCCACAGGCCGCAGCCTCCTTTGGGGCACAGGCTCCACCGTGGTCTCCTCCACAGGCTGCAGCGTGGAACCCTGCTCCACTGTGGTACTTCATGGGCTGCAGGGGGACATCCTGCTTCACCATGGTCCTCATCACAGGCCACAGACTTCTGCTCCGGCGCCTGGAGCACCTCTTCCCCTCCTTCTTCACTGACCTTGGCGCCTGCAAGGCTGTTTCTCACTCCTCTCACCCTCCCAGCTGCTGAGTGGCGCAGCAGTTTTTTCCCTGTCTTAAATATGCTCTCACAGAGGAGCAAAACAACATCGCTTATTGGCTCAGCTCTGGTCAGCAGTGGGGCCCTTACCAAACATGGGGCAGCTTCTAGATCCTTCTCACAGAAGCCACCCCTATGGCCCCCCTCCTACCAAAACCTTGCCACGTAAACCCACTACAGCATGCCACATGGGTTTGCAACATCACCATTAAAGTCATCTCTCTCAACATGTAAAAGGAGATTTCAAGCACATCACAAGTCTTGTGTACCCTGAACTGTTCATCATACATGAACAACTTGCATTTTTTTGAAATTTTACACGCTGGAGAAACTTATTCCTCCAGAAATGGCTACTGCCATTACAACAGACAGGTTTCTTTCACTGACTCAGTTAAGATGCAGTCATTTGTCTCTTCCTGAATTTATCTATTATTGTCAGTAAACTATTTTTCTTCCTTTTATTCTTTTTATTTGTTGCAAAAATTCAAAGTGCAGCATGGATAATCAAGTAAGGTCAAGAAAAAAATGATTATTCATATGCAAATGAATTCAAATTTTGTTGCTACAGACAACATTGTTTTCTTGATTTTAATGTTTGCAATGATTTATTTGCTATAATGAGGTAGTGTTAAGATTTTGTTTTCTTCTCTAATGCTACATACTTTTTAAAAGACAAATACACTTTAAAAATAAAGAAAATAAGCAATAAAGAAAAAAATACAGAAATTGAAATATGTACACTTTAACAATAGCCTTCCTTTTTGTGATGCTATTCATGCCATATTTAGATCAGATGGAATGTTTTAGTAATGGATTCAGTTAGAGCTCCAAGTTACAAAATCAACGGCAGAAATTCAGGTCATCCATCATGCAGTACACATGTATGACCACCCAAATAAAAGTATAAGTGACAGTTGTTGTAGGATGTCAAAACAATGATCTGAACCTTTCCTGCAGTAAAGATACCACTAGACAGACATGCATACTTCTGATTCCAAAGTTGAAAGACAGTAATAGTGGATACAAAAAATTCATTATTTTAGTTTTGCTCAATGAACCTTTAGAAATGTGAGTGCCCAAGAGTGAACAAATTCCCTTGTCATAAATAAGGTGACAGAAAATATGAACTTAAAGAGTGTATATATGTATATACATACATATGTTCTAAAGGCTATGAAGTCCTCCCAGTTGAAGTGGGAATGGAGCTGGACACAGGTTTAGCACATTACCTGCTGGAATTCTTCAACAAGTGAACAAGATTGGGAAAGAAGAAAAATCTCAATAGATTAATGAAAGAGATATTAACATAGGATTTGCTCTTAGGTATAATTTTGCACTCGTTACTCTAATGATCAGAACTGAATCAGTGACTGTGACTTTTAATAGAAATCATTTTCAATAAATACTTTGAAACAGTAGGGCACATTCAGAGTACACAAAAACCAGTTCTAGGGGAGCTCAGTATGATGTTAAGCATCAGCTACTGAATCTTGGTTTTCAGTTACTGTCTTTGGTTAACTTTCATCCAAATATTTTTAGGAGAGATGGACAAGGGGTTCTCTGGCTCCTTCAAGCTGATTTTCATTGAGTTTTGAAACAGCAAGAGTCTGTACTGTGTAGAGAGGGGTTTGATGGCATGATTTCAACTGTCAGTCCTAAACACAATAATGTCATAACTGTTAACATTATTAATAAACTAGTTGCTTAAAGTTAACTTTAAAAGGGTATATCTAAACTTCTTGAATGAACTTGTTACTCCTTTTTAAGTTTGGTTTAACGAAAGGGTCAGTTTTGAACACTTAGGCTTCCAAAAATATTTAAACTGAGAACAATAACCATTTTTGCTAAGAATCCAGAATCCACCTAGAATGGTTTAGAACCAAAGTAATAACTATGTCTCAAGATGCTACTGTGAGTGAGTATCTCTGAATCCTTTAGCAGGATCTTTTAGAGACTGGTCCTTGGCTTCGTGTATTTTCCCTTGCATTGCTAACTTGGAAGAAAATCTCAAATTGCTGCTAACAAGGTTCACAAAAGGCACAAATAATGATAATGGTAAGTAATGCTGAGTATAGGTTTCCCAAAATAAACAAACCATAATCATTACTTGATAAATTGGTCTGTGAAAAATTAATTTGAGCTTCAATAAATCAGCTGCAAAGTTACCTAAAATTTAGGAGGGAAGAATACAGAACCTGCTTACAGCTTGGGTAGCTCTATCTACATTAAAAATGGCTTTGAAAAATATTTTCTGAGACTATAGCAGATAATCTGCTGAACATTGTCTCCAGCACAATTATTTGGCCAAAGAACTAATGAAATCTTGGTCATAAATTTAGGAGTTTATCGAAAAGAAAGTTACAAGCAGTGATCCAATCACCTTTTAAATATCTGCATGTGAAACAAATCTGATAACAAAGGAGGCACATCTGCCCCACAGAGACATCTGTAAGAAGATACAATTGCTTGAAATAAAACCTAAAGAAGCTTACTCAATAAGAAGAGCAAACATTACTAACAGAAAAAGACATTAATCATTGGTACAGTTTAACAAGAACTGTGGTAGATATCTTCTCCATCACTGGAAATTTAAAAATTGCTGGCTAGTCCCCTAGTTTGTGCTGCAAGCAGAAGTTAATCAGGAAAATGAAAATTCAATTCCTTATTTTATGGGAGCATTCAGGTTATAGTGATCTTGTCTGTCTTTGCCTTATAAAAATATATAATGCAACTTTATAAATGCAAAACAGTCTATCGTTATGCTCCAGATTTTTATTTTTATACCAGACATTTAGAACTCAGTACTCTGCTGTGCAAAAGCAAGCAAACAAACAAAAAACATGTTGCATTCAGCTCACACAGCTAAACAACACAAATAGGCATTATTTTGTTTTTGTCTGGTTTTGATGTTGTCCTGGTGTAATGCAATCATGACTGTAACTAAAATAGCTCCATTCTTAATTGATAGGAAAATTTATCTTCCTATTAAAATACTGGAGTTCAATAATGGTCTTTGCTGTTGAACTTGCACATTAAAATACAGCCATGGCACAAGCTGTTCATAACAAATGTTTGGAAACATACATTCTGATATTTCACTTGGGGCTGTGAACAAGAGTATAGTTCTCTTAAGTTTTATTACATACAGGAGAAGCAACTGGTAAAAAATTTACTGTATTGACTTTCCTTTGCAAATATCACAGAACTGGGATTTTTCTTGTTAGTAATATTAATGCTGTGTTAAACTTGTATATCTATTCAGAACATGATCACATTGTGAGCTAACTACTATGGCAGTACTCTATAGTAAGTGGCACTAGAGGCATATTTCATCTTAGACAATAATTATGGTTGGGATAAATGAATTTAAAAAACTGCACTGTCAGCAGTTCATAAGCATATTTTTGGAAACTTTTAAAAAATGTATCTCCTCTTCTTCCAGAAAATTTTCTTATAGGGTAGGCTAACTTGCACTGCTGATCAATGATGCTATGGCTATGAGATATTTCCACTCTGTCTATGGAATTTATATGTCTATTCTTAGAAATATTATTTGCTAATGTGATGCCATGACAAGAGTGACCCTGTGTGATTAGCCTTTCAGAAAAGCAGTGAGTGAAGGAGTCTGGGAGCTTGCTTTCATGGTCTATCATGCTGGGAAGCTCAGTGGAAAACTCCTTTCAAGGGAGAAGTAACTTGCAACATTTAGAAATTGCCTTCTGCTAGTTCTATCTGAAGACTCAGAGCAAACAAAAGAGGTAGTAAAACTCAATTGCCTTCTCCCTGAATGCATTACGAATACAGACAGCTATGACCCAGAATATGAATCACATAAATATCACCCAGAGTGTACCACCTGCTGTCGACAAGTTATAGTACCTTTGTCATCATTTAAAATATGTAACTTATCCTAAACTGTAGAAGATATTTCTGAATGTATCACCGCAAATTAATACTAGGAGGTATTCTTCAGCAGACTGAAAATTTATAAGACCTTTCTATTGAGAATAAAAAGACAGCTACCATGCTAACAGATAAATACATGTGCACTCTGCCAGACACTGCCTGAATATATGTAAATATATGATGATTAGACAGTGTTCATGGTACAACATTTTCAAGAGGTAATAAGGCATTTTTTCATCTGATTAAGTGGTGAATATGCAATAGTAAAAGGTCAACTCAATGTGAGTCTGTCACATGATGTTCTAACAGCATCATGCCGATTTAAGAGGGTAGGTATCATTTAAAGTAGAAACTCATTTTCTCAGTAATCATTTTCCCTAATGTCTCACAATACAAGAGACACATTCAGGGAGTAGACAGAAATGTAAGTCATGACTTCAAGGCAGTTTTCATATCAGACAGGGTGAAATACTGAGAAAAGTCTGATCAGGCACTTTCAATCTCTGTGCTGACAGCCTGAGTGACCTTGAAACAGCACAGGGTGAAGTGCATGTAACAAAGGGCTATTTGACAAAGCACACCTGCCTTTGAGTTTGAATTTTGTATTTAAACATTATTACTTTCATTTTGTAGGTGAGGAAGCTTAGGCAAGCAAGTGACATGGCTACAATCACCCAATGACTTACCAAGGCTAAAAAGTCTGCAAAAATCTTCACTGTCAAATATCTGCCAAGACTGCATAATTATGAGTTCTCAGTATCACTTCTCCTTCATCTGCAACTTGCGTAGAAAGTGCCAACCTGCCTGAAAAGGGAGTCTTCTTTAGAATAGCTGTTTTATTGTAGATAGCTGCAGTTTAAAACAAAGGGCATGATGGACAAGACTGAAATCCTTTCAGTCCTCTCTACCAATGGGCACATTTCTCAGAGCTGCCCTCCAGGAACTGCCTGGCCTATCTGTCCTAATGCACCCTGTTTCAACTCCTTCAGAGTCCATTCATGTCATTAAAATTCTAGGCAGACTGTGCCTATAGTGAGATATAGCTGCCTATTATTGGAAAGGCATTGTTCATATCAGCAGTTCTCACAGGGATGGGCTTAAACATGCAACTTCTGTCTTCTGGAATCAGGGTGTTAATAAAAAGAAAGCACATTTTGCACATCCTGTTCAAAGTCGGTAAAGAGAATTACAGTGGAGTGCTATGCAGTTGGCTCTGCTGTTAAGCTGAGCTCTGTGTATATGTGCAATGCAGTAGTGCAGTTTTAATGAGAACCCCCCTGAAAGTTATTACTGAGAAGCAAAGTATTGCTATGCAGTTTTATTGCCAGATCATAGAATTCATCTTCTCTCCCTTGGCCTGAGCTAAGCACACAGTAGAAGAAGCCAAAAGAACCCTTCTCATTCCAGCAGTGCCTTTGGAGTGGCTTTCTTGCCTTGAAGGTTTGCAGCTTTAACTCTCGATCAATTTCTATGTCTTTCTGATTTAGGTGGTCCACATGCCCATGTCTGTTCTACTGGTACAGGAATTTTTCCTTCCATACCTCCCCCACCACAACAACACCCTGGCTGGTTGCCAGCTCCTTTAGCTGGTTTGGTCACTGCAGCATATGATTTGCATTGTCAATTCTGCAGCATGAAGAAAACTTAAGTGCTCAGATCACTGCTGGGGCAGTCATGGCTGTTGCTCCAACTATTTAGACTTAACCACTCAGGTTTTGTTTCTTAAGATGCTGTCACACAGCAGAAATCAGCATCATTGTCTGCAGTGGCAACTGACGGAGTACGAGGGGGAGGCTGGCAGGAGATGCAGCTGATGAAGAGCCCAGAATGAAGAAAGGAAAATTTGACAAAATTGATTAGGAAGAAAGGATGCAGATGCTGCTCTTTTGATTAATGAAGTAAAAGCTGTTAAGAGATGCACTAGTTAAAGACTGCTGAACTTCTCCAGCAAATCACATACTCAGCAACTCAGTATGTCTAGTATGAGCATAACATGCACAGCTTTTCTAATGCTCAGCAGGAGTAGGCAAAAAGGGCAATAAAAGGGCATTGCTCCTCTCAGGTTACTGACTGCTGACCTCACTTTCAACCTCAGTTCTTCATCTTAGGATAGGGCTTTGGGGTCTCTCAATGTCTATGTCTTCAGCAGTTCTGGTGGAGTGTCCTCCCAGGGACTATGCATAAATCCACTGAATTCTTGTCCTCCCTCTGGAACTGACTCACTGCATGTTCTGGAGCAAGTAATACAATCTATGTTTCAGTCTCCCCCATGTCATTATCATTACCATGGTTTATTGGCATATACACTTCATTCACAGAGGTATTGTGGCAAATCATTAATTAATATTTGAACAGAACTCCAGTAATATCCAATGCCATCTAAATATGAAATATTTATTTAACATTCCAATAGGAATAAGAGGGACATGTAGTATAAGGAATTTACTGTGGCAAGAATCTATTTCATGAGCTATATCTTCCTTTTCTGAAGCACTGCAGTTGTGGCTGGATAATCAACTACTGTAATTAAGTATGATGATTAAGTACCAGGGAGAAATCTGGCCCAGATCACTTATTTCTGAAGATAATTTGCTAAGAAAAGAATTGATCCCTTGTGCAACATTTAGTTTTTTTTCTGTGTTCCCTAAAACGTTCCAATATCTCTGTGTTCCTAACATATCCCATAAAGAACACTCAGCTTCTGCACATGATCTCTGTTTTCCAGCTGTCAGATTTGAAGCTGTAAATGTGTTGAATGATGAGATGACATAGATGCCCATACTGATATCTAATAGACCAGATTTTCCACTGTAGGGGTGATGATTTGAAATTTCCCCCTCTGTAGAGCTACCACTTCCGATGAAATTTATGAGAAATTATTTTTTAGGCCATAGGCCCCAATGTCAAATTTGGTTGAACTTGGCCAATTGTTTCAAAAATCTTTAGGATCTGACAGATGGGTTGGCTAGAAATATTGAAGCAAGCATTTCTGGAATCATCAGTCCCTTGCTGTATTTCCTGCTATATCAAGAAAAAAATGAGAATTATTATTATTATTTTCCTCTCTGAAATTTAAATTTTATGAACCATATTGTTAGTTTCTCCTAAGTAATTTTTAATGAACCAGAGTGTGACTAAGACTCCTTTCCCATTTTATACAGTACAATCTGAATTAGAGGTTTCTTGTACATCCAGTAGCTCTCTAATCAATGGACATGACCGCAGAACAGGAAAGTGTACTTGACACAAACATGCACAACAGTGAAAATTATCTTCAACAAAAACCTTCTAGAAAATCCTTTTATTCATCACAAAAGAAGGATGTAACATATTTTTGTTCCTTATAGGCCACGTCTACATTTGCATCTGTAAATGAGAAAAATGCAGTTCTATGGCTAATAATCCTTAGAGAATTATATACTTCTGGAGAAAATTTCTCCCTAGATTTAGTCCTTTGAATGACAAATACTTTTGTTAATGAAATATAAGGAAAAAATATTTTTTTCCTATATCTGTAAACTAGGAATAGCTTAAACTTCTTCAGGAACAGGATGCTCAGCTCAGTGTGATGAGAGGTAATCTAAGTTGTTGATCCTGTGAGGTACTGAATGTTTCACAGCTGAGGACTCATAGCTGAGGAGGAAATACAGTTGACTTCTATGGTTGGCTGCAAGACATGACACTACTGTGCATTCTCTGCTTGCAAATAAATTACTCTATCACCCTAATGAGGCTAGTCAGAAATTCCCTTTCTTCTAGTACAGAAATACAGGGTTCTGCAGCTGCTCTCTGCTGAAGGAAAAGACATAACTTCTATTGAGCAAATAAATATACTTTCTGCAACTGAATGAAAGAGATTTTGAAGCAAGCTAATTTTTTTGGCAACTAATAAGTGGTCATCTTTAACTTATATGAAATGGTGTTTACACAGAGGATTCTGCTTTTGCTGCCAAAAACTGGATGCACACAGCTTTGCAAGTTCGCTAAGATGCAGCATTTCAATAGTTTTTGCATTGTCACTCCTGTTGTCCTTTTTGTCCATTGAACTCCTGCTTTCTGCACTGATTCCAGATTAATCCAGCAGGACTTGTCCCCAGAACCCCACAGCATGCTTGTCTCTCTAGTGCACAGCACATAGCCCATGTTTACACTACAAAACCACTACATAGGCATGTGGCAACTTTGGCAGCACAAACACCATGCTGAGATCTTTAAAATGAAAACCACAGAAGTTTAGGGGCTCAGTGTCACTAAGTGATGGTGGCCAGTGGTGCCCTGGCCAAACAGTGTAACACAGGTAGTGTGTCATAGAGAGGGCAGCCCAGAGCAGCACAGGTGTGAGCAGTTCTGTGTAACTGGACAAGAGACAACTTTGAGGTGAAAATACCTTCATTATTAGACAAAGCATGACTTTCTTTATCTGGAATAATTTAGGGTGAACCCTGACCATGTGTTTAATGTAAGTGGTTGTTGAAGGTTTGGGGTGTGAAGAGATGTGAAGCTTGAGGCCAGAACCATCACAATGGTGTCAATGAAGCTAATCATTTTGAGATGTTAGGATTCTGTTAGGATAGGCAAGAGCTTGTGTAAATTTAAGAAGACGTGGTTCTTCACCAAGTTCCTCAACACTCCAGTGCCACCCAGCAGCAAGGAGAGTCTTTAGGCAGAAGGAATCCTGGTGCATGGCCGTAGGCTGGAGCCAGAGAATGGGCAGCAAGTTGGACAGACAGGAAGGGTGCCCTGATGCTCTCTTCCTCTGCTCTGCCATGCAAAATTCATTCAGGAAAAGCTTCACCCTGTAGCTATGATATTCTTCTGGCCTTGAAATTTGCTGTCTGTCTGAAACTTGCAGCCAAAGGCAGTTTGAGTACATGTAAAAGCTGCAGAATATGGGCCCAAGGCTACATATAGATATTTATTATCCATCCAAGATTTATAATTGAAGTGGATATTCCGTCAATGTGATAATGGTCTGATTGCAGTTTTTATCACTGTTTCTCAGCGTATCCAAAAGGCCTAGAAATGTAAAATTTATCTCCTCCATCCATATTCCACTGTGCAGTCTGCCAAGGTGTGTAAGCCCCTGTGTGCTCTGAGGGCTTCTTGTGGGAAGCTTTTTGTTATCTCTGCCTTATGCCTGGGCCAAGAGATTTCCTGGCCATTAGCCTAAACCAGAGTCAGTGAATGGCAGATTTCTCTAAGCTTGCCAGATACCTATTTAGCGTCTGGTGTAGCCTTGCAATTGTCAAGACTTGCCTAAGGCAAGAGATGGTTTTCTTGTCTGAAAAATGAAAAGACAATTTAATCGTATGTTGTAGGTCATCAGTGCTGTTCTAAGTCATGAGGCAAAGAGTAAAAGGAAATTAAATAGGGACAACATGTAAAAATGGTTTGTATTAGTGCAAAAGGACTATGTAAATAACTTTGTTCTGCATTGACTCTGTAAGTATTTGATAGTTTGGACTGGTTAAGGTACCATTTCACCTGGCAACAAATCTCCATTTCTAATGGAAAATATAGATAAGATTCCTGAAAAAGTTATTTTATTTATCTTAAAGCTTTACCTGTTCAAAATATAGGTATATCAAAAATACCTAGATTTGATTGCACTTCATTTACAGTCTTAATTGAAGAATACATAAATAATAACTAACAAACAAACAAACAAAAAGTATATTTATTTTCCCATCTCTCAGAAGGAGAAATAGAGGCAGAAAAGCTCATTTTCAAATGTGCTGAAAAAAAATCTGAAATGGTACCTTGGGGCACACTCAGGAATCTTACGGTTTTGGACACCTTACTTTTAATCACAAGCTCAGCATATTTAAAATGTAAAATTATTCTTGCTTATAATAAAAATTATTGCTTATCTCATACAGTAAACTCAAATATATGAAAAAAAAAAAAAAAAAAAGTTATTTGAGATAGATTTGAAATCCTATGCTCTTTTTATCAGCACATTGCCAGAGGGAACACAAAATACCTGATAATCTATTTCCTCTTACAGGGAATTTTTGATGACAGTGGCATTTTCTTCCCCCTGTACGGAGATGGCCAGGTGCTTCTGTTTTCCATTACATATTGCAATGGGAGGCTATAGTGCTTCACGGAACAGGGATGGGTGGGTGCCAGCATAGCTTCATCACTAGCCCTACAGCTGGCTCACTGCAAACAGGATGGGAACAGCAACCTCAGATTCAGAACTGTTGAGTAGTGCAGAAAGGGCTTAAATCTGTACAGCAAGCCTTGCTCACTAGCTTTTGAGCTTTTCTGTAGCTAAACCCTATGAGCAGCTCCACATAAATGAACTCTATTAATTCCAGATCCACATTAGCATATTTGCAAGGTATTGCACACTCTGCTGGTTACACGCTTGGATCTGTGCTACCTTCGATATATGTACAATGCTCCACTGCATGAAACAGATTTTTACTGTATTGATTCTGATTGATAAACTTCATTTGATGTGCCTCAGGTCATTTGCCTAAGGAACTGGGACTAGACAGATTTGTTTTGCAGGTGTGAGCAAAGCATAGATGCCTATAAAATCAGGAGTTTCAAAAGGAGAGAGCAGCACAGCTGTGCTTGCTGTATTAATAGACTGCATTCACACACCTGCAAAACTCTATCTTTTTGTGTGCTGAAATCTTCCAGCTCTGGGGCCACCCATTGAAAATAGGTATTTTGGAAAGCTGGAAGAAAACAAAATTTACATTCCCCAAATTAATTTATTTAAATTAAAAAGCCCTTTGGAAACAGTAGAAGCAGTGTGCCTCAGCAGTGTGAAGACTGGAGCACCCAGCACACAGCCCTGTATCTTTCTGATTGTCAGAAATGAGGCTCCAGACATAGGTACCACATTTAGTCATTACAGAGCTGGTGTCTATCTGTGTGATAGGCTTAGACAATTATAGACAATAGAAACCTAATCAGCATAGTCAGTGAGTCCAGAGAGCCTTTCAGCTTTCCAATGTAGTTGTCTATTCTCAGATGAGAAAAATAACTCTAGTGGCAAGATTCAGCTGCCAAAACATCAGCTTCTGGTGTCAGATGCTGTGATCTGACCTGCGACGACTCCAGCTGATGCTCCAGCAGGACACTGATCTCCCACTGGGACGGGGCTGTACTGCCCAGTCCTGTGGAGATGTACTGAACCTAGGTATCTATAGTTAGGCAGCTGAGCCCTGTTTCATGGACTGCATCAACTAGATCTTCATTAGTTGTAGTGTGTGTGTTGATAATTCTGACTGGTCTGTAGATACTGTGCTGTAGACATCTCAGAAATTTAGGTGGAGGTGGTTAACACCCTGGTTTCATATGCACTTCTCATGGGTATGCCAGCTATAGTCAGAACAGTGCAGTAATCACAGATTTACTGGGTCAGACAGCTGCCCAGCCATAGAGAATTGTACAGGCTGGGAGCTTGTGCTGGTGCACCATGACTCCATCATTCATCTTACTCTGCATTAAGATGAACAGAGACCACAGGATGTGTATGGCATTTAATCAGATTTCTCTAATGCTGTGTACAATTTCTCCAACTCTGTTGGGTGGTGAGATTTTTTTTGTTTGTGTTTGTTTGTTTGTTTGTTTTTGTTTGTTTTTTTCCAAGACTTGTTTTCCTGTAGGTTTAAAGCAGCACATCTGAGGGCTGTGAGACCGATCGGTCTGTTTGCAGCACTGCCCTCAGACATGCTGCTCCCAGCTCTGAATGATAACTCGGGATGCCTTAATGGTAGACACAGCCCTACATGTCTATGCATCCAAAGACTGTATTAGACACTCCTTCATACTGAGAACATATATCTTATAATCAAAATGTTTTTCTGATTCACTGCTTTCTGAAATTCAATCTTTCCTCTTGCAGTTGTGATTGAAATTTGAATTTGCAGGTGCACATGTGATATGAATGACCTTACTGTGCTCTGCAGAACTGCCCTGACATTTTTATCAGGTTCCCATATAGCGCAGTTAAAGACATTGCTAGACTGAGGTCTAAAATGCTAACATCACATCAGGAAGAACAGGGGTTTTCACCGGAGCTCTGATGTCCATTTCTTTACCAGGCATGACTCTGCTTAACTTATGATAGCTGACAAGAGCTCTGAGTTGAGAAGATTGATTCTTGCTTCTTTATTTTTTAATTAACCTATCCTCTGCTGCACTCTCTAGTTAATATTAATGTGTTCTCTTTGAGCTCTGCTACTACCTATTGTGCTACATGATCTTCCGTTGCCAAACAATTAAAATACTCTCCCCTCTCCTTTTTTTTTTTTTTTTTCTTTTAATTTTAATTAACTTACTATCTACATTTTTTGAGATGGAGGTATTTTATTTTCCAAATCTAAGTACTTAAATTTATGCATATAGTGAAAGCAAGCAAATATTTGGAATACAAAAATTGTCTCTGTGGTTGTTCTCATAGGAAACCCAAATATTTGCTTAGCTCTAAACTGAATTAATAGCAATTGGATAGTTTGCCTTCTGCTACTTATGGTAAGTATTTCTGACAGATGAGTAAATGAATGAAAATTGCAGAGAAACCATATGTTTTATTTTAAAATAATAGTTTGTGGGAAAATAGCCAATTGCTCATCTGAGTCATTTTTCTTTTTTCTAAACTTTTATTTAAAAAAAAAAAAGGGGGGGGGGGGAAGAAAAAGGTATCCTTATGATTTTCCACTTATATTGAGCATTTTACCAAAAGTAGATACATATTTTTTAAAATGGTACAGAAAATTCAGTAATAATGACAAATCCATTTCATTCCTCATAAAGTGGAAAGAACTTTCAAATTTAACATTTCCCAACATCTAAAAAAGCTGTCTTGTAGATATGTAGCATGATATTTATTAATTTTACCTTGCTTTTATGGTGCTTTATACTTAAAGTCTTTAGTCATTGTAAAAGAAGGAAAACTACAAATATTTAATGTGACTGTATACATTTGACCATCTACTTAGAAAGATTGAAAAATCATTCAAACTTTATGGGAAATTAATTTTGAATGCTCAGATGCATACAAATACAAAAAGAATAAACTAAGTGATCTAAAATTTCTGTGTGCAAAATACATTATTCAAGATATTCTTATTTTTAATCACATGCTCCAATCCTACTGGATTTAAGGGAAAAAAAAAAAAAAAAAAAAGACCATGAAAGCAAAGCTCAGTCTATCAGATTTACAGTGGAACAGAGTTTTCACTTAATGGACATTGAGTTTATTGCAATTTTACATTTTGTAAATAAATAAATTGATGCAAGATTTTCAGTTCTCTGGAACTAAATATTAATGCAAAACATTTATTACGTGCAAATATAGGGATAACATAAGACAAGACCTAGTAAGGTCCAATGAGTTTATTTCCTGGCTTAGAGCTGCAGAGCAGATCTGTGACTGCCACCTAAAAATATCACTGCCAGTCTGCACAGTGCAGCCACTGAAAGCTAGCAGTCTGAAAGGACATGTATACAATAGCACATTCAATATCTGCTATTATTGTAATGTCAGACAATGTGCTGTCTTTAGGCACTCTACCTGAGCACTAAGCCCTAGGGAAATGACTTATAACTGAAAAACTTGTTCTTGCTGTATTGTGTTAGACACAGTGATGACAACCATTTGCAGGAGTTAAATGAAGTTCAGCTAGTGATGGCTCTGATTTTAACCTTGTTTTAATCTCATATTATAAGAGATCCTCTTGCTTTATCTCAAACACTCAATAGAAAGGCAATTTCAGAATTTTGTACTTCATTTATTGGTAAGCAGAAGCTGAGGAGGAAGGTGAGACCTGTTCACACAGTTTACCAAACACCAGGACACTGAATAAATGGTAGTTAAAGCTTACACCTTGGTGGTTTGCAAACTGACTGACTTTCAGAGCAGTTCATTTTTAGTTTTGCCACCTCAGCATACTGAGCAATATTATCTTTTGTGTATCTTCAGGAAGCTGGTTCAGTTACTCTAGGGACTCATCAGATCATTTTTGTCCATAAGACTGGGGAGGAGAAAAATGCCTAAAGTGTTTTTACATTTGTAGGTCTTCTGATTCAGGTTCTTTATATGGGGCATGCCGCGGGGGGGGGAAGGGGGGGGGGGAGAATATGAATATGACTTCTCCCACTGATTTTTCTATGAATATAATCACGCTTCTGCTTTATGATATACTTCAGCAATAATGGGCTGAGTTGATTGTACCTGTGATACTCAGTAATCACTGGTAACCCCATCATGAAGGATGTTATTATGGTATCTTTGGACTACAATTTGGTGGGCATTTGCATTCAGCTTGACTACACTTTCTCCCTTGCTGATAATTAATTGTCAGCACACTGCAGTCCATTAAAGATGTGTGAGACTTTGAGACACAGCTTGGATCTCATATTAGCACTGGAGAGGATTTATCTTACAAGGCAAAGAGAGCAAGAGCTGGGTTTACAGGTAATTGAACTGCTTATCATTATCATGACTGATTCATATAAGTTGCTGTAGAAAGCAATTAAATAGTACAATAAAATGAAGGGTGCGATTTTGGATGAACTTTTAATTATAGTTGGAAATGTTCTAAATCTGAATGAAATTCGTGAATTAGCTGTACCTCCTTACTTTCCTTCTGAAGCCACTTTCCCAGGTGACAAATTTACCCCTGATATCTGTTGGGATGGAATTCTGTCATTTATTTCAAAGCCTCAAATCAAAGGACTTTTTCCACTATCTGAGATTTCACTTTCAGTCATCAATTGGTTTGGCTCCTAAGCAGAGTTCCATTCATGTAGCAGTGAGGATAAAAGATCAGCATGTAACTCCTGCAAATATCAGAGAAGAAAGAAAAAAGTGACGACAGAAGCACAGCTGCACAGCTAAATCTTATCCTTCTCTTGGCAATTTTGGAAGCCTCCCCTTTGACACACTTGTTCATTTAGGACTTCGGGCAGAGCGTAAGAGATATATTCTTCAAGCTCTCAGTATATTCCTGATGGTGACCATGAACTCACTAGCTGGTATGATTTGGGTCACAAATCATTTCTCAGGATAGAGAAATTGTACTGAGGCTGTTGTAAAGCCACTGGCTTCTTGAAAGTTAAATCTGGAAAATGTTAAATAGCTTGGTACAAGATTAACATTAACTGTCTGACACCTTTAAAGTGAGACTTACTCGTACAAGCTGATTAATAAGTTTTCATACACAACGAGAGTTCAGCACGTACCAGAGCAATCTACCTGCAACAGCAACAGCCATCTAAAGTCAGACAAAAGGCATGTAGAACTGAGAACTAACTTATTCACGGTTTTAAACAGAACACCAGGTATGTATGCCAGATGTTACCATCAATCCAATCAAATAGGTTGATTGGATTTCTCAGTTTTAATAGGTGAAGTACTGTAGTAGATGTATTTGCACAAAGAATGTATACCTTGAAGTATACTACTGTTCTCTACCAGTTTATCATGAAATTCATTAAATGACTATTGTATATTTAATTTATTGGAATTGGTATCACTGTTTTAAAGGCTACCAGTGTAAGAGCTGTTTTCTCTTTACAATTTACTGTTAAGAAACAAGACAGCAAACTGATTGCTAACTCAGAAACATGTAAAATATTTTTATACAAGATTTCTTCTCTTCCTTCCAAATATTTCTGCCCATCTTAATGAGATGAAAGCTATATTCTTGTCCTGCCTGGAGACTTTGGGATAACTCTTTTAAGTCATAATAAATGACACTTCAAACAGATCACCATTATCAAAAGATTTGTTTGTTTGGAAGGAGGCTAGCAAAGAGAATACAAAGGATAAAAATTCATTTTTCAGTAAGTCCTGTATATCCAAGTATTTCACAACTACCAATAAAGATATTTGTTGTCTCTATGAAGTATGTCCACACACTTTTTTCAGTGTTGCCTTGAACCTAGCAAAAACTGTTCATCTTCTTTCTTGTGATTTTTTTTTTTTTTTTTAACTTCTGAAAATGTTTGCAATGGCTGTGTGATTGCATCATACCAATCTGTTAAAAACTGGCTTTAAAAGTATCATTTGATTGTGCAAAACCCATTACCAAAGCACAAAAGCTGGATCCTGAAACAGTGCTTGTGGGTTTGGACCACAGTCTCTGTGGGTTTAGAAGACATTTCACATTAGACATGAAGTATTATCTCGGGCCATCATAAATTTATTGAGTACAGACTACAGCTTGGGCCATCATAAATTTATTGAGTACAGAGTATCACTGATAGTCATGAGGTGTACCATGAGATAAGGTTATATTGTTTCTGGTAGACTCTCAGCACAGCAGGTGAACATTCACCTGTATTCATTTGCATCCACAGGCAAGCATTTACCTGGAACTGGATGGAAAGCATACAAGTTTATCTGTCAGCTATGTACAAACCTAATGTGCATCATCCTTTGAATATAGCATTACAGGTATTGCTTTCACTAAGTGTTGATCTTTGCAGCTCAAGTGTCAACCTAAAAATGGCGTTGATGTTATCAGTATGCAAAGTTTTGCAGTTCATTCTTGAATCTTCCTCCATTGTTGCTTGGAAGAATCTGCAAGTATTTGTGTTGTTTTCTTGTGATTCTTGTAACTTCTGTTTAAAAGATAAAAACAAACAACAAAAACAAAGCCTGAAATGTTGCACCAGAACTGTAATGATTTGCTTATTTTGGATGTGTTTTGATAGAGTTCAGGAATTTAATCTCTTCTAGTTCTTTTTGAGTGATGGCTGTGCTGGAGTTTTGTCCCTGAAGGCACTGGAAACCAATCTAACAGACAAAATTGCACAACTTGTTTATGAAAAATACCCATAGTACACGTCTCTCACATGTTCTTCATAGGGGCCTCTCTAGGAAAAAAAGGACAAATAAATAAATAAAAATAAAAGAAATATGCTGCTCTTGCCTTGCGGCCCAGTAAGATCTCAAGCTTGGGTTATGAACACAAGTGGGAATATTGGGATAGAAAACTGCACTGAGCCACACTGTTCCAAAGCATAACACACTAACTAGCAAGATCAGTGGCTCAGCGTCCAAGAATTTCAAGAAAATTCTGACTGAAGAGATAGAGAGGTAGAAGTGGAGGGTTATCTGTGATAACACTAAAAGTAAAGTTAATATTGGCAACAGTTTTTGAGACTTGATGGAAATAAATAGCTAGTCTCAACTGGACTCAAATTAGTGGTCCATAACGTGTGACAGTGAGATATCTCAGCAAGAAACAAATCTTCCCACATCTAATTTTGAAATAACATATATAACTAGAAAACTTCTTCCTAACAAACTCATTTTGGAGCACATTGGTTGTTGACTTTCTCCATAATGTTTCTAAACAATGGAAGAGGCCTGGAACTAGGTCCTCATGTTTCTGCCTGGGCTCTCCTGGGTTGAAATGCAAGCACACCTGCTGTACAGATACCATCTGTGACATGGTGAGCCAGATGTGCTCTAGACCTGTTGAATTCACAGTGCAAAACCAGATCAACTGTGTGAAAATGGCCCAAATCTTGTTCTCTATTTATATATAGAATATAGAATTATATTCTATACATAGAATTTCTATTTATAGAACATTTCCAGGGAAGGAAGACTGTTTTTCCTGCTAGTCCCATCCAGGATCCAAGAATCAGAACTGGAATCAACCATCACATCTCTCCAGATCTTCCCTGTCAAGATTATTGTTCTGCATCACTTCTGACGCAGATCAGCAGCTAGCTAGCAGAGTAATCAAGAAGATATAAAGATTTTGCTTGTGGACTGGAGATTTGGATTGAATCCTTGTCTCTTCATTTCTCAGATGTTCTGGTAATGTGTCAGGTCTTTACAGGTTTTTGTCCTACAAAACAACACATGAGCACCTGCTCACAGTTTAGCAGTTTACACAGTTTGATTCCTCTGTGAAAGAGCTTCTTCTGGACTTCAGTTACTAGACTGCATTTTTAATACCAAAATATTCACATTTCTCCCATTTTACATTCTGAAGCAAATATTACCAGTGATGACTTTCTCATTTTTCATTTCAGTGGCTAAATTTGAGTTGAATCACCTAAAATCCTTTGACAGATTTTATTAAAGTAGAAAAGTCCACAAACTAATTTGAATAGAAATGAATATGAAACTAAATGGAATCTATGGCATATAATTATATTCTTCACAAAAGATAATATCAAGCATCCATTTTACCCAAAGCAAACAGGAAATAATTAACTAGATTTTGAGACCTTTACTGCAACAGTGATACTTAATCTGGTAAGTAGCTACTCCAAAAGAAATGAAAATAAGCTTAGAGATCTCAGTGTAAAAAGGAGCGATGGTATGTTAACTGAATACAATTTGTGTAATTTTTGAGAATATGGAACAGTACATAATAACGATAATTTTCTTATAAGTTATTGTTTAATCACCATTTTGCCTCTGAGGAAAAGTAGAGCAATCCCAAGATAAATATATAAAAGGAAAAAAATAAAAACAATATTGATTAAATTAATGATTTATAATGAACTGTAAAATCTCTGGTTGCAATATTAACTAAAGGAATATGGTTTTACTCTGTGTATTAACCCACAACCTCCTTTAACAAAAAATATGCCACTGATGTATCAGATGTCAAAACCACGTATTCATCATTACTAATGAGGTCTTGTGGATGAGTCAGTATAGACTTTGGACATTTTTGTTTTTTTTCTTGATTTAGGATATTTTGAGGGGGCTAAAGGTAAGGAATTTTGTCTATATCCAAGACTGAGATGTCTTTTCCCTCCTCCAGTATCTTTCCTGAATCTCTTTGATAGCTGAAAGATTATACAGAGCCATTGACACAACTTGGATTTAAGAATCAGATTTGGGTAGACTCAGCTGCCTTTGAGAAAGGCACCTATTTTCTTACTACTGACTTCAAAGAAAATTAGGCTTCCAGATTTATCTGCTCTGGATTTCACCTGAGGCAGATGCCTGAACTGACTGATGTGATCACTCCTCTCTACACGAGAGAATTTTACAGAACTTTATGGCACATTTTACCCACAGATATGGCTAAGACAACACATTTTCTCTTAGCTATTCTGCCTGAATATTGCACATCAGATTTTCATTATGTTCTGGTTCTGTTGTCTAGGTTATGACACATGGTTATAACAAAAATCTTTGTTGGCATCCTATCTTGTCACAATCAGACACATTCATGTTAATTACAGAACATAGCATTAAAGATGTCCAAGAGATGTCAAAAGGATTTGAGAGAACTGGAGATTTTGCACATAATTTTAAGATTTCATTGTTCAAATTTAAGTTCTTTAGCTCCTGCATAAGCAATACAAATGACTTAATATTCATGGAAATTGATACAATTAAATGGATTCCTCTTTCAGGAGTCTACCCATGCATTATGTGTGAAATTTAGGTGTCTACCTCTGAGAACTCTTATAAAAGCTTATTTTGGCACCTTATCTTGGCACCCCAGTGCTGACCATAGAGATGCCTTAAGATGGACAAATAATATCAGATCTAATGAGCTTCATGTCAAAACAGCAAAGCCCATCTGTTTGCCTTACTCTTCCCACAATGGCACTAACAATAAATAGCACACCCCCCTCTTCCCACTTCTCAATATGCACTGTGAATGTGGGACTCTACTTCCCATGAATGAAAAAGAAGGAATGAAACCTTTGTGAACCATCCACCTGCCTGTTCACTGGCATTTCACAACTATATAGCATGGGCCTGAAAATGAAGGTGACTGGTGTAGCATAGTCATGGTAAACCTAGTGATTATATTTCAGCTAAGATGACTCTATTTCTCCTTAGAACCCAAAGGAATTGCTAAGACATAAATTGCTATGTACAACACTGAAGAAATTCTCCGTACCGATCAATCTAAGTGCAATTTATGTGCAAGAACCATGAAATGAAGCTAAGTTATTCTGGCACCTAATAAGTGAATGAGATGACATTTTTCTCTGATTGAAAGCCCACATTTCTTTAATTATAGAGCATCAGGCCAAACCTATCTTCATTTCATGCATTTTGGGTTGACCATAATGGTTTAAATTTTCAGCCTGCTTCTTCATTTTGAGGCCCTTGCAAAGACTTATAAAACCAATCTGCCATGCAAATATCACTCTCAGTTACCTCTGCAAAAGCATGGGGGAAACAGCATAACATCCTTCTGACCCAGGAGGGTGGCTGATGTTGCTTACCAAAAGGGGTAGTAAATGATTTCAAGTATTTTTTTGTGATATTAACTTCATTTTTAAATTGTGGATGCTAGCTGTAGGTGATTTGTTAATGTGTCTTGATGTCATTTATATATGTATATAAATATATATATATTTTCCCCTCAGGTTGGAAGGGACCCTAAAGGACACCTAGTTCCAACCCCTGCCATAGGCAGGTACACCTCCCACTAGATCAGGTTGCCTATGGCCGCATCCAACCTGGTCTTGAACACCTCCAGGGATGGGGCATCCACAGCTTCTCTGGGCAACCTGTGCCAGTGCCTCACCACCCTCTGAGTGAAAAATTTCTTCCTAATGTCTAATCTAAATCTCCCCTCTTTTAGTTTAAAACCATCCACGCTTGTGCTGTCATTGTCTGACTGAGAAAAAGGTTGCTCTCCTTCTTTTCATAAATGGGTTTAAGTACTGAAAACCTGCAATGAGGTCACCCCAGAGCCTTCTCATCCATAGGCTGGCCAGCCCCACATCTCTCAGCCTTTCTTCACAGGGTTCCAGACCTCTGATCAACTTCATGGCCCTCCTCTCAAAGTCCTAAACTTTCCAGGTAGTTTGTTGTTCTGCCGATTAGCTTGATATTTCCAGAGGTCCATACATAAATCAGTAAGTAAAAAGACCCACAAAATCAGTTGTTCCACTACCTATGGCAACACTATTCAATGAATTTTCTTACTTGTGTCTGCAGAATGTCTCTGAGAAGCCGTCAGTATCACACCAGCCATTTCACAATGCTGACAGACTGCTTCCAATGTAAAAGGGACATCGAATGAATCAAAACAATTGGGAAGTGTGACAATGACTTCACTCTGTCAGGAAGATAGTTTGAAGGGCATAACTGAGGTGATATATTTTAATCATCCGGGTAGCAACATGTGTTTTTTGACAAGAACATTTTGTATTAGCCAGAAAAGCATAATCTTTATGGCAGGTCAGATTATACGGATATGTGAAATGGTGTAAATTAAAAATGTACCACTCATTTTAACAATTAATACCATAATTTAAAAGCAGGAGCTTTCTATAGCTCTAACAACTTTTTATTTTTTCATCTTTTTTTTTTTTTTTTTTTTTTTTTTTTCCTTTTTGTATTGAAGTATGCTTTCATAGTTTTTATCATTGGAAAGTATCTGGCTTCAAAATATTGACTCATATTTTATTCCCTTATGAAGGTGCTGCCATTTCATCCAGAAACAGTTTAGAAAGGAAGTAAATTTTCCATTGGATTTTTGGATGGGTTTGCTCTCACAATTAAAAATAAATGAAAACTTTCAGAGTCCAATCTGAAGTCTGCTCTCTCAATAAAATGCATGGAGATCCATGCTGGCAACTTCTATTAATACTAATGCAAGTTATTAGGTATAACTTCCCCAGGCACTGATGGGAGAATTTCCTGCTTATTTGCAAAGTGGAAGAGAATGATCCTCCTGTGATATAGCTTCTGGAAATGTGAATTAGGAATAGTTATGAAGGAAAATGAAAAAAGCTGCTTTCAGATGATACTGTAGAAAGGTAGTAGAAGTTAGAAAATCAAGGGATATGGCAGAGTACTAGATGAAATAGTGACCTTGGCTGATATATGTGTTGCAGCAGGTGTTTGTCTTGATAAATGGCTCTTGTAAATCAGGGAGAATGTTGTACCATCTCAACTCAGATGAAAAAGTTTAAGCACTCCTGGTGAACTTTATAAATGACAGATAGCAGATGCACTTTGGGGCTGTTAACATTTGCACACTTTATTATACACCTGAAACATAGAAATTACATTGGCAGAACTTCTGAAGCTCAGTGTGGAGTCCTAGCCTCCATTACCTGATGAAAGGAGACATATGTCTGACATATCATTAATAAGAACAGACTTAAATAAATTGTACAATAAGTGGCAGAGGAATTTTGCATCTACTTTTGTGCATTGTATGTAGAGCTCATTCATTGTATGAATGATTTGTGGGCAGTTATTTAGAAAGTCTTGTTCCCAGTTTTTTTACAGCTCTTCAGGCATTTGATTTTCTTTTTAGTAACTTGTTCAGGCACAGGTCTATTCATTTTATCAAAATGGAAGTGCATGTGTGCTATTTCATGGTACTGTATTGCTACTATGACCTGATTTCTCATCTGATTCAGGCTGTATCAAACCCCTGTCCTGACTGGCTCAATATTGCTGTGAGAATAGCAGGTAATCTGGGCATTTGGTTTTCATAGATCAGTTTGTGTTTCCACAGTCTGATAAACCGTAATGACACTTAAAATCTTTCCTCTTTACCTACATTTGGAGTAAGGCTATGCCCAAAATATCATTGCTAGAAATATATAAAAATGTATATTAATTTTATGTAAAATGGTGGAAGTATACTTTAAATACTCTGTTATTCACTGGGGAGATTTTTGCTTGTCCTCCAGTCACATTATAGCTGATTTCCTTAAGACTTATTACTTAAAATGCACTGTAAAAGTTAAAAAGTGAAGATCATAGTTATCCATAAAGTCTTACAAGTTAATTGACAGATTTGGAGCTGCTATTCTCATCTAGAAAGAACTAGCTTGCAGAGAAAGTTAATAATGTGGTAAGTTTTTAATGGATGTAACAAGAAACTTCTGTCTTAAGGAAGAACTAGAATAACTTGAATGGAAATAACTTCACAATTCAGGATTTCAAAGTATCTGTGGAACAAATATGGCTAGTATAATTGGTTAGCCATGCTGACAATGCAAACTGTTCTGCAACTTTAAGTCATGGAGACAACAAAAGACATCAAATTATTTCAAAATCACTTTGTTACTGAGCATCGCAGCAGGAGAGAGCACATGTGTGGTCTTGATCCTTCTGACAGAGTAACACAGAAGCAATTTTCCTTGATAGTTTCCGTAATGGTCGCTTCCCATCTTGATGGAAATACTTTTATCTCTTAAATATTTCAGATTTTTAACATGAGTATTTATATTTCTTAATAAATATGGAAACCAGTCTATTTTTCAGAAGAGTCTACATTTTTTGTTCATGTCTTACTTTCCTATTTTCTTGCAAATCAGAGTGACATTGAAAATGCCCATTAATATTACAACCTTTGTATATAGACTTTCTCTGTGCAAAAACTTTTGAAATAAAATTTTGATTTGGAAAGCATCAGAATTTTCCATTTCAGAGTCATAAAGAGACTTCACTTCCCACCTAGGCAGCAATGAGGCAATAAAAGATTTAGAAGAATAGGGAAATATTTAAGCATACTGAGAGTTTAAAGCTCTGTTAATCAAGGGATGCTTCTGCTTTTCATATTCTTTATTGAATCTTACATTTATTTTAATCTCATTTCCACCTCATGCTTTTAGTTGGAGATGTGTAAGACAATCATGCACATTATGGTACTACTCCTGGTTAACTGGGGAGGTCCCAATTGACTGGAGATTCCAGACTGTGACTCCCATCTACAGGACAGGCAGGAAGGAGGATTCAGGGAAGTACAGGGCTATCAGTCTGACCTCAGTGCCAGGGAAGGTCATGGAGCAGATCATCTTGGAGTGCCATCACACGACACATACAGGACAACCAGGTGATCAGTCCCAGTCAGAATGCATATAGGAAAGGTGGATCCTGTCTTACTAACCTCATCTCCTTCTATTGCAAGTTGACCTGCTTAGTGGATGGGGAAAAGGCCATAGGTGTTATTTAATTGAACTTTAGCAAGGCATTCAATACTGTTTCTCATGATATTCTTCTGGAGAAACTGGCTGATCATAGCTTGGACGGATGTAGTGTTTTCAGGGTAAAATAGCTGGCTGGATGACCTGGCTCAAAGGGTTGTTGTGAATGGAGTTAAATATAGTTGGCAGCTGGTTACAAGTGGTGTTTCCCAAGGCTCAGTACTGGGGCCAGTTTTCTTTAGTATCTTTATCAATTATCTTGATGAACAGATTGAGTGCATCCTCAGTAATTTTGCAGATGACACCAAATTAAGCAGGCGTGTTGATCTGCTAGAAGGTAGGAAAGCTCTCCAGAGGTATCTGGATAGGGTACATTGATGGCCTGCATCCTGTTGTATGTCATTCAACAAGGCTAAATGTTGTGCTGCACATGGGGCACAACAACCGCATGCAATGATATAGGCCTGGGAAAGAGTGGCTGGAAAGTTGCCCAGCAGAAAAGGACCTGGAGGCATTGGCCAATGGCTGAATATGAGCCAGCAGTGTGCTCAGGTGGCCAAGAAAGCCAACAGCATCCTGGCCTGCAACAGTAGTAGTGTGACCAGCAGGACTAGGGAAGCAATTGTCCCTCTGTATTTGTCACTGGGAGACTGTACCTTGAGCACAGTGTTCAGTTTTGGGCCTCTCACTATAAGATGGATACTGAGTTGCTCAAGCTTGTGCAGAAAAGAAAACTAAGCTTGTGAAGAGACTAGAAAATAAGACACCTGAGGAGCAGCTGAGGGAACCGGGGCTGTTTAGTATGGAGAAAAGGAAGCTGAAGGGAGACCTTATAACTCTACCAGTACCTGAAAGGAGGTTGTCACAGGGAGGGCGTCAGTCTTTTTTGTCAGGTGACTAGTGATAGGATGTGAGGCAATGACCTCATGTTGCACCAGGGTAGGTTTAGATTGGATACTAGGAAGAATTTATTCATAGAAAGGGTGGTCAAGGCACTGGAAGAGGCTGCCCAGGGAGGTGGTGGAGTCATCGTCCCTGGAGGTATTTGAAAGATGTGTAGAAGTGGTTCTGAGGGAAATAGTTTAGGGGTGGACTTGTAGTGTTAGGTATATGGTTGGACTTGACGGTCTTGAAGGTCTTTTCCAACCAAAATGATTCTATGTTTCTATGGTATCAAAACACGTAGGTGTCATAGTTAAGTATTTCTGTTAGGAAAACTTCAGGATGAGCTAGGATCATAGAGCTGCTAGAGAGATGAAGAAATACAAGTTACTTTCAAAAAATGAAACGTCTAGTTATACCATAAAGCTCAGTTTTTGGTCACATATGAAAAATGTTATTTTTATTAAAGAACTTAAGCCATACACTGAGTCTGAAGTATACTGTATAGGTATGTCAAGCAAAAATCAATATAGCAGAGCAAACCCACCCAAAATTGTCTGGGCACTGAAAGGAATGGTGACTATGCAGTCAAACAAGATGAGAATGTATTTGAGACTCTCACATGTAACGCCTTAAGCAAATGCATATCTATTTAGGGATGGACTCAAAAATCAAATTGAGAAAGCTTATGTTTGGGCAGACGGTAGCTCATGCAATTATTTCTCACATTCTCTGCATGTATGTTCAACTTGTTAAATTCTACTTTGAATTTCAAGCTCTAACTATCCCCATACCACAACCACTGAATTTCACTTGAATCTAATTAGTTTCACATGGGTTTTATATATGACATAAATCTGGCCCATATTTGTTGACAGGAGTGATAGTACCGGGCTATGTTCCAAGAAGGCAGTGAGACCCCAAAGCTGGGGGAATTTCCCTGGCTGCTGGTTGCCTGGTAGCTGACACATCCGTTGTGCCATGTCTTCACTTTAACAAGCTTTTCCTCATGGTCACGCAGAAACAAAGTATAGCCCAACACAATAAATCAAACCAAATCAGGAGTTACAACTCATCTTCATCGGATCGCAATGCCAATGAAAACTTAAATGCTGCAGTGACATAGTACTGCTGCATGTGAATGCAGCTCTGAAAAATAAATATGCAAATAAATATGATGCTGTGTTGTTTTTTACTGTGAGGAATATTACCATGATGAATACCTACTTGGAAAGAATATGCATCATAAAATAACTATTTTTAAAACTAATGCCATATAGATGAAAGGGACAAATCAGTATAACCTAAGAATTGCTGTAATTGGCCAGGTCCCTTTCTGCCCTGGGACCCTTCCTCTGACACTAGACAGCAGCAGTCATGAAGTGCATAGGAACAGGGCAAATAACTCCCAGCCTCTAGTAATTTACACCACAGAGATTTGCATGTGTCTTCTTGTCTTATAGTCATTGATGTGTTACTTCAAAACCTTTGCCTAGTAGCTTTCTAAACACCTTAAAATTTGAGTGCTCAACAATATCCTAAGTGAAAAACATTTAACACGTTTGTTATACAAAGAAAAAGGTAGCAATGTAATCAAGCAGCAGTAAAGCTACTGCACTCATGAATGATGCTGAACATTAAACCTCAGCTAGGTGGACATGGATATCTCCTTTGGGAATTTGCAGCTGTGTCCATTTTCCAGCTCTTAAGCAGCAAATTCAAGGTTAATTCTTACTTTAAAACCAAGAATGAAAAGAAATAAAGAAGGGAGACAGAGCCCAATTTACATCTTGTTGTCTGTATCCCTGCTGTGGTCACATGCATCCAGAGTTCAAGCAAACAACTTGATATACTTTTCTGTCTGATCTGAATCCCCTTCCCTCATGTAACTGGAAAACTTCCTTACTTTTAGATTAAAAAATAATGTTTCGTCCTGGCAGTGTTGAACTCCATACAAAACACATCAACATTCAGCAAAAGCAGGCTCTGCAGTTCAGGTGTGTCCAGTGAGAGATGTAAACCACAGGCAGGAATATGTTTCTTAATTTTCCTGTCTTGGCCAAGAGCTGGAGAGCAAGCAGTATGCAGCAACTTCCAAGCATTAATAAATGCTTCCCTTGACTTATGTGAGGCATCTAGGGCTAGCCCCCTGACAGACACTGCAGATGAAGAAAGCAACACAACTGACAGAAGCAATTACAGTGATTGGCCTGTTGCAGGATCACTTACTACAGTCAGATAGGTAATATTTGCAAAGTAAAGTCAAGCAAATTAAGGCTTTTTAAGTGTCAGGAAATTTTGGAGCGATGGCTGAATAATGAGTGTTTATTTTGCATTCCAAAGCTTCCAAGGGCTGATACCAAAGCACAGACTGGTCTCATGGAAGAGTCTCCAGGCACATCTCAGTGTTCTCAGGGTGGATGTGGCAGGGGCACTGCCCAGTGCACTAGCATGCCCAACACCTCATATCCCAGATATTCTTACAGGCTGATGATTGGTTGGTCACTTTGTTTTGAAACTGATTGTCTGCCTATTTTCCATGTAAAGTGTTCTTATATAAAATATGTTTATTTATATATACATCTATCTATATTTATTTTTCAATATATAAATATATAAGTACGTATTCATATATAAATTCACATAGAAGTGCATGTACAAATATGTATAGATATGTATTATATTTGTGTGTACATTCTATATCTTTAGATATTTAGACATATAACATAATGAAAAAATTATAAATTCAATATATATATCCTTAAAAGTGTAGGTATACAATGGATAAAAACTAAAATGACCCAGGGTTGCAGACCTGTCCCAGAAGTCCACCAAGGGGCCCTGCACAACTCCTGGCTGGACAAAGAAGAGCCGAGGCCTCAGAGTGCCCTGCTGGTTCCCACCCCAAAGGATACTGTGGAGCTCCTGGGGATGCCAGGCAGAGGTACCGCAGTCAGCTGAAAAGAAAATCCAGCACAAAATGCCAACAGAAGTAAAAACTGTGAGAACAGTAAGAAAAAGCTCCAGAAGAGCCCGCATGGACTAGAAGAGCAGGCAGATGGACCTGTGATTCAGAAACTCCACTTCCAGATGAATTTTGCACAGAGGGTGGGTGACATCTCTCTGCCCATGGTTGAAGCTGTCAGCTTCCCGTTAAACTAACATGGGGTGCATCTTGGTGCTCCATGTGCTTCCTTCTCCTTGGGCCATCAGAAACCTTATAGGGAGCTCCAAAACTCTGGGCTGACTGAGATAGGATGAGGAAGTCAGTGGTGTGCACTATTCATGTTACTGTCCAGGAGCACAGCCAAGGAAAGGGGAAGGGGCACAGCAGGGGTGGCAGGCAGGAGTCATTACAGAGGCTGGTGAAGGCCATCAGCACTTAGGAGCAGAGATCATAGTGCCTCCTCACCCTGATGGGGCTTTGCCAGTTGCTGTCAGCCCCTCAGGACATGCAGCTTCTGCTGAAACCCGTTCCTGTGCTGGAGAGGACCAGGGCCATCGGTTTTTGAGCCCCACACCACACCTATCAGGTTATTCTTAGGAGCATGCTGGTTTCAGATATGTCTCACTGTGCCCTTCAAGAGCTGATGTGGTTAACCGTTCCACCCCACCACTTTGAGTCATCAAAATTTAGTCACTGTCTCTGCTTCGTATCTGGTTGTCCTGAGAAATTGCAAGTAGATATTTGCTAGGGTCTTGATGACCTGTTACTGCAGGCTTCCACAACACGTCATTTTTATAATCCTTTTCCTGCTGGTATTTTGCACCATGTGTTCACATTCTCCCTCCATTCATATTGATATAAGCAATTTTACTACAATTTTCCACATCCTAAGAAGATTCCCAGGCTTCTATTTCTAATACACTATAGGCACTTTGGTACCAGCTGTCAAAAAAATGACAGCTACCTCTAATGATTCATAAGTTTTCTTCTCAAAAGTGCCCAAGCCTCTGGTGTTGCCTTTCAGAATTTAGCACTATATTATACATTTTCCACTTTCCTGGCATAAAATTGCAAATGAATATTACAATTCATTTCCTTCTATGCAATCATTTTGTCTATAAATTCTAATCTGATCTGATCTTCATATTCTATCTATTTTATTGTATTCTCATGAGCTTTATGGTGTGCCTTCCTGCTTTCTGATTGTACATTATTCATTGTACATTATCCCTTTTTATCCAAGAAAAACTGGAAAAAAAAAAAAAAAAAGAAAGAAAAAAAAAAAGAAAGAAAAAAGTTTGAGAGGATGGGAAGGAGACACTTGCCATTGACAAGACAGACAGAAAGAAATCTACTGAGTAATGGAAAAAATATTTTATTTCACTTTTAAGTAATATTGTAAATGCTTCTCCTGTGAGTTATAATACTATTTCACTGACTCTCCTGCTACATATTATCAAGGGTTATCTCACTGGCAAATCAGAAAATTATTGGTTATAATAGAGATGTCAGTTGACATCAGATACAGATCTTGATCCAGGTTCAGCATGAACATGCCAGTTTTATGGTTGGGAGCAGAAGCTGACTCTCTCCTGAGATTAGCAGCATAGTGATCAGTGCCATAAAGATAATAGGAAATTAAGTTCCACAGATCCATTTTTATAAGAAAGCTGGGGTGTTCAGAGGAAAACTGAGCTGTGCAAGAATCAGGCAGATATTCTTAACAAGGTCACATTAATAAGAATAAAACTATTTTCTGTACATGATTCCATTCCAGAGGTTGTCTCAGACAATCTAAATCATTGAAACGTGACTTTAAAAACTGCAAGAGGTTTGTATCTTCACTCATATAGACTGTTAGTAACAGCTGGATAAATATTATTTCATAACATGAAAAATTAAGCCATTCCAATAATTTATCATCAGACCATTAAAATAATTTGGAATGCTGTTTCAGTCATTAGAATGATTATGAAAATCTGCTCATAAAATTATGTTCTAAGACTGATTAAACAACTAAAGAGGCCTATGCAGGCCTTTGTCTTAGGATCTGTTGTCTTCCACAGCAGCCCTGGCATGGCATCCACCTCCAGATACCAGAGTATGCACAACAGTTAAATAAATAAATAGTTAAGATACGTTCCATATGATTCTGTGTGTCCCTAGTACATCCTTTTAAAAATGGGAGTGATGTTTCCCTTTTTCCAGTCACCAGGGACTTAACCTGACTGCCAGGACTTTTCAGATAAGATGGAGAGAGGCTTGGCAACTCCATCAGCCAGTTCCCTCAGGACCCTGGGATGCACGGCATCGGATCCCGTAGACTTGTACTTGTTAAGTTGTATCAGGTGGTCTCGAGCCTGCTTGTCACTTACAGTGGGAGGGACTTTGTTCCCCAGCCTCCATCTATGGGATCAGGGAAATTACGTTTTCAGAGATGTGGGAAGCCTCAGTGAAGACTGAGGCAAAGCAGTTGTGGAATATCTCACCCTCTCTATGTCTGTTACCTGTTCTTGCTCACCATTTGTCAGAGTGGGTACACTCTTTGGCCTTTCTTTTCTCACCAATGTACCTATAGATATTTATGTGGAGAAAAGCGAATACATATGTACATGTAAATAGACATCTTTAGATGTGAGCAACTCCCAATGCAAGGAAAGGGGGCAGCAAACCACAAGGAGGCCTTAGCTCCTGTGGGTGTGTTGGTTCCAAACCCTGCTCACCAGAGAATGACAGAGCATCACAGAAACATGTGGTGTGTGAGATGGAGTTCCTACACTGAGTGCACCTGGGTGAAGCTGGCAGGGTGTCGGATCCTGCCAACCAAACACAGGCTTGCCTGAGGGCACAGGCGTGTGGCAGTTTACAAAATGGTGGCTCCTGGGGAGGGAGGAGGTGGGGTAAATGCACCACAGGACAGGCAGAGGGGCAGGATGGGGCAGAGTCTGTCCAGGGGCTGTCCTTGCAGTGGAAGAAGGGAAGAAGGGGACAGCCATGTCAGCCTCACCTGGCTACCCTGCAGCTTCTCAGCAGCCTGATTTCTCCTTGTTTCCTGGGCTCTCATCTTGGGTGCCTGCAGTGTGGACTCAGCCCTTGTCCCACAGGGGAACAGTGAGTGGCTGCACTGCCTCCAGAGGTACTCGTGTGCGCTTGGCCTTCACCAAGCAGCTGAGGAGACCATCCGTCTGAGGTCGAGGCAGTTCCCTTTCATTTCCAAATGTCTGTTGCTGCCTTCATGTTTTCCTTCTCAGCCCAAGTGGAAAATACCCCTCTCCCATGGCAGTAAGAATAGAGCTTCCTGGTTCCATCTGAGCACAGGGTGTGCTGCTGCCTTGTATTGGGTCAAACAGGAATGTTCAGGCCTGGAGGGTACACTGCATCTGTCTGTGTCTGTATGTGGCATCATGTTCTGTGGGTCTATCCATTCACAGTCACAGAACCACAAACTGGTTGAGATTGGAAGGGACCTCTGGATGTCAACTAGTCCAACCCCCCTGCTCAAGTAGGGGACACATAAAGCAGGTTTGCCCAGGAGAACGTTCAGGTGCCTTTCAAAGATGTCCAAGGAGGGAGACTCCACAGCCTCTCTGGGAAGTCTGTGCCAGTTCTTACTCACCTGCACTGTAAAGAAGTGCTTCCTGATGTTCACATGGCATCTCTGGTATTTCAGTTTGTACTTGTTGCCTCTTATCCATCACTGGGCACCACTGAAAAGAGCCTGTTTCCATCCTCTTTGACTCTCCCTTTAAGTACTTACATTCATCGTTAAGATCCCCCCTCAGTCTTCTCTAAGTGAAAGAGAAAAGCTTAGAGAAGCTGTTTACAGAGTTCTGAAAATAGTTCACAACTCTTCACTCCTCTCTTGCCACTCTTTTCATTCCCTATCAGAGTTCCTTGAATTTTGTTGAGTCTGCTCAGCCTCTCTACTGCATAAATGTTTTTATGTGAACTGCCAGGTAATGGTGAGAGATGCAGTGTCATGCATCCCTGTATTCATAAACTGTAAATTTTATGACTAGAAGAGAACAAACCTCATTTCTTGCAATCATCAGCTAGAAATTCTCTAAATCTGGATCACCCAACTTGCCAAATCCCCCAGCAGATTTTTCTTAAAAAGGAAAGATGTTTCTTGATTAAGAAACAGGAGTTTAGAACTTCTTGCCTATCACAGTCCTCAAGTGTGAGCTTAGAAAGTTACTTAACTGCTCTGTAACTTGGTTCTTTTATAAATTGGAGATACAGTTTTCCCTTGTCCATTAAGCTTTTCAGCTTCAGTGGACAGGGATGTGTTACTAGGGGGCTATAAAACACTCTATGGAATGGATATTCGTAATTATTTTCTATGTGCCATAATAGATATAAAGGATAATATCAGTACATTGTGCTCTGGGATCAAATTGTGTAAAAGAGAATAATGATAGCACAACTCCTCTGTTGTATCAGTTCACAGCTGTCTGTGCTCCAAGAGCAAAGTATGAGTCATTGAGGTGAGCAACGTCACCTATGCTTTTGTTATTCAGAAAGAGAAATTAACCCTGCATATATGAGTACACACTGATAATTAGTGTCTGGGGCTTCTATAAAAATTACCCGGTCCCAATGTTAGCAGAACTCAATTTCTGTGCAAACCAGAAATGTGGTAACATTTCTCTTGCAATGGCACTTGGCAGAAGCATTGCTGCATTGTGTAGTAACGAGTTCCAGACTACCTAATGGTGAAGATGGGCTATAAGGGATCATAATTACAAATGGGAAAACAGCAAAAACTGGGAAACAGGAAGAATAAGGCCTGTCCTTACCAAGACAGTATGTGTTAGCTACCATAAGTTCACATCCTCGTGTGGACACAATGATTTGTGGTGTTTACATACACTCACTTGCAAGGTAAATATTAGGAGAGAGCATAAAAGTTTACCACTCTCACATTGGATGGCTAGTAGCATAACCAACAAGTACTGTTACTAAGCTAGCAGCATGCAGTGTTCAACATCCCTGACTTTCACTGAAATAAACAGGAGAACAGGGTATTCTGTGGCATTGGAGACTGGGCTCTGTTCACCTTTTCAACCTTCTGTAAATGGGACTAGTGCTGGATAATGAAGTTACCAGACTAAGGGACTCTTCAGCATGGCTTTTTTTTTTTTTTTTTTTTTTTGAGGATCAAGAATGTGAGCTGCCGGGGATCAGCTGTGAATATGCTATTGATTTCTTTCCTACTGTTACCATGAATGAGAAATGCCTTGTAAAGCATTCTCATTTAGTTGGAAATCAGAGGTTTTTTTTTTTTTTTTTTTTTTTTTTTTTTTCCAGCAAAGTGCAACAGCACTACCAGAATGCTTCCAGCACAAGGGAGGGTATTTTCTGCATGGGATAGTTTTTGGTCAGCTGCACCATTGAGCCAATAGAGACCTCTATATTCTTAGCTTTACCTGGACTAAATTGCTAGATTTGAAGTCAGTAATATTGATCGTGTTTTACAATGCCACCACAGGTGTAGATCCAAGCCAGAGAAAAAGAGCATTTGTCTGCAGTGGCACATGGCAGAGCTGTCCATGCCAGCCTTCCCACTTGGCAGCATCAGGCAGCATCAGGTGGATGCATTTGCTTAGGAATTCCCACATGGCAGCTAAGCAGACGGGGATAGTAAAGCCACGCATTGCTTCAGTTTGAGCTGTGCCTGTTGTCAAGCACCACAGCCTATTTCCCATTTGATGTGTACTTTGGAGAGGTTTGGAAGCAAATGGGGTTGTATTTTCCCCAGATAGTCAAGGATTTCATGGGAAATAAACAGCTCATTTTGCAACCTGTGCTACCTTTTCAGCCTCTTAGCAAAGTTGGCTAAAGTTTTGGACACTGCTCTGAGTCATTATACCATTTCCAAGGAATATATTGAAACATGAGATAAAATGCATACAGTACTATTTCAGTATATTTCAAAATCAGAAATGTAACATGCTTTTATTTTAAAAGATGGAACTCTACATCAAATTTGTATCACTGTTGAACTGCATTTGTTGAGTTTAACATAAATTTTTCTCAGTGTTCACCTTATTATAACATATGATGCTTTTGGCAGTGTAATTGTACTAAACTGCTTAAAAATTTATCCATCTTGCTCCTATTACCTGTACCAGATCAAAGAACAGCAATAACTAACCAGATGTTGCTACACATATTTGTGTCTGTTTGTGAAGCTTTTTATTTTAGACCATTTTACAGAAACACTATGTAAAATAGTATGATGGTGAAATAGGTCAATGGGAATAATACAGCATTTTATTTTTATTGCTAAGATATTTAAATAAATAACTGTAAGCATGTCTCCTTTATAAATATGAAGTCTGTGCCTTAACAGCAAATTGTTTCTTACAATCATCCTCTTCAAAAAACAGCACATGAAAATTTATTCTCTGTAGCTACTTGTATACTCAGCTATAATATTAGGTTAGTGTTTAACAGCATATGCAGCATACATAGCTATGAAAGTGTTTCAAATTCCCATCTGAATGTGTTAAAGAAATCTAAAGTTTATGATACAGTGCCCTGGGCCTCAATGTGCTTTAAAAAGTAACAGTAGAAGGGTTTTTAATTTTACAGAGGAAATGATTCAGTAATAGCATTTTAGTTGTATTAAGTATACAGATTAAAATAAATTATGGATGTAGCAGTTTCAATAAAATGTAAAGTGTATGAATGTGTAATTAAACATATATGTATAGGAAGATACTTTACCTCCTTCGACTTTTCAATTTTACCAAAATTCAAGGGGATTCAGGGATTATTTCCATGAAGATGAAAAAATGATAATCGGAAGTATCTGCTTTTGAATGAAACCCTGCCTATTTACAGAAATTCCAGACAAAACCCTGCTTCTGCCAACACAGCAGGAACAAAGCCAAGAAGCCTCTCCCCTCCATGTGGTTCTTAGGCTCTTTCCAGGCAGCGCCAAGGATGTTTTCCATGCCAGAAATGCCTGTACAGTATCATAGCTTTTCAGATTTGTTGCGTTTTGATTTCATATTTTTCCTGCTGGCTTTGTGCCTCTGCCTCTAACAGAAACACACATATATAATTCGTCTCCATTAGTACAAAACATGAGGATACTTAATTACACCCCTCCTTAAGAATGAACTAGAAAATGTTCTGGGCAGAGCAAAACAATAGATTAGTATTCCATTATAAATTATGCCACATTTTTTCCTCATATTACTGGTGGTTTAAAATGAATCATACCCTGACATTTTACTCTTTCTGGCTACTGTAGCCCCATCTTCAGAGATGGAAGAAGGAAAGTCTTTGTCACCATTCTGCCAGCAAATCTCAACACTGATTCTTATTGTAGGAGGCTGGTTTTCTTATATCCTACTTTAACAATGTTTGTTTCGTTGCCACCTGTGCTCTTTGAAGTCCACCTGAAAGCTAAGCAACCCTCTGGAAGTGTCCTTCACTCTCCCAAGAAATGGAATATCAAGCAACTTCTTTCTCAACCTGGCTCCCTCAGGTCAGTGCTTGAAATAAAGAGGAATAAAGTCATTCAAGAAGATATTTTCAGTTGGGCACCATATACTCCTTACCTAAGTCATATTTCAGGGATTCTGAAGATTCATCACTTTTTTGCTTGTAATTTTAAATCCCAAGGTAAAAAACAGATATTGTTCTCTTCAGGCGAAACCTGGTTTTGCATTTAAATTTTATTTCTTTCCTTTTCCGCTCTTTAGAATTAGGCTGGGTATGGATTTTGGAAATGATGGAGCTTCAGAGTAGTCTTCAATATTTTTGCTGTAACAGTATCATCTAGAACCATTTATTGAGTCTACCCTGTCTGAAACCTATGGGTTCTGTGATTAAGAGAAGATGGTGTGATATGAAGGTATCTCATGACCTGCAGGTACAATATAACTCCTATAGCATGAGCTTTGTGATGTTTACTCTAGCAAGCGGGAGCTCTTCATTTCTGCCTTTAAAAAAAAAAAAAAAAAAAAAAAAATGAAGGTACAAGAGCATTTTTCCTAGGAGAATACTTAGGCAACCTGACCAACTGGAACAGTATATTTAAGGAATTTCCTAGGAAAATTTATTTTCCCCATTATATCAAAGAATGGCTCAACTTAGAAAGATTCTGCAATGCAGAAGAATGTGGAAAGAATCTGAGTATGAAAAAAATTCTCTACCAAAAAAGAATGGATAGATCAGAAGAGTTATAATTGTTCCTTTTTGTTTGTTTGTTTTTCCCCTTTTTTTCAGGTGGTAATTACTTGTCAAAACTGAAACTTTTACAAATGTATGACAAAATGTAAGCCATGATGCAAAACTTTCTGGAGTTATTTCAGCAATATTTTAAAGATGACAAAAAAAAAAAAAAAAAAAAATCTGTTTCAAGATTTAAAAGGTTGTTTTGTTCTGTGTGATGGAGTGAAAAAAAAAATGATCAAAACTGAAATGTTTAGATACCAAAGTAATATTTTAACTGCTTTGAGCTCAGTTCTCCTTGGGGGGGTTGGCCTCTATAAATGTATTTAATTTTTGGTTTTCATTCCTTTTTACAGTAATTATTCTCTAGTGTCTTGAAAATTTTCACTGATGTTCAGCCTGGAGAAGACTCTGGGGAGACCTTATAGCAGCCTTCCTGTGCCTAAAGGGTACCAGAAAACAGGAAAGGATTTTTTACAAGGACATGTAGTGATAGGAAAAGGGGCAGTAGTTTTAAAATGAAAGAGGGCATATTTAGATTAGATATAAGGAAGAAATTCTTCACCATGAGGGTAGCAAGGCACTGGACATGGCTTGTTAGAGAAGTAGGTGATGACTGTAAGTATTCAGGGCCAGGATGGATGAAGCTTTGGGAAGTCTGGTCTAGTGGGAGGTATCCCTGCCCATGGCAGGCAACAAGATGATCTTTAAGGTCCCTTCCAACCCAAACCATTCTATGATTCTATGATTCATCAATTGTAAACCTATTTCACACTTGCATCTGCTAATCAACTCAATTGTTGTTATTTGGAAATTAGTAATCGTGTTACGTATCTGAACTGTAGTATGTATGCCAGAGATAGTCAACTAATCCTATGAAGCTACAAAAGGGAAAATAATTAGAAAATATTAAAATAAAACCAATGTTAATTTTTAATTATAAAAAGTTGTGCTTTACTTTAACCTGGTCTGATTCTCTATTTTATTGCATATGTACTAAATGTTGTTGCCAGATAAAAAAGATGCTGTAGTAAAGCTGATCTTTTGCTTTCAAGAGGTATGTTGGTCTCTCTTTAACCTAGCTTCTATTTGCTAAACACAAACATACTGGTAAATCTGAAATATCTGTAGGTACAAAGAATATTTAAATCTCTTTTTTTTTTTTTTTTTTTTCTTTCTTTATTAATCTATATTCCAATGTTAATCTATATTCAAATCTCTTTTAAAATTTAGGTGTGCAATCCTGTTTCAAAAACCAAGCTCTGTTAATGGTTGCAGAAACATTCCCTTTTTTTTTTTTTTGCCTTCAAATATATCAGAAATTAAAATGCCAAAATTGTGCTAAGTACACCTTTTACCGCTTCCTTCCACTGTGAGTCACTTTTGAGTGGTTCATTGCAGAAATATAATTTTCAGTAGATGGAAATACCAATGCCATGTTACATAAATTAAAAATATTTCAAAATTACTTCAAATCTGAATAGACTTGCTGGCTTCCTATACATTTACTGACAGAATTTATGTTTTCCTGTAAAGCACATTGTAGTAATCAAGGAAGAGCTGTAAAAGTGTTAGGTATTTTTCATCCAAAACTATGTAAAGGAAGTAGTAGTGTCACACAATTAACAAGCCTTAAATCATGAGGCAGCAATATAAAAGTTTCAATACAAAAGCTTACAGTTATATAATGGAACTAATAAGAGACAATACCTCTATATTTACCATACTGTAGTAAAAATGTTTCATCTGAATTTTATTCTGATGAATTTTATCTATTTTTCTAAAGTATTTTTCATGGGGAGTTTTATTCTTTGCCAACAACAACAAAAAATTTTGAAGACATTATTGAGTGAAACATACAGTGGAAAATTATTTATAACCATTTATTCTAGAAATGTGGAGAATGTTGTTTTGCAAATAAAAAATGGAAGTAACTATGTAATTATGAATATTCATTTGATCTAGACAAACTATATTCCTGTAAAATATTTCTTACTAAATTTTTCATATTTTGATACATTTTCCTTTCTTCTAAACATAATTTTATTTTCCTAATTATTAAATGTGTCTTTTAAATGAATTAAAGAGGAAAAATATTAGGCAATAAAAGCCTAGAAGTCTAGTTGTTCATTGTCCATACACACTTAAATGCATATGCCTGAATAGTGTCTTCAACATCAGCATAATGACTGACATTACTTTATAAAATGTGTTAACTGGTAATATTTTAAAATATTCATAGATTTAAGTATTTCCAGGACCGGGCCATGATCTGTTCAGTGCCATAAATCTCTAGATACTTATTCTTTTTTGTTCTTTGATTTTGCTATGTAATGTCCGTAAGTAAAGCTCCCACGTTTCTTTAGCATATTCTGACACAGAGTTGTAGTGGAATGTCTCTCTGCGTTTTTCATCTTGTAATTCATATTAAATTGTACTGAATAATGCAAACATATAGAGTTCTGTGGCAAACTGACTAAAAGTGTATCAAAATCTGAACTGACTGATGTAATCAAAATTTGCTTGCTAAATTTGATTACCTCCCAAAGCTATTTATACGTTTGTTAATGTCTCACTTTGTGTTACACTAGATAAGTCACTTTGCATTACAGTTGTGTAGTCGAACATGTCATAAATGGCATAAGCAGGTGTGACATAGTGGAAAGTAGTGACTGGGACATGATATTCTCAAAAGTTACCCTAAACCACTATGCAAGAAAATTCATACTGCCTTTTCCCAGCCCCCCAGTACCTGTATATATATAATGCAAAATAATTATGGAATCTATTTAAAATGAATGAACCCCTCCTTTTGATATACTAATATGCAGATCATCAGATACAAGAAGTATTTTGGGCCTAGATTATGTGGTGAAAGCCATTAAAATGTCAATGCCTGTATGATGTGTTAGTCCTTATACATTTACTGCTGTATATCTGCTAGTAAATGTATACATTTACTCCTACATTGATATCACTTATTTTGCATCACAGGTGGATGACATGTAGCTGTATAAACCCTTGTATACTGGTGTAACAGGTTTTCTCCTTACCTTTATCATTACTCTTAAAACAACACAATTCCCTAGTAAAGACAAATTTTATTTGAATATGATCTATCATATATATGTAACATGACAACGAAGACCTCATAGATTTCTCCGCATGATCAGTTGCATTGTCACAGGGCTGTATATGAATTTCCATTTACTTTTATTGTAATGTCATTAATGAAAATTGATTCATGTAAAAAAAACTCTGAAACCCATGGTATGGCCTGAAACAGTGCAATTCCCCATGGTAATGATACTGGGGCTCTGCAAACCCAGCAGAAAGTTGCCTATGGAAAGTAACTCTGTAGTCCTTGGCTGGTTGAATTTCTTTCATAGCTTGCCAAGGGCAGAACAACACCACAACTTTGTGACTGTGTCCTTTATGAACAGGGCAGTTTTCACTTGCAAAACAAAATGAGGTTATTAGGTAAAAAATATCCTGATTTTAGCAACAATTACTTTAATACAACCTTTATGTAGATAACATTCAGAATAGAGGCCTCCATTTTTACAAGATATTTTTAAATGAAAGGGGTTTTGTAGCTATAAAAAGTGCATTTATATTGCTTTAAGGTATTTTCTTATTGAATGGGATCACAGAAGAATTTTTCATAGGGAAATTTTTCACCATTTTGTGACACACATTTGGTGTTCATATCTTAAAACTGAATACCTAAATTTTGTCTATGTTACAACAACTGTTTCATGTGGAAGATATTCATTACCAGTCACAGACTGAAACCGAGCAGGGATTATTTTTAGCAGAGGTGATACTAGATATGTAATTGGATCAATGGTAAATACAATGTGATTGAAAAATGTGAGTGAAAAAAAGGGCTTTACAGTAAATCAGTAAAATAAACACCTGGCTACTGTTATCTCATTACACAGGTTATTGTAATCAGTTCAGAATAAGAGTAACACCTTCCCGTGGCTTAACTGTGAAAGGATTTACATGGTTTTTCAAAGGATCTGAATAGGAAGTATTTGAGCACAAATCATTTTGGTACAACACAGTTTTTAATATCCAGTTGCTAAGGTATCTGATAATTTATTTTTATTTTCTTTAAGAAGTGTTAGAACAGCAGGATATGCTAATTAGCCATAGGATAAATAGTTGCTTACAGTGATGTCACATGACAATCCAATACTTGTCTTTGTACCACATTTTCTCTCAATAAACATTTTAGCCCTCTGGAGTGAAAGAAAGGAAGGAAAAGGGAGAGAGAAAAGATACGTTGCTGCCTAGAAGACTCAGTGAGTATAGATAAAACAACATTAAAAAGGCTACATGAAATATGCACTGCTTTTCTGCAGATAAAATAGCTGCTATATTTATCAGCGTACTCTTGTGTTTTAAAATTTCTTAGTTAAGTCAGTGCTCATAAAAAGTGCAAGACTGACAGCAGAAGAATATGAAGTTCTTTGTCTGTCTCCTGGAAAAGTACTGAGTAGGCAGCAAAGTCCTGGTTCTCTTTTCCTTTAAAACTATTTGTCATTTTTGTCACTGTTGAATTTACTGCGTGATTTACCTTTGATTGACAATAATTCAAGCAGTGTATGCCTCTCTCCACTGTATTACCATTATATATCAAATATGTATGGAAGGAAATATTAAAAGAGAAAAAGTGTCTGATTTCTGTAGCTACTCCATGTCCACCAACACTGGGCTGTAAAAAGAACCTGATGTTCTGGGGTGTGCAAATCTGTTCTCTCTCCCATGTGCAGGAAGAGGATGCTGCCACTCGAGTGTGATACAGGACCATACACAAAATCCCTCTGGCTTGTATCAGTGGAGAGGCTGCATGGCAAGCAGGCTGCTGGAGGTCTGGAGATCCAGCATAACACTTCTCAAGGTGGAGTGGAAGAGCTGGAGACAGTACAGTAACTAGAACTGCCGTTCAGTCCTTGGACTCTATCCAGATACTCCCTCTGGGTGTTACTGCACCCACAGTTTTGCCATGTGGATGTTTTTCTCCAAGAAAATAGGCTGAAACTGCAAATGTCTCCCACAGAGCAGGAGAAAGACAACAGTCCCCGTTGCCTATGCCAAAAGCTTAATAGACATCTTAAGTGTTTCTATGATAGATGCTGATCTCCCACCAGCTGGTGCATAGAGTGCAGCATGTGCCAGATGGGCTGGGTGCAGCAGTTATCCCAGCATATATCTTTCTTGTCCACTTCATGGTATTTTGTCTCAACAGCCAACATTTATGGAGTAGAGGATTCATCTGCCAGTATTCCTGCTCCTCTCTGTTGTGTGAAGAAAAGATTCACATTCTTGTTGATACACAATTTCACACTCTAGATGCACATTCTGATGATGCCCAAAAGGTTAAAAGCGACTGTGAGGTGATAGGGAGCCTTTGTTTCACAACTGCAGATAACAATGCCAATTTCAGGAAAAGGGGAGTCAAAAGCATGGGGCTGTGGATTACCCAATGCCAAAAGTAATGGGCTCCAGATGTCAAGCAAACCCTATAGATACTTAGAGGGAAGCAGATGGCAAAATTCAATACATTCTGAATTATGAGGAATGTGTTTTTTTCATGCACTGCTAAAATCTGGAGTCAAAAATTGCAAAAGCAAATAAATCATCTGCCTGGATTGTCTGTCATCAAAGCAGGAGGAATGATTTGGCTGCACACTGAAGCTGTGTGGCAGTTGTTGCAAACCTGTTGGTACTTTTTAAAGAGTTAAAAATGGACCACATGAATTAAAAGTTCAGCTAAGCTTGAATGAAATCCCAAGATGTAAACTCCACTTAGATTTTTATTTTTTTTATTTTTGCCTGAGGGACTCTTCAGCTTCAACATCCCAATTGCTCCCACAGCCTCTGACACTGCTCCATCTGTTGTTGTCCAGATAACACTGAGGGAGCTTAACACTGTGCTCTAGCCTGCTAAAAGTGCTTTTCTAACCTGATTATAAGGCCATCCATAGAGCTACATAGAGCAGAATGGTCTTTCTGTATTATAAGCAACAGATTTATTTTTTTTTTTAAGTAGTCATCTCCTGAACCTCTCTGCCTGTCAGATAGCTAATGAAGATCACAGACAAGGTCTGAAAGCATAAAGCCCTCTCTTGTTACTGGTAGAAATATTAGCTGAGGTGGTGACCACATTTTCTTTTTAGTTAGGAGCTAAAGCTCTCTGGTTCTTCAACATAACTAAGCCACCCTCTGGAACTATGTGCTTATTTCTTGGGAGAGAGGCATGGGTAGGAAAAGAGTCACTCTGGTTTCTTGAGACTTCAGTGAAATAATTTATCAATAAAGACATACAGAAAAAAATCTACATGTTTCATTCAGATTTGGACTCAAGACAGTAATTCAGATTCAGGGCTGAATTTTCTTGCAGGCAAAATCAAGCAGTAGCTTCCTGCTCCTCGCTGAATGGTCTTGGGTGTAATCCAGTGACAGGGGATGCCTGCAGGGGATTCAGGGCTGCTGCCTGTCACTGACTTCCTTCTGCAGGACTTACCTCCCTGGGACACTTTAGGCTGTGAGGAGACTTTCTTAGTCAGCAGTATCACTTCCACCTGGTAGCTTTAATTTCAGCTGCCAAAGGAAAATAATAGCAATAACAACAATAATAATAATAATAGTTTTTGACTCCCATATGTATTCAAAGCTGCTTTTAAAGGCTCTGAAGGAAGTGAACGAGTGAATGAGTGGGAAAATTTCACTGAAGTGTCATTTTTTAAGCAAAATTTTGATCTTAAACCAAAGCCACCTGCATGAGTCTGCAGTCTTGGGAGTAGGTAGCTGAGAGGGAGTAATCACAGCTGTTAGTACAATTTAAGATTAACTTCATAAACCCGAAGTTTTAAGTGAGATTAGAATCAGTCCCTTTAGCTTGGAAGCATAGACCAGCATTTTGCTAAATTTTGGATCAAACCATATAGACTTGTCACCTGAATAAGAATTCACATATGCCACCTAGCTCTTCAGGAGGAAGCACAGATATGTGATAAAACCAGAGTTACATACAGTATTACAGACTGCTAAATGCATTCCCTAACTCTGAAGGAGTTTAGTTCACTAGGAAAAGGCTTTGCATTCCAAGTAAATGATATCCTGCATCTCTGTAAGGAATGGCTTTAATTGAAAAGTCACATTCTTTGCCTCTCATGTAAATAAATCATAGTACTTGAATTTGGTCATGGCCTTTGTCCAGCCTGAGGCCAACATCAGTCCAAGGTAATGCTATGAAGGTTAGAAATAGCATAGTGGAGGCAGCCCTCACTTTAATACGTTCTGTAACACTGTAGGTAAGGTACATGCAGGGATATTTCAAGCTGAATATTTACCTCATGCCTATCTGACTTGGACTGAAATCCACATGTGTTTATGGATGCTTGAATTGTGAAAGAGTTCACCATTATGTATGATCTATATATGACATGCTATCAAATGATCAAATGATATATGAAATGAAGTCATCTGTGAAATTGATGGAAATCATAGCAGATTGCTATGCCCACATATTTAAAAGCAGGTAAAGTGACCCAAAAGAACTGATCCATGTATATTAAGAGCATATTAATACAGTAAATAAAAATGCAGTGGTAATGTTGTATTCGATTGGGAGCAAACTGTCAGTAGGATATAGCGAACTAGATCAGGACAAAGCAACCTCCTTAGCTAATTTAAAAATATGTTAAGATAATGCTCATTATTTCCTATTGAATTGCATTTTAAAATACAGTCAGTTACAAAAAATGTTACCTGCCCCCAGTGAAGATAATGTTTCTGTTGTCCTCAGTATTTTCTTACTCAGTTAAAAACAACAACAACAACAATGATTGCCTGTAACTGCCCTGTGGCTTAGCAAAATAAGGACTACTGCCTTAGAGTTATTGTTCTGTGAATAAAACTTATTGGTACTATTTAGTGTTTGTATTACATTGGCTTCCACAACGTAAAGGGAAGGGAAGGGAAGGGAAGGGAAGGGAAGGGAAGGGAAGGGAAGGGAAGGGAAGGGAAGGGAAGGGAAGGGAAGGGAAGGGAATACTACCTTACAGTTTAAGATAAGCAGCAAAATAGGAAGTAGAATAGATTATTTTTATCATTGTTTGAAAACAGAATAAGATATCTAAAATGCCACAGAAATTCTCCTTTTGTCATCACTGCTGTTTTGCTATTTGCTATGTAGATGTGCCCTTGGTGATACCATGGGGAAATATATGATTTTGCCATATCTCCAGTCCCCAAATATTCTTAATAAATTAGCGAAAATTGTTAATGAAGTTACACTTTGAAGCTTCTGTAATAAATTTGTAAGAGGGATTTAGTTAATCAACGGTTTCAGACCAATTTATTTGTTGGAAAATGTCATGCTTTCCATAGTTACATAAACCTACAGCTACATATTTACTTAAATGTTTTACACAAGAAAGTACTTATGGAAGTTTATGTTACTTTTCCCAAGAGCACAATCCTATCAAGTCATCATTCATTTCCTTTCACTTTCTAAAATTTAGGTATGCAGTCGAAATCTGTGCTCTAATCTTCCTTTATAGCTAACATACATGTGTAGTGCTGATTCAAACAAGTTTCTCCAGAAGCATTTTAGATGACCTGCTCACAATGACACCTAACTTTCACATCATCCCCAGTAACTAGTGGAATGGCAGAATGCTGTGTTTGGGTGAAGAGTGGGAAGCCTTCTGCTATATGCTGACAGCAGTCAAAGGGAACTAGTTCAAACAGCAAACATTCCTCTTGAACCTAAGAAACACAAATGGGATCAGAAATTACATCCCTACGGTATTCTCAGTAAGCAGTATTTCATCATTCATAAGCACTGAGTCTATGTGTGAAAGAGCAAGAACCTTATTATGGAAATGAAGAAAACTACATGAATGATAACTAAAATACACTCCATGGTAACTTTGTCAGCAATTCCTTTCCAATCTGATGATCATGTAACAGGCAAATACCCTTAACTATGTAATTTATTTCTATTTAGGGTATGTCTACACTATCAAATAATTTACCTCCTGAGTTCACTGCAGGCACTGGATCCTGTGCGCTTACTGCCTGCATTGCATAAATGCTAGTTTACTTTTGGGATTTCTTTTACAGTGAACTAGCTGAGCCCTCAAGACAAAATTTGTGTGCAGTCCATGATAGGACTGTGTCCACCCCACATTTACAGGGCTGCACCTCCACCTGCTCTGTTCATCAGTGATAGATAAACTCCTGATATACTCCAGGGTTTGAAATGCCTACCTAAGTACTAGGTTATTAAAAATCCAGTTAAGTGGCCTTCAGCACAATTCAGTGCACATTTGAATTACATTTCACTGAAAAGAAATCTTGCAGGAAAAAAATAAAAAATCATTACAACAAGGCTACTACCTAGGCAAAGTTACCCCAGAGGCTACTTAAAAGGGGCTGGCCCTGATCAGCAAAAATGTTTTCCATTCTGCATCAGGGCAGTGGATAACTCCTTGGGTTGGATTAATTTAGCAGCAGGGCTGCAACCTGAGAATACCAAGCCCTGCACCTCATTTGTGAGTAGTGCATACCCTTTGTCCTGAGGTGCAGACAGGCAGACCTGTCTTCAGCTCTTCACACTGTGCTGCTCAGTAGTATCACTTGTATTTTTTCACTACATAAAAACAATGCAGAATTCAACAAGCAATGCTGCTCATTTCCATTAAAGGCTCACATTGGTGACCAGAATCTTCTACAGATGTAAATCAATAGCATAGAGTTATTTTAGAGATGAGGAAGTTCTGCTTCTCAAAAGCAAAAACAATTTATTTATTTTTCTTATATAAGTTACACTGCTTAATCAGTTCTGAATTTCTCACTGTTTGTGATAATTCCCAAAGTATTTTGGAGATGACTAGGAAGCAGACCCTGCAAAATAAGCTCTTTCTGGAAGACATTCAAAGTCTCTCACCCATACTGGGATGTGCTAGAAAGCAACTACTATCTGGAGTACTAACTAAGAGGAGCAATGGAGAGGAAAAAACTATGATGAAGCAGGTGTTTTTTGTTCATTTGTTTGTTTAAACTCAAAAAAATGCTGTTTCATAAACACTAGAAGGTTAAGTTCAAAGACATTTTTAACAGTTTTAAACAGCATTTAATTTTCTTTATTTTTGTTTTGATTCTCTTTTTGTTTCTTTTCAAATTGCATTTTTGTTCTATTGAATTTTCATTTTTTTTATTTTAAAGTTTGATTTAAATGGTAGCATTATATGTTATATTTACAGTGACAACATGAACCATCTTGACTCCAACAAAATAAAGCAGTCTGATGAATTGTAGAATTTTCTAAAATGAAAAGTCTTCAGATTTTTCTTCCCCATAAATTTAGGAACAGATGTACTCCACTGGATTTTAGGAAAAATATGAAAATGTCAGAGTCTTTCATTGGAAGGAAAATTGTCCACAATGATCTTAATAGGCAGAGAAAGCAGGTTGATATCTGTCCACCCACTGGTGGGAGTCCATCTCCTTGCAGACAGCAATCCAGCCTGGCCTTAGGCAGATGGGATTTGAGATACCCTGCTGAAATTGGGGTTGTCCAATATACCAATGTCCCAGTGCACCTTCTTGTCACTAACAGTAACCAGAAGGAGGTTTAATGCAATGTAATGAAGGGATACAGAAACTTCTTTGGCAACTATTGAGACTGGGAGGGCTGAAGGGAGCTGAGGTTCATATTTAACAAGAAAATTCAGCCATAGGAATAGGAAGCATTTTAGGAACATAGTCAAAAGATTTATATGTCATAGAGCTTTTGGAGGAAATTCAGTTCTGTGGTATAGGTCACAGTTTATCTCCAAAGAAGCTGAGGGGAGCAGACAACCTTATGGCCTGCAGCTCCATGGCATGGAAACAACCTTCACTGCCACAGGAAGGTGAGCACCTTCTGGGCACGAGGGCTGTCCTTGAGCTCAAGGACAGTGAAACTGCAGGGCATTAAATCTGAGGTATAGGCTGATGAGGAATGTTGTCCTACAACTTCTCTTAACCAGTTTTAGGCAGAGAAGGTATTTCTCAGTTTCTGTGCCAATGCATTACATTTTGCTAGTACCGGTAGGAAAATGCCTGCTTGGCTCCACCCCAGAGGAGGTCGCATTTCAGACTAGTGGTCCCTGTGGCATACTAAGCCTGATGGCTTGTAAAGTACTCTGGAATCCCTCCAGGGGAGAAAGTGGATATTTAAATGTAAACTGGTTATTATTTCTTCCATCTTCACTGCTGTATCTCATACAAGCCTTTAGAAACAAAAATAATTTCATAAATCTTGATTAAAATAATGTCTAAGCTTCTTCTAAAATATTTCTCCTGTTAGCTGGTCAGTTTAAACACGAATAAAAAAAAAAATTAAAAAAAAAAAAAGAAAAAAGAAAAAAAAAAAAAACTTTCAAAATAAAATGCTCTCTTTTCACAGTTCTTATAGTCCATGCCTGAAAGGGGGCTGCTGATCTTAAAATAAAGCACATTGGGGATCCATAAAACTTCAAGGTATGTAATATATTTCAGAAATACTGTTCATAAGCTCTGTTTTTCTTAGTTTTGTTTTGTTTTGTTTGTTGTTTGTTTGTTTTTTGTTCTTTGTTTTTAAAGCAATAGTTTTAAGCACAAGATCATTCTTTCCATGCACATCACTCCTATCTCCCTCTGGCACTTGCAGCAAAATTCAAGGGAAGACTCCAAAAACCTGGGCAAAGGCCAAGCATCAGCCTAGGACTGAACTCTGCCATGAGTTCAGAAACACAGAAATACTGCAGTTCCTTTTGCTTCTCTTCCTGCAGCTCAGTGGTACAAGCTATGTCATGTATTTTAAGACTACCAGCAGAAGGAATTTTTATCATTTGGGTTTGGTGAAAATTCCTAACAAAGCACAGCAACAGCTCTGTAGGTACAAGTCATTGCTATGCTGTAAAAGTGCATTGACTATAAAGACAACTGTTATTTTTTGTCTAGTGGTTATATTATAGGAAGAGGTTGGTAAACTGAAAGCATTTCATTCCAAGGTTAGTCCATAGAAATGCTCTTTCTCTGTGTAGGGTTTCCCTGTGCTTTGAGGTCTGCAGTAAAGACCTTCTGTAAGGATGAAACCACTGCTACTGTGTTCATTTCTAAATAAACCTCCTGAGAATTTCTTCCTCATTTGATACACTGCTGGGGAATGCACTAAAGAGGTTCAGGAAGAGGCCAGTCCTCTTGGCTTCCATGCTAAGATTTTATTCTCTACTGCTTTGGTCTTTTGAAAGGCATGGCATCGTGGCTTGGCCTGAGGAAGGTACAGCCTTGATTCTTGCTGATCCTCTTTGTGAACCTGCATGGCTGGAAAGTGAAGCTGAGAAAGTTTTGCTTTCATGGGGAAGTTTCTTAGGGGTGATCATAGAGTAGTGAGCTCTAGCTGGAGCTGTCAAACCACACTTTTGAATTCTGCAGCAAGGACACTGGCAAGCATGAGACTACTATTAGCCACCAAAGGATACAGCCTCATAGAAGCAGTACCTGTCTATACAGACTCCATCACATCAGAGCCGTTGGTTGCCTCCATAATGTAGCAGAGTGTGGGGTCTCTAAATGCCAGAACATCAAGCAGTAATTAGCAAAGTATTTTGTGTACTTAAAGATGCAATCCGTTCTCTATTAAATTGCAGGACTCCTACTGAATCCCAGCACTGAGCTTTGAATCATGATGGAAATAACCATTACAGGAAAAGTAGTCATTTATTCCTGGAAGTTTAATCAGCTCAGGCATAATTACAGTATGTCTGCTGTTACTAGATTATTTGCTAACACACATGTGCGTGCACACAGTCTGATAAAATACACACATGCTGACATTTCTCTGAGATGTTGACAGGCAGTACGTGCAGGCTGAGGCATGAGGTGTGCTCCTCTCCTAAATTAATTTTTCTAACTCTCTGCATTACTACCAAGGACTGGGAATACAGTAGGTCAAAACCAAAGGTCAGTGAGCCCTATGGCTGCTCTGATTTAAAATGTTTTAAATGCCTCATTGCAGAAACAAAAGGAAATTCCTGCAGCAGTGCTGAACTGACCACTGTGTATCATTCTGTGCATTAAAAATGCTGATTTACTTCAAGCCATTGGTTGTGCAGTGCTATTTGATGAGTTTTATTCCTATATACATCATCCTAAAGCTATTGCTCTGTGGTTAGTTTGCAGTTAGTAGGCAGATTACTTTTTATGATTTACTCTAAGACATAGTTTTTTATTAGCAGATGCCAAAGGACAGCTGGTGTGGGTTTTTTGTTTTTGTTTTGTTTTGATTTAATTTTTCTGTTGTTGTTTTCTTTGTTTTTTTTTTTCTGTTTTCACTTTTTGCATTTTAAACAAATACTGAAACAATTCAACATTGAAATTTAATCAAAACACAATTTCACCATGAAAACATTTCTAACGTTATATAAAGCTTATATCCTTCAGTTATTGTATTATATGCTATAAATAAACAACTACGTACAGATCAGCAATAGTATTTGTAGGAGCCCTTAGATATTCAATATTTGATTCTGAATGCCTGTGAAATAATCCCTTGTGGTATACATTAGGCGTATTTGTAGTAACCATTCCCTGCAACTCATTTCTGAATAGCACCTCCACTTAGGAGCTAAAGTATGCCAATTTAGGCTCAACAAAATGCTAAGGGAGAGACTAGAAAACTGCAAGCCTCTCATCAATCTGCAGTGCTTACTTTCCCACTGAAACCATGTTCCAGTTTTTGCATATGCTCATAGCTTAAAATAATGCCAGAAAATTGTAAAATACTACAAGTCCAGTGATAAATATACCCCCAGGTGTGTTCAGATCATCTGAACATTTCTGTTTACAAAGCAGTCAGCAGCATTGTTTAATAAAATATAAATCAGTGTTGCCTTTCCCCTTGATAAATGTAAAAAGACAAAGTGTGTTGTGTAGGATCACCATAATCACAAGTTTATTACTTATGGAAAATAAGTGTTTGGCTTATGCTTGGCACTGATCCCTTTTCAAGGTGATAAAGGATAAAGCTACTTAAGGGATTGATCTAGTAGACAGAAAATCAGCTCCTGCCTGCATGCCAGGAGAAGTTCAGTTAGGAAAAAAAATAAATAAATAAAAATCTGCACATCCTTGTTGGAGGCAATGATTCAGAATTAAAGCTGCATAAATAATAGAGGATTCATTGTGGGATAAATCAGAATGTTTTGTTTGATTTCAGAATGAAAGATAAAATGGGTTCATTTATGGGTTAGTTAACCTTTTTCCTGAACCTTTTTTTCTGTAGTTGTTGTCAATTTAAAATTAAAAAAAAAAAAAAATTGTTTAAAAAAAGTTAGCCATTTCATAAATATAAAAAATGCATTTCCTCCATGAAAATTCATTTTAGCATTTTTCATTTCCCATCATTTAAATCTTTCTACTGAAGTACTCAAAATAACATCTCCGCTGAATGGATTATTTGGAGGAGAAAAAATAGCCTCTACTCTTTCTGATTCATTGCTGGTAAAAAGCTAACACTAGAAGAGAAGCTAGGGAGATCACAGTGTTTTTTTGTTTGTTTGCTTGTTTTTCTAATACTAATTTTTTAGAGATCTGTGCCTATCCTGACCCACAGGGGCATGGCCATATCACTGTCACAAGTCATTTACATGGAGGACCATCATTAATTGTCACTGGCACTGCTGGACTGATTTTCAAATGGCAAACGAGTCAGCTCAACTGGGCACTAAAGAGTGGCTGATAACTTGGGTCGGAGGCCCAATATTTTAAGCCCTTCTGACTAAATTTAACTATGAGAATACAAGAACTGTCCCCAGTCATAATTACATTAGGTCTTTTCTAGCTGTAGAACAAGGTTGAATCACTCTCATTTATACCCATGCAATCCAACTGTTTTCCAGAGTGCTAGTTTATACAGCTGTGGCAAAACAACAAAACGAAATAAAACAACAAAAGTGGTGTCAGAGAAGCCTAACCTAATTTTTCCTGAGACTGTTTTTTGCACTTTGCCGAGTACACCTTTATTTGCAAAATGTTAATATTCCATGTTCATCATTAGTGCTTTTCACAAGCTAATGAATTATGCTTTGACACATCCTGATAACTGTCCCACACATCATCTTTACTCTTTATATCACATTACTCCTAATTACTGTTTTGTGCAGCTTGCTAAATCAATACTCAACATCATTGCAATTTTATTAGCCAATTAATTTTACACATTACTACCAACACATTTTTTTAAACTCAAACTATATATATTGAGCTTATAGCCTTTCTGTTATAATTTAAGCTTTCATCTGCTAGAGCAATTTTACTGCTTTACTCTGAATACTCTAATTTTGACAGTTTTCTGGTAATGATGTGTGCAAGTGTGGCACTATGGATGTGAAGATACTAGAATCACCAAGGGAAAGCATATCAGCATGCTGCTTTTTGATGCCTTGGTTTAGAATCAATAATTTCTGTGTGTCCTGGTAGCAGTGCAAGCTCTCTGCCTATGTGCTGCTGAATTTGTTTTTGTTTTTCCTATACACGTTACACTGGTGCCATCGAAGGCCCCACCCTTTCTCTTTGAATGCTCTTCCCCGGGGTGAGAAGCCCGACAAACATGGCAGGGGAACATCTTTGTTGTTTCTGTGTCTGTGCTCTGAGTGCATTTCTGGTGCTTGCATGTCAAGCCACTGCATGGTCATTTGCACTATAAAGACCAACAAAAATGTTGAGATAATGGACACATCATTCAACATCACATGTCATGTTCTCTGCTATCCTCCTTTGGACTTTGGGCTCTCCTAGTAAAATTCAATCAAAGCCAAATTTGATACCTTCATTTATACATGAACTTAGACAATAAAATGAGTGTGAAGTGGGATATAGCAAGCTGGATTTTTAAAGCTCCGCTTATGAAACTGAAAACAGCTGAGTTTTGTGATACAAAAGAGTTAACATTGGTTCATGCCATGTGCAACAGAGGAAAAAAATCATTTTTTTTTCCAGACCAATTAAGTTCCTAAGACACTCATGAAAATTGCTTAATATAGAATAATATTAACATTTCATTTATTGAATATTTATCACAATATACATATTTACACTAAGAAAGTTTAATAGTTATTAAATAACTACAGAACAATTATTTGTACAGCTGGTGAGTAGAAATACTCCAATAACCCAGGCATTCTCTCGTGAAGGAGCAAGCTGTGGGGCTGAGTGGATTATTTTTCCCACAGCAGAGACACATTGTAAAAAGTGCAGCTTATTGCTGCAAGAAATCATATTGACCAAATGTAGAATGCAGGTTTCATTAAAGCCAGAAATGAAAGTCCTAACAGCAGGCCCTGGGTAGGACCCTCTGTGAATTGGTATTGATTCTAGATACCCCATAACCATCTACATCTCTGGATAGCCTGTAATGTACAAGTCGCATTTAGTTACTGGGATCTAAATCTGTTCTGCAAGTAAATTAACTGAGAGCTAGTGGACTGGTTTATCAATTAATTCTCACTTGAAAAGTATAGGCATCAATGCTTCAGACACTTTTGGATAAATCCATGGCACAGGGCCAGCTCAAGGTGTTTTGTTTGTCCCTGTGGACAGGGAGATTGAGGGGAGCCATGAGGAAGGGGAGCCGATGCAGCATTTGGAGGAGTAGATCCTGGTGGCCCCAAGGAGAGCAGCTTTCTCTAGCCAGCAGGGTTTTGCCATTTTTCCAGTGGAACTGTGGACCCTAAAGGGCAAAACCCACAATGCTTTACTTTTCACAGCTGCTTATTGTAACCTCCTTAGAAATTGTTCATGGGTTCAGCTGACATTTGAAAGCAAGCTGGGTTGGAGTGGGGCTCAACGTGCAGCTCCACAGGAAGTGGGTATCATTGCAGCTGCTGAGATGCTGGAACTCCTTAGAGCAGCCCTCTCTGGGCCTCCACTTCTCTGTTCTACCATTTCACACTTGTAGGATGTGCCAGGGGTGAGAAGGCTCCCAACAGGTCTGGTTTCTCAAGGCCAGGCCTAGGGGATACTGCTGTCAGCAGAGGAAAACCAAATTACAGGCTTGATAAGTGGGCAAAGTCAAGTCCTTGGTTTCCAAAGACACTTGGCTGAGGAAGGAGGCTGTAACTCTTTCCATGTTGTGCAGAAGATGGAGGAGTTAATTGTTAGCTCCTGAGAACAATTCCTGTTATCTGCATTTGTGTTGTCTGCTACCTCCACATCCTGCCCAGAGGCTGCAGCAGTGCAGTACTAAGACAAAAATCACAGAGAAGGGAGGACTAGCTCCAATAAGCATAGGTCATATTGAGTGGTGGAACCATATGCAGTTTATGCCTATCTGAAGGTTTTCTGAAAGGTTACTGTGATTAAATGTGAATTGTTTGTTTCTATAATATTTGCAAAAGCATCCCACTGTTTTCTGTTTTATCGACCTGCCATTTCCAGCATTCATTGCAAATCTAGAATAATTGTTGCATTAATAGAAACTGAGTTTGGGATAGTATGATGTATTCACTGAATTTCTGCTTAGTAATTAATTGATGTCTTTTTGTAACAGACTTTATATATTTTAATATCCTCAGCTGTTATCTATCATAGGCTTATATATTTCTTTAATGTGGGACAATTTGAATGTGCCAATCAGATGTTCTGTATTTGCATGGGCTATGTCAATTCTTAAAATAATATGGCCAGCATTTCCCATGGTGTGATGATAGTTGTTTGTATCTTTGACCCAAAATTAGTAATGCAGCTATGTATTCAAACAAGTTCAAAGGTCCAATAATATCTTCATACTCAGAATAAGAACAAAGTTCCCACTAGGAGTTTGAGTAACAATGACTAGGTGTCTGATTGATATATTAATTAATTATGTGAGTCTGGCCATGGAATATCTAATTAACAGCTTGTTATTTAACCTCTTAAAATCTAATTCTTGGTACTTTTTCTATTCAGTCAGTGTAAGAATTTAGAGAGAACATTCTGCATGAATGGTCAAGCATAATAGCAAGAACTATCTTCCAATTAAAAAGTCTGTAACTAACTGAATTTGACAGATAACAATCAAGCAGTGGTAGCTCTTTTCTAGCGATTTTTTTTTCCTTTGTGGTTTTTGGACATTTTCAATTTACATTAAATCCATGCAAGTAATAAAGTACCACGTGGAATTCATTATGGCAGGAAAAAAAAAAAAAAAAAGAAAAAAGAAAAAAGAAAAGAAAAGAAATAGTTAATCAAATGTTGCATTCTGAGGCTAAACAAAATTACAGATATGCACCTGCGTGCCTCTAAAGGTGTGGCTATAAGGAGATACTATTGCAAACACAATAAGAATTATGCATTACACCACAGTTATTATTCCACGTTATCTTTCCACTCAAGCTCTGAGCTGTAGGCAAAAACACAGAAGAGATCACAGAATCACAGAATCACAGAATAGTCTAGGTTGGAAGAGACCTACAAGATCACTGAGTCCAACCTCTGACCTAACACTAACAAATCATCCCCTAAACCATATCCCTAAGCTCTACATCTAAATGTCCTTTAAAGACCTCCGGGGATGGTGACTCAACCACTTCCCTGGGCAGCCTATTCCAGTGACTAACAACTCATTCAGTAAAGTTTTTCCTAATATCCAACCTAAACCTCCCCTGGCGCAACTTTTTTTGTCAACAGGCACGTGGGAGAACAGACCAACCGCCACCTCGCTACAGCCTCCTTTCAGGTACCTGTAGAGTGCGATAAGGTCGCCCCTGAGCCTCCTCTTCTCCAGGCTGAACAGTCCCAGCTCCCTCAGCCGCTCCTCATAAAACTTGTTCTCCAGACCCTTCACCAGCTTTGTAGCCCTTCTCAGGACTCACTCAAGCACTTCCATATCCTCCTGGTAGTGAGGGGCCCAAAACTGGACACAGTACTCGAGGTGCGGCCTCACCAGAGCCGAGTACAAGGGGACAATCACATCCCTGGACCTGCTGGCCACGCTGTTTCTTATGCAGGCCAGGACGCTGTTAGCCTTCTTGGCCGCCTGAGCACACTGCTGGCTCATATTTAGCTGAATGTCAACCAAAACTCCCAGGTCCTTCTCTGACAGGCAGCTTTCTATCCACACATCTCCCAGCCTGTAGCTCTGTTTGGGGTTGTTGTGCCCCAGGTGCAGAATCCGGCACATGGCCTTATTGAACTTCATACCATTGGCCTCGGCCCATCGGTCCAGCCTGTCCAGATCATCTTGCAGAGTCTTCCTACCCTCGAGCGGGTCGACACACGCACCTAACTTGGTGTCGTCTGCAAACTTACTGAGGGTGCATTCGATCCCCTCATCCAGATCATCGATGAGTGTATCTGAGCCTTGCTTATGTTGCTGGTCACTGCTTCTTGTGCTCCTTTGAAAGAGAGGCAGAGTGGCCACAGTGGTGAAAAGACAGCAGGGACAGCAGCAACTGAAAAGACCACAAAAAGAAGGGTATGTCCTTGGATCATCTGGCTGCAATGCTGATGTCCTACACACTGAACCAGTGGCACTGGCTGAAGTCTAAGACTAATTCCAAAGTTGAAAAAATATTAAAGTTTTAAATTTGTGGTTTTTTTTCTTTTTTTTTTTTTTTTTTTTCAAAACTCTGATTCCTTTTCAAAGTGTTTGTTTGCTTTTAAGGATAAATATGTACTATTTTATGACCCTAAAATTATATAGAACCTTAAGAAAAAGAATGGTATCAACATAAACTATTCATTTCCTCCCCAGGTTGAGCCACTGAAGTATAAAATCCATTATTTTCAAAGATCTAGTACTAAAATGGGACACAGGGAAAAGCAAATAGAATATTTCTTGAGTTCCCTTTGTGTCTGAAATGTCTTGAAAGTCAGGTACTGCAAGCAAATGAAGCATGTCTCTTACAACGTCTCTGCATCTTTCTGCCAGAGTGCTTGATAAAGCACCAATAAACATAATTGCCTTTGCATATCACAGATACAAAGAGCAAAAAATATGTGCCCAAGTATGGCTCCCATTTCCCACTGAGTTACTTATGCATCCTTCATCATTCTGTGTGTGATCTAGTCAGGAGCCGTATCTTGGAATTCACAGCGAGTCTCATCTGAGTGCTGAACATTTATGGGATTTATTGCCATTTTTATAGATATGGTAAATAAATATAAAATTGAAAAAGTGCCATAAAATATAAAACTCATCAGCAGATGCTGATTAAGGAGAATTATTACATAAGCTTTATATATTTTCCATTTAAAATTTAGCTTTGCTGTTTTTTTAGGAAATGCTCGATATGGGCAAGGTATGACACAGCATATATATAATGGAAGACTGGAGAGTGGGATGTTAGAAGAAATAAATGGCCAAGTAGATTGCTTCTTTGGAGTGATCCTACCTCACCAGCTTTGAAGGCTGCATCTGCAATGTGCCGCAGATCCCCTCAAGGGGCAGTACCGATATCCACTCACGTGGCCCCTGTCCAATATTACATCTAAAAGAAAGCAGATGGCAAAAAGAATACATGAGATACCAGGTTTTGGAAACAAATCCTTTAAAAGACCTTCACATCAGACCATAATTTATGAGACACAAAGAATCAAGAGGAACATTGCAAGAGATGGTTTGACCTACTGTGCTCCAAATAGCACTTTTATTATGGTGAGACTCTGTGGCCAGACTCATTGGCTACATTCACTTTCATCAGATAAGAAATTAAACTTCAATTAACTTTACTTTGATTCCATGTAACTGCTTTTCTGGGTCGTTCTTCAGCATGTCAGGACTTGAAAGGTACAGCAGGTCCTCAAATGGTGTAGAAGAGCATGGAGACATTCAGAAAGTAGAATGGAAGATGATTTTGAACACATCAGGCTTTGTGGCCCATACCAAAGGGACTTGGGTGAATCCTACTAGCCCGTAGATATATTTTGCACTTGTGTTTACACACTGCAAAATCTTATTGTAAATACCATGCTTCTAAGATGAACAGTTCAGGAAAGAGATTTTGCTGCCTGGACTGTTTTATTTTCAGTGCTGAGCCCCTGGTTTGTGCATTCATCTCCTAAAAACAGAGGAACTGAGGCAGGATACCCATGAATCAAAATGAGAAGAAGGATCTGGGGACAGAAAATTCATACAACAAATTCTGATTCCATGATCTTTGGCTTGGTGAGCTGAGCCACTGCAGAATGTGTGCTGCCTTTGCACTCAGCTGCAAACCAGTTAATGACTGCATAGCCAGAAAGAGTCTGTATTTCTGCAGCTGAAGCTGTAAGCTACAGCCGTTACATGCAGTGGTTTTGCTGCAGTAGGAGCTACACGCTCAGTTATAAATATAGCCTAATTGCTGATGGACAGGAGTCTTAAATACACTGCAAGTTCATTTTCTGCAGAACTGATTAATTGCTACATGCACTTTTATACTTACAGGGTTAAATTTTGCTGTGTTAAAATTACACAGTTCCAAAGTGATTGGCTTTCTCCTAGGACAGAGCAATTTGGCTGCAGCAGAGGGTAACATATCCAGCAGTACTCTACTGCAGCACTTCCTCAACTGCAGTATTTCTCAGTTACCGGTCAGTATAAATCTACAGCTGAGGACTTGATCCAAAGCCATGTTTCTGTCACTGATTCCAATAGACACTGACTCAGGACCTAAAAAAGAAATCTGTGGTGAAAAACTAAACAGCAGAGCACATGTCCTACACAATACAGCTGACGATTCCTATGCTCAGCAGCTGATAGTATAGGGCTGCAATATTGATTTGTGTTACTGTATTTTATAGGTAGTATGTTACAAGATTAATTTTGTGCTACTCAGCATCTACTTTCTCCTTGGGAAGTTTTGTAAAGAATTCTGCTGACTATATAGAACCAACTTTTTTTTTTTTTTTTTTTTTTTTTTTTTTTTTTTTTCCTGCAAACCAGCAAAACAGATCCTTTATACTCTGCCCTTCCAAAGTATAGCATGACAAATACTGTTAAGATGATTATACTACATACTTATATGTACTTCTGTGCTCACAGACTAACACCTACAGTCTTATTCATACAGGTCAGCATCCTAGTTCAGGCTTTCTTCTCACTTATTTCCAGCCAACATCACTGTGATAGATTACTATTCCACTAGGATAGGCTTTGGCTCCTTTCCAAAAAAAAAAAAATGACATAAATCTATACTCTTTTAAATTAGTATTATTTTTGTTCTTGCATTTACCCATGCTTTCAAATGGAAAATAACAGGCTATGGGTAGCATGGGTGGAGATTCATTTACTTAAATAAATGTATAAATAGTTCAATAAATAAAAAACATATGATATTACATGAATAAAATTTGCCCAGAAGGAATTTGTTGATTTAGTTATCTATAAGGATCAGTGCAGTGATATCAGGTAGTGATATCTAATATCATTGAATCAGTATGGGCAAGATTTGTGTACCTCTGATTTGGTTGTGCCTCTGTTTGGGGATCATTTAGGAGTAGACGGTGTGTGATGGATGGTAGGCAATGTAATGGGTCCTTACACAGCTTAACTCCAGGCACTGCAATGGGCAGGGATCACTTCAAAGAAAGAGAGAAGTACATTGCATCGTTCCAAAGCCTGTCATAAATTCTTTTCCTTTTCATCAAAGGGAAGGAGCTATGGCCCCTTTTGTTTCTGGACAGAGCAATTTTGTACCGGCTTTGAGTGAGACTGTGCTTCGTTGCACTGTGAGGTTCTGCATGCTTTTGTTCCTGCACTACGCAGCAGGACATAAAACTCATCCTCTTCAGCTTAGTCATTGAACTAAAAGCAACAGAGATGTGAATAGTACATGCTCAGTGAAAATGAGAAGTGAGGAAATGAAAGCATGGATGCTCCTTGAAGTTCAGCCTAGGTTTTGTTTCAGAGGCTGGGGCAATCTCTGATGCTTTCCAACCAAACCTGAACATGTTTCCCATGAAGGCACTTATACAAGTATTTCCTGTAACTTCCTTTGAAATGTTTTTTATGACACCAAAAGCCTTGCTATTTTTCTTTATGGAGAGTCACATAGGTAGGGCTGAGAGAGGGTCAGAATTATGGTGCCAGAGTTTACAAAGGCTAAGCAGACCATCTTTGAATATAAACACTCATGCCTGAGGTTTCTGCAGGAGAAAGATACTGATTTCAGCCCTGCAAAGGTCTCTCCCTTTTAGTTTGTAAAGTGCCCAAGAGCTAGGACTGGATGATAAATTTTAAGGTGAATTTGCTTTAGGAATCTGGAAACATGCAGTTTTTAATCCAGAGAAAACAGAGTAACAGCTCTTCTCCTTCAAGAACCTGTGTCCTTCTCATAGCATATGCTGCACACCATGGCACAGAGGACAATTCAATAAAGTTAGTAGTGTGTGAACGGAATTGTCAGGACCCTTATCTCAAATGACCAAAATGTACACATAAGTAATCCTTCAACCCTAGACATTGTAAATAAAAGAGGTCAGGAAGCCTTGGCATAAGAACTATAGCAATGTGCTATGATCTGGGTAAAGGCTGCGGTAAATCATTTTGTCCAGAAATCACTCACAAGCAGAAATGGTTTAAGATCACGAAGACAAGAGTAACCTTGGGAAAACAGCCTGCAAACAACTGTGGTAAGTCTTGGGAGAGGAGTACGATATGTTTATTACCACACCATAAATGAACATGAACACAGTACTGCAGAGATAAATAGATCATAAATCTGCTTCTACCCTCAGCTAACAAGGACCTTAGTGCCTACCAAAGCTAGATCCACAGCAACTGGTGATTTCTCCCTCACAGATAGTCTCTCTCTATGTTGCTATTCCATGAGCTCAATAATTCGAGGAAAAACAGTTCAGTTCTGTTTTTATGAGTTTTCTCAGTATTATCTTCTTGTAGCCACCTACATTTCCAAATCATTGAGGTAAATAGATTCATGCTATACATCCTTGGATGTCTAAAAGTTCATGTCTGAACTAGCCTCAGACAGGCCCTTCTAGAGGGCAATTCACCTGACAAATGTAGATGAATTGACCTTGTTCTCAGTGAATAATTTGAATATGGATCAGACTTTATTCTGGATCGACATTTCTAAATTAAGGTGTTGGTAGTGTGGGTATCTACATGTGAACTAGCCATGTAACACCCAATGCTGGTGCTTAAAAGTGAATTCAATAGATCTAACGGAGCCATAAGACAATTTCAGATCACCCCAAAATAGACATCTCTTGGTCAGACAGCAGCAGATACTAATGTTTAGGCAACTTTTGTTGTTGCGGTGTTTGTGTCCCTTCATGTAGATAACTGACTTCATACAAGCATAAACTAAATTCAATCCCCAACTGCTTGTGCCAGGACAAATAAACCCCACCTGTTGTACATTTGTTTTCTTCTGTCTGTGGCAACAATAGGCCTTATATTTTGACAAATCTATGTGCTTTTTGTGGTGTTAACCCCTATTTCTGCATATCTTCCATTCTTAAAATTGTTGAAGCCTTTCATCTGGCATCGAGAGGGCCCCAATGAATTTTTCTGTGTGGGAGAGCAGGGTTACTGCATTCTTTACTGTCATTTATCATCAACTGAGTGATATGCATTGCCCTTAATTTCAAATTTTTATAAACTTATCTAGAAGGCTTACAGTTATTGCAGGCTCTGTTAGAGACCATCTAAAAGGAAAATGATCTTCCCTAGTCCATGCTGAGTATCTCCTTTTTGTCATGTTTATCATTCATTCCATGTACAAATCTCCCGCAGACATGTAGGGAACAAATATGCAGTATGTAACAGAAGATAACTTTGAATATGTAATTTCAAAAAGTTAAAACAGCAGGATTCTTGAACTAACATGAAAGACGATTTGCTACCAGAAGAAGAGAAAAATGAAACACATGGTGATGGAACACACTTTTTATTGTTGGGGGTTTTCTGCAAACATGTTTGTCTGATAGTTTCCAGATCTATTCTGGGTCAGGACTCTTAATGGGCTTATCATTATAGAAACAGTCTGAAAAGAAAGAGTGTACTATTAAGTGTAGTGAATTACCTTCTTCCACTCAAGTTAGCATCATCAACCTTGTATCAGGATGCACTAGTAGACTCCAATGGAATTGTGGAGGAGAAGAAATCCAGGGCAGCAGCTAGACCTAAAAAGAGATGAATGGAATTATTTCCATGGGTTTCAGCACTTTTGGAGAAGACTTTATTATGCTCCCTGATTTCTCCCATAATATGTTCAAAAGACTATATATTAGCATTCAGTATGGCTTGTAATCTCATAATAAAATTGGAGAGCAGGTTGCTGAAGACTGGATCTCCTAGTAAATATTAACTTTGCTTTCTGAAAGATAATTCTCAATTACATTCTTAATTACTTGTAATTATGAACTCCATAGTCATGAAGTCAGATGCTGAAATGCTTGTTTTGTATTCTGGTAAAGTCATCTAACTTCAGGAAGTCCAAGAATATCTTTTGATCTTAACTATGGGTTTGTTTCCTTTTATATCAATGTTAGCAGCTAATAGTGAGACAGGTATTAATTATATTTTAAATTACTAGGTTTGATGTACAGAGGTGGGACAAACTGATACTTATGCCAAACATTGCTGGCAATTATTTTTAACCTTGTTTTAACCCTAATTCCATCCACTATAAAATGTAGCATGAGTTTGGAGACAGTAAATCATTTATGGATAGAAGAAAGGTTCATTTATCTTTGTAGAGTGGCTGTAAAAGAACCTTCTCTGAACAAAAAGTTATTATTGCAATGAAAAGTGGATTTAGGGGCACTCATAAAAGAAGGTTTGCAAAAAAACAGTTTCTTTTCAAGATACTGATTTTTATATACCTTCATTTATAAATGTTCATGATTTTTGATGCAGATTTTTTTTTAAAAAAAATATATATATATGAATTTATCTCAGCAAGGAAGGTGATATCACATACAGAAGGTAGCATGCAGTAGGTGGGAATGTGACAGCGTAGACAGGGCATTCCTCCAGAAATCAGACAGATCCTGTGTAAGCATTTTGGGATGAAGGAATGATTCCCTGACATTTTATACCACATTTGCTGTGTTTCCTTTTTTTAATTATTGTTATTAATTACTTATTTCCAGGTTTCTTTTTTCTTCTCTTCTTGATAATCCTTTTCTTTATATCCATCAGAGCTGGTTTGCACCAGAGATTTGACTACCTGTTTCAATATCAGTGCCTACACACCGTGTCCCGGCTTTGAGCTGCAGGAAAGAAGAATAATTAAAGAGGGCTTAAGATTGTATTTGGGTCTGTGTAGCTATGGGGAACACTTCTACCAGTCCAGAGACACTGGGATTCATGTGGGTCACAGTCACTGCCCAAACAAATTACTCTGTCTAACAGGTTAGCATGCAGCCAGATGGTGTGTTAACTAGATGGTTGGTGACATGGGGCAGAGCAGCAAAAATGTAACTAAGCTGAGGTCTGCCAGCCAGCCAACATTGTACACACATGGTCTTCCCTGCCCTGAGCCTGTATCTGGAATGTGCTGAGTGAGCAGGTTTTGTTGCTTCTGTGCAGTGGATTTGCTGTCCCTGCTTGCACTTATTAGCCTGGCTAATTTATGTGTTTTCATCTGTTGGTTCCTTGTTATTCGGATTTGTTTGTTAATTGTAAGGATTTGTGTTTCAGACATATTGCAATAAAAGAAAAGCTGTCTGGTGCAACACAGCAGCTGTTTAGCAGCTCCATACCAGCAGTACGCAACCAGTGATGATGCAGAGTGAAGAACAGCTCTCTGCTTGAAGACTTACAGAACAGAATAAAAATAAGCTGCTTGAGGCTGTATAAATCCCAGTTCTCTGAAAACTATTGTAGGTCCTCTAAAGGTCCTTCAATGAGCCATGGATTTACAGAGATAAAAGCCAGTACCTCCTAGAAATCTTCTCCAGAACTGAGCCCGTGCCCCAGTATGGTGTATGGGCTCCAGAGTCACAGATCACAAAAACAAAATTAACAAGGTTTTTCTCCTGAGGGCCCTCATTTGAGCATAGCAGGATCCTGCTTAGCTTGTGGAAATCTGTCAAGATCAGAGTTTGCAATGGTTTACTTTAATTTCCTCTGCACTCGGTATAATCGCTGAAATAACTGAGCTAGCTACAATTATTGGCCATGCAATTTCATGCATCTGTGAAAATTTATTAAAGTACAAATCCTTGCATTTGCTCTAATTTGTGCTAATGAAAGAGCTTGGCACATTTGCTAGTAAGTCTTATGAAGAAGAAGATTCAGAGGGAATTCAGGGGGAATCACTGTAATGATTTCAAATTAGAATAATAAATTTGACTTTATCACATTAAAATTAATAAAACTGTTGTTAGTGACTTGACTTTCAACTACTCTGCCTCTAATGTGGAATATGAAGATGGATCTTTTTTCAAGAAGTTTCTGGCAAACCACCATTGGGACTTTTGATCAAAACAAAGCTATAGATTTATGTCTAAACATATATCTTACTAGGAAATCTGACTCTGAAGGAATTATTAGAAACTGTAAGGAAGTGTGTATAATAGAAATGCAAAGGCTATTTGGATGCTGAATGATAGCAAAGTTTAATGAACATTTGGTTTGCAATTTATCTTATGATCTGAACTTATCATACAAAGTCATAGTTTTCCTCCAGTATTTTTCCTTCAGTATAATCTTTAAAATAAATAAATAAATAAATAAAGGTGTCTCCTGTACTAGTGGAATAGATGTATTATTTTTATTTTTCATACCTAAATAACATGCTTGCCTGAAATGCAAGCATACTGTTCCCAAGCTGGTTGAAACTTGTCTACAAGGAACATGAACTCCATTCTTAGCCATGGACACTCATCTGTTTTGTTGAACTTCACTGTAGTGAAAATTACTGGAAAGCAAAAGCCTTCAGATATGCTTTTTCCTTGTGTCTCGACAAACATAGTAAATTTCCACATGAATGAGGACAGAAGAACCTGAGAAGTACAAAACACATAAGCTGTCTGCTGAAATTCAGATGCATTATATCCTCCTGCAGCAGATGGCACAAATAGTCCAGCAGAGGCAGAAATTGCAAGTACTGCAGAAAGGGCCAATGAGGGCTCTAGACTACAACATGTCTGTCCATGGGGCTGTTAACTCTGGCTTGGACTTGCAAACCAACAACAACAACAAAAAAGTTGAAGATAATGGTGCAAAAAGAGTATGACTGCAATCACAAGCCAAGCTGAATAGTCTTACTTTGGTACAAGATGGGAAGGTATCTACATTCAAGGAACAACTAGAATGACTAGCTATGGGATTGCATTTAGGAAACAGGCTGAAGTGGCTGAAAAACTGAGAAGGACTATGACTTCTACTGCTTCTGGTTTTACTTCTCTCTCTTCTCCTTCCGATTAACTTCCAAATTTTCTCTTCCTCTGTCTTTTTACCACCTCACTTTCAACACCTCTTTTTCCTGATTACAGGAAGATCAAACTGGACTTTACAGCTGATGTAAAGCAAAGGGGTGTTACAATAGAAGGGGCAGAAAGTGCAGAGCCCTGCAAAACCATGGGGTTGCTCAGACGAAGGGGAAGCAGGAAGAATGAAGAGGGAGGATAGGTATAAGAGAGTAGAAAATGGCTGGTAGTGTGGAAAATTGGTCTGGTAAGGTTGAGGGCCCGGGATGTGGGCAGAGGTGCTGGGTGGACAAAGGAGCTGTGCAAGTACTTGAGGGATTCACAAATGAGAGTGTGCTTGCGAACCTGGAGAAGGCTGGAGTGCTTTGTGTGTGTGCCTGCACTTCTGTCTGTACCAGCCAGAGAGGAGGAAGGGGGCTTAGCTGTTTGTGTCTGTTTTGCAGGATTAATGCTAAAGCAGCCCTTGTCCTGGGCAGCCTGTGTGACCAGCCAGGTCAGTCCTGTTCAGTGTGTGTGCATCTCTGGAATATTTGTTCAGCTTTGCTATCAGTTGAGCCTGCAAAAGAGGAAGCAGCAGTCACATCCCCCCCCACCTGTGGGGAGACCCCAGGTCCCCAGGCATGGGGCTGAGCCCCAGCAGTGGGACAAGAGCTGTCCTGGGCCAGAGTAGCTGGAGGAGGTGGCCATACTCTTTACATCAGTTAACAGAGAAGAGCACGGCCTACAGACTACTCTCTGGTCCCAAGCACATGGTTGGATTTTTTTTTTTTTTTTTTTTTTTTAGCAGAGATGGAGTCAGGAAAACATGACACAACAACACAATCCTAGCCTACTGCCTGAGGAAATTCAGCAGCAAGAAAGTTCCCTTCTCCTTAGATTCTCTGACCAGTTCATGGTGCAGAACCATTTATTGGAATTGGACAGCCAGGATTATGTCTTGGTTTCTGGAAACAAAGGACAGTAACATGCATGCATTTCAATGATGACTGTATTATGTACATATAGGATAGCAAACCTCATGGCCATGCTTTTAATGGTTCTGTAGACAGCTCCTAAGCTACATAAGCAGCTGTCTCATCTCTTGTTATCTCTTCGTTAATTTTGTTCTCACCAGAGAACTTCTGCTGTTTTGTTCTCATATTATCACCTTGGTTATCACATTAATATAGTGAACTCTGGAATGGCTTCGCTCATCAGCAAGGGACTGAGCTGAGATTATATTTATATATATATATATATATATATATATATATGATTTTTGATCTGCTTGAAGTTATTCTTAACCAGTCAGCATATATATATATTTAATAAAATGATCGTGAGTAGGGAGTTGTTTAGTGCTAGAACTGTGGAAAGGAAAGCCACTCAGACTGAGATCTGCTTCTCAGATCTTTGCCTCACATACAGACTAAACTACACACATTTCTTTCATTGACTATATATTGGAGATACATATTTCAGTGAGAGGAATGGAGGAGGGAAAGCACTTTTGCAAGAAAACAGAATCCCTCCTGTTTTTGTTTTTGTTTGGTGAGATTTATGAGACAGTGTGCTCCTTTTGTGGTTTTGCCTTTGCCTTTTTTTTTTTTTTTTTTTTTTTTTTTTTTTTCCACAGAAGCCAACATAGACTTGCTATCCAATATCTACCACAATTTAGAACACTGTTATTTTTCACTCCAAGTCCCTGACAATCTGGATCAATCAGCTAAGTAACAATTAACAGAATTTGTGGTTTGCTAATGCAAGACAGAGATGGACTACAAGATGACTCTCTCTGCTTTGCTTTTGCCATTCCATTTTTAGTTACTTCCTCTGTCTTCCTTATCAAGCAGCAAAGTACAGCATGACTCTCTTAGTTAGTAAACAACACAGTCATCGCAGTAAAAATATTACGGTATCACATGCTATATATGCATCATTTGTAACCGGAAAGTTAGAAAAAGTATTCTAGCTTTAATAGACACTTTATCAAAGCTTTCTGAGACTCAGAATGAGAAAGAAAAAAAAAAAAAAAAAAAAAAAAAGCACTTAGCACTTGTTCTGAAGAGATACAGGTCCTACTTGTAGAGTTGTAGAACAATAAAAGAATATTTTAATGACTGTGGATTTTTTAATTTAAATGTCAGATTGGCCTGATCCTCATTCATGCTGTACCTTAGATTGGAGTAAACTGGGGGAGAAAATCTGACATTTGCAGAAGACAAGGGTTCATTCTCATCTACCCTATGTACTACTTACATATCTGCTTGGCAGATTAAAATTAGAATAGTTCCCTGAGGAGAAGGATTAGTGAGCAGAGACGGAAGTGGCTAAGGTACATGATAAATAGATTTGTCACCTAACTGCACTTTATGACTTACGTATTATTTCTTAGCTGTAGCTAGAGTGCTGCAAATTACTTTGTTACTAACGAAATAAATATCTATGTCTGTTCCACACCAATCTGTCTCCTGCTTTATACCCTCAACATGGTGATACTGTTGAAAATAATAGACACAATCTGATGCAATATGTTTGAAGTGTATTTTAATTGTTTAACGAATCTATTTTGAAAAACTGGGCTGAAAATTGCATCTCAACAACCTCTTACAACAAAATGGATAGACTGTCCAAAGTTCATAACAAACTTTGAATAAATTTATTATGTCCTGTAAATACAGGTCACTATGGCCATGTCAAAAGTATTGACTTCTTATTGTGGTTCACTCCCAGTGAGAGAGTGGAAAAGGAAATCTTCCCACCTAGCACTTCTCGTGGGGTACTCCTGGTACATTTCATGTGATAACTTTGCCCTCCTGGCAGGAGAATGTGATGAAGGTCAAATGTGATGAAAGCAATTGTCCCATTCCTCTGGGCCTGGAGACACACAATAAGCTTCATTAACCACAGTCCAGCAGCACAAGGCTTTCAAATCAGCTCTGTATTAGTGCCCATTGGACAGAACAGATTACATCCATTTTTAATGGATGTGTAAGGTGAACTCCAACAGGAAAAGCAAACTTTCTCAGCCCCGGCTTTTCAGGATCTCCAGCCCTAATGATGTTGTTGCTATAATTGTGTCTCACCCCATTTGATGTTTTCAAGAAGACTGAGCAATGATCACTTACAGTATCGACAAGCAAATGAGTTTATGAAAATCAAATCGATACATGACTTAGTCATCCAATTTCATTATTTCATTTGTAAATTGTTCACTGTAGATTTTGTTTACGTTTTTATAAAATCCCTCAGCTTTATAGAAAATCAATTCTCTGTCATCTAAATGTTGTCTTTTAGCTCAGCATGGCCTCAATTTATTGTTGTAGCACCCCCTATTAATAAAGATGTATATTAGAAGTAGCTGTTATAAATGATACTTTTTTTTTTTTCTTTTTTTTTTCTAGAGAGATTCTTTGAGAAGTTTGATGAAATTATAGTTAAAGTGAGTGCTCTAAATTTTAAATTTGTGTAATTTATGTGTCCAGGGTGACAGATTAATCATAGGTGCCTGTATAACGTAAAATTCCAATTAAAATAAACAAAAATTAACTTGTCAAAGTTGTCATGTATGCAAGAAATTAGTTTGAGTAATAAAAGAAGACTTTAAGCCAACTTTTCCATATTATTTTTTCGTTGTTTGTGGTGGTGGTGGTATAAATGCTTCTTGACTTCAGTAGATGGCATTAGTGGAATACAGTTTACCATGGGTAGTTATATATCTCAGAAGATACTGATGAAATCTGGTCTCTTACTTTAGAGATAAAAATGACTACTAGCCTTTTTTGAAAATAATCTGAAAGAATGATCTGTAAAATTAAAAAAAACAAACAAGCAAACAAACAACAAAAAAAAAGTTTTGTGGATTTCTAGCTAATGGGTTGTGCTGTTAAAAACACTAACAAAAGAGCAATACTACAAAAGAGTAATATTACAAGGCTGAGATGGCCATGTTAAACAGTGGAACAGGTAATTGGGCAATTAGTGACACTGAAAGGCTGTGAAGGCCGTGTTAAACAGTGGAACGTGTAATTGGGCAACTTGGATTTTGTTGGAAATCAGTATTTACTGCTATTGAAAATCAATTATTAAAATGAACATTTATTTTGGAACATTGGACTTTATTTGACATGTTATAATCTTCACCTGATACTGACTTCCTATCTCTAGTTACTGAAATCAGAGAAATGCCACTCTGTCTCTTTTCCTGGACCTTCAATTATAATTTCCAATTGGTTTTATTATTTCCAACTATCCAGAAGAGGGAAAGAGAGGTGTTGTTAATACAGAGAGACAAGAGTGAATGGCTACCATGGAATCAACTAAAAATATTTTTTGTATGGGAACAATAGAGGGGAAAAAGCTGAAACGTGGCCATTATCTTTGAGGACAGAGATGTTCTAGGAAATATCATGACTGCCAACTTGCATCAATTAAAACTGAATCCAACTAAATCAAGTTATAAAAAATACATTTAAAAAAAAAAATCATTATATTGTATAGTGTTATGTTAAAAAGTAAGATAAAGTTGGGAATCTAAATATTTACTTCTAGTAAGTCCTGGATTAAAAATAATACTATATGCAATGCTACATAGGAGAGGAGGAGGAGAACCTGAATGTTGACCGTTGACCTTACTTGGATTTCTCATTTTTAAAATATAGGAAAAAAAAAAAAAAAAAAAAAAAAAAAAAAAATAATTGACCCCCCCCCCAAAAAAAAAAACAAAATAAAAAAAAAAAAAAATAAAAAAAAGAGAACAAAAAAAAAAGTCAAAAAATAATTATAGTGTTGCATTAGATGTGCATCTCCAAGCATCTAGTTATGAAAGAAAAGTGTTCTACAAATGGAAATTTTCACACCATAAAATGGGAACTTAAATTTGAATGAAGATGGAAATGGAACAAAGCAAGAACAGCTATGCTGTCAATGGTAATAAGGAAAGCTGTCCTATGCTTTGGGAGACCCTGAGAATCTTGATAATAGGATAGAAGTATCTTTGTAAAATTCCTAACAAATGTCCAAGTGTTTTTAATCCAGACAAAAGATACTTAAAGACTGTACTTAAAACTCCATAGAAAAAGTACAAAATAAGGATATTGCCAACCGGTGTAAAATGGTTGACAAATACAATGATTAAATCTTAAAAGGTGAAGCAATGTTTTGATTAATCATGGCCATGAAGTAGGAAGGACATCAAATGGGAACACTCTGACAGCCAAAGTAAGTCAACCAAAAGCTATATGCAGAGCAAATATATAAGCTCTAATTCAAATGTAGGGCATATGAGTCAGTCACACAAATAGACCATAAAATAATATATAGAAATATGAAAACCAAAAGGCAAATGTATTCTAAAAAACTTATGATGTTATTGAAAAGTTAAAGATAAAAATGATAACACAGGGGTAAGAGAGGAGGCACTTTACTAAGAAAGGGACAGCCCACAAATTTTGCCTCAGTGACACTAACATTGATGGAATAAAGGTAGACCCAAACTGAAAGAAAAGTCTTGCACTGATGTTTGTACATGAAAAGTTCAACCAGCTCTTTCAAGAGCAGGAGGCCATTCAAGTAGAACATGACTGTAAATCACTGGAGGGCATTTCTTAAAAGCCACTACAAGCTGCTCCAAAATGCTTTCAGCCCACGCTCTGAGAGAGCGTCACTATTATTTTAGACATATGCTGCAAGGAAAGGACTGCAATTACTGACAACTTATCCAGGGAAGAATTGTAGCATTAAAGGAAAGACAAGTGAATAAGAATAGGAAATTGTAACCCTTGCAGAAATATAAAAAACTGAGAACACTGTAACTATTGGGCAATGGGTTTTCATGTATTTTTTAAGAAAAGTTCTGGAGAGAATCATACGAAACACAAATGTTTACAAATATGCTTAACAGTTTTCCCTCTGGCTATCTGATCCTATGCAAAGAAGCCCCAACTCATTCTGAAGTGTGCCAGAAAGCACGAAATGAGCTGAGTATCCAACACCACATTGAACTGTACATTACAGTCAGACTGCAATGTCCAGATTATTGGGAAAAAAAAAAAAAAAAATCTCTATTCCAAAATATGTCTGTCCCTGGAAAGCTTAGGCACCCTGTGTATCAGCAGGCAGCCCTGAAGTTCTCTAAAATCTGGTGAGCAGATGTGATACATGTAGGAGAATGACAGGCAAGCCACAAAAGTTAAAATAAAAGTGTACAGCACTCTTCATAGACCTTGGAGCAAAGGGAAAATAGATCTAGTGATCACAAACCACTCATTATTGTAGACTCATTTCTTGACTCCATCTCCATCTTATTTTCTTTTAAAAGCTCTTTCAGTCTTTTAGTGTTTTCAGTAGTTATTATTGTTTGTTTCAAGTGAAAATTTCTGATGTGCACTCAAACCTTTCTTGCAATACAGTACCACAGGCTGACACCATTTCATTTGAGCCTTTACTAATGAAGCATACAGCAGATTAACCCCATAAGTCTTGCAGGTGAAATGCTCGTTTAAAGAAATAGAGAATAACACAGAGGAAGAACAGCTGGAGTTTTGTTGGCTATTACATTGTTTCTGTGAGAATGAAAGCATATTTCTTTCTCTTATGCCAAAGTATTGTGGGGATGCTACCTAAAGCAGGACTGACCGCACTGGATGTTATATCTCTGCTGTCTTTTTCTACTTAAAGTGAAGAAAATAGTTTCTGATAAGTGCAAAGTTCAAACAACATTGTGAAGTCATTCTCTAAGTATCTGCATGCTTGTTATAAGGTGCCCGTTACATGAGGCATGAACACTGAAAAATCAGTGCTCAGATGTCAACATGATATGTAGCTAAGAAATATCTTACATGGAGGAACTCTTTGTACTTCACTGAAAACAATAAGATAACGAGTCAAGGATGACCTGTGTGAAATGCCTTAAGCCTGTTATAAGGCTGTCCTGTTCCAACCCCAGATTGTCTCACTAGGTCTGACTGTGGGTGAGAGATGCGCATTCATCTTATAAGAATTTTCCATCTGTATAATGCATAAGGCTGGGAAATGAGAAGGAAAAAAAAAATAATCTGTAGTTGCAGCATTCAGGGATGCAATTACTTTTCTTAGACAACTGCCCATTTCTTCTGCAGCAGAAAGCATGTACAGCCCTGTATGGTACTGCGTGCTTCTCATAAAAGACTATGACACTTCATTGATACTTTTGTTAGGTGTTCTTCACAGTTTTGAAAGTCCTTTAAATATAACAGGTAAAAATCTTATCCCTCTCACTTCCTCTTCATTCTGTTCTGGAGAAAATAAATAAATAAATAAATAAATAAAATAGGAAGAAAAAAAAAAAAGTCCAAAAGTCCAAGGTAGCTCTGGGGAAGCTATCCCAGCAGAGCAGCACTGAAAATGCAAATTTCTGCTCCTTATAGCCTGGGTCTGCTTTCCTCTAGGATCTGGTGCAAAATCTTGAAGATAAAAATATGGGGCAAGAATTTTACACTGAGTCTTCAAGCAGATAGAAAACTTGGCCAATGAAAATTGGCAATTTTTATCATATCTTGCTATGTCTCTGGTTTCATTTACACTTTCATACAAATCTCGCTCTAGGCACTAAGCCTGCTGTTCTGGGTGGAGCAACTAAGATCACCTGAACACCATCTTGCAAGGGCTTTCAGCCTGGAGCCTTGCTGGTGCTCTCAAAGGTCAGCTGGAAAGCAACAGCCCATCACAAAATAACAGCAGCATGTTGTGGAGCAGCTGGGGACCTCTTCCTTAATAGAATTGTTACATTGAATTGGCCAATAGAATTGGTCACTCCTCAAACCCAAATCACAATATAACCATGGGTACAGGCATTTGGAGCCAAAACCTTTCCCCAGGTCCTGCAGCTATTGCTGCTGTACAGTGAACAAGCTATGGGGATGTTAGAAATGATGAGAAGATCTCTGCAGTGCAGGGGGAAAATGGTTCAACTTTTGAAGCTCCTCATCAAAGAAACGTGAAGCACTTTGAGCCTTTCATGTCTTAACTCCATATTAGCTTCTTATGTACTGCAGAAATATGAATACTTTTCTCATCAGTTTTGCCATCTTTGCAGTGCTTATGAAGGTATTACTAACTCTTAGCAGTTAAATTAAATTCTAGATTTCCACGGCATTTTGACCCTACTTAATTTTTCAGATGGGGATATGTTTAGTTATATCTCTTCTGAAAATGTAGTTTTTGATAATGAATGAGTAAGCATATAAATGTTCAATTACCACAAGAAAAATCCCACATAAATTGGAATTAGGGTCTTCTCAGGTTCCTGAATCCAAGGTGCACTTTTCACCTGTAGCTCTTAAAACATTTGACAAGTATATTTGTGTACACAAACGTACAAACAAGATCACAGAATAGAACCCTATATTTATGACAGAGAATACAGAGAGAGAAGAATAGATTACTGAATTAAATTTTATCACATTTCTGAAAAATAGTTTTATTTTAAATAAAAATGCAATTTTAAATTTCAGAACCATCTAATTTTTATATTTCTTACAGCTAAAACATTAAAGTTAATACAGAGATTTATTTATTTATTTATTCAGTTCCCAGAAGGACTTGCATCTATGTTGCTAAGTATATTTTTCTTACCTGGCAGAATCTGAGGTACACAGCTTTAAACAAGCAAGAGTTATCTGCAGACAAATTCCACTGACTCTGATGATGTACAATATCTATGACTATAATGACATGCAAAACCTAGGAACAGCTGCATGCAGTTAAACAGCAGAAATACAAGAAAGACTTACTCTTTTATTTATTCAAGAAATTCCCTGTGTCTTTTCCATTCACCAATAGTTTACAAAAATAAAATAATTGTCACTCATTTTCTTCTATGGACTCAAGTGATTAAAAAAAAGTATTTGCTTAAATGAGAATTGGTCTGTAACAGCTTTCAACTATAATGACAATTCATTTATAGAACAAGAAGACAGGAGGAAGAGATTTTTTTTTTCTCCACATGTTCATTTCACCTTCCAGTGTTCTAAGCAGTTCTCAGAGATGAGCTGCTCCCTATTAAAACACCTCCACCTCCTGGGGAAAGGATGGCTTCACTGGTGACTGCTCTGGTCCCAGAATTAAAGTCATTGTCCTTGCCTGGGGACTTGCTGACTCAAAGCAATGGTTTCGTTTCATCTCACCCACATAGTGTTTCATCTTCCTGCACACATCTCCAATAGCTCTGGGGCTCAATCACCTTGAACTTCATGTCCCTCTTTTCCTTTCACATTTTTGTCACCTTCATGGATAAAAGTGTTCACACCTTCTTCTCAGCACTCAATCTCTGATATCATCCCAAAAGTTTTCCACCCTCTTTATAGCTAAACTGATCTCTAAATGTCCCTGCTTGATCAGGGAGGTTGAACAAGATGACCTCCAGAGGTCTCTTCCAGCCTTAACCATCCTGTGCTTCTGTATCTCTGAAATACTCCTTCCTGGATTACAGATAGGTGTCTGAGGACATCCCTGCTACTTCTTCAGTCTTTCTCTATGTCTGTCTACATGTTTGTTGTTGGACTGGACAACTGGACAGTGGTGCTTTGCTTCTGATGGAGTTGCACCAACTAAACTGGACTAATTTAGGCACGTGCCAAATCAATCAATCAATCGATCAATAAATAAATATATAAAATATCATAATTAAAAATGTAAACATAATTGAAGACTTCTCTTCACATTTACACATACATACTGAAGTATGCAGTGTACTTACACTGATGCAATTGTTGTGATACAAAACCTTGTACACATATTCTAATTCCTATAAATAGTGGCCCTCTCAGATCAAATTCTATTCCAAGCAACATGAACTGAACATTGTTCCCATTCTTTTCAGTACAAACTTATCTTGTATTACCATTCTTCTCGGTTCAAAACTTAGCTTGTATTATCGCAGCTTTTCTAAGCTTTTGCAAAAACTTCAATTAACTTCTAAAATGCTTTTGCAATAGCTTGGCTCAAACAATCTACATTAGCAATTAGTTGATGTAAACCTTCAGGAAACTTTTGTGTTGAGCACAACTCACCAAAATAGGAGCAGGCTGAAGCAGGAACAGCTCCTGAACTTGCACCTCAAGCGATTCCAGACTAAGCTAAGGACCTCACCTTCAGAGCCACAGCCTGGGAGAGTTAAATGTCATCTGTGGGTTAGACACAAAGGAGAATATGATGCTGACTCACAGTTTACACTCGCATGGTTCCAAGGGCAACAAGAGAAACTAAGCTATAATAACATATTTGCTGTAAATTCTTTGCTTAGCTCTTCACTGACATTTGCTTATGCTATTAATTTTTTTAATCACAACTGGAAAAAGAAGATAAAATTCTTCTCATTTTCTATCTAGTGTAGGCCACTGGTCAATTTAATTGAAAATTACAGAGTGGGGTAGGGTAGAAAAGCTAGATCAGTGACTCTGTAGTAAGTACCATGATCCTTTGATGCTTGGGACTCTCTTCCTCTTGATATAGGCAACAAACCTTGTTTAAAGCTATAATTGCAGCAGTGTTTGTGGAGGGTAGGTATAAAGTAACAAGTTGTTCTCAATCATATTCACATACACATACACAGTCCAGCATTGCTGTCAGTTGTATTTCACAGAGCTGTATTACCTTTTCTCTGACTGGGTTGACAAGTGAGTAAAGCTTATCTGCTAAAGCATGTACAGTGCAGCTTGTGATGAATGAAAACTTGTCACCATCTGTGTCATTTAAAACTACAGCCGACCCTCTGTTTTGTCGTCACTTATCAGGTGTAATTGCTCAGTGAATAAAATCAGAAACTAAATCCTACCTTTATGTGCATACATTTGTGTAACTATTCTGCAGTCAGCAGTTCTCCAGCTATTGCCATTTACTGCTCTATGAAAACTTCTTGCCTTTGTTAAAAGGTAGAGTGAGCCCCTAATAAATAGTCTTTGCTTTTCCTTTTCCTTCTAGTAAGTGAGCTCCAAAAAGCAGGGATGCTGTCGGAACATTTTAATACTATTTTATTAAAGCTACCAGCCAGGCACCTAAAAAGGGAACGCACATTTTTTTAGCCATTCCTGAAAATACTGAAGTTCAAGGGATTGCACATACAAAGAAGAATTATTTATACAAGGAAGGGAGAACAGTTTGGATCTCAAATTCAGGCTTAATACAGTTGAAGAATGCCTGAAGAAGTAAAGAACAGCTCACAGAAATACTGCTACCAGGAGCATCTCCTGCCTCCTCTCCAGCTCACCCCCAAATCCCAGTACTCTCAAGGACACTGGATTTTTTATCTAATTCATCCTGCTTTCTTTCTTCCATCACTGTTGCAGCCAGGCAAGCATTTCTGAAACCAACACTCTGATGAGGCTGTCATGAGCAAGAATAACATTTGAGCTGTGTAAAGCTAAAGAGACAAGAAAGAATCTGCACCCTAAGGAAAGTTTGTTATTGCAGCTTGCACACAGCTGGAGATCCCATCCCTCCAGTAGCTAAAACAATTTAATTAGCCCTCACTTGAGCCATGCTGTTATTACTTTGGTCCTTGACGAAACTGTTTCACAGCATTCTCCCCTCAGTGTTTACTTTAGTGTATTACTGCTAGGAGGAGTATTTTTAAAACATTTCAGGTCAGCTTCCTGTTCCTCCTCTCCAGACTTTGAGGAATGCTGAATAAGTTGTTCTTATCTGTTAAACTCATGTTATTGCCTCTGGGTTACAGTGGTTACTGTGTAAACTAACAAAGCCCAGTTAGGCAACTCAGGCTCATATTTAACACATGACAGTCAAATCTAATGAGAGAGTAAAACAAATCATAGAATCACAAAATAATAAAATGGTTTGGGTTGGAAGAGACCTTAAAGATCACACACTTCCAACCCCCTGCCATGGGCATCTCCCACCAGACCAGGTTGCCCAAAGCCCCATCCAGCCTGGCCTTGGACACTTCCAGAGATGGGGAGTCCACAGCTTCTCTGGGCAACCTGTGCCAGTGCCTCACCAGACTCACAATAAAGAATTTATTTCTAATATCTAATTTAAACATACCCTCTTTTAGTTTAAAGTCATTACTCCTTCCCTTACCACTATAATCCCTGACAGAGTCAGACCTTCTCTTTTCCAGGCTGAACAACCCTAACTACCTCAGCCTATCTTCATAGGAGAGGTGCTCCAGCTCTTTGATTAAATCTGCCAAAATGTCATTTTCATTAAAAATTCTTTCTACTATCAGAATCCTGTCTTTGTGGAAATTGATGGGGCTGAGGAAAGGACACCATTTATTTATTTATTTACTTATTTTTAATCTCCAGGTCATTGCTGCTGATTGTACCATCCCTGGTGATCCCTGGTGACAGTGGTCCAGCACTCCATCTGACAGGTAGTCAGTCCAAAATCACTATGAAACTGCTAATGATAGCCTCTTCCCCAAAATGCTCAGCCCACCAGGTTACAGTTCAGATTGATTAGGAAGGAAGTGAGAAAAGTTCAGGATAAAGTTATTCTGGGGATATAAAAGGGATTTCAGATTCCAAACATGTCTGGTTTAATTCATTTCACTTAGCACCTTACTACTTTTGTATGTACAAACTTAGAAATCTTTGTTTCCTGTTTATACTGCCCATTAGCCAAATACATAACCAAACCCAAAGACCGCTTTGAGTTTTCCCATTCTCCTTCTATTTTTATTTTTTTTTCCTGTTAGAGCTATAATACTGAATACAAATTAGCTTAATACATTTTAAGAAAACTGCAATTTCTCAGAAGTGATCCCCTCTAACACTATCTTTGCTTTGGAGTAAAGGGACTCTAATCGATGAAATACACTCACAAATGATTACTTTTGCAAAAGTTCCTTCAGCTTCTGAAGTTCACAAATACATTTGTAAGTTCAGCCTCACCAAGCTCAGCCATATGGAATCAACAGGGCTTTACAGGTCCTTCCTGTAAGTGTATTAAAGCTTTTTAAAGACAGGAACATATGCAGATACTGATCTACATTAATTTGAAGAGCAGTCTTTAACAGGCTGTTTGCACTGGATATTTGAAAGATACATGTGTCCCATTTTAGAAAACTAAAACCAAGGTTTAAGATATTACAATGTGGGATATTCATTTTCACTTTGCACTCCACCGCCTTTGATTTTACGTATTGCTCACCTCTACATTGTGCAAGAAAATTTCATGTATACCCTTTCCCACTGTTGTATATTTTTAAAACAACTGTGGTGTTCTTTGTATAACGGAATTCTAATTTGCTTTGGGTTAGGCATAAACAGTGCCATGTTTCTGGTAAGGAAGCCACATCACACACAGCATATTGTCTTCATGTTGGTTTTGTTTTGGATATCAGGGCACAGACAAATAGATTTGGCAAAGCATAATCAAATTATGACATGAAATCTCCTGGGAGTTTTATGAACCATCAAAATGAGTTTATGCTAGTTTAGTACTTGAGAGACCTTGTGCTTCTGAAACAGAGGGTAAATTTAGCATCCCATATGAAAAAATCGTCAGAGTCGGTCAAAATACACTGCACTTTGTTGTATTTTTAACATAGGCATAACAGGTCATAGACATAGCCGTTAAGTCAGTGAATGGCCTTCCTTGTTCAGCTTCATTGTCTGTAAAGTACTTTGATATTTTGAGAGGAAATGCAGCCTGGAAATGCATTGCTTCAGCTCTAAAATAGTATGTGGGATCTGATTTAACAGAGCACATAAATCACTTTTGACACTATAAGTTTGTGCCATGATAACATTACAGAATATGTGATTTTTGTTTTAAAAAGCAGAGATTAAAGATGAGCTGATCAATTAATAAAGGTTACAGCTCCAAATGAACCTGAATACCAGTGACAAGCACTCATGAAAATGTATTCATGGGACATATGGCATTGCCTACATGTGGGCCTTGGATACCTGCATAAGTACATGCCTAAGTCTTTCATTGCATCCAGCCACCAGAAGTTTCAGTTTGGTATTTCCAATACAAGAATGGTTAGACTTCTCCCTCCTTTACATTTACCAGGAAGGTGAGGTAAGCAGGCACAGCATGAAGTTTTTATAGATTTTTTTTTTTTTTTTTCCAAAGAGAAAGGAACATGACATATATCATCACTCTTTCTTCACTCTTTCTCCCTGTATACTAGGGAAGAGATAGTCAAGGGATGGATAATTCAAACCTTACCAAAATCCAGAGAGCCTGGGAACTGGACTTAAGGTAGAAAACAGTCCTGAGCCATCAATCTTTGGATCCTTCAAACTCTAAGGACTCCAATTTCCTAGATGTTCAATTACTTATTCATCTAAGCTCCTTTTTTTTTTTTTTTTTTTAATTAAAATTCTAGTTAAAATTTCTCATTAATGGTAAATGTTAACAGATATTAGTAGGCACAATACAAGAGCATGGTGTTGATTTGTGACAATCAGTTTTTCAATATCCGGTATCTGAGTTAAAAAAATGAGATGAATGTAGTCTTTTCTGTAGAGTGGGAGAAGAGGAGTAAGAATTATTAAGACCATTTATTTTAAAAGGTTTGTAATGGAAATTGAAACTGCTCAGTGCCATATTTCAGACACTTTGATGGAGTGTGTTCTTCTAAAATTCCTTGTTGAAACATAATTGTTCACAAGCATTATTACTTTGCTGCTGTTTTGCTGTATTTCTGCTGTTCTGGACAAAATCTGGTAGTCTTTCACTGGCTGAGATCCTGCAACCTGTTGGTTTGGGAACTGGAATTATTATGATGCTGCTGCTTTGTTGTTAGGGCATATAGTCAATACTGAAGCCCAAAAAAGAACTAGTGATAACCCATGTTTTGACAGCTTGTCAATAATCCTGACATTATGATCAAAAGGGTTGTAGTAGGATTTATAACCTGTGTCAGGTGAACAGAGACACTGACCTCACTGAGAATAGGTTCGGAAAAAAAATCCACTGCTATTGCTAAGAGGTAAGCCAAACACAACAGATTGGCAAAATCATACCAAAACAATTAAAGCACACAGATCTTCTAAAATGTACAACCAACAGGTTACTTAGGGGAGAAATAATTAGTCATTACTTATTGTGTTTTCCCACCTGATCACTTCCCAAGGAAAGCGAAAATAAAATCTTCAGTGTTTTATTTAATATTTCATTTTAACTGTTTTGTCTGTCTTTCACCACCACTACCACATACCACAAGTCGTTTAGGAATACACACAGCAAAACTTTATTAAAAAATGATCCATGGTTTGTACTTATATATTAATATTTAAGCCAATTTCAGCCAGCACTGAAGAGATAGCAGCCCAAGTGGATAGGACATCAGGAATTAAAAATATCTTGCAGAAGACCGGGGATTCAAGGGAGCATGGTATAGGAATAATCAAAAATCTTTTCTACTTAAGATCTTTTATACTATATTTGCATCAACACTTGCCTCATAAGTCATCGTGCTTTGGGATGGAAAATTCTTTGATTTTCTTGAAGGAGGAACTTGGAGCCATCTGAAGGCAGTGCTGTTCAGTGGTGGGCACCAGGAAGGGGACTTGAGTTTAGGCTTCTCAAGGCACCAGCATGCCTAACTTAGCTCCTCACAAGTGCTTATTTGTTTCCTTTGCCTTCACAGAGAATGGCCTTTTGAATTACACTCCTGTGGTCTTTTGAATCACAGCTTAATTAAGATGTCTAAGTAGCCTTAGCAGACAGTACAAATAATACATTATACCCCACTATAATTCCTCAGAATATTACATCAATTTAATTACAGTTCACCCCACCCTCCTTAAACCTGGCTAAAAATAATCTTGCTTTCATTAATAAGGGAATTTACATGGAGATTTTTGTGTCTGGATGAGGTTTTTTGTGGTGAACAGTGGGTGATGCCTAAAGTCTTATTCTATTTCAGCAAAGTGCTTGAAAGGCTCAGTAATTAGCCAAACTGAAATCACATAAAAGGAAATTAAATAACAAACAAGCAAATGGAACAAATATCTCCTGGCAACATCATTAAGGAACTGCTTCTCACATGAGAAAAAGGCCATTCAAATGGCAAATGTGCATCCAGGCTGGATCAGGCAAGATGTTTGAAGTGGAAACAAGGAAGTGCCAATGACAGCGTCTAAGAAGCTAAGAACACCTTATTTGGAATATTGTAAAAAACTTGGGTCAAATAAATTTGACACCAAAAAAAATTGTTAATTTGGGGAAAGATGCAGCAACATGCTGCTAGGGAGTACAGAAGGGTTTTACATCTGTCTTGCAGGACTAGGTTTGAAGGCAATTCTTTGCTAATCTTAAGAAAAAAAAAAAAATCTGAGCACAGCATGATTTTTCTCTGTGAATATTCTGGAAATAAACAGAAAAGAGAAAGAGGAAAGATTTAAGCTATAAAAGAGAGCTAGCCCTCTTGGAATATTACTATAGGGCTTTGGATAGGGTATGATGCTCCACATTATAACCTCTAGCAGAAAGAAAAAAAAATAAAAAAATGTAATCAGCCCAAATACTTCTGTTGGAAGTGTTGCCTAACCATGCTGCAGTCATGTGAAAGCCAGGCAGGCAAATTGCCAGGGCCACTCCAGAGTTCCCGGGCAGTGAATCAAGCTGCACGCAGGCAGCACACCCAGCAGATCCCTTTTAGCATCCATTTTCTTCTAGATCCAGGAGCTGACACAGGCAAAGTAAAAACCTTTTCATGTAACCAGCTTTTGTACTAATCAATTCTGTAAAATGTTGCAAGTTTAATTTTTGTAATCAGGCTTACTATTTTAAAATATGATTTATAAATTTAGTGGTTTACTGCTTCAGAAGACCATTAAGAAGTTTTATCAGCAATTTACTGTGGAAGAGATAGAAGAGAAAATCCACCTGTCATCTTTTTTAGGATGACAGGATGAAATCGGTAATCTTAATTTACACTAAAAAGTTATGAGGCTTAGACAGACTCAATTAAAGCTTTCTAAACCCGATAGAAACACAGCCCTCTGCAACACACAGATTAGCTCTCATTGGCCTTGGAATACCCCACTGTGTTCAGAAGCCAGCTACTTAATCGGGACTAAAATTGTATGATCTATTTGATCCTCCTGCATAATTATACTTCAGATAATTGTATTGAAAGAGAAATCAGTGAGAGAGGCAGACAGCTAGACAATCAGAATAGTATTATTATATACAATAATAACTGCATGTTGTCACCTGCTACAAAACATATAGTACCAATGTAAAAGGTACTATATGTTTTGGTCTAGACCCAAAAAAAACTTTATAAAGTTGTACAAGTCAAAGAAAACAAAAACAAAAACAAAAACAAGCCAGGCTTCTTGCAGAAGTGTGTCTACACATTATTTGTCATGTTAAAGTATCTCCAAGTCTATCAGTAGAAGTATTTGTAAACCCCAAAGCTGCATGAAGCTGACCATAATCCATTATTCATTCCTATATCTAAGTTGCAAATTTTATATTGACCATTTTTCTTCACTGCTTAATAAATAATAATAATAATAAATAAATAAATAAATGCTATTTGTCCAACAGAAATTCAAAGGAAATGGAAGAAAATGTCCCTTCTGATTCTGATGGCCATTCACAGGCCAAGACCTCCAAGGTAGCAGATAGACACAAGAAAAACTGATCAGTTTCCTCTATAGGACACATCAGCCCAAGAGACCCACCTGCCAGGGCTTTACAAACAGGGACAAGGGGCTATGTTACTCCAAGGCTGTCACTAACCCATTGCGTGCACAGGACTGGAAGCTGCCTTCTTCCCCCCTACTTCTGCTGAACAACCATGGTGCATCAGGACCAAATCTGTATGCATACACAGTAATGTGGCAGAGCAATGCCTAACTGAACATGTGTAGACACTAAAAACAGTTCATTTAATGAAATGTAATTTCCTTGCTTTCTTTGCGTGAGCTGAAAAACACAGATGGAATGGATTAGGCATCCCCAGTTTGCCTGACTGTTGTATCTGATATATCACATTATGTGGCCAAGGAGGCCCTCCCAGCACAGCCTTGATCATCCCGCCAGCCAGCAGGCAGGTCACACACACTGTGGGGTGCTGGGCTGCCCTGTGACAGCAGGGACATTGGCAGGCTGTGCCACACTTCTGCTGGTGGCATTGTGGACATGCAGATGGACATCAAGTAGCATGGAGTATTCTATCCAGGCTCCTGAAGAAACAATAAATACGGTTTTGTCTAGAAGGAAATTTCTGCCATCCACTGAAATGTGTTTCTGAGTGTCTTGTAACCCTGACTAGAGCAGCAGAAGGAAATGCAATGAGTTTCCTTGCTGGGCTCACTGCAGGCAGGCTGACAAGTCCTCACCAGCTACTGTCTACACAAAGAGGACAGTTAGTTTACTGGTGTATTTTCTGCCCCTGAAGTTTATTTGAGTCTCTTTCATTTGCATCTATAGATTTATTTTTTTTTTTGGTTGGTGGTTTTAATTATATTATTTGAAACAATTTATGAACCTTGTACGTTAAAAACTGACCTTGGAAATCATAAATATATTCAGAAAAAGGATCAGATTTTTTTGCATGTGAATTTTTAAAAGGAAAACAACACCAATAAAAGAGCTTTAAGGTATGGCTCCGTGTTTCCCGGGACAGAAACATGTTAGAAACAATGTTCTATATGGGAACCATTTACACAAAAGCATAGTCTTTGATTCTGCCTATGCAGGGGTTTTCTGGAAAATGGAAATGCAGGAAACCCTGCAATTGAATAAATATTTAAGATTGATGGCATATTTCAGATGAAGAGGGAATCAATAGTTTAATCGTTCTGTCATCCTTGGCTGAATTCCTTCTCTAACTGCAATAACACTAATGCTGAGCCACAATATGCAAGAGGCAGTAGGAGGCCTTACATTCAAGTCCTAGGAATGACATTCATCTGAACTTTGCTTCTTTAACATGGAGATACTATACGGGATTGACACCAGATAAGCATTATTCCTGAGACTTCGCTGTACAGATTTCCTACATTTGCTGGAACAAATGAGTTTTGAAACACTGCTGAAACACTGAGTTTTATCCAGTGCTGAATTGTTCAATGTCATTGCAGCTGCATAAAGAAATCTTACAGATGTGGATCTTTAGGTCAATGGAAAGGTAAAACCAGAAACTAAAGTAAATTCCTCTGTGATGTATTGTTTGCAACCAGGAAAAAATAATAAATTAATAAATAAATAAATAGATGCTCTGTAAAGACTTGGATAACTCTCACTTGCCTAATATTTTCACAGCCAGTAAAATTACTCTGATGGAACTCCCCTACACAATGTCCCCTCAGGAAACAAGCTTCACACCCTACAATTTAAAATTTTATCCCCGAAGTATAAATATTCAAATTTTCCCTGCAAAAGGAACTGTCATATTTTCTAATCCAGCTCTTTCATCTGTCTGTGCTGTCCCATAATCACTAGGCTAGTAATCACTGGGACTCCTACTTTACTATTCCTGAAATTTAAATGTTTTAATATAAACTGTAAGCACTTACCTAGAAGATTTCAAACAGCCCACTAGAGATGAATACGTTATTGCCATTGTTTAGAGTATTGGCTATGAGACAGAGAATTACTCCTTACCTGAAAACAAGAAGAAAATGAATTTGAACTTGTTTTTCTTTTGCATCCTCTTGTAACATGAGGCTGCAAACTGAAAAGGGACAACTTCAGCACCCCCTTATCCTAATTTGGATGAAGCCTTATTTTTCAAGTTTCCAAGCACTTTTGTCAAGTGCTTGAAAATGAAACAAACAAACAAACAAGAATCATTGGAGATTTAGTTAAGTTTTGTTCATATAGAAACAGGTATATTCATCTTCCAGAATATCATTTCAAATTTTCATTTGCCTGGAATTTATTTGAATTTTTCAGTTTGGCTCAATGCAGAAAAAAATAACCACATTATTTTACCTCATTTGTACTGGAAGAATATTACAACTGATGACGGGAAAAACACAACGAGAAGAAGCTTTGGCACTGAAAGACAGTGTCTCACATACCTGGGCTGAAAATAGGAAGAACTCAGTTTTTTTCATTTCTATTGTAGCATCTTTCTCAATAGAGAAATTTCTATGTACTTGCACTCTCTACTAGAGGAATGGACACCCCTGAAAGCAGTGACTGGAATCAATCAATATATATATATATTATATATATATATATATTTTTTTTTTTTTTTAGAGAAAAAAAAAATGCTGTTTAGGCCCTCTGCTCTTTCAGTCTAAAATGTAACAATAAGATATATACTTCTTCTTTCTTTTCAGCTATTATTTCAATTTTTTGGAGAAGTACAGACCTCCAACAAGACTTCTACTATAACTCGTCTGTTTGTTCTCCGTATCTTATACCTGTAACAGCTACGGAGGCTGTCGTGCTTTATTATTAAGTGTTGCAAGTGATATTTTACAATATTCCTTCTTTCTGTGGGGGGAGCAGGTTAGTCTTCTTGTGAGATGCATGGGTGGAGAAAATGGTTAACTATTACTAATAATTACACCTCAGTGATTAATTTTTAATCTGCAGCTGCAGTATTCAAGAATGATCTCTGTTCAAATTGTTGTGTTTGTTATTTTTTCTTGTACTAACAATAACATGTTAGAGTCACCAAACAACAGATTCAAAGGCAACCATCACCCATCTCAAATGTTAATGAATCGACATGAAAATCTGGCTGTTTACATAGATATATTGCGAAAGGAGTGATTAATGCTAGTAAGCTAGGCAGGTAGCTTAATTAGCTGGGAAGAATCCTGTCTTGAAATGTCTCATTAATTTGTTGTGAGCAGCTATCTCCAAAATGTATCTATTAACACTACAAAAGAGTGCATTCAAATGTGACACACACAGAACCCAGGACAGTCACAGCTAGAAAAGTGTTTTCAGTAACATGATTGGAGCTGGAAAATGCTTTTATGTAGTCTTTGACAATCCGGCGCGTTTAGTAAATTTTAGGTATCAGCAATTCAGCGGAGAGCAGATGAGAAGCTCCTGAGGGGTCACCTCTGAGCAGGGGTGTAGGAACCAGCCTTGGATGCTCTGGAGGAGGCACACAAAGACCTCTTTCTGCTTCTGAAGTTCATTCCTGCAAAGAAATTCATCGCAGTGATGCCCAAAAGACCCTGCTGCAAAGGGCAAGCATGTTGACAGGTAGAGAGAAGAAGACAGGCTTTTCCTCATAGTTTGAGATTCCCAGAATAAGCCAACAAACAGCCAGCAGCCACCTTCCTCAGAATTGATCTATTCCCTGCACCTATATATATATATATATATATATATATATATATATATTACTCTGTGCCTTAGCTTCAACAACCAGACAGGTATTGAGGTGATGGGGTCACCCAGCTGACAGCTCACAGTCTTATGGTTTTTTGTTTTGTTTTGTTTTGTTTTCCCTTTCTAAGTTACTGTAACAGCCAGAAAGTATTTCTCTGTTTTGTCCCTTGGAGGAAGAACATGTTGAGCACCACAAAAAAAGTGAAAGAAAAGCTCTATGAGCTGCTTTAAGTGAGCTAAGCTTCTCCTGAAAGGAAAATAAACATATTTTGATCTGACAAAAACAGCTTTAATGGATCAAGGGATTTATAGATTTAGGCTATGTCAAACTTGTTAGGCAGCTAGCTGCTGCAGCGTGAAGCAGAGCTCCCTCCAGCCTGTGCACCAGCTTTCCTTGCTTTCCTTTTTGACATGGGACAGGGCAGGACGATGTCTGCATTTGATGCATGAGGAAATGGCTGCATGCCACAAGGTGGCATGTAGGTGTCACAGCTAAGCTGTCATGTCAAGGAGTGACACGGCCTCAGAGAGGTGTTATGAGATACTGCAGCACCCCATGAGCAGCTACCCATATCCCTGAGGCTGTCCCTTCTCCTTCCCTCAGCGGCACTGGGGACACTGTTCAGGCTGAAGAGTTTAAATGACATGTTTTTTGCCACTCCTACAAATCCATCATTATATATGGCTTGGTTTGGGAATCAAAATATTATCCACTTTATCATGACATATGATGGCAAAGACAGAGACACTTCTAGCACCTTTGACCTGGTAAAAATACTCCAGAAGAGGACTTCCCACTCACAGACATTCCAGAGAACACACAAATTGTTTTGGTGCCATCACCATTAACATTACGTCAGGGAGACAGCCGGGACTCCACACCATTAGGACTATTAAAAAATGAAACTAAAATATTACTCTGTCCTGTGTAAATGTTGTTACAATACAAGCTGTTACAGTGGAAGAAGATGGTGCTCACAACAATAGTCGGGAAACACACTTCAGACCAGCATGGAAACACAACGCGGATGACTGATCCCATGTCAAGGAGGAGGGAGGAGGTGCTGGCAGCACTGCTACCAGGGCCTGGGAATGGGGCAGGTGCTTCTTTTCAAAAAAAAAAAAAAATTAAACAGGATGCTCTAATTGCATAAAGCACAGATAAACATGCCTCAAGCAATTATGCCTTTTATGGCAGAACTCCCCCTTAAAGTGCCTCAAACTGTTATATATGCAGCTAAGTAGGGTAATTTGGCTCTCATTTTCACAGGAACACAAATAACAGAGTTTAGTGCAAGGCAGATGTGTCATACTATATAGTCACCACTCTATCTGACAGGTTAATATAGCCAAAATTGTCCACTCCCCCACTGCACACATATTCAGGGAGGGAGGGACGGCACTGATGTTAATCTTTGCTAACAGAGCTGCAGTATGTGTAACTTAAATTCACAGCACTGGAGCTAGATACATCTTAGTTACTTCTCCATCTGCTTATGTTTTGAGCAAAGGTTGATGGTGTTATGAAAAATCCTCAAATTAAAAGTCATGTTGACAATTTGTAACAATTGCTGTGTCCTATCTAAGGAAGCCAAGAGCTGCCTCTACTCTGCAGTATTTCTGCATTTGGGTAGAGCCATAGAGCAGCTCCTAGGGTCCATGTTATGGCCCTTCATCATATACATAAATATTTTTTCCTGTATCACACAGAGTTATAGTTTAGTTCAAACCTGTGAGACCAAAAACACTCAGGGAAAAAAAAAAAAAAAAAAAAAAAAAAAAGGAACTGATAATACCTAATGACCTAATAACTGATAATACCGAATGAGCCAAGAAAAACAGTGTCTGTCATCTTTTGGAATAATTTATGAGGTCCAACACACAGGTTAACCTCTGGGGGTGTCTAACAACTGGAAAAGTAATGAGGTCCTCAAAGCTGCCTGCTCTTTTCATTCTTTCACTGACAATGACTTCAGCAGCTTTGGATGTCCAGCACTGCCCAGGCTTAGTTCTGCTTTAGGCAGGTAAAGAGATATGCTTATAAAATGGGGTGAACTTTACAAACTACTATTTGAAGACAGTTTCTTTTTTTTTTACCTCTCTCCCTAGCAATGCTACACAAAAAATTTTGCTAAGTTAATGATGTCAGAATTCAGGTGAATAGGGGTGCACTATATTTTAGATAAAAAGAGAAAATGTACTTGAGTTTTTAAAACATTTTATGGAGAAAAATGAAACACAAAACCAACTAGGAAGCATGTTACAATCATGAGCAGGTATCCATGAGTGATATGAAGTGGTGCAAGACTCAGCATGGTCCATACATCAGGACCTGGAACCCAGATGGTGCTCCAAGGCCATTCAGATGAGGGGTGTCCTCCCTTCCCAGACCATGCAGGCACAAGGCTGCTGTGGAGGGCACTGTCCCTGTGATGTCCCCCCTCCTCCAGCAGCAGAGAAAGGACACAGCAAGGCCAAGCTGCTGCTGGCAGGGTCAGGCTCTGAGTTGGGGCCCAGAGCAAAGTGGTGTCCCTATGGGAGTTTGTAGTGCCATGCTGGGGGCTCTGCACTCCAGCACTGGACTTTTGGGTGTCCTTCTGGCTATTTTTCTATCCCTCTTTTCCTTTCCCACAGCATTGCCCTAGACCAGTTTTCTCCTACAAGAGGAAAAAAAAAAAAAAAAACAACCGGGGGGGGGGGGAGGGGAAGGGGGAAGGAATTATGCCTTTTGAGTTTTTCTATACCTCCTAAAATTACTGATGTTTGATGATTTGTTGCACATAAAATTAGGTTTAAACACACAGTTTAGTACTAAAATATCTGTGATAGGTGGTATTTACACTGCACCAAAAGCAGTGATATACTTAAATCAGAGAAGAACCAAGAAGCACCAGAAAACAATCTCAGCTATAGGGGTGTGTGAGGTGAGGGTACATCCACATTCACACAGCCACAAACATGCACATGGATAAACACACCCATAGCCTGCTCAATTAAGCAAACAAATTGCAGTATGAACTTTATTCTGGCAAGGAATCTCTAGAATTGTCTGTAAACTGAAGACCTGCAGTTAGCCTGAAGCAGCACAGAAGCTGATGGGAAGGAGAGATGGGGCTCACACCTGGAGTCAGAGGAGCAGTTTTAGCACCGACAACAAGGGAAGCTGCAGCCATCAGACCTTTCAAATAGAAGTCCATACTTCTCATGACCAGTTCATGACATGCTTCTTCAGAATTCTGCAGCCAGCACTGCACATTTCAGATAACTGCAGTAAGTGTCATTAAGTTATGCTTCCCAATATCCTGATTTCCCTCACTGATTTTCAATAAAGGAGCTGTGCTGCATTTTACACCTTGGTAAAATGATGCACTCTGATAAAACAGAGGTGATTATGGTTTGGTGGCACTTTTACAGTTAGCTTTGCAGTAAACAAGGTGAAAGAACAGGCAGAGACAACATCCTGAGAGGCAATGGTAGTGATCCCTACTCATATACTACACAACATGAAAGGGTTCCTTGGCAGACACCGAGACCTCAGTGACAGCTACAAACCCTGTTTCTTCATATCATACCTGCAAGTGTATCTCTACATTTTCATGGCTCTCACAAGCTTTTCAGAATCACACAATTATCACCACTCAGAAATAGATGTGCTAATGGTGCATCTCAGAGAAAGGCAAGGGCAGTCGGTCTTAGCAGTGATATTTCAGTAATAGATAAAAGAATTAGAAAGCATTGAAAAATAATTTCCAGCTGGGAGCTTCAAAGAATCCTAAGGGAGTTAGGTGCTTGTATCTCATTTAAATTCAATAGCAGGATGAAGCTACTTTGAAAATCCCAGCCTTAATTATTGAAGTAAGAGGTACTGCTGTGAAAACTCAGGGAGCATGGTGCTGTTGAGTAAAGGATGCATTTTACCACAGCCTTTTTTTCAGAGCAGAATTATCCTGTAATGACAGTGATTAATAATCATGAGACAGTAATTAAGCTTGTATTTACAGGAAATACAAGTGCAAAAATGACAACAAGGGAAACAGTACTACTAACTGACCAGTCTCACTTCAAAGAATTTCAAAGGTGCAGCTGACTTTGCACTGACTTCAACTTTAACTTGCAATTGCAGATTTCCTGAAAGCTGAGATGATCTACATCTCTCTAAGTGGTGGGAAGCCTCAGCAACTATCCTTTTGGAAGTTTTCTATGGGAAAGAGTTAAGTTTGATTCATAGAAAAGTGAGGACATGCTGTCTCTACTCTCCCTGTGAGTAGGACTTTCAGGGTTCTGTCTTTAGTGGAAAACAGAGAAGCATTCTGTAGAAGACCCCAGCAAGACATAGAGGCATTCACAGGAGTCACTGCGGCATGCTGCTGGATGAAGCAGGTTACAGGAGAGAAAGGACAGCAGACACGTACTGCTACTCAGTTCTCTCCACCCTCCCATCACTTCAAGCACTGTGAAGGATAAGAGGTAGGAAAAATGCCAAAGTCTTCCTTAGTGGTACAACAAGCACACAGCACCTCGGCCAGGGAGGTGCGTGGGGTTATCTATACCTGCTCTTCAAGTGACTTGCTGGTCCCCAAACACCTGTGCCTGTGGTAAGGGAAAGCATTTCCTCAGGAGAATGCAGCTGGCATCCCACTTGGTCATGGTGATGGTCAGTGCTCTGAGCAGGGGACCCTGGAGAGGTCTCGTGGCTCAGCTACACATGAGGAAAGTATCAGAGCCAACACTTGTAGATTTGTTTGTTTGCTGACAGGGAAGGAAGGAATTGAAACCCTCCCATCACTTTTGAGGGAAGGACAACACTGACACATGCACTTCTAGCCTCACACTGCCAATTAGACATGGTGGCGAAGGCACGGCCCACCTCACCAGCTGCTGTGTGGCTCCGTGCCAAGCACAGGCAGCTGATCCCATGGTTCTGTCCTACCACAGGGCAGGGTAGTTGAAGTCAGATGCATGTCTCCTGTCTTTCCTTGGAGCTGGGCGTTAGACAGGTTGTTTATTTGACCTCCTCAGAGCCTTTCAGACTTACCTCTGCTTCTCCTCTTCCACCACGTGCCATCCCCACAGGAAGCTCAGCTGCGTGGCTGACCAGAGGTCTGTGCCAGCTCAGAGGGCAGGCAAGGACCCACCACATGCCTTTTCTTTCCAACATCTCATGATCTGCATCATTGCCAAGCCCTCCTGGTATGCAGCTACAGATTTTCAACATAATGGTGGTGCTGGCCAGGAACTGCTCTACAGCTCCCCTCATGGCATTGCCGGCACAGTCCCACATACCAGAGAGCATGGTTGCCCATCAGCCTTCACAGACTATGAGGAGGGAACAAGTGGCTTGTAGGGCATATTAGCTGGCATGTCCTGAAGAGTCATCACCAGACAGGCATGTGATGGGTATCTATGTGAAGCCAAGATGTCCCCAGCTGACTTGCTGACAACAATCTCTTGTTTCTCAGACAATGCCAGGCAGTGGAGGAGATTTCTCTTTTTGTATATCATGGTGCAGGACAAGTAGCATAAAGATCTTTCGCAGTAACAGACCCACAGGAACAGCTTCAGAGAAGGGAAGGGAGCAGAGCTGCGTCTGTGTTCACAGAAGCAGTTACCCTCTAAGAAGCTCACAGAAATAAACAGGATCTTCTGGTGGCCAGACCTGGCCAACCAGCCACCGAGGAGCCTGAGATATGGGGCAAACTGAGTGAAGTAGTCCGTAGCATGAGCCATTACTGGCGATCAGAAATCATGAAGAGCTGGAGGGAGCTGAGTTTTGTACTTGCAAGTGACCTCTGGTGATGTCCACCCTCTTCTGTCCAGCAAGGATATCACCTGCTGAGCCCATTCCTGCTGCCTGGAATGACCCAGAAGGCTGTAAATGGAGAGGAAAGCTGTGGAGGCCTTCATGGAGGATTCAGCCTCTCTGCTGACCACAGTGAAGTGACAGCTGGAGCCCTCCTGGAACTACCCATGAGCATCCAGGAGAGGCTGTGGGAACCTCACAGAGGTCTCTGCAAAGGTGAGCAATTGACAACTGCAGAGGGTCATTGTTTCCTGGTGTGTGTTCCTTAGTGTTGGCCTCACGGGGTGGCTTCTGGATACTGATGGAAATGCTTTCTATGATAACACTACACTGGGGGTGCACATCAGTGTGAGAAAGTTTGCACAGGTAATTTCTGGACTCCACAAGTAAATCAAGTAGTGCTTTTCCTTCTCCGCAGTAGTGACAGTCACCACTCCATCCCTGTGCTGAAGGGCTACTGGTTGTTCACATGGGCCTTAACTGCTGGTAATGTGAGGTCCAGCCTGCACTGCAATTCATGACTTTGACACTACATTTGCTTTGTCATGAAGAGCTAGGAAGCTGTATAACGTCTCAGTCTCATCTTCCCACACCCTCATTCATCTTTTAGATGGAGAGTGGGGAGAGCATGCAAAGACATAAACACAGTGGCGTGCCTTAAATACTCCTTGCTAGCCTTACATCTTTGCATGGCTGGAGATCAGAATATACGTGCCTAGTGCTATATAGACTCATTTAGTATGTGTTGAAATAAATTGCTGCCAAATGTTAAGATGTCAGAAACTGTAAGAGGTATCTATTTGAAGTCAAGCGTATCACACTGAGATTCCTGGTAAGTAAATCATGGATCTGATAAGCTTTCTATTTCCTTTGTAAAACTTGAACCAGGCTCTGGGGATATTTTCTTATGTTAGACTCTCTAAGATTAATAAAACTGGAAGCGGTGTACAGTTCAGAGGTCTGGAGGCAAATCCTATGTTTGCAAGGAAGAATTATTGTGTGAAATAAATATTTTATAAAATAAATTTTAAAAAATGTATCTCACAACACTAACATGTCTTAACATTTATTCTGGAATGACTCTGCGGTCTCCTACATTTCATTTTCCTGGCCTATAAGAAACATGATTAATTTAAATAGACAAATACAGAAGCAAGTGGCAAATCACAATTCCTTTGAAGTTTACAGCTAAGTCTGCTGAATCAGTATTAAGCTGCTCCTGCATTTCAATTAACTCTTTGAGAAGCCACTGCTTCATGGAGACCCTCTGTAATTACTGATGTGAATGACTGAAATTCCAGAGGTGATGAAGACCTTTTAGTTAATTGATTTTGAGGCTCCAGCTAGACAGGCCATGCAAAAAAGTAGAACATATCCCTGGAAGTGTTGATAAGTAGCTTAATCTTCAAGGCTTTCTGGTTTTACTTTTAAAAAGAAAGCAATGAATAATAATGTTTGTTCTCAGAATTCTTTTGAGGAGCAGCTCTGCAGTTGAAACAAATGTCTGAGTAACTAAAAATAAAATCAGTGACCTCAGCAGCCTCCCCTAGATGCAATTCTAACACAGCACTGACCTGAGTCTTTTTACTTGCAAATTTTTAACTATATGAAGACTGCCTCTTCCTTATTCTGTCATTGCTCTAATGAAACAAAACCATTTGCAACCTCTTTTCCATACTGAATTAAGTTCATTTGTTAAATGTGGTGAGGAAAAAGAATGGGAGAAAACTTGCAGTCATGAATGATCTTGCTGATGGAATAGCAGAACCTATTTTACAGTGTAACAAGAGCACTTATCTCTATTTATGAAATCAAGTATAAATGAAAGCAAGGTTCGTGTCCCCTTGAGGACATCCAAGTTTTATTGTTTCTTAGTATGCGGGCAGTGTAATGAAGCATTCAGTATTATATGACAGCAAAGACTGTTAATATTTTTAAAGCAACTCCTCTTGTTTCCATACCTTCCTAAAGTAAAAGGTGATCAAATTTCATCAGGCCTTGAAGTACAAATCTTCCCAGTTTCCTTGGGATGTAGATAAGTGGGATTTTCAAAACTTGGTTACTAAATTCCCAACTCTGGTATACACACTAAATCTTGTAAATTTGGGAGATGAAGGAACTTTCACAAATCAGTAATTTCAAGTAAAAAGCATCCTAGGGAATATAAGTCAAACTTAAATAGTGAGAAGAGATCAGTTATGCACTTTGATGCACTGCTGTTTGCTGAAAGCACCAAATTTATACTGTGTTGGCAGAATTGCTTCCTGGGCCTCTAAACCCAGTGCTACCAGTATTCACATGTAGCACTCTTACAATGTCTTTTTTTTTTTTTTTTTTTTTTTTTTTTTTTTTCTGAGCCTTACCATACTTCTCTATACTGTTAGCATGATACCTTCCATTCTCAAGATACTGTCAGATGTTAAAATTGATAGATGAGAAGGCTCGATCAGTTAGCCTGCACACAAACCCATAGGATACCCTACCTATCAGCCAGCTCCATACATATATCTTGAGTATTTTCATATTCAAGAGTGTCCCCCGTGGTATTATGCATGCACGTTTGGACAGCCAAGCTGAGTCTCTGTTGTCAACTTCAGAGTGAGCTGAATCACTTTCCAGTTTCCCCTGGATGAATCAGACTGCTTTTGCCTAGCTCACACGTAGGCAGCTGCAAGTACCTGCTTAGTACAAAGTGTCCGAAACCAGAGCTGAATCTCATTTGCATCTTCTGTTGCTGTCATGTACAGCACCTTCCTGAGGAGGTTTAGCTTTCTTAGCTATTGCTTACTCATCAACCCCCAGCTTTCTCCAGAGTGGCATTTTGTTTTGGAGAAGAAAACCTTTTATGATGAACTTAGAACTTAGAGATTCTGTTTTTGACCTAGCAATTAATTTATGAAAAAGTTCTATCAAAGAATTTTCTACAACAGTTCTAGCAAAAAACATGCAATATTGTTGTGATCTTTTGCTTTGTCAGCCAGTCGATACTAACTTGCTTCTTAAAGCTATAAAGTGAAAATATTAATGACATGCTGAAGAGAGAAAATTGGGGGTATTTTCTGAAAGTGAGCTACAATTTGATTTATTTTGTAATTCACTATAATGAACTGGTTATCCTAGTCCTCAATGAATTAAAGTGACTAAAATTTTTATCAGAACAGTTTATCAAGATCAGTGATAAATAATGTTATTAGACTTAATATTCCAGCCTCATTTGCTTTTCACATAGAAATTCATAACAGCCAATGTGACATAGGTGTTTAATAACATTGTGCTAAATCTATAAACACTATTTTTATAAAGTTGGCATGTAATAAAGAAAGGACAAAAAATATCTTGTAACAAAAGAAGATCTCAGACTCAATAAATGTGTAATTTATTAAAAAAGGGGGGGGGGGAAAGGAAAAAATTGTAACCTTTCAGAAAAAAATAAATAAAAATTTAAAAAAATGCTGTTTTTCTGGAATGAGAATAATGAATAATAATTGTTTATTTTCTTCTTGTCCTGTCATTTCTCCCCTCTGCTATTTCCCTTTTTAAGGACGCAGTGGAGAGGGTCAAGAGATGAGAGAGGAAGATGAGAATGAAAAGAAATCCTGAAACACTTCAAAAAGATAACATTTCTAAGCCTGTAGTTTGTAAATTACCTTGAATAATTAAAAAAAAAAAAAAAAAAAAAGTGTATTCTAAGCTTGTAAATGAAAATTACCTTGTCTTTGTGTATGTGTGTGTGTATTTCAATATTCTGATGTGTTCAAGCTTCTTAATTGGAAATTATATTTGCTTGGATATCAGTTAATTACTGGCCCATTAAGTAATTCATACCATGGCCACACTCTTTCTCATATGGAGTAATATATTAAATAGCTGGAGAAAGTTCAGATGATGTGAATTAAGTTTATTATCATAAAATGATCATTCAGACCCTTTACCAGGAAGAGATCATGAGGAAATATGAAGAGTGTCTTTCAGTTCCTTATCGATCTTCCCCCTCCTTTCCCTCCTGACTTTACAGTGCATTTTGTGACATCCATTTGCTCTGAGTGTTTCAGGATCTGATTTTTATGGAAGACTTTTGCTACATGTCTAGAAACCCCCAAAGCTCTGACTCATGTCAGTCTTATACCACTCTCCCAAGAAAATACCAATTTCAGGAAGAGAGTTTTTCTTTAGCTTTTTTGGAACTGGTTATTGCTTAGAGATGCCTAAAATACTGTCAACAAACACATTAAATGTGTCTGTGTTAGCAAGGATCTGTCCAATAACTTAAGAGCAGAGGCATCCATCTGGCCACACAGCCATGACATCTTTTGACAACATGTGAACCTGAGTGTGGTAAAAGGTGGTATTAAGGGTAGGTGGAAGGTGAACACCTCTTGTTCCTCCCCTGGGACAAGCGGTACTGCAGTGCCCACAGGCCCAGCACACTTCTTTTCAGCAGGGCCAGGTGAAAATCCACAGAGACCTTGCTCCATCACAAGCTGGACAACAAGCTTCTGGGAAATTTTGGCCAAGGTAGATGAAAACATAACAATCTATAAACTATATAAGATTCATAATGCCTCCAAAATCTCATTTATATATTTTAAAGTGTATGGAGTGGTTTGAATTTATGACAACTTGATTTCTTATGATCAGTGTCAACATAAGCTCAGCCCCAAACTGCAGTGGCTAAGATTTACCCTCAAATTACATACTTTCAGTTTTCCCTGAAGGTGTCTTTTCAGCAACACCAGGTATATTCTTGCCAGTATTACTTTTACTGATGCAGTTGTGTAGATTCTTGTAATTAGAAAACAGTTGCATATGGAACATTTGCAGTCTTCTTGGACTTCATTTTACCATTTTCACACCCAAAGCCAACTTTACTGCCTATTGAGTTGTGTGTCTCTGTCCAATAATCCCATCAATATATTCAGACAGGAATATGAAGGCATACATTGACCTTTTATCCAGCACCTCAGAGTTGCTGTTATTATGTTAAAGACCTATTGGTCAATAAAAAAGTTCATTAAGGTGAGGCTTTCTAAATGGAAACAAGGCAGACAGTGCTGCCAGTCCCCATCTCCAATTCCACAGAAAGATATATATGTTATTCTCTCTTTTCTTCTTTTCTGCCTCCTCTTTTAGGGGTGATTTCTGTGCTCTTTTTTTCAGCTTCATTTAAGTTGCTAGTGTGAATTTGTGCTCAACTAAGTTCAGGTGTATAGAATTGAAATAACTCATCCCTTTGCTGTAGATCTGCTGCTAGAAGTAATTCCCCCTCAGCCAGGGACTTTTTTTTTTTTTTTAATTCTGCCAATAAAGAAAGTCCAAAGTCTCATAAATGGTTATGAAAGATGTGACTTCTTACATATTTTCTTTTTCCTCTTCCTTTACTCTTTTACTTTCAAAATTGGATGCAGATCTATATTGTTTTACTATCAAAAATCAGAAGAAAATATGGTTCTGAAAATCAAAATACTTGAAAACAATTGTAATTGACATCATTTTCACTCATTTTGACCAGCTCTAGTTACAGTACAATGTACTGTGTAGATCTCTGAGATGAAAAAAAAAAAAACCTGAGTGAAGTCCACATTTATCGGTTCATTTATTTCAACCCTATTTAAGTAGATTATCTGACCTAGATAAACTGTATAGGTTCATTGTGTAACTTTAGTATGATGAAAGAACAGGTTTATGAGAATACTTTCCATTAATATACCAAGAGATTAAAAGGGCTGGAGCTCAGAAATATAATGTTCCAAAGAACATACCAAAAGAGAAAGTAGGAAAAAAAGAGCTATTAGAGTAGATGGCAACAGGTCACATATTAAAACTTCAAAAAGGCTGGCCACTAGGGAAATTAAGAGAAACATTTCAGAAAGCATATGATTAAGATGTGGATAGAAACACTGCAGTCAGCAATGGAAGCTGTGCTCCTGCTTCTTATTTGACTTATATCAGCCTCATTCCAACAGCACAAGGTCATCACCAGACAAAAATGAAAATTTGCCTTTAGTGGACTCCTCTTATTCTGAAATGATAAGAAAGCAAGGGGGCCTGGACACAAAGCACATCGCATGGTGCCTTAGCCAAATTCTCACCGTCATTTTTAGAAATATGGATTTCAATTGTTTGTGGCAGTTTTCCCCTTTTTTTCTCAGCATAAGGGGGCAGGTTTCAATCCATAACGGTGGCTTCAGGTTCTGCTCCCATACACGTCCTCCAGCTGATCCCATGGACAGTTAGGTGGGACATATAAAGTTTTTGCAGTCACTGGCAAAGAAGAGCTGTAGAAAACGCTGGGGGGTGAGAGGTGTGGGGGAAGGGATAAGTAGTTTCCCCCATAAGAATACTCAGCAAACTCATAGTAGCAGAATGAAAAGGCTACAGATCTGCCCTTGCAGGATGACATTTATCTCCAAAACAAGACCGGTGGCAACGTTGTTTTTTAATTAGGAATTTGTTTTGTTTTGTTTTTCTTGGTCTCTAACGTTAAAAAAGCTTTTGATTGTATCTTTTTTGATTCCTCAGTCTTTAAAACAGCATCCCTTGCATCAGATCCAGTCACTCTTGACAGCCAGTCTGCCTTGGCTTATGCTTCTCTAAAGAGCAGCATCTTGGCTCATAAGTACACTATCAAGGGGAGGCACCTAATAATAAACTCCACTTTTTTTTTTTCTTTAAAGAGAGAAGGCAATTTTGTTTGCTGCTCTGACTTGTCTATGATTCTGCTGAAGTTTGGGCATCTGTTTATCTTATTTTCTTCTCCTTTATGCTTCTTTCTCCCTCTCTTTCCCTCCCTGCAGCCAAGTCACTGATGCTAGTTTCTGAAGTCCTCCTGCCAGAAGCTTGCCCATCTGTTCAGTGATGTCTCCTTGTAATGATGTTGGCATTTTTTTTCTGCATTTTTTAATGGTGTTCATTAGAAATATGTAGTATTTGAATCACAGCCTACTTCACATCAGTGATAACTTTTTTGAGTAAAGCTCTGGAAGGCAGAGCCTCTCTTTTTTTTTTTTTTTTTTTTTTTTTCATTAACTGGGACTTTATTTCAGCAGGCATGGGAGTGGGAAAGAAGCAGACCTTAGTCACCTTCTAGATGACTTAACTTGCATATGCGTTAAACAAGGGAAGGTTGACTTCAGAATAGTTGCAAGAACAGAGAGAGTGAGCTGCAGAAATAAATGAAATCAGATTATTCAATGTGTCGTAAGGGACTGACAATGACTCCTTTTTAAGCACAATGCACTCACTTCCTTTGACTACAATAGTGCTCACCAAAGCTGTACCTTTTACAAAGGCATACTGCAATAAATTCAGCAGTCACAGACTCGTAGACTTTAGGAAATATTTTGCCCCCAGTGTATAAATATAAATTAGAGGAACTCCATTGAAACTAATTGATTTTCTGTGAGTCAGCATAAATGGAATTTAACAAAATCTACACCTTTTTCATCCTCTTCATTTTGCAGTTCATAGTTTTCAACCAAGAAAATAGCAAATAGTAGCTACTATTACTTCGTATAATTAGCATATACTAATCTGTAGCTGTTTCCACAAATCCTACATCACTTTTCAGGAGGAATTTCAGTAAATAACATAGTAGAGGAAGTGAGGTCTGGAAGTTACCTGGCTAAGAAATATATACTCTAAACTCAGAAGACATACACTGCTATCTAGTGGCAAAAACAGGAAGTCATAATACATAGCAGCCCATAACCACCTATAGTTTAAAATATCAGAACTTCTTTTTATTTGTTGATATATATATAAATATATTAATAGAAATAACAACAGTCTTGCCTTCAGTGTTTCTATTGTCATCCAAAAACAGTCAGTGTGCATAACTGGAAGTAGACTGTGCATTAAATTCTTTTTATGCTTCTTGGCTGAAAAATCTTTATAAAATGTGGGATAAAATTACAAATATGTCATCAGTTTAATTAGAAAAAAAATATTCCTGAGAGAAACTAAATGAAAAGTTATAAAACAAGACATTTTTGTATATTTTCAAAAACACTTTAGAAAACACCTGTATTCAGTTCAATTTTGTAAGATTACAGGGCAATTAAGCAAATATTTTCCCACACTTTACTATTTTTTTGATGATCAATTTTGAGAATGCCTAGGGGTCTGACTTGTAAAGGGATGTTTTAAGTTGTTTTCAGGACCAGCAAGTGGCTAAAGAAATTTTTCTTTTCCTAATTCAACCAGAAGTCTGCGGAGCAATGTTTAATCCCAGCTCTCTGGCAACTGGTATGTTGATTTGTCGTTCTCTGACCTAACAGAAGGGATGTATGCCAGCAGAAACAGCAAAATAAAATAAAATAAAATAAAATAAAATAATAATAATAATAAAAGGGTTGTATTCCAACATGGTCATCCTGCTGCTTGTAATGAGAAGCTGTATTACTTATCTGATGTCTGTGTGGCTGCAGACATCAGTTGAAGGTGTTCTGGACTTAATCTCTCCAGTGTTTCCTAAAGCAGCTATCACGATCTGATAACCATGTCTGTTTGATGAATAGCTTTGGCAGTTTGCAAAATTCATTTTATTATATGGCTTATAAAAGATAAAACTTTCATGTTGTAACCTATGGACGACAAACCCTATGCTGAGAGCCAGTTTAAATGAAGTTACACAGATCTGTCTACACATGGTCCTGAAATGAGGTTGTGTCTGGAGGGAGCTAATTAAGGGAGGGTCACCAGGCAATAAGTCCTATTTCCCCTTATAGTCAATGGAGATAAATTTATGCTCCCCAGAAGGAAGGAGGAGGCAGAAAATCATTTGACCTGTTTCACGTAACTACTTTGAGGTGAGATGAATCACAGCCATAAGTGTCTCATCCTCTGCACTGGTCAGAGAGAGACCCAGCAAGCTCAGCTGTAGCTAGGATAGAGATGAGGCTTGCCGAAAAGAATCATGCTGAGGACCACAGTGCTGAGAAAAATGTTCAGTCATGGTTCAGATTTCATGTGCTGAGAAGGGACATCCCCTCTCAAGTCCATTCAGAGTATGGCTGGAGCCCTGAAGTCTGGATGTACAAAAGCAGCAGGCAACTGGTGGTACGAGAGAGATGCTGCTTAGATGGCAAACCTGCTCTGGTGATTCACTCTTTAGAGTCTGAACATCAGAAAGTACAAATCATGGCTGAGCTCACTGGCTGCCATTTATGCACTCGCATAACAGAATTGCATATGATCCAAGGAGTGTGGCAGTTTATCAAGTTTTGTAGACAGGATACTCCATAAATAAAATACACCAGCGTAAAAGCAGCAAAGAGAGCCTTTTCTAAGGTGTTTTTCCTCTCTTTTGTCCTTGCAACAGCCATTCACAAAATAAATTACCAAGATTTCAAAGAACATAATGCAGTAATAACATAGAAAAATAGGTGCATAGCAAATGAATTAGATGTAGTAATAATTTCTCAAATCTGAATCCTTGTGCCACACATCAACAGAGGGGATTAGAGACTGACTATTGACTGTGATACAAATGGACAGAACGGAAAGAGGACTTGTCCTTAACCCCTACACAAATTATCATCGATGAATTTTGTGAACATGTAGTGCAGAGAAATCAAAGCACCACTGTTTATAATAGACTCCTGTTAGGAGGTTTTTCTTACCCATTTCAGTAGTCTGTAAATTAGCTGTATATTCTAAATTATTCACCTATGCTTCTTCTTTAGTCAATGGAGAGAGGTAAGCACCTTCAGAGGACAGGTATTAGTAGACACCTTTTGTTAAGGTATCTCAGAGTCCTTCTCTGGAAGTGCCTACACAGAGAGCTACCACAAGCAGCTGTCCTGGTATTTCCATGAGCTAACAGTGCTACAGGAAGAGGTGTTCAAGTCTTGACCTGTCGATAATGTGTCTCTTGTGTCTCTGTCCCTCCACTTCCATTCCCCTCTCCCCTCCACCTTAAGTTTTGGGCCATAAGAGAAAATAAATAAATAAATAAATAAATAAATAAACAAACAAACAAACAAATAAATAAATAAATAAAAACAGGGTTAGAAATGTCCAAAGAACGTCTGGTTTTAACCTGAATCCCTTCCATAAGCCAGATCACCATGGTCCACCTGTGCCACCAGCAGAGGTGAAAGCATGGAGGTCAGTAACTCATTTCAGGAGAACTGCTTGCACCTTAATGCTTAGCAGATATTGCCACAAAGTACAACCTCATGGTGACTATGAGGGAATTGAATTAAAAGTTTCGATGTATTCTTGTTGCAAGATTTCTGGAACAAAGATGCTCTTTTACATGTATCCATATATGATGCCTATCCTTTGGAATGGGTTCCTAGCTGAGAAATTCCAGGTATACTTGATAAATATCAAGTCTGACTGCTTAGAGTGCTATTTGGAGGGCTTTGCTTATCACACTGAAGTGCACAACTGTGAGTGCAGAGCAGATTCTGCAACTATGAAAATAGATAATAAGAATATTCGATCTTTTTAGATTGATTTCAATGCATATGCAGTGCATTAATTCATTGACAACCTATGTTCATATCTTTAGGTTACAAAAGAGTTCTCAATGGCTAAGCCTAAAAACACCTCTTGCCCTCTGAGTAACTAGAATTTTTCAGACTTTCAGAGGCAGCAGCCACACATGCCTTAAAAACCTTGAATGTTTATTGATCTTGAAATAAGCAGTTCTGGAGTTCAAGTTTTGATTTGCAGTTACCAAGTCCTAAATATAATCTTGAGTGCATTTTCACAGAAAATACTACTTCAAATATCCACCTTGTTGTATCAATTGTAATTAAAAGGAATTAGGAGCAGTATTATCTAAATATGTAAACAAGCTGATGCTTTAGATTTTGTCTGCTTTACAACATGCCATAACACTCCTGTGTGTCTGAGTCAGCTATGACATTCTTTGATCTATCCTGAGGCAGAACTTCGTAAGGGTTGTTAATGTTTGCGCTGTTGAACAAATATTCTAAGGTACTTGAAATTCCCAAATCTCATCTGTGCGTTATAGCACAGTGTATACAGAATAATTATGTCAACACTGTTGTATCCCATGTGAATTGTAAGGAGACAGTTTTAATTTATCAGGGTAGAAATATGGGTCTGTAAAAATCAGAAGTATCCAGAGGTGCAGTGTTAAGTGGATGTCAAGAATATGATATCAGGGAGCCCCAAGGACTCTCATGTTAGCAAGCTTTTCAAGTACCCCAGTGGTGTGCAGAGCCCAACAGCTTAGTCAACCTACCCATTCCCCTGATGGCTCCAGAACCCAGAACTGAGATAACAGGAAAAAAAAAAAAAAAAAAAAAAAAAAAAAAGACAAAGTCAAGTTCCAAATACATCACAAAAAAATCAAAATTCAATTCACACATTCAGACTACTCCATGGAAGCTTTGGTGTTGTGTCATAGATGCATTTTATTTTACTTGAAAGTAGACTTCTTTTGCAAATGATAATGGGAAATGCTCTCTTCTGACATCCGCCTGACAATTTTTGAGACAGATTTTCAACCATGGCCAGTGAGGGCTGTGCACAGCTGAGGACAGAAAGCAAAAAGAAGCCTTTTTCAACTTGTCATTTCAAGGCTACTTTGGAAGGACCCATACAGTGAGACACACCTGACAAAAACAGAACTAGATGCCATCTCTCCCACCCTAGAGAGGTAAGGGGGTGATGAAAGGGGCTCAAGGGTTGAGATAAGGACTAGGAGATTGCGCAATAATTATCGTGACGGGCAAAACAGACTCAGCATAGAGAGAAATTAAGATTTATTGCTTATTACTAACAAGCTAGAGAAGTGAGAAACAAAGGAAAGAAACCAAAAGCACCTTCACCCCCCATCCACCCTCTTCCACCTCCTCCCCCCGAGCAGCGCAGGGGTACGGGGGAATGGGGGTTATGGTCAGTCTACAGCACTTCTTCTCTGCCGCTCCTTCTCGGTCACTCTTGTCCCCTGTGCTGTGGGGTCCCACCCACGGGATGCAGTCCTTGCCAAACTGATCCAGCGTGGGCTGTCCACAGGCAGCAGCTCTTCAAGAACTGCTCCATATATGGGTCCTTACCACGGGGTCCATCCCTTGGGAGCAAACTGCTCCAACCTGGGTCCCCCATGGGCAGCAGCTCCTGCCGGGTCACCTGCTCCTGCGTGGTCTCCTCTCCACGGGCTGCAGGTCCGGCCCAGAATCTGCTCCGGCAGGGGTCTTCCACAGGCCGCAGTCTCCTTCGGGGCACAGGCTCCACCGTGGTCTCCTCCACGGGCTGCAGCGTGGAACCCTGCTCCACCGTGGTACTCCATGGGCACAGGGGGACATCCTGCTTCACCATGGTCCTCACCACAGGCCGCAGGGGACTTCTGCTCCGGCGCCTGGAGCACCTCTCCCCCTCCTTCTTCACTGACCTTGGCGCCTGCAAGGCTGTTTCTCACTCCTCTCACCCTCCCAGCTGCTGAGTGGCGCAGCAGTTTTTTCCCTGTCTTAAATATGCTCTCACAGAGGCGCAAAACAACATCACTTATTGGCTCAGCTCTGGTCAGCAGTGGGGCCCTTACCAAACATGGGGCAGCTTCTAGATCCTTCTCACAGAAGCCACCCCTACGGCCCCCCTCCTACCAAAACCTTGCCACGTAAACCCACTACAACATTATATAGATATATATATGTGTGGCAATGTAAGCGGTCCATTATTTATAGTAAGATTTTTACCCTGCAATTAAGAAGGAATTCAGCTGCATTTTCCTTTTTTCTACTTCCCCCTCCAAAAATTCATCCAACTGAACTTCCCATGCTACACCTCATTCATGCAGTTTGTTTGTATGTTTCCCAAAAAATTCATTTACAAATACAAACAAAAAAATAGAACTGCAAAGTGTTTAAGAAATGACCAACTTGCCTGCTCTGATTTTTTCTATAGCTCAACATATCTCCAAAATATTATTGTTTCTATTTTGCTGTGGGATTTCAAAGCTATAGGGATTGAATGAGTAAGGAAAGCAATGCCACATAAGCTGATATTCTTGAATGTATACACAAATACTTAAGATATTAGTAATTACATATTTCCTCTGAGCTAGCATTTCTATTAAATTGCCTATCAAACAGTTTATTAGGAGGGCAGTCTTACCAGGAAGCAGTCATGGTGATTTTTTAAAGCTATCCATTTAAATCTATTGGAGGCCAATCAGAAGTTGTGTCCCACAGAGCACAGCACTGGGGCCAGTTCATTTTAACATCTGTCTGAGAGAATCAAGTGCACCCTCAGTAAGTTTGTAGATGCCACCAAGTTGGGCAAGAGTGTTGATCTGCTTGAGGGTAGGAGGGCTCTTCAGGAGGATCTGAGTAGGCTGCACCGATGGGCTGAGGCCAACTGTATGAAGTTCAACAAGGCCAAGTGCCGGGTCCTGCACCTGGGGCACAACAACCCCAAGCAGCGCTACAGGCCAGGTGGAGAGTGGCTGGAAAGATGCCTGGCAGAAAGGGACCGGGGGGTATTGGTTGATAACCAGCTGAACTTGAGCCAGCAGTGAAGAAGGCCAAGAGCATCACAAAGAGCATCATCACTTGTATCACAAATAGTGTGGCCAGTAGGACCAGGGGCAGTGTTTGTCCCCCTGTGCTTGGCTCTGGTGGGGCTGCACCTCAAATACTGCATTGTTTTGGGCCCTTCACTACAAGGACATCAAGGTGTTGGAGCATGTCCAGAGAAGGGCAACAAAGCTGGTGAGGGGTCTACAGAACAAGTCTTATGCAGAGCAGCTGAGGGAGCTGGGGTTGTTTTGCCTGGAGAAAAGTAAGCATGGGGAAGACCTCATTGTTCTCTACAATTACACCAAAGGAGGCTGTAGTGAGATGTGGATCTGTCTCTTCTTCCAAGCAATAAGTGATAAGACAAGGAAATGGTCTCAGGTTGCACCAGGGGAGGTTTAGTTTGGATATTAGGAAAAAATTATTCACTGAGAAGGCTGTGAAGCATTGGAGCAGGCTGCCCACAGAAATGGTTGTGTGGAGGTGTCCCTGGAGGTATTCGAAAGACATGTAATGTGGTGCTGAGGGATATGGTTTAGTGGTGGACTTGGCAGTACTAGGTTAGTGGTTGGACTAGATGATCTTAAAGGTCTTGTCTAACCTAAATAATTCTATGATTCTATGATTATGTATAGTCACCCTGGTTTACTTCATTATCTGTATGAGTGTTGTGTAGGCAATGCAGAGCTCAGAGGCGCTGTCACGATACCAGCTATAGGGGCTCAGCTCACTTCCCTATGGTATGAAGAACCAGGAGACTGTGAGAGTTTAAAGACACACACTTGCTACAGGTGCTGACTTGGAAACTCCTGCATGAGGAAATTTTCTTTCTTTCTTCCAGGAGGAAGAAAGAAAGTGTCCTCCTGCATGAGGACACTAACAAAGAGTGTCAAGATTATAGCTACAGCTTGGGATCAGTGTTTTCTCATTCAAGCAAAAGTAGCTGCTAGATCCCAAGTATTTTCTGCTTTGCCCCTGAGCCTATTTATAACAACCCTCTAGCAATTGTTGTGGATCTGGAACTGCAGATGTGTAGTTTGGAAAACATTATACAGGGACTGAGCAAACAGACATTGGCAAAGACAGTAAAAATTAAAATTCCAATTTGTTCTTGTGGACGACATTTAATTCTCTTAGATTTATGTCTTACTATTTTGACATGCCACAGAGATGATTTGGATTCATATATTTTTAATCACTGTATTGGAGTATGTGTTTCTTACATATATGTTTTTTATATCTATAAAATAGATATAAGAAACACATTTCATTTAATTTAACTTTAGATGCTTTGCTTTCTCTTGAAACAATGAAAATACTAGATTGCCACACTGTATGTTATGCTAGTCCCATGTTGGTAAATGTTATAAAATGCAGTTAAGAGGAACAGAGGTAATAACAGTACTGTAACTAGCTTCTCCATGACAGTCTGTGGAGGAATGCCTTTTCTATTCTAAGCCATGGAGATATAATGTCTAACTTTGTCACAGCTTAGAATTGTCATTGGCTAAATAAACCCTTGGTCTTCTGACTGCTTTTTGTTATGTTGCATAATCCAGTCTTTCTTAGTATTCTCTGCTGCTAAGCATTTTAAGTTGGCTTTTCATGAAGCTTGCATATGAAGAATTCTTAGGCAATTCTACTGATGAAAAATTATTCTTTTTAAAGCACAGAGGGCAAAAGCAGCTTTTTCCAAGGTTGCTGGCTATTAGAAAGATGGCCATTAAAATAAAGCAATCCTGCTGTAAGACTGTTTTTTGAATGAAAATTAATTCTTTAAAGCTACTATTTTTTTCAGAATTGTGAGTTTGGTGACTGAGACCTAAGATAAGAAAAAAAAGAAGGATAATGAGAGCTTAAGGGAAAAAAAAAAAAAAAGGGGGGGGGGGAAGTATAATAAAAAAATAATTAAAAGGATAATCAGAAACTGAAGTCCATGCAGTGCAGAGTGATAAGAGACAGCAGAGACAGAGGGTGATTAATGGAAGAACCAATGAGCAGACCCAAACATCTTTTTCACCTTCATACTTTACTACAGTTGAAAACATTTACATTAGTTAGATTACCATGCCATAAAGCTGAGTGAGCTGAGACAGATAATTTCATACATGGAAAGTCTAAGCCTGAGTTGTGCCTGAGTAAGCAGCCTAAAATTACCCAGGATTTGGAGGGTGCAGTCTCCAGGGTAGCTCTGGGGAGACTGGTAATAGAGGGGTAGCAAGCTGCAGGTAATTGAAACCCAGGACTCAATACCTGAGTAAATGGACATATGAGAGAAACCTTAGTTTATTGCCAATAACCTTAGGAGTCCCTCACCTAAAAGAAGAGGACATTATTGTTTCTGAATTTTGGGGGTGCAGTAGTTCTTGAGCAAGCATGATCCTTTCTGCACTGGAAGGAAAGCAAATGTTTCCTGCTTGCTTGCAAAGGCTTCTGTAAGTCCTCTCACAATCATGAAGGTTGTTTCTTTCACTGATCCTTCCTCTCTTTAATAATGCACTTCTCATCTCCATCCAGACAGATTTGATAGGTTCAATTGGTTACTGCTCTTCTGAAGATCACAAAGCACAATTTTTTTGTTTTAAGAAAAAAAAAATAATAATAATAATAAAATAAAAATGTGGGCTTTATCCACCTGTGATTGCTGGCTGGATCAAAATGTATTTTTGCATGCAGTGATGAAATTGTAGATGCAGTATGTTCTTCCTTATTTCTCATGTCCTGTATCTCTCATACCCACCACATCCTGATATAAAATGAATATTTTACTAAAGAATGTGTATTTTGTTCTCTGCTAAGATACCCTTGCCGGTTTGCTAACTTTTTGCCATATGGTTTTCTAAGCTTACAACCTACAAAGATAAATGTTCACTTCGTAACTTGGAATTTCTATAAAATATTCTATATAAATCCTGAAACACAAAAACCTCTGCATATTTCAGAACATAATGTATAAGAAAATTATGGAAATAACACAAAATATGAAGTACAATGTTTCATTCAGGGCTGTCCAATCAAGTGGCATTTTATAGCTGAAATTACATTCTGTTTGTGCAAACAAAGAATGTTTGTGAAATCTTTGCCAGGCTTGACAATGTGGCCATTCTAACAGTGGAGGTAATTAGAGAAAAGAATTAAAACATTGAGAACAAATACTGTTGTAAAAAAAGCCCACATACTACTGGAATTAATAGGAAGCTAAGATACTGCTAAATGGTACTGCAGAGGTGTTGTGAAATCATGGAATTAATTTGCAACAAATTATTCCCACTGGAGACTGTATTTTAAGACAGAAAACACAAAGTGTTAAGTCAGGAGGAGTTCAGGATTCCTTTCAGAACTATTTTGCATTGCATGCTGAGGTTCAAGATACAAGACCTGAAATGTAAGCTACAATGGAAACATTTAATTTCCCTTTTGAATGGCCTTCACTATGGCAGACAATTTTTTTTAGGTTGTTGAATGAAAGGTATTTCAGCAACAGAGAAGTCATTTTTTATTAAAAGGACAATCAATTTTCTCTACTACATGAGACCAAAATCAAAGGACAGCATGCTACAAACAAATACAGACTGTTCCAGTCTATAATATACAAGGACAGATGAAATATTATTCCTATTTATAAAATCCACATGAAAAGGAAGCTTATCAAGAATTACTACTGACAAAACATGCACTTAGTGATCTAAGTTTAAAGGCTTTATATGATTGGGCCTACTTTAAAGTAATTGATTTTCCAAGGTTTGGTATTTGATAAAATTTGGATCAAAAATATAGAAAAATATTTAAAGTCCTAAAATTCTAATAATCTTGTATTTTATAATTCTGAAAATCTCAGACTCAAGCTATATTTTGAATATAAATTTCTAATTTCAGCAATGATCAGGTAATGACTACATGGTTCCAGGCATGGGAGTAAAGGGCATGGGGACCCAGATGACCTTTCCTTGGTCCTACTGGTGAAGAGAAAATGCTTGAGAAGGAGGAGGGATTCCTGCAAATCAACATCTGGTTGTGCAAGTAGTCTCTTCAATAGGGAGTCAGATTTAAAAAACACTGGATCCTTTCTGAGGATTGAGGATTGCTAGGGAGAGAAGGGATCCACCTGAAGAAGTGAGTCAAGAGGGCTCGTCAACAAGCTGGATAACCTGGGGAGTTTTTAAACTACAAATGACAAGGCAGGGAAATAACGTTGTGCTTAAGAGAGGTAGCAGTGGACAGGGTTGGAAAGCAAAGGGGGTAGGGTGACGAGGACAAGAGAGACCTCAGAATAAGTCAAACAGGGTAAAGAGGCATGCACTTAACAGTATACAAAGCCTGAAGCCCAGGAAAGGAGCAAGAGGAACCCGAGCTCTGCATGTGGTCACAAAACCACGACATCGTTGGAATAACTGAGATGCTTTAGGACAGCTTCTACAACCGGAGCGAGCAACAGATGGATACAAGCTCTTCATGAACAGACGGGGAAGATGAAGAGAAGGGGTGAGTTAAATATATGGAGTTCTCCTACAGATGGATGATGGAGAGCCTGTGGGTCAGGATCAAAGGAGAGACCAGTAAAGGAGGCTTGTGGTGGGTTTGTTGCTTCCCAGGTGGAAATTTCTTTAAACAACTTGAGTATCTTTCTGGTCACTGACTCTGGTCTCAAGGGAGATTTTAGCCCTCTAGACATCTATTGGAAAGGCAGCACAAGAGAACAGACTGAATGAGATTTCTGGTGTCTCTCAGGAATAATTTATCAATCCAGGTACTGGATGGAAACACCAGGGATGAGGCACAGCTGGATCTGTTAGTCACAGGAAGAACTGGTTAGGGATTACCTAAGCATCTCTAGATAACCTTTGGCAACCTTGTTTGTAGCAAACATGAAATTATGGAGCTCATTATTCTGTGGGGAGAGAGATAAGACAGTAGCAGTGGGCTACTGGATGTGAAGAAACATTGGTTTATCCAGAAAACTGGCAGGTGAGATCCCATGGGAAACAGACCCAGGGTGTAGAGGAGCCCAGGAAACTTGAAGGTCTTTAAGGACATCATCTTCCACCCCAATACTCAGAAAAACAAATAGGCACATCAGGAGGCTGGTTTGTCTGACCAGGGAAACTTGTGGTGGTGTTTCAGTGAAAAGAGGAAGCCTACAGAGCTGCAAGAAACATAGTCCATGTGTGGTGTTGGTGAAGCCAAAGCTGAGATGGAAGTGAGATTTGCAAAGGACATCAAGGGCAACAAGGGTTTCTACTGCTACGTTAATAATAAAATGCTGAACAGGCCTCTATGCTCAGACAAAGGATTCAAGGAGGACCATCAAGCAATAGCACAGATTGCACAGAGAAGTTTTTTTCAATCTCCATTCTGGGAGGCTTCTAAGACCCTGATGGATAAAGCCCTGAGCAGCCTGGTCTGAACCTAGAGCTGGCTCTGTTTGGAGCCAGAGGTTAAACTACAGACTTCCCAAGGTCTCTACTAACTCGAATTATCCTATGATCCTATAACTTTTTGAAAAACAACTTGCACAGATTGATCATTAAAGTCAGTTCAGAAATATATCAGTTCACTCAGCCAAACCTAATACCATCTCTTTCCCAAAGAGGTGAAACTGATTAAAATAACAGCCATGGTTTTTTGTTTTCTATGCCACCTGCCTCAAACCCACATTAAAACTCACTGATCAACTGGTATTTGATTTGCCATATGTACAAGGAAAAAAATACTGTTTAACAGTTTACAGATGTCATAAAATAATTCAGTTGAAGAACCACAGAATAAACATATTTATTTGCAAATTTTACAAATCTTCATTAGTCTTACCAAAGTTAAAACACCAGCAAGCTAGAGTACTGAGTTTTGTATGAGGTCTGCTTTTAATAAAGTCAGGTCTAAAGTTTGGTTTTATTTATTTAGAAATCATAGAATCACAATCACAGAGAGGTTTGGGTTGGAAGGGACCTTAAAGATTACCCACTTCCAACCCCCTGCCATGCAGGGACACCTCCCGCCAGACCAGGATGCCCAAAGCCCCATCCGGCCTGGGCTTGAACACTTCCAGGGATGGGGCACTGACAGTTTCTCTGGGCAACCTATGCAAAGTACACCCTCAGAGTAAAGAATTTCTTAATAATAAATATATATATATATATATATATTGGGGGAGAGGAGAGAGATGACAAAAGTTGAAGAAGAAATCCTCCTTAGGATTCAAACATGTCAATGGGAGTTAGAATAATTTTATGAGGATCTTTTTGATGTCTTACTTTGAAATATGTTCAGAAAGTTGTTAAAATACAGTGTAGCCTTTGTCAATTCACATTCAATTGTGAACTATCTGTTCTTGTCTTCTCAATTTTGAGAAAGCTTTGTCACTTTAGATGGATTTTTATGGGAGTCGATGACCATTCATTTCCAAGTCCCGTACTCAGTTTGTCTTTAAAGCAATACGCACAACTGGGAATGAATAACCACAACAAAAATTGCTGAATACTTGTGTGTTATTTCTGTCACTGCTCACTAGATGGCCTCGACATCACTAAGTTCACCTCTGTTTAGGCTGCTATTAGCCTTTCGCTAATGGACTTGCTATGATACTGCACAGAGGGACCTTCACTAACACTGTCTTTACACAATACTTGCTGACTTCTTGTCAGTTCACACAGGGATGCCAGTGACTGGAACACACACACACACAAAATAAAAATAAATAAATTTAAAAAAAAAAGGTTTTCTTGGGAAGAAGTGTACATAATTACCGTATACTTAGGTACAAACCAAATTATCTAAATTAAGTCATTAAGTCATGCATGTTTTTCCTTTCTGATTTTTTCTTTGTTTAGCTGGCAATATAATGTTCTTGGGAAAGAAAAGTTTCACCATCAATACTTAGCTAGCCCTGTACAGTAGGACAAGGCCATTATAGTAAAGGAAAAGTCACTGGTGTTTTGGATTGGAGGTCATCACCATTACAGACGTAATTTGGGGGTTTAAACCAAGTAGCATGTTTGGCAAAACACTTAGGAATAGTATTCATTCTAAGCTAGCCCACAAGCAGAAAACATCAAAATAAAACTACATAGACCAAAATAATACTCTTTTTTTTTTTTTTTTTTTTTTTTTTTTTTTTTTTTTTTCCTCTTAGTTTCATTCTCTGGCTTGTGGACAAAACACAGATGTTTCTGAGATGCTAAACAAAAGAGAGCTTTGTTATAACTAAATACATCCCAGATGCAAGTGTTTGCATGCACAAAGTCCCACACTTGATGCATGGATTTTAAAGGCCGCTATCTCAGAGACAGCTATTTCAGCAGGGTTTGTCACTGGGCTTTACAGCAATTCCCTATGTGCCCCAGATTAGATGCAATGTAGCAGTGCACCCACACACTTGTTCCTGCAGCCCCATGAGTCTCAGAAAGCTAGACATGATGGGGGGCTCTGCTGGGCTGTATGGCAGCATCAAGCCCTCTACCTATTCTGAAAATCATTACTGACTAAAACTTTGGAATATGCTTTGCATTTAAAATGGAGCTATGAGAATATTTATTTTAATCTTTAATAAAATTACATAAATCCTGAATATTAAGAAATTTTCTAAAACAGACAATACTTAAAACAAATTAGCTGGCTTGTTCACATGAAACCTTCAGTTCACAGTGAACACAGCTACTTTTCTAGAAAATTACCATTTGCCTTCCAGGAAGAACTGCCTGCCTGAACAACATACAGCTCACAGCAGTGTAAGATCCAAGTTTGAGAAGTAAAAACGCATAAAGACAGAATTCACCACGAGGGGGCAAAACGGTGTTTCCAATGTGGTAATGTTGGAGGCAAGGTTCACTGACACTGGCTTTAGAAATGTCGTTTGCTGGAACAGGGATGTTTAGAAGTAAATAATGCATTGTAATGTTGTAGTGTGTTTCCATTTACTGGAAAACCACCAAACCATGGGTCTGTTGCTTTATTTCACGCTGTTACTGAAAGGGGTTCTCTTACTGTGTTCTGTGACTCTAGTCTTCAGCAGAATTCAATAGAGGATTTCTCTCATTTGCACAGCTTTCAAGCTTTATTTCCAGCTGACATTACAAGTTTGGTGAGACAGCTGGTACTAATCACTTACAAACCAAAGCTTGCAGGCTACAAGGTTTTTTACATTTTGTTCCAGGTCACAGAGTATAAAATGTGGAGTAGTCTGAACTCAGCATAACCACACAAGTACGAAGCAGGTGAGATGTAAGAGACAGGTTACTTTCATAGATAGAGCCTAGGTAATACTTTAAAGATGCCATGAAACAAAATATAAAAAGTTTTGGTACTACCAGGTAGATAACACAACTGCAGTTAATATCTAATCTGAATCTCAAACAAACAGAAAAAGAGGCATTGCAGGACATCGTTGAATACTTCTAAGGATGTGGGATTTTCTCTTTCCTCTTGGCTTTTAGCTGCTGTGGCAAGGGAGTGACCTCTTTGCAGAATTTGTCCTGCCAACACCAGCATGTTCTCACCTTTCCAGCCTGCTCTGCCCACTTCATATTTCCCTTTTCTCTTCTCACTTTGTATCAGTCTTGGATCTCTCCTTCATCTATTCTGTACTCTAAATTTGCCCTAAAAAACTGGTCTTCAGCTGCAGAGCACATGCATACTTGATCCTAGGATTTTAGTCTTTGGGGCACTTTCCATGTACAACACAAGATTATGTCAGTTGTGGACTGAGGAGTGCCTAAGGCTGTATATTCCTTTACTGACCAATAGGTATGAGTTGATATGCTCTCCCTATTTTAATTTGAGGTAAATCCTCATTAACACACCATTTTGAACAAAACATTAATGCCAAAGAGCATACTCAACATTTTTTTCTCTTTTTCTTTTTTCTTTTTTCTTTTTTCTTTTTTCTTTTTTCTTTTTTCTTTTTTCTTTTTTCTTTTTTCTTTTTTCTTTTTTCTTTTTTCTTTTTTTTTCTTATATTTCTGGACTTAATTCCAAAGCTTAAATATACATTTATGTAACAGAGAAGTAAGACACAGAAGAAGAAGAAAAGTCAGAGGACAGGACATAGATTAGCAACACTCAGTTTCTGTTCTGATAAATGCGTATTTTTTGCAGAAATACATGCAATGTTATAGAGACCATGATTCAAATTCAATGTACTTCTACAATTATCACTGAGAAGACAAACAGTCTACATGATCGTGGCATGGTAGGTAAAATATTTTCAGCATATTTTCCACACTTGTCATATATTTCTGCCAGTATGTTTCCAAGAAACAAACAGGAAAACAACCGAAACACTGATATAACTTAGCTAGCCCCGGGCAGGCTGCATCCCGGGAACAGAGGAATTGATGTTATGTGTGGAGTACTTACATTACAGAAAAATGTAACATTGTAAAAATGTTACAAAAAAATGTAACAGAAAAATTACATTACAGAAAATCAAAGGAGTGAGGGTGCAGTAAAGACCACACTGACAAATACAGCGTTAAATGGGTCAATATTATGGTACATAGTTATGCAAAAAAGTCACATAATCCAGTTGAATCCTCCTAATTAGGACATGCTAATGCTCCCTTGAGTCAGCATACTGAAAAAGCAATTACTCTTTAAAATATCCATAAGTCAGACAATATAATTATAAAGGCTGCAGACTGAAAATGCAGGTTCCATTCTTATTTGGCATCTAGCCTAACACTATTTGACCTCTTGGCACCAGCAGAACACATGTGCATTAAACTGAAATTATGTTAATGATAGAGAACGGTGGCTGTGATATACTCTGACACTTCACTGTCTGATACAATGCATCACAGATATCACTAGGTGGTATGTGTAGAAGTTGACTGAGGTTTAGCCCTCTGTCATAGCATGTTTACAGAGCCCAGCCAGAACTAAACTGCTGGTGCTTGTCTGAGCCTCAGAGGAGATGAGGTTCCAGCTCTTATTGTCAAAACTGGAGCTGTCAGCCTGAAAGAAACTATAGAATTATAGAATATCCCAAGTAGGAAAGGACCCATAAGGATTATCAAGTCCAACTCCTATAGAGGGTTTTGAGCAGAATCAATTAGTACAGAAAGAATAAGAAAGACTCCTGAAGTCACAAATCCAGCAAACAGCAGAGCTGAGACCCAGCAGCCTAAAAGCTTCCCCTTTGGCTGCACTGCATTTTGTGTGTGCCATGATGCATCACACTTTGGCACAGTAGTGCACAACTTGGTTGCCCCTCTAATAGCACATCAGCTAGTGCAGATGTCTCAGGCTGTCTGGAAATTACCCCGAATCTGAATTATCATCCTGAATCATTTCAGTAGATATACTTGTGCTCATACCTATATGCATATAGCTAATCTAACACTGCATGTGAAGACAAAATATTGCCCCTTAGTGTTTTATGAAACAGTTAAATGCTTTCAGAAATTGAAATGACAGAATATATGATAGTGCACCATTTCCTAGCTACTTCAGAGTGAGCATTCCAGCAGGAGTTATTATTTATTCATTAAAAATAAGTCAAGTTGCTCAGACATATCATGGACACAGCACTTCTTACAGAACTGATAGAAATCAAGCAATGGCAGCTGGCAGTTTGTGCCAAACATCAAGGTCACATGCAGAACCTTTAGCTGATCACGTTAGTTTACTGTAAACCAAACACACCTTGCAGGCCACACCTTGTGAAGGTGTTTGGGCTGCAGAGCTCTTGTAGCCTATCACAACAGGATCTCTGGATTCCTCATCCTTGTGACTGAAGAGGACCATTATCAAAAAAAAAAGGAAAAAAAAGAAAAAAAAAAAAGTTAGATACTTGGGATGAAAACTTTCAGAAGAATGTAATATATTCACACATTTTTGTACTAATTAGAATTGCTTTGAGCAAATGAGTTTTTTTAATAGAGCTTGCCAAACATAGTTCATTTGACATTTATAGGGGAAGTCAATGACCTATAAATATAATGCACGAGAAAAGAAAGTCTAGCAGTCTTGAATTTTCCATTATACTGCTGGTAGCATTCCAGAGTACATGCATATCATGCTTTTGATACAAACTTATAAATCTGATGAAAACTTTAAAACATTCATAGCCTAAGAGATTAGGCATCTTGAATTTACTTTATTTCCATAGTTTGCTTGTGGTGTTGATACTCCCTGAAATTACAGACACATGCCTCACACACATTCATACAAAACACAGAAGCTTGATCCCTGGCCACCCTGCAGCTGAAGACTGTACATTGCTGCAATTCTGGTGCAGCCCTGAAGAGTTCCCTTGTCTGGGAGGTCTCAGCATTCAATCGTGTTTCTTGCTCTAAGCACGCCCAGATAATACTGTTTTTAGAGGATATATGAAAACGTGAGATAGAGATACTCCAGCTCTATTCATGGTTTTCTTGCTCTCCCAGAAGAGCAGTGAGGTGCAATCTGCATGTTATTTCCTAGATAACTCCTTTTTCTCACTGTGGGGCCAGAAAGCATAAAAGAATATCAACTCGTTCTTACTCTGTACCCATAATGAAATAAAGACTGTTCTTCATTCTCAGTTCTATTCTTTGTCTATACGTTTAGTTTACAGAAGAAACAACATTTTCTAGACTGTAAAGCTGCAACATTTCTTTGGGCATGCTGTCAAGATAATCTGTTTGAACTACTGTCAGCCACCGTTAGAAGGTACAAAATAAGCCTGTTGTTTCCACTTGATAATTTGCAGTGTACAATATATAAGAATGTACAAAAGAAGTAAAGATGCAATTGTGTTTCATCTTGCACAGTTAAATGGGATGCATTGTTTCTGGTTTTAGTGTTTTCCTTACACTTCTTCTATCATGGAATTATTTATCTCGAAGTTTTCCATCAAAATACATAGGGCTAAAATCACAATTGGCATAAATCAGAATTGCTGTACTTACATTCGTGGAGTTCTGTTTATTTATAAGCTGATAATTTGCTCACAGTCATTGTGCATACACATTAGCACCCATAGCTACGTGCTATTAAAATATTCTATTGCCAGTGCTTTTAAGGAAAATTACAAGTCACTGAGACATTATGTTATCTTGATTTTTTTTTCAGTGGCAACACAAGTGTTTCAACACAAAAGGTAATCTCTCCACTTCTGGGGTGTAAAATGACATTTTGTAAAAAACAAACAAACAAACAAAAAACACACTTCATTAAACTACAAACTCATTTGCTTTATTATAGTGATATGTGGATCTACTGTTCTAATATTTCTATTGTTTTACTTGTTAGATTCTATGTAATCTTATATTTCAGCTTCCCTCACTGAGGTACTATTTCAACCAATTTCCCTGTCACATAGGTTAGGTAGGATTCATTTTTCCTAGCTCTTATCTGAAAAGTGGAATAATCTAGACTAGTCATATAGGTTTCCTTTGTAATCAGTGTAAATGGAGTGATAAATCTAGAGAGTGACTCATCTAATCCTAAAATGGTACAACACAACAGGAGACAAATTGCCTTTCAGAAGTGTCTGTCTTTCCTATTTCTTATTAAGGAGGTAACACTGTCCAGATAATTTACTTAGATTAGAAATCTAATTTCTAGATAGCAAAAATCAGAAGAAACAAGTTCTTCATTAGTGTTGGTTTTGTGCAGTTTGGAGATATCAGATCACTGTGGCAGAAGAGATATCAGCATGAACTACAAACCCATCCTTGGTGAAGAAAAGGTTACCATGTGTCAAGCTCCATGGTGCTTTCTCTGGACTCCTATGATCCCAAGAACAGGTCATAGAACTTGCCATGTGCTACTGCAACTTCTAGTGGGTCACCAAGGAATAAAGGTCACAGAGAATGAGCACCACTCGTTACTGATATCCACGTGGACATTGAGCCATTGATGACAACTGAATGTGACCACCCAGCCAATTCCTTACCCACTGAGTGATCCATCCATCAAATTCCTGTCTCTCCAATTTAGAGACAATGATATCATGGGGGACAGTCCCAAATGCTTTGCACAAGTCCAGGCCAATGACATCAGTTGCTTTTCTCCTATCCACCAATCCTGTAATCCCTTCGTAGAAGGCCACCAGATTTGTCAGGCACGATCTGCACGTAGTGAAACCATGTTGGCTGTCATCAACCACCTCCTTATTTTCCATGTGCCTTTGTATAGTTCCCAGGTGGGTCTGCTCCATGATCTTGACAGGCACAGAGGTGAGACTGACTGGCCTGTAGTTCCCTGGTCTTCCTTTTTCCCTTTTTAAAAATGTGGATTATGTTTCTCCTTTTCTAGTCAGTGGGAATAATCAAAATCTATTCTACCTCAGGTTTCATTGAACTGTGTACATCTAGCTTTTATCGTTTTGGGGGAATTTGAGGATCCTTTTTATTTGTCTATATATAGGATTCTACAATGCATGTTCACATCAGCTACATGTCAGTATGAGAAACTTTGAGTAATATCTCCTCTGGATACTTCCAGTACTGACATGCAGATTTTAGCAGTTATAATCCTTCCAATTTCTTTCTTCATAACCTATCACACCCACTTGCTTTCTTCTACCAAGTTTCTTGGGTGAACAGTATTTGTTGGACCTAGTCATGTCAGCATATCACTGCCCTCAACAGTCTCTACAGTTTCCTTGCAAGAGGTTTTCCCATCTCCAGTAGCAGGGGGAAAAGTTAATATATGTCAGCTTCTCAGCTGCTACAGATAGCCACCTTTGATTAGACAGATACTAGGAGACAACAGGGAGAAGAATGGACCAGAGGCAGATTTCTCACAATAGCTCTGCCAGTTGTATTTGGAAAAAATTAAACTATTCATATTATTTTACAGAAGAGTAACGAGGAACCCAAATGAACTCAGAGAACCCAGGCTATGACCTAATGAGAAGGACAAACTCATTTCCTGTAATTAACAGTAAAAGTTGGCAAAGCCATCATGCTGATTAGCTACAATTTGGATGAGTAGCTAGGACTGAAGAGATGTGTAGAATCTGGGTCTCTGGGGAAAAAAAAAAAAAAATACTCAGAAACTCATCAGTCTTTCCATCTTCCCCTCCTACTAAAAAGGGCCTCGTGCTGTCCTGGGACACGGGATGTGGCCACTGAGAGTAAAAAAACAGGTCATGAATCCTAAGGAAGTCAGCATAAAACTTCACAAGTTCTCCACTAAAAGCCATTTGATTAAAAAGTCAAAAGTCACTAAAGGAGAAGTATTTATGATCTAGTTCTGCAATGAAAGATGTGAAGCCAGGTCAGGTACAAAGAAAGATATTAGAAGGTATTTTTCTTTCCCATCATCAAATTATTCCTGGTGTTCAGTAGTAAATAATATACTATGGTAAGGAGCTGTACACAGAATAGAGATACAGGAACAAAAAGCAGATTACACTTTTGTTATGTTCAAATCTAATCGACAGAAGAGCAATGGTAGCCATTTCTCCAGTATTTCATAACTTTTTGAGAAGCAGAACTAATGAAGTTTTCTGGAATCAATAGTGGCACTCAAAAGCACTGGTCCATTTGGGGCATGTTTTTCACACTAACCATGGTAACAGTGTCAAGTGTTTCTGTTAATATAACTCCATGTCACTTGCTATACCATGTAATATTTAATAACCTTTCACAAACATACAATTGCTTTTTAAACTCAGCAGGTGATTTGTGGAATTGTTTGATTGTATCCCTTGGAGCCGGCCTGTCATACCAGCCTAGTTCTTTGCCATTTTCAATAGCACAGGAAGAAACGAACTGTATAAATAGATGGCAAGTGTTCACACAATGCCCAGGCAGTAAACCTAGTGGGATTTCACAGTAAACTGATGCTCAGAAAGTGCAATAATATAAATGACCAATTCATAGCCTTAGTAACAGCTGTAGGTTAGCAAAAGGTCTTATGATTGTCAGTTAGTGTCTCATTTTAAGCACTAGATCATTTCCTGATGTTTTTTCCCTGATTGATTCAATGGCTTTATCAGTTTTTAGCGACAATATTTGATTTCTACATCCTTTTGAAAGTGTCAATATAAAATCAGAAGCTTTTTGTAAGACTTGGTTGTCATCCCTCATTCCTTCTTTTCATCTGTGACTGTTTATTTATTGAATTTATTCCACCTACCCTCCAGCTATTAGCTATATATTGTCTCCATAGCAATCCCTCTCTTCTCCTCAGTACAGAAGCAAAATAAGAGGTTTGGTAATTGTGATTTTAGATGCAAGGTGCCATTTGAATGTTTTCATGAGTGCAAACAGCAGGGGATGTGGCATTTCTGACACCTTATGATAACATCACTGTGTGAATTCTTTTTTCCATATTCATGTTTCATCAACCATTTGGAAATTCTCATTTTATTTGACTTAGTTTAACAGTGGTTCTGCTCATATTTTATAAATATTAACAATATCAACTTAATAATACAATGTTCCTCTCTTCAGGCTGCATTCCTTGTGCAATTTTACATTTACACCACATGTCTTAAGACTTTATGAATTATCTTTCCCATAATGCAAGGGGAAAACACTTGATTAACAGATGAATAGGAGTCTTCCACCCCAAAACGCATGTCACATCCTTGCTATAATTTTGGCTTTTTTACAACAAACCTGGTATTGTTGATATGAAGGAGGTCCGCTTAGAAATTTTCTCTCCAGAAATGACAACACTTAGTACATATCTTTTTCCCTTGAACAACTCACAACTAACCCCATACTTATGAGAAAGAATACATTCTCTTTGTGCATATGTGTTAAGAACCTTATCCCAGGGATTATATATTCCGCTTCCACCTTCAAACAGTCTTTATATCATGACAAAAATGGCACACAACTTTTATAGCTTATTATAACAGAGTAAGCTGAGTAACATATACATTTACTACTGACTTCAACATTGATAGATAACAGCTGAAATACATTATTTAACCATGAAGGCAGTTGTTATTATTATTATTATTTATTATTTGTAGAGTGAATTAAGTGTGGGTGGCTCTTTGAAACACAGGAAGCTTTAGGCTGTACCTTGGATAGCTTGCAGTCTGGAATGAGCTTTAGCTGTGTAGATACTATGGCAGCAGGAGCAGAAATGTTTATATGCAACAGTGGTAAGGAGCATCTAAGGTTTTAATATGGGAAAAGCAAACTATACCCTACCCCCTCCCCCCCCCAAAAAAAAAAAAAAAAATAAAAAAAAAAAAAAAAAAAGACAGCGAAGTGTAACGTTTTCCAACCAGAAAGAACTACCGAGGAAGCTTAATTAGAGACTATGAGCCAAAGTGAAGTTCAGTCAGCATCGTAAGACCTACTTTTAAAAAATACAGCAAAGAGTACTGTGTTATTAAACACTATAATTATTTCTCTAAATCTATAGAGTTTTGTACACTCAAACTAAATTAAATGGAATATTTACTTATAAGCTCATACTTTCTTTGCTTTGAGGTAAATAAAGCCCATTATCAGATATTCTGAAGCTAGAACATTTGCTGAATTTGCTAGAACATTTGCTGAATTTCACTTAAATTATTTAAATGCTCATTATAAATTCAGTGGGATTAAGATAAGGGTCCAAATGAGATTTTGTTATCTTCTCTGTTGAAAAGTACTAAAGTACTAAAAGTACTAAAGTACTACCAATTTTTATGTTTTTGCTATATTGTGGTTGGGGAGGTCTTTATCATTCAATGAGTATATTAAACAAACTTAAAGAATGAATTATTAATCTGTAAGGTTCCTGTCTGATTATTTATTGTCAAACAGTCATTGATTGCTTTATGACTTCTTTGTCTGTTTTTGGCAATGAACTGATTCAAAAGCACTTTCATAACAAACACATTTCCTGCTATCAGGGACCTGTCACTCCACAACTCTGCACCTATATGAGGAGATGATAAGCTTCTTCAGCTAAGGACCAGATACCAGGATTCTGCAAGAAGATGTAGCTCATTTATTGGTGTTCTCACCCTAGCAGTCTCTCCATACAAGAGCCCAAAAGGACGGAATGCACCTGGAAGAGCAGAGCATTTGGAAGCAAGCCACCTTTAACAAGAAGATTTAACTATCATTTATCTTTGCTGTTATTTAACAGTAAGAAAGGTTCCATATAAAGCTTAAATCTCCTGTGTACTTACTGTGTTAAGAGATATAAGTATTTTGGGATAAATCTCAGCTTATTTTTATTAGGCTTAGGAAAAACAGACAAACAAACAAACAAGCAATAACAACAACAACAACAACAAAAAATAGCAGCCTCAAGAGATCAATGAGTATCAAATTCAGGAAAACCGTGCTGGTAACAGACACTGGTGGAAAAATTAAGTTATAAAAAACATTTCTTATTAAGCAATACCTGTTCAGTGTTCAGTATTGTTTTGAAAGATATTTATATTTTACTGTTCCCAGACTGAGTTTTTTGTATACTTGTTCCACATATTGACAGCATAAATCTTGGCAAAAAGAAATAGTAACCAAAACTAGCTATCAACAGACTGCATGACTGCCTTTTTCATTATTCAAGCATTAAAAAAAAAAAAAAAAAAAAAAAAAAAAACTTCACGATAAAATTAACAACTATAATTTAGTTTATACATATTAAATACAGGAATCTGAGGGCAGGAAAACCTTATTCTTAACAGAACTTACAATTAATTTATTAATAACACTACTATTTGTGGATATATAAATGTTTAAAGAAAAAATCAGAGTGAATAATATTGTCTTTAGTCACACAAAATCAAGATACTAATATTTGTAACACTGATTTGTATAAACGAACCATTTACTAGCCTCAGTTACTAAAAATAAGTTTCCTTGTTGATGTGTTTTAACATGTCTGTCCACAACAATATTTGTTAATATCTATTGGGAAACATAAGGGGCCTATTATTCTCAAAGAAGGAATACCACAAAAGGATCATTCATCTGAAATGATGGCATATCAGCAATTAACATTTTTGTTCTTATCTTGGAAGTGAAAGAGCGAATGTAAAGAAAGACAGTGAAAAATAATAGCAAAGTTAGCAAGCAGGCTTGTGACACAGCTCCCCTGTAGCAGATTAAAAAATATGTATCTGTTTGTAAAGCCTTTGCCTTTTACAGTATAAATTCAGTTCAGTGAAATGCCACACGTAGTTTAAGATCTTATTACCATTTGGAGTAGAGAAAATTCACACTGCTGCGATGAGGTGTTTACTGATGCAAGTGTATTTTTTCAGATAGATTGTTGAAGTTTTTCAGTGAAATTACTGCTTTAGCTTAAAGAAGAACAAATAAGCATTAACGTAAAGTACTAAGCAACAATTTTGCAGTTGAAAAAGCACAAAAAAAAAAGCAGAGGTGGCAGCATGCTAGCACAGAGCCAAATAATTTGGATTAGTGAATTCTGGAATTCAGTTCTGTATCTAAGCTATTTTAGAGGCACAGTAAAATATTTCTCAATAAAAATATGCATATTCTGTATGGATCAATAGCATGTCTTATCACCAATCTGCCAATTCATTAAACATTTACAATGCATTGCTGGTTTTTTTAAACAAACAGGTGTCAAAGTTTGAAGAAGTCCCAGATTCATACTTCAGCCTAATGCAATCTTCTTATTAGTATTTAGCTTTCAGACTGAAATAAGGATTTCTAAATTTGAACATTAGAAAAGTAGATGAATTAGAAAATTGATCAGCATACTGAAAATAAAAGATTTTTTTTTTGTCATTGTTTTTGTTTTTTGTTTCAACTCAGCTAAATATGATTCTCATTTTGCACAATGCTGAACATTTTTGTGTTCCCATCTACATTATATAACTGTCAAAGCCTGTCTTGGCCTTGGATCATATTGAAAGCAACTATTGTACAGTGGGTCAGTTGCCATTTTTATGTAATTTTCAGAAAATGTCCTAGTCCTCATTTAAATGACTCTATGATACAAAATTTCTCCCAGCATTCAATCAGGCTTTTGTATTGCTTTGAATAGGCCCCATTAAAAAGCAAAAATATATGAATAGAGATACCCCACTCCCTGCTTCAACCCACTAGAAACTGTAATATTATTGTGAATAAACATTACGTATACACATATATAAAGAGGGAGTTAATATGAAAAAGTACAGTACGAAAAATAACATTTATATTCTGGTAGTCTAGGCTGGTGTGGCCATGGCAGTACTGCAACACTTGTTCCTAAGAAAAGTGAAATCTTTGCATAATACCTTTACTGTTCCTCATCCCTGAAATCTAGGTTGTTTGGTCTCTTATTATGGCTTTAAATAGGGCTTAGCAGACTATGAATGTTTATTTCAAAGTGTGGACACTACTAGAGGCAGATACTCAGACACAGACCTTTCAAACTGTGCTGAGGACCCAGTTAGCCAATTCTGCAATCTAAGCATGGCACTGCTCACAAGCCCTCCTTGAAGCACAGTAATGCAAAGAATTTTTTTTTTGATTTTTTTTTTTTTTTTTTTCCCATGGCTCTGTCAATCCAGAAATCACCATGCTTTTGAGCACTGCACACTGTGGGCATTCCCTGAATAAAATCAAAGCACTGGTATTGCTGGTCATGGTGTCCTTTGTCTCTGTAACCTCCACAGTCAGGTCACATTTTCTCATCAGGTGTTCACCCATGATGACATAACTGGAAAGTGCTATCTGTCTCCCCAGTTCTCACTGTCATATTTACCCATTACCTTATTAGCATCTTTGGACATCAGATCAGAGACTGTAGAGTTGCCCTACTCTGCACAAAAATATAGCTGCAGTATTTTTTAATGCCAATGCCAGCCTCTGTTCTCTGTCAGTCACTGACATTTGAAACTTTAGTAAGAATTGAAATTCAGGAGCCAGATCCAGTTAAAGGCTTGGTAAACAGCCCTGTATTTTGTGTTCACATACCCATTCTTCTTTTTCAACTGCTTTTAGGTGGCTTTTAACCAATAATGTAAATCAGGCTTTGAACTATAACTGTAAAACCCAGCAGCTGTTAAGCTAGTAACAGGCTTAGGAGGAGCTCAAAGGAAAGATGAAAGTTGCTGGGGACCTCCACCATGTTTCATCATGAATAAAAAAAGTCCCTTTTATTGAAATCACAGATTTCTGTATCACAGCTATCTGTAGCAAGTCACACAACTTTAGTTTAACTAAGGGACCATTGTGTTGTACCAGGAGTCAGCTTCCCGTATGGGATCTTTCTGAAGATCACATTGAGGCAATTTGTAGTCTCTAATAAGAAGATTTGCTACAGCTCATTTCTAAACTGTTTTATCATGGATATGCTGACATTAAGGGTTTATTAAAAAAAATAAATAAATAAATACAGTACCTAGTTTGATGTTCCATATATCACTTACCCTTAAATTGTATACTTGTCATTTGAGATAACTAAGTTTCAATGGCCTCCTCAGTGCATTGCCTGGTATGAGAGGACTGCTCTGAATCCGTGGCGTCCCCTCTGTAAAATACAGCTGGATGATGCCTTCTGAAGGGGCTCTCCAAGGCACAGCGAGGCACAGGGCAGCCAGCTCCTTCTGTTGCCTCTCAAATTCCTTAACCTTTTTATTAGAGAATTCCCCCCCAGTCATTTTTATGACTATTTTTACATTTGACTATTTTTACACTGACTGGATTTTCAGATTCCTTTTTTGGTAGGTCCACACTAGCTCTTTACTCAGTATTTCATTGTCAGTCTAACCAAAACTTCAAGAAGAGGTAAAACATCTGTTCATAAACTCATTGTTTAGTCATGTAAATATCATATATATATATATATATCTACTTTTTTTGTTTGTTTGTTTCTTTGTTTTGTTTTTGTTTTCTTTCCCTCAGTTGCATACTTTTCATTAGTTTCTGATCTACTCTAAACTCAGTCTTTCCTGGACATATAACATACCATAACACAATGAATGCTACCTTATATTCTTAAACATAAAGTTTTGTGTATGGCTGGATTAAAGCTTATCTTCTCACAACTGGTCCAGCATTATTATTATTATCTAGGTCATTCTATACAGCTGCCCTAGACTCATTATTAGTTAATGTTTTGCCAGTCTGTGTGTCATGTGGCAAGCTTTATCAGATATGGTATGACACTGAATTGAAAGATACCAAGCACACTCTTGAACAGAACAAAAATTAGTCCTGGTCTCTACAGAACCCTTCTACAAATCCTATACAACAGTGAGAATCTGGACATAATATTTATATAAATGTCATGGATGACAAAAATACTTATCTATATAAAGGCTATATTATATATATATATATAATCTGTCAGCTCACTTCTTCTAAATATCTCTAAGGTCTGAATCATGGATAAGGCATATTGCTGCAATTTCAATTTGAATGTCATGGAATACTTCCTCAAAAACCTTACAGATTTAAAATATATATATATATATACATAAAAATAAAATGCAGTAAAATGTTGATTGTAATTGGTTTTATTCCTAATTTTTTGTTCATAAGAAAGTGAATTATGTATGTCTTCTGTTATTTTGTCCAGGATGTTTTCAGGCTAACTAGCTTACAACACTGGGGCTATCCTGGTCCTACTGAGCTGATATCTCAGACATTCATGAGCTGCCACTGTTTCATAAATAGCTGATAGTGGGTCTGAGTATGTTGGGAAATGATCAGAAAAGTGCAGCACATAGCCTCAGGTGTTGACATTGGTAATTAAGCTTCTCAAATTAGAAAATAGCAAAACCTATTTAGTCCCTACTCTTTTAGTGTTTTAATGTTAATATCAGATTTATTTCTTATATTATTTCCCTATGTATGAAATAATCGCTACTTTTTAGTATAACTAAAAAGGTACTACTAATAAGTACTTACTAGTACTATTTATTGCACTAATATATAGTACAATACCATCAGATTCAGTTCTGTAGGAACAGAAATTTGTAGAGATGTACTGTTCATACATTAATTCAACTTGGTTCAGAATCTCTCCTGAAGTACAGAAGCAAACTATAGCCCAAACACATGCCTATTTTTTCTATCAAATCAAGTGTTGTGATGGGACTTCTTTTAGTTTGCTCCAATATATAAAGGAAGCTTAGATAAGTGATAGAGAAGGCTTCCTTGTGCTGAAGGAAACCCACCAAATGGGTCAATTTAGAACTTAAAATTATGAGAACGAGACTTTGCTTGTTTGTTTTTGTTTTAGGGTGTGCACGTGTGTAAAAATACAGTTTGCGGATTCCAAAACATTTTGCACACTGTATCTGGTTTCAGTCCTAGACAAAGTTCAGGGGAACGCTGCCCATTGCTGGCAAGCCTGATCTGAAAGCAGAGCCCCAGGCTACAGCCCAGCCCTGGGAGACCAGGATGTGCTGAGAGGCTCCGGAGGTGGAAACTTGCGAATTGCCAAGCTGACATTTGCAGCTATTCCCTGAGACAGCAATTCTTATCCATTAGCCAAGGAGCTGCTAAGAATTGTAATGGTTTCTTTCCTGAAATCCTTTGAGCTGTGAACCCTGAAAGCCTGATAAGGAGCACTGCAAGCCCAAAGCCCCAGCAAGTGACTTTTCTGCAGCCCTGCACTGCCCCCGGGAAGGGCAGCTGCTCAGTTACATCATAAAGAATAATATCACGGCAGCATTTAAACCTCAGATGATTGTCGCATCTTTTTTTTTTTTTTTTTTTTTTTTTTTTTTCTTCCCAAGGCTTTCTCTTCTGCAGCTGATGACCCACTCTGCTGCTGGAACGTACTTGCTTGGGCCTCCCCTCGGGACCAGCTCCTGCAGCCTGCTCCAGCTGCAGCTCACTGCTCGCTCTGGCCTCACAGCTCTCCTCCGGCCCCTCAGACCCTTTCCCATCTTTACAGCCATCTAGATCTTCTGACCGTGATTCCTGTTTGCAATTTGGTCCTCCTGATTTAGGGGATAGTTTGAGTTCTGACTCCCTTATTCAAGTTTCTGCTTTTTTAACCCCCTAAGTGCCTTGTGGATCGCTTTGCGCTGACGACCCAGTCTGTCTGACCTAGGACAGACTTTTGTTCCAGGGCTGATCAGTAGGGCAATGGTCATCCTGCACACAGCTTGAGTGTCCTGCAGTAACAAACAGTACTCAGTCCTTCCTGTTTAAATTCCTAATAGCTCTTTCTCATATAAAAATATTTCCTGTTTTTGTTCCCTTAGATACTTCCATCAATACGTAGTCTTCTTAATTTGGGTGCCTCAAATTCTTTCAGCAGAGGCTCACAACTCAGTTTTATAGTTCTGCTTCAATTAGGGAAGTATCTGGGTCTTCCAAATGCCTCTCATGAGGGAAGCCGAAAGTAGCATCTATTTTCCAGCAAATAAAGCCTAGATACTGGCCCAAACTCAACGTGACGGAATAATCTGTGTAGAATAGTTTGTTAGATTATTCCATCAAATGATCTCATGTCACAGACGAGGAAGAATTATTTTTGCATACCAGGGGAGGGAAGATACTATTCTGCTAAGCAAGGCCTTTATTTCTAGATTTTTTTAACACTTTATTCAACACTATGGAAAACAAAGTTAGCAACCAAATTTTACCTATATTGATGACAACATTCTTCTTTCACTAGAGTGGATCCAGGCTTTGGAATGTTGACAGTGTTTGGGTAATATATGTTAATATATTTTGTCCACTGCTAGCCATAGCATTTTTAAAAACAAAATATTACTAAAAAAAATCTTATTTTGGAAATAGATTTTATTCCTCTTTCAACATTACATTTTTATGTTTGTGTTGATTGATTTTATTCTCTTAACATGCTTGATTCTGCAAATTTTATTCTTGAAAAAAAATCCTCAGCCATAAACCTACTATATTTTGTTTTGCCATTTTTATGTGTGAAATTTAAATGATGGAAAAGACAACGGATCAACAAAATGCTCCAACAGAAAACTTCTTAGCTTTCAAAGGGATGAATACATTCAAAATATAATTTATAATACCAGACACCATTAGGTATAATGTATAATTCAGCTAAACACCATAATGGTATTCAATTCATGATGAACATTAAAAATTAATAACTTTGCAACCATTGATTTTCTGTATTCTGCACATATTGAAAAAAGTGAACCAGTTACTTGAAAATAAGTAGCAGTTCATTATTACTATCAGGTTTAAGGACATTAAATATGTAAACAAACAAAATAATTAATAGCATAATCCACACAACTTGGACTAATATGATATTAACACAAAAGTGCCAAGGGAAACAAAGGAACACTGAAATGTAACCCACTAAGGGGTGAGTTTGCTTGTAACTGCTCAGAAGGTGAAGGAAGAAGTATTAGAAACCTTTATTTCCTCTAATGAGGCTAGTAGGTGTTTTGCTCTGGGTAATAATTTCATATGAATAAACAACATGCAACCTATCTTGCCACAGAATGTCCTGCATACTTATTTGCATCTCTGTCATGATGGGAAGTCATTTTCTTTTCTTTT
>CM021765.1:11223929-11280186 GCA_011076525.1 Nettapus auritus | reverse complement strand
TTTAATTTTATATTTTTCTTTATTTTTCTCTTTTTTCTTTATTTTTAATCCTTATTTATTTATTTTATATATATATATATATTTTCCCGTCCTACTCGTAAACGTGCCAGGTGAACGCTTCCGTGCGCTGTAGCGAGGGAGGGGGGGAAGGAGATCGACGTCGCCCCCCTCCCCCCTTTTTTCTTTTTCCTCTTTTTTTTTTTTTTTTTTTTTTTTTTTCAAATTTCCTCATCGAAATCGAGCAGCAGCAGCAGCAGCCCCCATCCCAAAATGGGCTGCACGCTGAGCGCCGAGGACAAGGCGGCGGTGGAGAGGAGCAAGATGATCGACAGGAACCTGCGGGAGGACGGCGAGAAGGCGGCCCGGGAGGTGAAGCTGCTCCTCCTGGGTAAGGGCAGGGCGGGGAGCGGCCCCCCTCCCCTTTGTTATAGGGTTTGTGGGGTGGGGGCACCCCTTTAGGGACCCCCCCATGGACCTGAGGTGGGCGAGGACCCCTCGAGGCAGCGCCCTCCCCCCTCCGAGGGATGCCCCCGGTGGCGCTTTGGAGTGGGGGGAGAAGGTTCAGGGCTGGTTGTTTGCTCAGAGGAGGCCCTAAATCCGCCACAAAGGGGCTAACTGCTTAAATTCGGGCCGGGGGCTCCGTGTGTATCAGCTGGGAGGGGTTCAGAAGGCTGTGGGGTGGGCGCCGTTTGGTCTGGACGCTTCTTGAAGACCTTACCTAGCGTTAAGGAGGAGGAAGGCAAGGCGCCCTGCAACTTCTTGCATCCTTCTGGGAGTTGTTTATGCTGCTGGAACCCGACAACGTAAAGTAAAACCTTAATGGGGGTTATAAAACGTGTAAAGTAGCATATCGCGTTATATACCATCGTGTGTGTTGGGGTTTTGCTCATCTGTACTTGGAGCTACTTGTTTTGTGTGTTTTGACTGATACCGTGATGTGGAGAGCTAGAAGTAAGATTGCTTCCTAAAATTGGTGTAAAAGAAACAAGGAAGCAAGGTTTAATTAGGAATATCTTTGTGCAGGACCCAGACTGTTGTACAACTCGTGGTTGTCTGAGTGCTGCAAGAGTTGTATTGTACTGATGTTATAAGGAGTCCTGCGCGATGTGCTTTATGGTTAAACCAGACTGGGTCCTTCTAGCCTGGAGATAAAAAGCTGTGGAGTTTCTGCCCTTTTTTTTTTTTTTTTTTTTTTTTTTTTAAATGGTGCCCTTTTCCTCTTGAATCTACAGTTTTCTTAAAGTACTACTCAATTTCTTACTCCTCTTGAAACTTATTTTCCTACAGTGGTCTATTACTACCAATGCCACATACTACAGCTCTGAAATAACTTTTTTTTTTTTTTTTTTTTTTTTCTTCTGTTGCAAACTTCTAAAATAGCCCCAGACAGGTACAGGAAACTGAAGCATTTTCATGTGTATATGCAGAGGCAAGGCAAGCCTAGTCTGGGAAAAGCAAGCATCCTAAAATGTACATATAGTTCTAAAATCTCGCTTATGAGGGAAACAAAGCTTTTCTCTCCAGTTTGCTTTCCAGGGTTAAGCTGTTGGTTGGTACTGTGCTTCGTGCTGTGCAACTTTGGAAGCCTCAGACTGTTGCATGGAGAGATTGTTGTTCTCTGATCAGTAGTAGTACTGCAGAAAATGTCTTGAAGGTGCCAAAGTAATTATTTGTATGTGCTCTGGCAAGGCATTTAAAATGCTTTTCAGATTTTCACTGTTCTGTTTAGAACTTTAAGGATGTGCAGTTTGGTAGTCATTAAAATGTTCTGTGGATGTGGATAAAGTCTCTTTTTATAGGAAGATGCTTTAAATTTGAGAATTAATTTTGTAAACATTTTTAGTAGTTTAATGTTCTTGTATAAAGTTATGGTTTTGTTTTCTAAAATCTTTCTGATACAGAAAAGCTTTTGAGGAAGTTTTTTTTTCTTTTTTTTTTTTTTTCCAGAATCTCAGAAAATGATAGGATATGAGTCAAATGCATGCATTTCCTAGTAGTACAGCTCAGTTGGTATAATGTTTCCCCCTTCCCTATTAAAATGAGGCGTGAAAACTAACAGGTTAACTTCTAGAACCAGTATTCAAATCATTTTTAAACACAAAATTCCATAAATGTTTACTGAACTCAGAGTGAGGTTTTGTGTATACACCCATGGATACGTCTGTGTTTCAGTTTTCTTGGAATGATAGTTTTCCTGTTAAATTTCCTTGCAGCTGTGTCAGATGTCTTAAATGTTATGCAAATGCTTTATGTGATGGCAAAACTATTTTAAGTTACTTCCACTAGAGTCAGTCTCTTCTCACCACTCACTTTCCGAATTGCTTGCTCTGCCCATATGTCATAGTTGATCATCTACTCGGTTGTATTCCTGCATCTATTTATGGGCTTGTTCTGCTAAAAAGATACCGGAATAAAAGGAAAAGTACCAGTTGTGGTCTGCTGGCAGGAAAATACGTGGTGCAAGAAGCATCTAAAATACCTTACTTATGTAGAAAAAGAATGTGTAGCTATAAACCTATTGGCCCAAGGAGAAGTTTTACTCCAGCATCTGAAAAGCTGTATTTTTGTGTGGTGATTAGAGAATCCTACTGAGACTTGAATTAGTATGTTCAACTGGAAGTTATGTTTATAGTTATAATCTGTCTATTTCTGACATATAATGGAATAAAACTAAATTTAGAAGCTTTTCTAAAGGTTTATCTAAAATTTCAGTGGTTTGAGAGAGGCATGACATTGCTGTGCAGAAACTGAGTTTGTGAATAATATCACTGATCTACGTTAGAATTATATTTTGTTGTCTTGTCTCTAGGAAGAAGCAGCCAGACTTACTCTGTTCAAAGTACTATTGCTTTGGATTATCTAACTTCTTTCATCATGTCTATAAATTGGTTCCTCATTTAGTACAAACTCGACTGTAGGTCATGCATCAGTTCTTGGAATAAAAATACTGATTTTGAAACACTATCCACGTAAAATAATATTGTAACCTTGTAATTCTGTGAGCTTTAATGTGATATGCTAACAGCAGGAGAACCTTTTTTGTAAAATTTGAGAGTCATCCTCGTTATTATAAGTTGAACATGAGCACATAATTTGTAAGCCAGCTGGCAAATGTGTTTGTACATGGGGCTTGGTGATTTTATTTTACTTTTAAATCATTAAATAAACAAGCTTGTTTCATTTAAATTCATCTTGGATCAATGTATCTCCTATTCATGATGAAGAAACTTACATTTTTAGGCTTCCCATGAAATTTAAGTGCAGTCTAATATGTTGTCCACTGCTAAAAATTTAATATACAAAGCACTTTTTCTTAAGCACTTAACCTGTTTCCTGATTGAAGTAGTATTTAGTTTTATTGTGTTTTTGTTGTTGTAGTTTCTTACAGATAAACTTATATATACTGCTCTTCAAAGAAGTAGTTCACACTAGGTGTATCTTCTGTCTTGGCTGGCTTCCAAGGAATAGTGGCAATTGAACCATGTTCTTCCTGTCTTCTGATTCCCCATCTTTCCAACTCTTGGTGTTCAAAAGGGAAAAAAAAAAAAAAAGCCTACAATGATGCTTGCAGAACAAATGTAATTCTACTCATGTTAGGAGATGGTGGCTCTCTGTGACTGGTCTGTGTGCTGCATTAATATACATGTGATCCAGATCAGGTGTGGATTTGCAAGTGCATTTCTGTTGAATTAGCCAGAGCACATAAGACTGAATTTATGCCAATTGCAGGAGAACAGGCAGTGCCTCATTTAGAAGAAAGCTTTCTGGTATGAGGTTAACTCATCAAGTTTTATGAATACATTCAAACTGGCAGTATGAGTTTATAGGATTAGCACATCTGATTTGTGGATTATCACGTTTCTCGCCTAATACAGCAAATCAAGTGTTCAGGCTCACTGAAGAAGGCATTCAGGAAGGTATATCTTGCACATTCTTTTGGGGTGGATCCTGGGGACCAGGAAGTCACGGATCACATTTGACAGCTGCGGTTCTTTGTCCTCTTTCTGGTTAATCATGCGTCTAGATTTTAGTTCATCAGACGCTTCTGTATGGGTGACCAGCACAGCTACTTCTCCATTCCTGAACAGATACTCGTGATTCACGCTGGAACAATGTTGTCATGTTCTTAACCTATTTTTCAGTTTAAGGCAGAGTACTGCTCTTAATCCTTTTAACTGCAGTTCTCCCTGTTGCTTAAGGCATTAACTAGAATTACATTCAGTTCTAAACCTTCACATCTCAAGCATTTTTTCTAGCTGCTTTTCTTTTGTTCCAGACCTGCATATCTCTGCTTAGTCAATTGACTCCCACTGCATACTCATCTTGCCAGCAGCAGCATCCTCACAGTCTTTGCTTTCCTCCAGACCTGGCTGCACCATGGGGAAGAAAAATGTGCTTTTTGTACCATTCCTTTTCTTGTCTTTCCTCTGGTGTATTCTTTCTCCACATGTGAAAGCTTAAAAGAATTTAGAAGTCTAAATTTACAGAAGCTCTCAAGCCTTATTCTCACAAACATATATTGCACCTTTCAGAGGTGTTGACTGCATCTTTATTAATTTATGCCAACTTTGATTGTACTGGCCTAAAACGTTCCTGACAATATCTCCTGTCTTACCTTCAAAGGCAGCTATCTATAAGATATTTACGAAGGATACCTTGGTAAGTTGTTACTGTTACTTTTTGTTTAAAATGGAATGCTTCAAATAGAAGGGATCTACAAAGATCATCAAGTCCAACTGTCTAGTCAAAAAAAAACTGAAGTTAGAGCATCTTGTTACCCAAATACCTCTTGAATGCTGGCAGGAATGGGGCATCAGCCACCTCTCCAGGAAGCCTGTTCCAGTGTTTTACCACGCTCACAGTAAAGAAACTTCCTGATATCTAACCTGTAGCTCCCCTGGCCCAGCTTTGTGCTATTCCCATGTGTCTTAAACTTATTGTAGAGGAGAGATTGGCTTTTCCTTTTTTGCTTCCTCAGGGCATTGCAGAGAGCAAAGAGGTTACCTCTCAGCCTCCTTTTCTACAGGCAAGACAACCCAAGTGTCCTCAGCCTCTCTTCACAGGACATGCCTTCCTGCCCTTTTACCAGCTTTGGGAGAATATATAGTGGAAGAATCGCTTATTTTTGATTGGCTGGCTATGCTCTGTTTAATGAATCCCCCCAAATGCCCTTTGTTCTCTTGGCTTCCAGGGCACACTGATGGCTCATGCTGACCCTGCTGTCACCAGCACCCCTGGTCCCTTCCTGCAGGGCTGCTCCTTAGGCACTCGTCTCCCAGCCTGTGCCTTGTGTCCACCATCACTCTGTCCCAGGTGCAGCACCCAGGATCTAACTTTGACGAATTTCATGCTGTTGCTGATTGCTCAGTGCTCCGATCTATCTAGAGCTCTTTGTAAGGCCTCTTGTCACTCCAGGGAGTCAACAGCAAGTCCTAGATTGGTATCATCAGCAGTCTTGTGAAGAATGCACTCCACTCTTGCATCCAGATCATTGATAACAATATTCAACAGGACTGGCCCTAGAACTGAGCCCTGGGGAACACTGCTAGTGATGGCCCACCACACAGCTGTAGCCCCACTACAGCACTTTGAGCTCTGTTGTGCAGCCAGTTCAATACCCAGCCATCACCCTGTTTATCTCACAGATGGACTGCTTGTCCAAAAGGATGCTGTGAGGGATGGTATCAAAAGCCTTACTGAAATCTAGAAAGATTACATCCACTGCCTTCCATTCAGCCACTAAGTGGGTGGCATTGTCATAGAAGGAGACCAAATTACTAGGGCAGGACTTTCCATTCATGATCTCATGTTGACTATGCCAGATTATAGCTTTGTTCTTTAAGTGCCTTTCAGCATCCCCCAGGACAATCTTCTCCATAACTCTTCCAGGTACTGAATTTAAACTAACAGTTTGTGCCTCCGCTTTTTTCTTTTTTCTTTTTTTTTTTTTTTCCTGACTTTCTGTTATCTAATCTGCTTAGATGTAGGTGCTTTATTGAATTTTAATATGATATGGCTGGACTTCAACATCAGGATGCTCTTTATGTGGATCTTTATATCCGACTTGTAATTAAATAGATGTAATCCTCAAGCCTTAGTACTGAGTATAACAATTTCAAAGGATAAAGCCAAAATTACTAGATTTCTTATAGTGTAATAATTCCCCTTGTTTTTGCGTAAGGAGGCTCAGGCATGTGCAGAAAACACAGCCATTCAGTCGTGTTTGTATAATTGCAGTTTGGGTTTTTATGCTCGTCTCTTTCTATTTTAATGCTAGTGTAATAATTTGCAACATCATAATGTTGGTCTCTGATGTGCATATAGACTTCTTTACTACAATGCAAATTATTTTCACTGGGAAAGTTTCTTTATAAAATCACCATTTATTATTGCATTGTGATTTTAATTCTTTAACATCCTGATGAAAAATTCTTTTCGGTGCATGTTGTTTCAGAAATAGCTAAAGAGAAACCGTACATTTTGTACTATGCCATGATACCAGCAGTGGTGACTGTCCTTTTTTCTCTCTTGATTAAAGGTGTAGTTTATGGACATATATAAAAATCAGTTTAACTTTTGTATCAATCATTAAATATTTCTTGAGGGGAGTTTTAAGAGTTATGCAACAAATATTTCTAGCGTTTATACTTATTTTTCCTTTAGTTGTCTTTCAACTAAAAAAAGCGACAGTTTTTTTTTTTCTTTTTTCTTCTTGGTGTTTTTTCCCCCTCTTGAATCAGAAACCAAAAAAGCTCCAGTAAGGTATTTTAGTAAAGCAGTTCACTCCCAGCATGAACACTGCCTCAAGACAGCATAGATTCTGTATTACGCTACCTTAACTGGTTTCTTTGTACTTTCTCTGGCAGCACAGTTTATTGTACCATCATTGTGCTGATATGACAGCTTACTCCTGTCCTATAGATTCTATTACTGAAATGATCTTACATTGAAGCTCACCCCCTTTTATGAAGAGCCACTTTTAACTAACTGCAGGTTACAGTACAGCTTCTTGCATAGTTGTGTTGGCATAACTTGAACTCTAGCTGTAGAGTTAGGCCATGCTGATTTATGTAATCGTATCCCTGAAGTACCTTGTTCTATTGCTGCTGTATTTTATCCTGTAGTTGTCTTGGTACTCTCAGAAGGAAGAAATGAGTAGTGGGCATATCCTAAAATCTGGGCAAATATATTGAAACCAAGCCATCAGTCTGTTTCAGAGGGCATGCAATTCTGAAGTAAGTTTTGCTGCTGTGTTTGATGGATGTCTGCAGTGTTTGCTGTAATGTGCTTACTGGCAAATGTCAAGGTAGAAAACTGGAAATAGAGAAGAGAGATTTAAGATGTTCTGTTAAGTGTGAAGAATATTTTTCTGCCATGGAAACGCTGCCATAAAGATCTGAACTGACTTGATAATTAGCTATTACAAGGCTTTTTCCAAAATGTGCATAGGAGAGCCTGTATTGATGGAAAACTTGCTATTCTGAGGCTGACTCTTAGTCATTGACCAGCTTTACTGAGCTCAGCTGTTCTATTTATTGCTCTTGTTTGTTCAGTGTCCTACTGTTGTCTCAGGCTTTGTGTAAATTACTGTTTTGTTATTCTCTAAATGGAGTTTGGTTGGCTTCACCTGAGAGATTCTGTATGCAAAAAGAAATATTTAAGCTCCTAGTGTATATAAAGAGTAGTTGGAAAACTTAGGACTTTAAACTTCTGAGAGCATGAAGTACTATGGAAAAAATGTAGAGTTTTTGGAGTGGCTCAACTTTAGAAGCATTTCTGAGCTGAAGGATCGTTAAGATACTGCAATATATTAGAAAACAGAGACAAAATAGCAAACTTTTTTTTTTTTTTTTTTTTTTTTTTTTCTGAGACAATTTTGCCTAATAGGAATGTGTACTTGTGCAATAGGCTGAGGCTGGCAGGGCCCTCTGGGTCCTTCTGGCTCAGCCTCTGATCAAGTGGGATACGTGGAGCAGCCTGCCCAGGACCACATCCAGGAGTCTTCTGAAGATCTTCAAGGAGGAGACCCCACAGTCTGTGGGCAACCAGTGCCAGTGCTCAGTCACCCATGCAGCACAGAAGTGCTTTCTGATGTTCAAATGGAGCCTCCTGTACTCCATTTTGTGACCATTGCTTCTTGTCCTGTCAGTGGGCACCACTGAAAAGAGCCTGACTGTCCTCTTGAGGTGAGGCTCACTGGCCTGTAAAAAGATTTGAACTTACTTATTAAACATGCTTTGTTCTCTTTGTCCATTGAGTTGGTTTGGTAGAAACAGGCAGGACAAAATAAATGAGAATCAGAATGGGAAATGGAGGAATGATGAAATGTCATGCTCTGTCTTCCATGTTTGCATCTCTCTGCTCATAACATAACCTTTTCACAGTGTAGAAGTATTAGAGTTAGGAATTTGAAAGATCTTTCACAGTATTGTGACTTAGCTCTTAGAATTAGCAAAACTGCAGAGCCAGCTTGAAGATCTCTGGAACTGTCTATAGCTTGAATATGTTACAAGAAGTAAAGTATTACGTATCTGTGTACGCTGTCTCAGCAAAACGACCTAAAAATCAGCTAGTGTCACACATACCCACATGGATTATTCCTAGCAGGTCAAGAGAGGTAATCTCTCCTCTCTACTCAGCACTGGTGAGGCCATGCCTGGAGTGCTGTGTCCAGTTCTGGGCCCCCCAGTACAAGAGAGATGTAGGCATACTGGAAAGGGTCCAGTGAAGGACTACAAAGATGACCAAGTGACTAGGGCACCTCTCTTGTGAGGAGAGGCTGAGAGAGCTGGGACTGTTCAGCCGCAGAAGAGGAGACTCAGGGGAATCTCATCAATGTGGATAAATACCTGAAGGGATGGGACAAAGAAAATGGAGCTGGGCTCTTTCCGGTGGTGCCCACTGACAGGACAAGAAGCAATGGACACAAAATGGAGCACAGGAGGTTCCATTTGAACACCAGGAGCGCTTCTGTGCTGTGTGGGTGACTGAGCACTGGCACATGCTGCCCAGAGAGGCTGATGTTTTTAAAAAAATTCTCATAATATCATTCTTTCAATATCTGAACCATTGGGGTACTTCACTTACAGCATATAAAAAACAATTCTTTAAAGAGACTTGTTAACAAGTGTTTATGTTAAACATACCTTAAAGCACATGAACTTTCCTTCCCTGGCTTTAGTAATTGAAGGGCTACTGAACCTCTGAGTAACCCCATTTCTTCTCTATTTTGGTATTAACTTGATAAATCAAATAGAGGTGTTGATGTACATCTGTATGTTTATATGAGCTATGCATTTGTATTGAGAGATGCATGTAAACTGCAGTATTTGATATACCTATAAAAATTGATAGTGAAATTAGAAAATACATTTCATATAACTACTTATTTAAAGGAATCAACATTTGAATATATAGTGCTTCAATCTATGAAATAAACTGTACAGCATTACTTTTTCATATGTGCTTTTTAGAAATTTATTATTACATTGGAAACATGTAATACGCTTAGCAAAGGTACCTGATTACTTTTTTTGGTGAAATGTAACTGTATCTAGGCAACCGAAGTGGACAGGAAGTCCCTACAATCATTGCTCTAAACTGATTGCTTTTAAAGAAGAAATCAATGTACTGTAATGAAAATTCCTGTTGAAACTCTGCAGCAGGTTTATAATTCTCAGTATCTTTTAGAACTTAATATGGTATGGGTTTTGACATGAAAACACTGATCAGAGGCACAGCTGTTGGAGTTAAATGGCAACCTGTACCCCATCGTTCTTTTGCAAGGTTTTTAAAGTAATTTCTCTAATACATCTATCTAACTTTCTTATGTAGATGGAGCTGATGAAATTTGTTTTGCTCATAATATTAATTGTTGTGCATCTTGATGGGGAGGAAATTCTGAATCTCTGTGTTTTTAATAGATTCCAGGAAATCTAATGATGTTCCTGCCTAGTTTCTAAATCCATATTGGAATGCTGGAAATAAGCAGGGTATGATGTATAATAACATAATGACATAAGCAGTTGTGCTAGTCTAAAAACAGTGTTGCTAACACGAGAGAGCTCTTGCAGCATCTGGCTGAATGGTTCTACCATCTCCCTGGCACTTTTGAATGTTTAATTCAGTTTTGTGCTGGTTTAATAGTCAAATTGGCTATCCTGTTTTGACTTAGTTTGCTGCTGGAGTGGTCAATTTAACTGATAATAATAACATAATGGTCTGCTGAGCACCTGGATCAGTAACTGCAGAGTGAGCAACAGAGGTACATGCCTGATGCAAATGGAGCACTGGAAATGAGCAGCAGCTGTTGTAGGGACAAATGCGTATTGAATGAGATTCTTTCAGTTTCTGCATTTATCTGTTACAGTTCACTGTACAATTCAATTAACAATCATGTGAAACAGTGTTTACCTTCTAGGTCCAGTTGCTAGACTTCTTAAGCTCATTCAAAACCCACTTTTATTTTAAAACATTGCTGAGTAGGAGATAGTGCCAGTCTTTTTCAAGAAGTGTGTTGATAAGAGCACTTGATTGGAAAACGGAGGTGTGAGTTTTGGTTTCCTTCCTAGTCTAAGGAGAGTCAAACCTGTTTCCTTATTCTTTTGAATGCCATTCTAACTTCGAGGTTGTAGTCTTGATTAGAAAGAGTCCTTTTCTGCCCAGTGCTTCCTGCAGAAGCCAGATGGTAGTGGGTAAGAACCATAATTACCAGCTCCATGTCCAAACAGTAGAGTACGGAATAATGTACTCTATGTAATATATAGAATAATGGAGATACTAGTCTCCAGTTAAAACAGTAAAGTCGTACCAACACTATACTGGGTACAATGTGAGTGGAGTATTGAAATGTGAGAACAGAACTGGGAGTAAAAGAGACAACTGTCTGGATTACTTACAGATTTTGGTCAATTAAATGTAATTTTGAATTCCCATTCATTTCAGAATCTTCCAGTGATGTACAGTATGAGAGTGACTGCAAGTAGGCTACTAAGTCTCATTTAAGTATTGTCTGCATTTTTGATGCATTAAATATTTCTTCAAGCATTTTGAAAGTGGATTTCTCAGCTGTATGCTGATTCATTTACTGATCCTTGTTAAATCCGGTAGACTCTTAGCAAAACCATTATATGCCTTCTAAAGCTCTTAAAGATGTTAACAAGGATTCCTTCTAATATGCTTTAGTGCCTAAGTGTTTCCTAGCAAATGCTGTCATTTTATCTCATAGATGAGAAGCTACTTAGATTATTTTCTGTCTGCTGTTCTTTTGGTGTTAGAGAACTAACGTTGACAAAAATACTTGTTTGAGGCTAACAAACTGCTATTTATATAGGTATCTTGTTTCTCACTTCTGGTCTTTTTTGGGTGTGACTGCCTGTTCAAATGGGTTGAAATTTGATAAACCGCAAGGCTTTCTCAGTTTTATTTGAGACCAGTTGTTTAATTCAAAGTCTATTTACAAAAAATTGATTTTTATTTCAGTAATTTTAACCAAAAATAATATCCTGCTTGTAGGAAGCTTTGTGTGGAAAAATACATGTGCATGCAGTCTTTATTTCTTCTGATTCAAATACCAATAAGAGTTCTGAACGTGTTTTTGAAAAAGATCAGTCTGGATAGCTAGACCTTTTCATTTAGTGTTTCATTCTATGTTGCTTTTAAGTCCCTACAACTTTTTAGTAGAGCTAGAGACCTGTTGGTAGTGAATTCAGGTTCACAGTCCATGTGTTTATTCTCCTTATTTATATGGATCTCATAGTGCTTAAGCTATACGAGATGAAAACCTCTGTAGACACGGGTGAAGACTAAGAATTTGAGTGAACGAAGATTTATTACACTACTTTTAAAATAATGGGCTGACCATTAGTATAACTGCATTTGCCCTGGTATAAACTTTGACAATACCCATTTATTTCATTTGCAAATGATGCCTTGGTGTCGCATGACAAATAGAGCTTTTTTTTTAAAAAAAAAACAACAAAAAAAAAGAAAAACAGTTCATATTTACATGAGATCTTTCTGTTTTGTTATGAATGTAACCACCTTGCTTTCTGATTTTTCCCAACTGTTTGTATCATTGCACAGTAATCTGAGGTAGCAGGGACAATAGGAACTGTCACAACTGTAGGTATTACAATAGTGTTGTTCTGAATCGCAAGTGGAGCATGAGATGTGAATTCCAGGTTCTTTTGTTATATGTCTCCACCAGAATAACTGGCATAATGTATACCTCTGTAGCAGTTGTGATTTTTTTGTAAAGTTTCTTTGGTTGTGATTAATGATTGTCTGCTTACTAGCAGATGTTCTGTGGTATCTCAGTCACTGAACTTCCCATTTTTGCACAACGTGTTTATAGCTCAGTGAACTGTAAAAGACCATGAAGGCCAACCACACTGTCAAGAAAAAAGGACAGTGTGGACTTCTAGATGTTTAATGATATGTATTAGGCATGCTGTACTCTGCTGGCTGAATTTGACGGTAGCAGTCTTGATTAAAAGAAAGACCAAAGAGGGTGGTCCTTTCTGTTGGAGCACTTGGCATGTAGTGTGGTCATACAATACCCACTCAAACTCACACTCTAGAATATCTTTAATCATATCCTTTCATAACATGACTTCAAACTATATAGTGATTATTGTTTCTGAGCATACCAATATCTACACTCAGAAGATAACCACTTATGCTTTTTAACTAACAAACAAATTAAAGTCTTTAATTTTGAAGAGTAGATCTGCTGTTCCATTAAAAACACCGAATGTCTGGGTTTTGAATTTTTAGGAGACTGACTATTCTTTTAGAAGATAGCATGGAGGCTGGTCTTTGCATTTGAGTAGTCAACTGATAGTCTTGTCAAGCTTCTCTTGGCATTGCTGTGTTAGATAAACTTGGAGCTACAAGTATTTAATCTGTTGGTGGTGTGGCATTTAGTGATCATGTGTGCTGTTTGACAACTGTAGTTTTCATCTCTAAGAATTTATCCATTCTCTTAATTTTTGGCATAATAAAATAAGAGGCTTATTTCAAAACCTTTGATTCTCACTTTGTCATGGTTCTGGTAGTTTGGATATCTCATACCATTTGTGTGAAGCTATGCATAAAATTGTACATAGAAATACATGCTAGGGTATCTGTTTACCACGTGCATCAAATTCTAACAAAAAAAGATGGTTTAATGTCATCTTTGTTGTGAAAAGATGCTAAGCACTATTAGAGGATCTGAAATAGCTGGAAACTTGATTTGTGCTTCTAAAGATAAAGACATGAAAGGAAAGTTACCTTAAAATTTGCAAAATGGAGTGTGTTGTGAATGAATTAATTAGCATTCATTGAGCTCCAGAGGATTATACTGAATATAAAACACATACTTTATTTTGATACTAAACTAATGAATATGGTCTTTATAACTTACATTTTTATAGTAGTAGTAGCCTACATATCTAGGAAAGTTAAGGAAGTTTAAATTATTGGAGGTATTTAGATTATTGGAGATTTGGATAGCATACAGGAAGGTGACATGAGTTACTATGCAATTGCTTCTTGACATAACATTTCATAATATCAATTTTCTTAAATGATGCTTAATATATAGTATAGTGACCATTTTTCTTTGTATTGTTGATTTCAAAGATCCTACTAAACGTGGTACCAAAGGCCTGGGGAAGATATAATCATTTATAATTAGTTCTGTAGAGGCACTTTTTAGAAAAGAGATAGTGGATTGTAGGTTTAAATAGTTATTCTGCTCTAGAAATAAACCAGCATGTGGCTACTGAAACTTTGAGAATTTTCTCAGTTCTTTCATCTGAGTCAGTGTCACAGTTTTAGAATCTGTCACTCTTATGGTTTCAACCAGTGATGTAATCTGGGATTCACACTCCATTACTGCATTGTTAAGTTACTGAAATATTTTCTTCCAGATAACACTCACACAGCTTCATTCTTAATTCATTCAAAATCTGTTGACATATTCAAATTCCAGTAGCAGCAAAAATTTCCAGACTAATGCCACTTCATAAGTATGAGTACCCTTTAAGAGAAAACCTTTGGTTGACTCCACAAAAACAGTTAGGGGGGAAAAGGAGCACAAGCTGTCAGCTGTTGTAGCTGCCACAGAATTAGAAGAAAGCAAGATGGTAGTGGATAAGAAGCTGGCAATAACGAGGGAGGACCAGCAGGAGGGAGAGTCATTCTCCAAAGCCTGAGATGCCCTTACAGAACTGTTTCAACACTCAAATGTCTCTATGCTAACACATGTAATGTGGAATAAACAAGGGGAGTTAGAGATGTATGTACATCTGCAGGGTTATGACCTTGTTGGCATTACAAAGACATGGTGGGGTGGCTCCCATGACTGGAGCATTGGAATGGAAAAGGATACAGGCTCTAGGAAGGACAGGCAGAGGGGAGACAAGGAGGGGGCATTGCCCTCTGTTACTGAGCAGCTGGAGGGCATGGAGCTCTGCCTGGGGATGGATGAGGAGCTGACAGAGAGCTGATGGGCCAGGATTAGAGGTAGGACAGGGATAGATGACATTATAGTGGTGATTGCTACAGGCCACTTGATCAGGAAGACCAAGCAGATGAGGCTTTCGATAGATAGACAGAAGCAGCATAATGTTCACAGGCCCAGGGTGGGGGACTTCAACCACCCTGTTATCTGTTGGAAGGACCTCACAGCAGGGCTGGAAAGCGTTAACAATAACTTCCTTCTCCAAGCAAGCAAGCAAAGAGCCAGTGAGGAGATGTGCGATGTGGGAGCTCATTCTCACCAACAAGGAGGGGCCGGTGGGGAATGTGAAGCTCAAGGGCAGCCTTGGCTGCAGTGACCATGAAATGGTGCAGTTTAGGATCCTCAGGGCAGGAAGGAGGTGACACAGCAAGTTCACTACCCTGGACTTTGTGAGAGCTGACTTGGTACTCTTCAGGGATCTGCTTGATAGAGTACCATGAGACAAAGCCCTGGACAGAAGAGGTGCCCAAGAAAGCTGGTTAATATTCAAGAACAATGCATTACAACAAAGAAGTCAGGCAAAAATGCCAGGAGACCTGCATGGATGAACAAGGAGCTCCTGGACAAACTCAGAACTGGAAAAGGAGGCCTCCAGAGAGTTTAAGCAAGGACGGATAGCCTGAGAAAGATACAGAGACATTGTCTGGGCAGCCAGGGATCAGGGTAGGAAAGCCTGTTAGAATTCAAATTGGCCAGGGATGTCAAGGACAACAAGAAAGGCCTCTATAGTTACCTCAGTGATAAAAGGAAGGCTAAGAAAACTGTGGGCCCTTTCCAAAAGGAAATAGGAGACCTGGTCACCAGGGATATGGAGAAGGCTGAGGTACTAAATGACCTTTTGGCCTCAGTCTACCAACAGGAGCTCCAGCCACATAGCCAAGGCCCCAGAAAGCAAAGGCAGGGACTGGGAGAATGGTGAACTGCCCAGCGTAAGAGAAGATAAGTTTGAGACCAGCTGAGGAACCTGAAAGTGCACAAGTCCATGGGATCTGAGGAGATACATCTGCAGTCCTAAGGGAACTGGTGGACGTAGTTGCTAAGCCACTAGCCATCATACTTGGGAAGTTGTGGCAGTCCAGTGAAGTTCCTGCTGACTGGAAGAGGGGAAACAACCCTGTTTTTAAAAAGGGAAAAAAAAAGACCCAGGGACCAACAGCCTCACCACTGTGCCCTGTGAGATCATGGAGCAGATATTCCTGGAAACTATGTGAAGGCACATGGACCTGAAGGTGTTGGTTGATGAGAAGCTCAATATGAGCCAGCAATGTGTGCTTGCAGCCCAGAAAGCCAACCGCATCCTGAGCTGCATCAACAGAAGTGTGGCCAGCGGGACGAGGGAGGTGATTGTCCTCCTCTGCTCTGCTCTTATGAGACTCCTCCTGAGGCCTTGCATTCAGCTCTGGGGCCCCCAGCATAAGAAGGACGTGGATGTATTAGAATGAGTCCAGAGGAGGGACACGAGGATGCTCAGAGGGCTGGAGCACCTCTCCTGTGGAGACAGGCTGAGCTAGTTGGGGTTGTTCAGCATGGAGAAGAGAAGGCTCTGGGGAGACCTTGCAGTGCAGTACCTAAAGGGGGCCTACAGGAAAGCTGGGGAGGGACTCTGTGTCAGGGAATGTAGTGATAGGAGAAGGGGGAATGGCTTTAAACTAAGAGAGGGTAGATTTAGATTAGGAAGAAATTCGTGTTGGGGGGGGGGTTGGAACTGGTGATCTTTAGGGTTCCTTCTAACCCAAACCATTCTATGATTAAGAAGGGTAACTGTCAGTATGGTTTCAGAAAGGGTGAAGAGGGAGCACATAAACTCCATGGGGAGTACAGAGAGACCAGAGACTATAGTATATTTGTGTAGAGGCTGGTGTGGGAAAATGTTTCAGTTAGTGGTCAGCCTGTCTAGTGGACGTGTAGAAACAAGTTTTCACTGTGTTTTTCTTGTACTAGCTGGCACGTAGGTGTTTTTGAATATAGTAACAATGATTAACAGCTTGAGTTCTAATAGAAGTCTCATTTCTAGTAATGTTTCATGAAGTGATAAATTCAAGAGGTGATATTTGCAAGCTGTCTGGCAACTCTGTGATGTTGTAAGAGGTTACTGTCCCCAAAGCAGAAGCAGCAGAAATCACTGGGCATTCTGCTTGTGCTGTCCTCAGGGACAGCTGAGGAGCAAGCACCATTCACCTTGTATCTGCTACTGTAAAGTGGTAATATCTGGTGGAAGACTGGGTAGGAGAGTTGTGGGGAAAGGGCTTTACAGTGGATTAATCCAAAAAATTAATTATTTAAGATAAACTTTGCCTGTCTATTGAAGTTAGTCTGGTGCAAGTATTCTCCTTTACAGTCTGAAGAGCTGACAAGCATGCATTGAAAGTTTTATATTAATTACTCTTGTCCATACTTGAACTCGTCTCTGGAAACATACAAGACCATTCCACTTGTTTGTAGGTTCTATTCCTTTTCAGGTTGATTTGGTAGTTCAAAGCCAGCCTTGTTCCACTCTTCAGTTTTTATCTAACTCTACCAAGTATTTCTTTCACCCAGATTTATTTTTATGTTACATTGCCAGGAATATCTTTGTGCGATTAGAAATGGTTGCACTTAACAGTTGGTTTCTTCCAAAGAGGGATACTATGTACTTGAAATAGTTTGGACTGCTGTTTATTTTGGTATATGAGTAGTGGCTTCAGTAAGCAATTATCAAGTCCTTCATAAGTTAAAAATGTTACTGTCAAGATCTTAGAATTTAAAACCATTGGTTTCTATGCTTGAGTTCATAAAAGATTTGTTTGTGAAATCTGTAGTTCTTATTATGTGGGCAGTGTGGGGGATAATAAATCATGAGATACTGAGGATAGTTTAAAGTAACATTTTTGCCGACCTGTTATTTATAGTCAAGTTATAAAAATACGTTTTAAAAATATTTTTGAATACAGACATGCTGCATTTAGAAAGTAAATGAGCATTAAACCTGCTTACAGTGATGTTTGGTAAAATTTCACAGTTGTCTTAATATTTTGAGTAAGTTGTTGTGTAATTAGCCTGATAGCAGCTTGGAGAGCCAAACTTAGATTTGAGTTTCTTAGATTTGAGTCTTGGTAGCTGGTAGTCCTAGTCAGTTCATTCAGAATGCTATACATGCAATTGGTCTGTTAAATACTTTTTTTTTTTTTTAAGGACATTTCCACACAAAGAAGCCTATTTTTTTTATTTCCCCCCACTCTGTTTCCAAAGCTGAAAGTTGGCTTCAAAAGAAAAATAACTATTTAGTGTCTATATAGTAGTGTCTATGCAGGAAATGTGGTTCTGTTTCCTATGTTCAGTTGTGTTGATGAAGGTGGACATTGTTTCTACACTGTCAATTTGCATAATGAAGCATAAGGATCTACCTGCTTTCTGGCAAACAGGTATAATAAGAGTACTAGACACAGGTGATGTTATACTGGATTATGTCCATAAAAGCTTTGAAGAAAATTCTGTGCTTTAAATGGGATTTTCATAGGATATGTGTGGCCCTCTGACTTGTCTTACAGAGGAGCTCCTATGATGTATTACAAAGGACACCAAGTGTGTGCGAGAGATGAAAATACCCATCAGTTCCTAAAGCCTTATTTTGTCAAAGTGGAGATGACCTGACAGTTAACTTACTTTCATTCAAAACCAAGCAAACAAACAAAAAAAAACACTATTCTTTCAAGTATGGAACTGATACACTGCTGCTTTTCTAGTCAGAGCAGCACTGCCATCTCTTTTTATCAATCATTTTCTCTTATATTATTACTATTGTAATAATATTTTTATATTACTGTCTGAACAAATAAGGCTCTCAGTGTTAAATTTATTGGCAGTAGTAAAGCTGAAATCAAATATGCCAGTACCAGAAGTGATAAATAGTATCCTTTACTAGATGATTGAGGAATATACATTCAAGTCTGTCTAAATTTGGATAGGGTATCATTGTGACAGTATGGCCATCTCTGACATTTTATGTGCAGCTGTCACATGAAATATTTAATTCTGCTTGCTCCTGTGTAATACTTCCTACAACAGTTCTCATTTTGCTGTACAGAGCACACTGATATAAAGGAAAGGATATTTTATATCAGCACAGCTCTGCATCTATCTGAAAGCCTGGCTGAGCTCTGCTTTCTGGAATGCAAAAATAGTGAATCTCCTTTCAGTATGGGACAGTGAGTATGGTGTCATTTTCTGACATTTTATAAAGGTTATTAGTCAAACTGCAGGCAATTTAGCATGAAGCTTAAAAAAAAAAAAAAAACCACCTCCACCCCCAAGACAAAAACAAGAACAGGGAAAAAGAAAAAAAAAAAAAAAAAAAAACTATTTCTATTTTGCAGTAGATAAAGTAGGAGAGTACATTTTCCAAGAGCTAAATATTAATATTAGGTGCTTTGTAATAAGTTGCTTATTTTTTTCATATATTTATTGTAGGCATTTGTGGTTATGTCTTGTAGTTATGGTCTGTCTTGGGACAAGTGCTGTTTAATGTCTTTATTAGCGACATATACCATGGGTTTGAGTGCACCCTCAGCAAGTTTTCAGATGACACCAAGCTGAGTGGTGCAGTTGATGCAACAGAAAGAAGGGATGCCATCCAAAGCGTCCTGGACAAGCTCGAGAAGTGGGCCCATGTGAACTGCATGATGTTCAACAAGGCCAAGTGCAAGGTGCTGCACCTGGGTCGGGGCAATCCCAGACATGAGGACAGACGGGGAGAAGAACTCAGATAGAGAAGGACTTGGGGGTTCTGGTGGACAGAAAGCTCAACATAAGCCAACAGTGCATGCTTGCAGCCCAGAAGGCCAACTACGTCCTGAGCTGTATCAACAGAGGGGTGGCCAGCAGGGGAGGGAGGTGATTGTGTCCCTCAGCTCTGCTCTCATGAGGCCCCACCTGGAGCCCTGCATCCAGGTCTGGGCCCCCCAGCACAAGAAGGACATGGACCTGTTAGTGTGAGTCCGGAGGAGGGCCATGGAAATGCTCAGAGGGCTGGAGCACCTCTTCCGTGAAGACAGGATGAGAAATCTAAGGCTGTTCAGCCTAAAGAAGAGAAGGCTCCAGGGAGACCTTATTGAAGCTTTTCAATACTTAGAGGGGGCTTATAAAAGAGATGGAGAACAACTTTTACTTGGGCAGATAATGACAGAACAAGGGGAATGTTTTTAAATTTAAAAAGGGAATATTTAGATTGGATGTTAGGAGGAAATTATTTACTCTGAGGGTGGTGAGGCACTGGCACAGGCTGCCCAGAGAAGTTCTGGATGCCCCATCCCTGGAGGTGCTCAAGGCCAGGCTGGATGGGGTTTTGGAAAACGTGGTCTAGTTGGGGGTGTCCCTGCTCTTGGCAGGGGGCTGGAACTAGGTGATCTTTAGGGTCCCTTCTAATCCAACCCATTCTATGTTATTTAAAGGGCTTTTACAAGAATTCTAGGTTTTTGGTACAATTTGGTGTTGACACTGTAGAGAAAGAATCTAATCAACTAAATCAACTTAACTAATCAACTTAAGAAAAACTGAGTAGAAGGCGTGATAAAACAATTTATGATTTTATGACCAGCCCTGTCAGTGAGCTGCTCAGTTAATCAAAATTGGTAAATTTTTAATAGAAAGCATTTCACAAGGTAATGTAATTTAAATGCTGTAGTAACATTTGTCTCCAAAATTTTTCTGGAATACAGAGGTATAAAAGGGAGATTTGCTTTTTTTTCCACATGATCTGAATAGAAATATTAAACCAAAGCAAAATAAAGATCAGTTTTATTCAAGAAATTAAACCATTGACACCTATTTGTGCTGAAGTGCACAATTATTTATAGATTAAGTATTAATTTAGTTTATAAATGCTTCCTATGTCACATTAACACGTAACTTTCATAATTGTATTTTTGCAAGTGTAGTGTTGGTTAAAAGGCCTTGTCTTCTAGTTGGTAGCTATTACGAGTGTTGATGCTGTCATGGTGCCTCCTGGTTCTTGGAAGGTATGCATTGATCTTGCCTACTCCAATAAAACTATTGTTTCTGAATCTGTTGTGTTGTCAAAATGTGTGGTATTTTTCAGCAACTTGTAGAGGTTAGTGTTCATTGTTCTTGCCTACATTTCTGTAAAGTGCTCTTTTCAGAATCTGAGATCTATTGCTACTCAATTAAGAGTAGTATGTTTGTAAAAAAACAGATCTACTTGGACATTAGAGGTGCATATATTTATAGGTCAAATGGGAATGGTTTAAACTAAAAGAGGGAAGATTTAGATTAGATATAAGGAGGAAATCCTTTGCTATGAAGGCAGTCAGTCAATGGACCAGGTTGCTCCGAGAAGCTGTGGATGCATCATCCCTGGAAGTATTCAGTGTTAGGCTGGATGGGGCTTTGGGCAACCTGCTCTGGTGGGAGGTGTCTCTTTCTATGGCAGACGGGTTGGAACTGGGTACTTTTTAAAGTTTTCTTCCAACCCAAACCGTTCTATGATTCTGTAACCTCTTCATCCTTGCCCACCTTCATCCTAGTGACTGGGAGCAGGGGCAGAGTAAGGAAACCTTGATGCTGTCTGTGCATGCACTTTTTAGCAATAGTTAAATGCTGGAGTGTTAGCAACAGTTTTTTAACTGAGAATCTGAAGTACAACACTATCTGGGCTGCTGTCTCCATCCCAGACAGACCCACTACAGCAGCTCTCTTTCATTTCATCAAGAGCTCAGTGCTGACTGTTCAGGTCATTGATCCTGCAGTCATTTTGTGTAAGGCTGTTCACTAACCCATTAACCTCATGCCTGTATTGTTGCATGGGTTATTCTGTGCCATGTGCAGGACTTTGCATTTCAGGGTCCTGAGGTTCAGCTCTAGTTTGTTGATGACCCTCTGAATAACACCCTTGTTCTCTCAACGCTTTGACTACCTCCTGACCTCCAAGACTGATGCTGCCTGCAGACGTCATGCAGGAGCATTCCATCCTAGTTTTAAGGTCATTCATGGACATATTAAATAGTGTTAACCCAGTAGGGTTCTGAGGATTCACTTTTGTAACTGGCTTCCAGTTAGATTTTAAATGATTGATCGATTACTAGCCTTTAGGTTTGGCTGTCTATACAGTTTTCAGACATCTTTACAGTAATATTTACCCAATTTGGTACAAGGTTACTGTGGTAGATGACATTGGAATCCCTACTGGAGACAAAGTAAATAACATCCTTTGGTGTTCTACTTCCACAGAACCAGCTGTTTCCTCATTAAAAAAAAAAAGTTACCAAGTTAGTTGGACAGTTTGCCCTTGATAAATCCTTCCTAGTGTTTCCCAGAAAACTTACTGTCCTCTGTGGATCTGAAAGTGACTTTCAGGAATACTTGCTGTGTCATTAGTGTGAAGAACAAGATGAGGCTGATTGGCTTTATGGTTTCTCAGATTTCCCTTTTTGCCTTTTCATGAATACAGCCTTTACTAGGGACTTGCTTTGGTCACAGTGACCTTTAAAGATGTTAGAGATTCTTTTGGTCATATTGAAATTGGACAAATGGTGATCTGTTTGCATTACAAAAACTTTTCAGAGTTGAGTGATTTTTTTTGTTGTTGTTGTTAAAATGTCTTGATTTTGAAACTTCCAGCTGGAAGCACATTTTGAACTACTGAAGTTCTTTACATTGGTTAGATACTTGAAATGTAGAAACTTACTTTAAATGCCTTGTCACAGATGAGTAGAAGTCTAATGAATTTTCTCACATTTATTTTTCAGGAGCTGGTGAATCAGGGAAAAGCACAATTGTCAAACAAATGAAGTAAGTATGGTAAAATATATTTATAGATTTTTTATTTTTTTTTTACTTGAATGGAGAATTTATTTATTTTCCTTCCATAGGATTATCCATGAAGCTGGTTATTCAGAAGAAGAATGTAAACAGTACAAAGCTGTTGTCTACAGTAACACCATTCAGTCCATTATTGCTATCATTAGAGCAATGGGGAGGTTGAAGATAGACTTCGGTGATCCAACCAGGGCTGTGAGTATTGAAGTACACATGCACATATAAAGTTGAAATATCCATTAATTTTCAGTTTTTGTCCATTGTTATTTCCTTGAAAAAATTTCTTCTGATCTAAAAATCTTTGTAGGTTAGAGGGTTTGATAAAGATGAATGTTGTTTAGTTTTCTCTCACGGCACAATGCTCTACAGAGCAATCAGCTCTTCATTGAATCAGAACACTAATTTGGTTTAGATACAGTTCTCCAAATTGTATCTAAATTTGAAAACACCTGAGTCTTAGGGCTTTTTTGAAAAAAACAATGATCTGTGTAGTCATACTTCTTAGTAGGCAGGTAGGCATCTAGCTGTTCTCTGCACTTCTCTATTGACTTGTAGGCACAGTAGCACCTAAAACATTCCCACCTCTGGACTGGATCCCGTTTAATACTGATTTCTAATGTGCATGACTTTATTGTACTCTAAGTCACAGGCATAACCCTGCTGCTGGTATCCATTCTTTTCATCATACCACATGGATTAGGGATTTTTCCCAAGAAATCAGATCTTTTTCTAGGCTTTCCTGTACATTTTTAATCCAATTTCATCCACTTATTGGAGATGGTCTTCAGAACTGATCCTTTTTGCTTATTATTTTCTCAAATCCTAACCCTGTACTCTTACATGTGGTAAATCTGTTTGTGTCCCTGTCTGGTCAGGAAGACAGATGCTCTAAATCTCTATAAAATGCTTCCTTAATTGTTTTTGCTTGTGCACTGTTTGCAGGAGTCTACTCTGTGCTGAAGTATATCACCAAAGTTCCTAGTCTGAACAGCACCGTAATTTAATTCAGGATTTGTGGCTTTATTTTCTTTACGTAAACATTAATGAGAGAATATGGAATACCAACCAGTGCAGGTTTTGAAGCACAAACTAGCCAGATAGCAGCTATCCTGCAGGAAGGTTGGAGGAAGAAATTTTGCTTTTCATGTATTGAAATAAATATGTAAGGTAGTTGGAGGGATATATTGTCATAATTAAGTTCTTTTCATTGCATTAAGATTGAAATACAGTTGTGGGGGGAGTCTTGAAAAATAAGAAATAGTATGCAAATGCTTCATTCTTGATAAAGTATTGTGTTCAAATCGTATTGATGGCTTAAAAAAGGGTGTGACCTCAATAACCTTGTTTGATGCATTGGGTATGCATGTCACAAAAACAAACGTTATGTGAAGTGGGTATTGAAGTTATAAATGAAATCTTAAGTCTGTTTGGTAGTCATATGTAAATTATTAGACAATTTTCCTTTAAGTCCTCATCATTTTTAGTTTATGTACATATATTAATTCCACCTGAAACCTGCTTAACTGTAAATGTAACTAGTAAAAGCTTTGTGTTGTTTTGTTTTTCCTCTTTAGCATTGTTCTCATGTTTTCTGTTGTACCTTGAGATCAAAGTTTGCCAGGGCGGGAGTGGTATCTTACTGCATATCAGTGCAGTATTTGTTTGATGAAGTCCTATCTGGAGTCTGGCAGTTAACGTTTGGAAAAGGCAGATGCTAGATTCTGTTTTACTAAATACATGTTAAAAGAAAAGAGAGTGAGGAGTGAGTTTAGGTGTGATCAGCTAAAGTAACTAGCAAAATTTTGAAAGCTGTTCTATGTATGGTATCAACTTCAGAGAACGATATAAGTGATAATGCAAACTTTTGTCAGGGATGATTGTGAAGTAACTGTCTATCCCCTAGCACTTAGGCAGGTCTTGGTGATCTGCGTTCTTTTTAAAGAGCAACAGAGCAACACTGCTGTTGAAAAGTCAGTATTAGACTTGAATGGAAGCAGCCTTGTTGCAATATGGTTAAAGGAAATTATCTATCATTGATTAATAATGAAAATAGGACTCAGCTGTTATGTCCTATATCATTTATGGTATCTAGTACTTGCCATGATTAGAAAAGGGATATGGGGGTAACAAATAACACTTCTTATTTTAATGGTTGGGCTTTTAAAAATAGAAAATAATTCTCTTCCTGCTCCTTCTTCCACCCTCACTATTAAAAAAATAAATAAAAAATCCCACAATATTAGAGAATGTAGTGAGCAAATATAGAGCTATTTGAAACAGAGTAAGTTTTGCATGCAAAGTCAGACCATGTCAGGTCTGAAATAACGTTTTAATAGTTGTGACGAGACTGGCTGATGGTTTCCAGTTCCTATCATGTATTGTAATATATCGGCTCGTCCTTCAAGATCTGTGGTTTTTATCAGTTGTAGATCCTTGGCATTTTCATCCACAAACAATATTCAAAACCAGAATTGTCATTCAAGTTTCTTTTATGCGGGCATATTGTTGAAGCTACAGTCAGTGAGATCTGATTATCCTACTCTTTGATCTTTAATGCTCTTTCTTTTAGGCAATTATTAGTTCAATCCACTGAACTCTTATTAGCATTTTTTCTTGTGGATGTACAAGTATTCAGTGTTCTGTTCATCTTTTTTGACAAATGTCCATTTTTATAATTGTAGCTTTCACAAGACCTATGTCTTAGTTACCTGTTGTTTAGATGTATAACTACTTGTTTACACACACAGATAGGTATAAATGCCTTCAAGTCTACCTTGAGTTGACTGAATAAGCTTTTTGTTTCCAGGCTGTGAATATCAGTGTTACTCAATCTATCTGCAAACAATTTCCCTGTTAGCTCTCATAAAACCGTTGACTATTTAAGCCTACAGCAGGCGATCTCTTTAGAATAACCATTACTTTCCATGTTTATCCTGAAAACATTATTCCTCACAGCTTATTGTTTGAACAGCAAAGGTGATAGAAACTATTTTTTCCTACAGATTTGCTTCAGTATCTATAATTCCTGTTCTGAGAGAATAACTTTACATGTTGCATCTTTAATCCTCTTCTTCTTTGAAATGCTATAAATTCCCAGCTGATATACCTAAACCACTCTCTTTTCACCTTCCTCCTTTTTCCTTTCTCATCTGTTCATTTTATTTATTGTTCAAACAGAACATGCTGTGGGTAGTAGTTACAAGCCACAAGTGTGCTGATTTTGCTGGCTGGCACACCTTGGCAATAGATCACATACAAAAGGTAACTACGGTCAAGTAGCTAGTCCCATGAAAATACTAATGTGGATATGTTTTTCTTCTACCCAACTGTTGTCTTCTTTTTCCAATATCTTCCAGATCTAACATTTTTAGTCTCTTTCCTTAGTCAGAATTGGATAAGTTAGACAACTATTCAAATTCTGTTAAAGGAGACTGCTGGATTGATACCCTGTACTCCAATAGCCTCACTTTCAGAGGCAGTCATTATATGAATGCACCAATTGCAGTTTTTCTTATAAACAAACAAACCAAAACATGTGAACAAACAAACAAACAAGAAAACCACTTGATTTCTTGACATGGAGTTACCAAGAAAACTTTGTCTACGTAGAATAGTTAAGTTGATGGATACGTATAACTGATTTATCCAGAAAAGTTTAAAGTATATTTCTCTTTACTAGTGAATATTTGTCAGTTCCAAACAAATCTTTGAAGCTTACACGATTAATGTGTATTCTGCAGTCAATATACATCTGCATATCCAAAGGTTCTAATATGCATTGGAACTGTTCTAGTCAATTTGTGGCATATGCTAAGCAAATAAGGTCAACGTTAGACTTCAGCACAACATATGTTACTACTTCCATTTATAGAAGTTCATTTCAAGTGACAAACTGATCAGAAGTTTTGTCAGCTTATGTGAAATTGAGTGGCCTTATCTTTTTCTGTTGGAAAAAATGTGGGAAGTCATATTCTATGTAGAGAACTAATTGTTTTCCTTCACATTTTTTGTGTGGTTACATTAATGTATACCAGGTTAAGTAACCTACTCCTTTGCTGAATGTAATTCTTAATCCTGAGTGACAGGACAAGGTATAGTATACCTTTGTTATATTTCTTAATGTTTGTCTCTTCACTTTCTGTTTGTACCCTAAAGGATGATGCTCGTCAACTCTTTGTGTTAGCCGGAGCAGCAGAAGAAGGATTTATGACTGCAGAGCTTGCTGGCGTTATCAAAAGACTGTGGAAAGACAGTGGAGTACAAGCTTGTTTCAACAGATCTAGAGAATACCAGCTTAATGATTCTGCTGCCTAGTAAGTACTATGTAACAACCAAGCCTTCTGTTTTCTAAGTAGTAGCTAAAGGAATATAAGTCTAACCTTTGAGTAATTCTGTTCCCATATAAATAGAAAATTTAGAAGTATCTAGACAAAGATTTTGTCTGCTTGGGTCAGAACGGTGCACATAACTTTTGAGAATGGAGAGGAAAAGGTGTGGTATAACTGAATTTAAATCATTTGGAGGATGATTACTTCCTCTGTTCAGTTTTGTGTGTTTTTTGTTTGTTTTTGATAAATTCTTCTCCAATTTCATAAGAAAGCTGGTCTTTTAATCATATTATCATGAAAATTGTTAACTTCTGGTTACGATAAAGAGAAGACTTCATATCTTTGCTATCACTGTGCCAAAAGCACAAGATTTGTATTGTTATGAGAAACTTCACGCTTCTTGGTGTGCATCACAGAAATTAATATTAATTGTTAGTGACTGGAGTTCAATATTGTAAAATATGTATAATTAGAAATTCTCGATATAAAGCTACTGGTCACATGTTTAGCATTGTTTAAAAATATGTATTAATTCTGGACAACATAGTGGGTTGTCCTTTTCACACCTGTTACCAGTTCCAGAGTAATTAGTTTTTGCTTTACAGTTCAAAGTAAATTGTAGTTCACTAAGAAGTTACAAAAATGAAAGTCGTCTTCTAGTTAATACAAATAACATTGGTGAATGTGGAACTTTACATTCTGGGATTTCATAATAATTCTTTGTATTGGGGTCAATTGTACATGTTTTCTTCTAGGATGAAAGTTTATCTAAAACTTTACTTTTTAAAAAAGGTAAAATAAATAACAGGAAAATAATCTATGTCTTTTCCCTCAGAGACAAATGTTCATATAAAAGTCAGGTACAATGTAATGAATAGACCTAGCATTTCTGTGATTCTTTGGAATTATCTGGTTACTATTTTAGGAATAACTGAAAGCAGTGTTTATTTTTACCTTCAGTTACTTGAATGACTTGGACAGGATAGCACAAACCAGCTACATTCCAACCCAACAGGATGTTCTCAGGACTAGAGTGAAAACTACAGGAATAGTGGAAACTCACTTTACTTTCAAAGATCTTCACTTTAAGTATGTAAATTATATTGCATGTTTATCTGTCTTTTATGGCTTCTGTAAAGTTCTTGTGGATATACTTTTAGCAATGCAATTTAACAAATTTTGTATAGCCACAATTTTGATTATTTTTCTTTTAGCTGAAGAACTTCTTCATGCTTGGCTCAATTTTCTGAAGGCAAATGGAAGTCATTTGAAATTCTATCATAACTCATAGAAAATATGGAGATATTAAGTAATAAATGCTTTGTTTATATCGGAAGCTTTTTGTAAAGATACTTTCTATGTAAATCAAATCTCATAATACTCAGTATTGTATTGCATTAATATGTAGCTGTTCTATCAGATTTTTCCATTTAAATTCTGTTGTAGAACTGGAGGCTTGTAAACATTTGTTGCTCTTGTTAAAAAAACAAATCCATTTCCATGGAGAACTGAATTCAAAACTGAATGGTAGTTTTTTAAGGTAGTACTTTATTTAGTGATGAAAGACTGATTCCCTGTGATGTGAGGTTTACAAAATAACATTAATATTCTGAACATTTTATGTCCTAAGACATCCATGATGAAAGCAAAGGATAATATAAATGTAATACTATTGTAACTACTCCTGATTAGCAAGAATGAAGAGTAATCTCAGTAAAAATTGCATTGTATGTACGTTTTTAATTGTGTAGGCATAGTTGTCAGAACATCTATACAGTAAATTTGTTCAGCATTGTCATGGAAAATTATGTTTTCATGTAATTGCTTAGTAAGTGTTGTAATATTGATGCTTCAGGATCACCAGTACTGTGCAAAATATATTTTGTTTCTTAATTTTAGGGGTTTAAGTGTATATGTTTTTTTTTCCTCCATAAAATAATAGCTCTTAAAGTGTTCTGAGGAATTCTTTTTTTTTTTTTTTTCTTATTTTTAAGTTCTTAAGGGGTAATCTTGGAAATGCTTTTGAAAATGCATTATTTGTGGAACTTTTTAAATGGGCAATAAGAATGAGGATTATCGCCTGCATAATAGTACACCTAAGCAGAAGACCTTGTTAGAGGTTATAATATTTCTAGCGGATTTTGATCAGAAAGACAAGCCTTTTTTTCTTTTAATGTTACCTTCTCTATATTTTTTTTTTAATAGAAATCTAGTGACTCAGAACAGTTTAAGAATTCTAAAAATGACAAGTTGCACCTGATGGAGTTCAATTAATCTTATGTAGTACACTAAATCAGTTGGTTTTCTATCTTTGTTTGTACCCCACCCCTCCTCTTACAATCTGGGGAAGACAGGAAAGCGAGATGATCAAAGATGTATTCAGTTTTAATAAAAGTGAGACTTTCCAGATATATCTTATCTTTTTTTGGTAACCACTCACCCTATCTTAAAATATTTGTCAAATAAGAAGTCTTCTGCAAGGTAGGGGCTTGGAGGGAGAAAACAAACAACTCGTATAACTTTAACAAACTAAAAAATCACCATAAATAGCTGGTCTATGTCACATTTTATAGCTGGTCTATTTGGCCTATGTCACATTTTTCACATTTTGTATGGTCCTGGAATCATATTCTCAGATTAAATAACCTGAAGCAGAACATGTCAAATCCAGCAACACTAGTTACAAAAAAACAATGTGCTAATGAATTACCTTGCACATGTCCTTAAATTTGCACAATTGCTGTTAAACCCTTTAGAAAGCTACCTATATAGTTAAGTAGCATAGATTAGTACGGAGATGACTGGAGAAGCATCTTTAGTGCTTTACGTTTAGTTCAGTGAATTAATTTGTCTTAATATGGCATAGGAACCTTGCAATCTCACTGGAAATATTTGCTTTGTTTAAGTAAATGAAATGGAAAGTCAATAAAGCATTTCTTTAATGACATCATTCTTTAGATAAGGGAGGTAGATTTGGCAGTTACAAACTTTCAGCACTGCCTTGTATTTCTTGTAGTTCATTGTAGACTATTATGAATAAGCAATACATGATTCTTTTGAGTAGCTGAACCATTGACTGCAATATGAGTTTAGTACATGAGGCAAAGGATGGGCTTGCATACAACACTCCAACATTGGGAGGATAAATCTGTAAAGCATTTAAGCTTCTCATTCTTTAAAATTTTTAAATTTGTCTGCAGATTAGGCAGCTGCTGTCAGTGTTTCAGTGTTCTGGGTCTGTGACCTAACTCTCTGTGTATACAGACTTCTGATGGGGCAGATGCAAGGCTTAGGAACTTTGCAATCTCTTTGTTTGGAATGGCTAATTATTTGGAAAGATACTACAACCTTATATTTTTTGAAGAATTTTGTGTGCCAAATAATTCTTCTTTGCCTGTCTTTCTCTGTACTGATGTAATATGTAGAAGAACCTTCACAACAAAAGCCAAACCGTCAGTTTCGTACTACTTTCTGTTGAGATGTTCACTGTTAAACCGGTGCCAAAACTTCACCTAGCACTAAGTTTTAGTATGTATAAAAAAAAAAAATGAAAGATGAGTGTGAAAAGGTAGTTTATGTAAGGAACTAGAAATTTCTCTACACTGTTAAGAAGACAACCCCAGAAAGAGACATCATTGGTGAAATAATGCTACTGCCAGAGAGGCTGTTCTGAACTGAAACAAAGACTTCTGTCTAAAATCAACATCTGTCCGTGTAAACTAGAAATTACACTTCTAGAAGTAATATTCTAGAAGTCTTCAGTCTTCTGCATTTTCCCTCACTTCCCAGAATGCATACTGGCAATGTAGTCTGCAGAAGTCAAAATGTTGTTTGTTGTAAGGACTATGAAATACCATAAGAGCACCAAATGCACAAGGATGTGATGCTTCTTGTGCCAATCTATTCCTTTTTATGTATATTTGTAGTTCTTTGAAAGAGTTCTTTTTACTACAGTTCTTTTTTAATGTGCAATTTTGTGCCATGTTTCCTTGCACATCTCAATTACCATCTTAGTAATAATATTTTTGCATTGAGTGGTGCTGTAACATGCTTAATCCAGTTAAGATCCTTGCAGTATAATATTACAGTACTGCCATTGGTATAAATCTTTTAATTTACCATATTCTTTAAGAGGTAGTATCCACAGAAAAGAAACAAGGAACAATTTTCTTAATTTCTTAGTTACTTTCTTAATCATATTCTGTTATGTTCTATAAAAAATGAGATATGTTGCTGTTCAAGCCTACATGCCATGCTGTCTACCAAAAGACCTCAGTGTGGTAGCCTTATTACTGGTATAATCCTGAATGATTCAGGCCATGCTGGAATATCTTTACAAGAATTATAATTTTGCATCTTAACAGTTGTTATTTTGGTTTTCTTTCACTGATTGTATGGCATTCTATAACCAAATAAGGCTTTCATATAATCATTAAGGTTGGAAAAGACCTCCAAGATCATCTGGTCCAACTGTCCCTCTACCACCAATGTCACCCACTAAACCATGTCCCTAAGCACTATGTCGAGCCTTTCCTTGAACACTCCTAGGAACAGTGATGCCACCACCTCCCTGGGCAACCCATCCCAGTGCTTGACTGCTCTTTCTGAGAAGAAATGTCTCATTTCCAACCTGAACTTCCACCGGCACAACTTGAAGCCATTCCTTTTAGTCTTACCACTAGTTACCTGCAAAAAGAGGCTGACCCCCAGCTCCCCATACCTTCCTTTCAAATGCTGGCCATTTTACTACTTAGAACAAACTAGGTGGAGTTGTAGGAAATGGTCTGTCCTCTTCTTCCCCTTCTGTCTTCCCCCCTAAATGAACACTTTTATACCTACTGAATTTTCTGCTTCTTCATGATAATTTAGAAGGAAATGAAAATTACTTGGAAAAAAAACAGCTGAAGACATTAAAAGTCAGGCCTCTCCTAAAAGGAATAATTGCATTTCCTTGTAACTAGGAGAAAGAATTCAATTTTTGCATGATAGAGTATTTGCTAAGCAAGCTAAGGAAGTCTTCTGGTAACCTTTTCACATTCTTTTGAAACTGGAAGTAACAGCAAGAATTTAAAACAAGAATTCTTGTTCTGTGACAGGAAAGAGGTGAAAAAGTCTGTTCTGTCTTACTGAGAAGATTCAGCTATGTACATTTGTTACAGGATAGCAGTGTTATCCTGTTTTTGATGAAGTTATGTATTGCTTTAGTTCATTATATCTGGCTTGCAAAATTCTTGAAGTACATATTGATATGGGAAGTTCAGTCACTGTAGCTCAGAACAGTTAGGAAATTCCCATTAAGGTATGTAGATAGCAGAGAAAAGCAAATCGATTTATACAGTGGTAATTTGTTGATCTTTTGGAGTGTGGTCTTTTTCTTTTACTCTATTTCAGTAAAACAACAACAAAAAAAACTTTCCAAAAAGTGTCTTTATTAGAGGGAAAATCATTATTATTCCTTATTATTTGATGCCTATTTTGTCTTTTAAGAAGAGAATTCAAAAAATAATGTTTAGTGTCTCTTAAAAAATTTAAATTCTGTTTAAACGTGGTCAGCTGAAAAAATGAAGTTGTAATTTATTTTAGTAGAGGTGAGTTGGAAATCATCAGTTTTTAGAGATTCCAGGTTAAATCTCAAAAACTGAGAAATATATTTTATATTTAGATTTGGATCCAGAATACCGAGGTAACAATAATAAAGTGTTATTTGAGTCCAACTTTCTTAGTATAGCTTTTTTCTCCTGAGTACTGAAACAGACCACTCTGTCCTTGGTTGTAAAGAATTTTATATTCTTAACCTTTTATTACTTAAGACTTTTCATTCATTTGGGAGAAAGATGAAAAACTTTCATATAGTTTGCTCTTAGTTAAGCTAACGTTGTGTATTTTTACTTTATAGATTACAATTCATTTATGAAATTACTTGTAATTATACAAATTATTTATAAAAAAGTAGGTTTATATACCTTTCAATTCAGTCTCTTATGTTTTGTGAAATGTATAGTAAAACCTATAGGTTTTTTAAATGTTTTTATGCTGAGTTGTTACATTTAAATAAATGCTGCAGATTTTATGTCTTTCAAAATTATTTGATTAAGCTTGCGCAGCTGATTATTTCAGAGTTTATCACTTAACATTCAGAAAGCTGGAAATTCCAAAGTTCATTTCCTGCTTTGTACTTCTGTTTTACAGAATGTTTGATGTTGGAGGCCAAAGATCAGAGAGGAAGAAGTGGATTCATTGTTTCGAGGGTGTTACAGCAATTATTTTTTGTGTGGCATTAAGTGATTATGACTTGGTTTTGGCTGAAGATGAGGAAATGGCAAGTACCTTGGTGTTGAAGCAATGAATAGTTGTTACAAAGAAATTGAATAAGTTTGAAAGGAAAGCTCAATATCTCTTTTATAATAGTACTCCTTTATAATATATAGGAGTAAAGGAGTAAACCTTTGTGTGAAAGGTTTCAGATAAATGTTAATAGAGTTCATGCTTTTAAGTTTCAAAAATATTTCCTCATATTCTCAGGCGTACTTTGAAATAAGTATTGTTTTCAGTTGCATTGTTTCATATTCCAAAGGGTGCAGAAATTAATGAGGATGGCAATAATAAATATCCTAGTCTTTTAAAGATGCTAGTAATATATTATAAGAAATGGCTTTATCTGTTTCTTCTTTACTACATTTTGTTTCACTTCCTCAGCCTTCATGTTTTTCTTCTTCCTAAATGTTTTACTCAATTCTCTTTCCTTAGTTGTAGAAATCTTTTTCCTTTCCTATGCTTTCTCTTCTTTCAGTATGTGACTCCTCCCACATCAATATGCACAGAGTGTATGCTTTTTATTATCTGGATAGTCAAAAGTGATACTAGTCTGTTGAGTATAAATCATTAACAGACTCCTCGTGTTCTGTAGCTTCTTGCAAAACGCTGTTGGAGAAGGAAAGAAAATTAAAAAAAAAAAAAAAAAAGAAAAAAAACACACCTTCAAGTCAAATGTTGTCAAAATAGGTCATATCTGCTATTCTGCACCTTAAATGGCTGGAAGCATTGCCAAATTATTTACATGTTGGATAATTTTTCTACAGAGTTATTTTATTTATTTATTTTTTTAAGCACACCAACCTGCTCTTTTAATTCTCTACTTCTTTGGAACTACTACTTTCCTGATGCTGGAATCTTGACTCCGTGCAAAATTTAATTTTCAATTTTCAAAAGATCTAATAAGTGGAAGGCAAATTCAGGTTACATGGAAACCTTTCTATAATATCCTTACTGCAAAATGTCAAAACACACTAAAAATTCCTATCATATTAGAAAAAACTTAAGCCTGTAAATGAGAAAAGAAAAATCAAAAAGTAGTTGCTTAAATTCTACTCACAGAATCACAGAATCATTTATGTTGGAAAAAAAACTTCAAAACCATTAGGTACATGGAAGTGTTCTTTGGTCTTTCAGTGTTTGTCTTGGTAAAAGATGGTCCTGCATGCTGGAAATTTAGTTATACAACTTACCTAGTTAATTTGTGGCTAACAGAAAATATGTATCCTGATTTTACTACTGAAGTCTGATAAAATACAGTAAGATTTTTGTTTGTTTTGTTTTCCAAATTACAGAATCGGATGCATGAAAGCATGAAGTTGTTTGACAGTATCTGCAACAATAAATGGTTCACAGACACTTCTATTATTCTCTTCCTGAACAAGAAAGATCTTTTTGAAGAAAAAATCAAGAGGAGTCCTCTCACTATTTGCTACCCTGAATACGCAGGTATTGGGAATGGGCAGATGTCAAGTAGTTTCCTTATTTTTATGCACAAATTAGGAGGAATTTAATAACTCTAGGTGTCCAAATTATTTCAATAAAATACAGTTTAAGTTGGTAGAATGTTTTTTATGAATCACAAATAAAATAGTGCTGAAATCAGATTAATCTTTTCAGCCAGATGAAATAATGCCCGTCCACTGATAGCATTTAAGTTACTGCTGCAGTGCTTGTCAACCTAATCTGTTTAGCCCATTCTTTATTCTTTTGCCCTCCTATATTTTGTACTTTTGTACTTTTTTTTCACCAAGCAGAAATCCCTGAGCATACCTGAGAGTTTATTTGAAGGGAGAGTATACGTACATATTAGAAGTAGTTGGCTTATTCAGGAAATACATAGCAAAAGTCTATTTAATAAGTCCTAGGCTGTTTATGTATCATTTTCATTGTAACTTCAGACTGTTTTATTGTACAGAAAATACTAAATTGGAACCAAAAAAAAAAAGCTTAGGAGAAATATATATGCTATTTGTTTGTAACTTAATGGACCTTGTGTGGAAATAAACCTGTTAAAAACATAAAAAGTGAAAGTGAAGGAAGCAAAAAATCCTAGTCTAAGGAACAGTGTTAAGTCAATAATGATTTGTTCCATCTACCACTGCAGTAAATACTCTTCCTGCTGTCCTTAGTCTATAATTATTAAAAATGTGTCCAGAAGGTTTCCTACACATTTTGTTGTAAAGCAGAGGCTGTGAAATTACTTAAATCAGCATACTTCTTCTTAGGTTTAAGTACCTATTTATTTAAGTTACTATTTGGAAATAACTTCCCTCAAAGATATGATATACATCTTGTTCTTCCTGTTTGAAACCTGACCAATTTTTTTCTTCTAGGATCAAACACTTATGAAGAAGCAGCTGCTTACATTCAATGTCAGTTTGAAGATCTTAACAAGAGAAAAGACACGAAGGAAATCTACACTCATTTCACATGTGCCACAGATACAAAAAATGTGCAGTTTGTTTTTGATGCTGTAACTGATGTCATTATTAAAAATAACCTTAAAGACTGTGGCCTATTCTAAGAACAGAGAAGAGGTTGTTAAATGGTAAATTATATGCCTGAAAAAAGGACTTAGGCATTTGGAACATGCCCATGTTGTGTGAAACTTGCATAGATATACTTAATTCTCTTTATTTTATTTTTAGGTTTGAAGAACGACTTCGCACAATTCTAATCTGATTGGTTTCAAGTTGAAAGAAATAAAAAATATGTTGTGCTGAATGATAGATCAGTACTGTACTTGCCTGTTTTAACAGCTTTATTTATGTTTGTCTTGTAAATTTAAGTAATTAGGTAACACTGAGATGTCTTTTGACTGTATGTAAACCCGTAGTAATGTATTTGTATAAACGTTGAACGGAATATTTTAGTAACTTGGTGTCCTCTAAAATTTCCATGGTTTATGAAGATACTGTTAGAGGAGACAGACACTTTTGCCTTTGGATTATTTAAACATCTTGTAAAATTAAATTTTCTTTTCATCTTGAGGGTGCATGCTGCCTTATTACTTTTGTTGGTAATACTGTATATGACGTTAGCTTTTTTTTGATATTTAAACAGCCTCATATACCTGCTCACATTTAAAGAAACGTAACCAATAAAACTTGTTTTTTTTGCCTTAAGTTTTGAAAAAATGTTTTTATAAATTTAGGGTAAATTAAAAAATATTTTTAAAATTTAAATCCACAGCTTATGAAATCTGGGTTTGCAGTCTTTGCAACACAAATATGGCAACACTGAGAAACTGAATTTTAAGGTTCAGCTATTATTGAAGCTCATGGAAATGCAAAAAGGAAGTTGTTAAAAATACACTTGTAGAAATAAAAATAATAATAATTTGAAACTGTGTCTTTACTCACTGGAGTGAATGGTCTATAAAAATGCCCTTAACAAAGGCAGGACTTTAGAGTAATAAGATTTTATTATTATTATTATTATTATTATTGAGAATTAAAATTGTTCTCCTTTAACTCTTTGCTATCTTCTGGTAATAAAACTAAAACTATTTTGATAATTTAATAAACACAGAAATATTAAGTTCTCCAACTAGATATGGCACAATGTTTTCTGGAATTAAAGCAATTTCCTGTTGCATAAAAAAAGAATCTTCATTATGTTGAGTAAGGTGATTCAGTGACTTTGCAGATACTGATTTTTTTTTTTTTTTAATTTAGTGATATTTAAAGTCTTATACTCTCTTTAAATAATAAGTTAAAGATTATGATTTTCTTCTGATTGTGCTTTCATTATGTGACTTGCAATCTTAGGTATGTCATCCATTGCCTTACAGTTAGTGCCAAAACTGATTTTTATACCTATTTTAAAAGGAATAAGCTTCTATTTGTAAATAAGTTAATGGATGGTTGTCGCAAATGTATTTCATCTAGAAAATACAAACATACCAAACTTGGAAGTATGATTTTCTATACTTGTTTAGAATATTCCAGGCAGCTAGAGTACACTGTAAGTTCTTTGAGAATAAGTCTTTGAATCTGTTGCTATTTTTCTATATTATCGTAGCTTATATGTTCTTAGAAATGTTCAACCAAAATATTCAAATCATTGTTCTGTTATTTAATTTTTAATTGTGTATGTTTCATTTAAGCCTCAGCTTAAGTAAAACTTCACTTATTCTTTGATGTTTCCTTTGTTAGGTACAGAATTACTATGTGTTTCAAATGAAAGATTAGAAAGGAATTTCTAATTTATTACTGGAGGTTGTTAAATACATTCAAACATTGAGATCTTTCAGCAGTTATGGTAAACAATCTGTATATCCTGGGCTGCTTTTAATTGTGCTTTACAGTTCTGGATATGTAACTGATTTTAAATCTCATTGAACTACTTTGTGGAAATTGTATTTACACCTACATTCAAGTTGGTTTTTGTACTTGATGTAAACAAAAATTCGGTTTAATCAAATTACATAAATAAATTTAAATTTTGTGCCTTGCTTGAAAGAAATGTTCTTCCTTAAAAATGCTGATAGAAATATTTCTGCATCCATCCTATAGAGATAACTAGGTAGTAAAAATTAGAAGATACAAAGTCAAAAGTTTTTGAAGAACAGAAAAACAATAATGAGCATAAAATTGTTATTACTGATAAGTTCCCAAATATTTTTCCTCAACTACCGTTCCTACCAGCTTCAATTTGAGAATTTGGGGAATTTCATAGTTGATGTTTTCTGCAATGTTTTGTGTCTTAACACAGAACAAAATTGTGAAATACTTTTGTTTTTGTTTTTGAGTTTTGTCTTTTCTGACTTGATGAGTTGACAGCTGGTATGTTTCCTTATGGACGCACTCTCTGTAGTGGTTCTTTGTCTAGGTTTATAAAATGCCTATACAAAAATTGTTCACATTCAAATATTAAAGGCCAGGTATATAATTGATCGCATCCATTAAGAACTTTCCAAAATTAGGTTGTTGATAGAAATTAATTTGTTAAATTTAAATTGAGAACTCCTGTATATGTTAACAGTAATGATATGATAAAAAGTTATATATTTTTTTTTTTGCTGACATATTCTAATAATTATCTGTACTGAAAGCAAATACTTCGATTCTCTTCTGAATTTGTCTAGCTTCGTCTTTCAGCCCAACAGATCTTAATAACAACTAAGCACACTGTTGATAGAAATCTTTTCTCCTTTTTAGGTTGTAATTAGATGATAATGAAATTATGCCAATACAAATATTTCTTACTTTTGACTGATCATATGAACTTGCTTGAGCTTCATAGGTTTTAACTATACTTTTTTTGTTTGGTTGTTTTTGATGTTGTACATACTGCAGTGGACTTCTCTTAACTACATTGGGCAAAACTGAGGATCTTGGATATCAGAGTTGATCATTCTTTGTCCTAAGATGAAAGCTGTTTATCATCTTAACCTGCTGCTCTAGGAAAAGCTATAAGAGGACTTACATGCAATGGTGGGAGCTACATGCTTAGTTTTCACTGCAGTTATAATAGGGCTCCACTCTGTTCTGTCAGTGAGCTACTTCTCAGTCTGAGAGTCCTCAAGAGAGAAACAAAAGAGTAAATCTTGCTGGTCTGAGGACAGTCTTGAGCCTTACCATTCTGAGCCTCTGTTCTCTTCCAGTTCTTCACTCCTTGCATTTTTTCCACAAAAAAGTATCCAGGCAAACTGCTTTTTTCTAGCATTAAACAAAGAAGCTGCTTCTACTATCAGGGTATTCCTTCAGACTATTTAAAGTTATTCTCAATTTAGTATGTATAGGGAATTATAGCCTGATGAAGTCTTCTCCAGCCACCAGGGCCTTGTGAACTTACTGTCCATTGTTGAAATCTCTAACTAAAACAAAACCATCATTAAACATTGTTATTTTTAAGAAGGTCAGTTGTGAGGAAATGGGGTTTGGAACATTTGGTATGTCACTTTACGATGCTACCTATTGAATTTAATAGAAGATTTTGTCTATGAAGTAGTTACTAGATTCAATGACAGAGTCCAGGATCATAGTATGGGAACAGAGTAGTGTTTGCTGGATTTCAGCTCCTGTTTTGATGTACGCAATTAGCAGCTTCATTATTTAAATTCTACATGAAACCTTAGGGGGGAGGAAAGAAATCAATCTGTAGCATGCTGAACAGCATGATAGCAAGTATGTATTTATAATTGGGAAGAATGAAAGTAAGTTTCTGTTTCAAATCAAGCAAAAAGGAAACCCTACCAAGACACTAGCTATCCTACGGCATGGATGTCTCTTGAAGTCATTATACCTTGTATTAATAACTATTAGTCTGTGGGTCAAAGAGTAATGCCAGAATTGCAAACTTCAATTCTTTAATGATTTCATTTTGAAAAAGTAGCAGGTGCAACAAGAGACTGTAAGGAGCTTGTGCTTGAATAGTTCATAGCTTGTGAGAGATTGCACTCACAAGGAAGATGAGACTGGCAAAATAGGAACTGGAAATTTGAGGGGAACACATCATGTACGTATGAGTATCTTAATTACCAGCCATTCATTATCTATACCAGAGGATACCTGTAGTATTTGAAATAAATAAATAAATTTTGTATTTTGGGCTTTGAAAAACAGGAATCTTAAAATTCAAGTTACATAGGTGCAAGAAAACCATTTCCAGCTCTGATTCTACAGAGTCCTTGCGAAGAAGCTCCTTTGACATTAGGTGGAACAAAAGATGGTTAAACCAAATATACTGTCAGCAGAAGTCACTGCAGCCCCACATAACAACCTGTTCCCAGCTCACTTCTTTGTCCTCCCTCCTCCACTCTCTGCCTGTCTGATAGAGAATTCTGGGAAGAGGTGTTGCCAGTGTGCTTTCCCACTCATGGTTGGGCTGTCCTGCATGTGGACATCTCAGGAATGGCTACTTTGAGTGCTGTGGAATATGCTGATATTTAATTCTGCAATTCAGGCAACATGCAAATGTCTGCATTGGTAACGCAGGAATATTCAGGCTGATTTAGTAAGTGTACTTAAAACTGCACGTGTGAGAGCATGAAGAAAAGTCTAGCAAACCAGGAACCCGAACAGATGTAGTTTAGTTTCCAGAGTAAGATCAGAATGACACAGGGCACATCTCAAACACCTTTTACAGATAAGTGTCCTCATTTCTGCAAGAATCAGAAGGCACTGTGAGACTGTAATGTAAAAATAGCTGAGTGGGATATACATTTCAAATCACACCAAGTTATGTCCAGAAGGGCTAGGCCACGTGTCAGAATACAGTAGCAGTTGCCTAAACTGAAACAAATAATCCATTAGTTTTGCACATACACTCAAAGGTGTAATTATTTAACTCGAACTGTAATGTCTTATTATGAAAAAATATTTTGAGGTATAGTCTAAGTTCAGACTATTAATCTGTTTCAACATACTGATTCTTTTGCAATGGGATGAAGAAAACAGAAGCCAAATCTATTCTAAAAACACTATGAAATTAAGCTATACTTGTTTTGTATGCCAGATTGTGTGTGTGTGTGGATTAAAACAAAGGTGCAATTATTCCTGTTTTGATTACATAGATCACAAACTTGAAATAATTTGCTAACTTTTGCCAAAAGCATTATTAATAAAACCAAGATAATTTTCCACTAACTTTCCACTAATTCTCCACTAAAATTTACAAAGGTTAAATTTCTATATATTGGTGTATTTATTAAGAAAAAATTGAGTGTCAACAGTGCATAATATAGAATATAAAATGGAACACCCAACAACCAGAAAAAGTATATCCAAATTATATTCAGTGACTTTATTGTAGCAAGCATATTTGAACTTGTGTTTAAGATGTGATTATTTATCCTGTTCTTAGTATCTTAAGATATCTGGAGGTCAACAGGAGTAGTTCATCACATCCAACTTCTAGTGATCTTGCCAGTATTTTTAATCTTTAACAAAAATATAGTTTTAATCCTTCGTAATTATAAAATGTTACTTAAAAAAAAAAAAAAAAAAAGTCTAATTCATCAGATACTGTTCATGGAAATGCGAGTACATTTTGTTAAATTCTGAAGTTGTTGCTTATAAATTCTGCCAGTATCTTTCCTAGCCAAGTTACATTGCTTCAGCTTAAATATCATTAATTTGCCTTGTTTTTTCTACTTATAACGTAATTCCGTACGAAGTTGTCAGTCTTTGGCCTTCTGAGTGTTTAAGGAAGGGATGGGAGAAAGTCATAAACTATATCATCTACTGCGACTAAAAACATTTTCAAGATGTTTGTAGTCAGTGAGGCATATGAGATTGATGTTCTGGGAAAGCTTTAAAGAAAATACTCTGTGATGAACTTGACAGCTGTGTCCAATATTTGAAAGAAAGCAGCTCTTGGAGAGTGATGTGGCATAAAGTCTTCTTTATGTGCTTGCATCTGTTTTTGTTGTGTGGAGCTCCAAGTGGGAGGAGGCACACTGAGGTATGTATAGTCGCTCAGCTGTATACCTGTTTCCCAGATGAGGCTGTGAGATACATGTGTATTTAAAGCCCAAAAGGCCTGATCCTATAAATATTGAGAAAAAGAGCTGTGCTCCTTTCCACACTGTCATCTAAGGTTCAGGGTATTTTTGAGCCTGAAAACTTGTGAGCTGCCTTCTACATCTGAGGGACATGTCACTGGTGGCAATTATACTCATTTCGGGCTTTGCTCCAGCCTGCCAGAACTTCATAAGCAGGAATAAAAAGCAACCCAGCAAAAAGCCATACAGAAGAGGCCCCTGGATTCTGTTGAGGAGGTGGGGAGAGAAAGAGAATGTTCCCCATAGGAGAGAACAGAGGTTGCTGGGGGGAGCTGCTGTTCTGGTCTCTCTTAATATCCTATTTGAATACTCTCAGCTTTAGTACAATTTTACAAGAAGAGGTGATGGCACCAGGGGAAAGTTGTTGTATCATACACTGAATCTTAAAGCATGTTGTCATACCCAGACTCTAACCCTAGAAGATCCGTTTTCCTCTAGTTAAAAGCCATGCCAGAAAAAAATAAAATGCTAATGTAGCTGCAGAGTGATAGTGTTCTAGTCTTAAATGAGTTTTTCTTCACAACCAGAATTTTTAGTGGTGTAGAATTTCAAAGATGATCTAAAAGATGAATTCCAAGGCTGTTAAATTAGTTTTATAGTGTTTTAAATAATAAAATGTGGAGATAGGGACAAGCTATTGCTTTTAACTTCATTTTCTCCCCGGTAAATCTGTGAAAGGAAGATTAATGCAGCATTTGAAGTGCTCAGTGTGAGCCTTCTTGCGACCAGTGCTGAAATACAATGCTTCCACGGGCTGTAATTGAGGCAGAATGAAGCATTTTTGTCTTCCATGGAATTACAATGAAGAACAGATAGTGCTTCCTGGTAGGTCTGGTGTTCTTATCCATTTACAGTTGACATCTTTGATGAAGAGGATGGACATAAAAATAGCCTTATTATTAAAAACAAAAAAAATCTAGCAGTGTTAAGGTCCTTTGAGGCCAAACTGTGATGACAATGCAGCAGAAGGAGGTTTGTGCACATGAAGTGACTTGCAGTGAAGCTTTAAAAGGAGTTGCCATTCAAAAAGACTTCAGGAAGCAATGAGCAGTTGTTGGCAATCTTTGTCTTGCTTTAATGTTCAGCATCTCAAGTGAAAATATTTTGCCGAATCACAGAATGGTTGAAATTGAAAGAGACCTCTGGAGATCATCTGTACCAATGCCTCTGCTCAAGTGGGACACCCAGAGCAGGCTGCCCAGGACCACGTCCAGGTATCTTCTGAAGATCTCCAAGGAGGAGACCCCACAGCCTCTGTGGGCAGCCTATGCCAGTGCTCAGTCACCCACACAGCACAGAAGCGTTTCCTGATATTCAAATGCAACCTCCTGTGCCCTGTTTGTGTCCGTTCCTTCTTGTTCTGTCTGTGGGCACCACTGAAAAGAGCCTGGCTCTGTCCTCTCTGACACCGCTCCCTTCAGGTATTTATACACACTATTAATGGGGGGGGGGGGGGCGCCCCAAGCTGAACAATCCCATCTCTCTCACCCTTTTATTATAGGAGAGTTGCTCCAGTCACTTCATTATCTTCATGGCCCTATGTCGGCATCTGTTGTTACCTACCAGCTGGCATGTGGTAATGAGTATGTGCCTTTAACCTTTGGCAATTACAAGGTAGTTTGGCATATTTAAAACACAGTGAAACTTGTACATCTAAGAAGTAAGAAAGGCATGATCACTAAGGAAATAATTTGTAAGACTAAAATTATGAAAATTAGGTAACAAAGGTTTGCATGCTTCCAATAACAATGTATGATCATGTTATGCCTGCATTTCAAAAACTAATTTATGAAGTAGATATGCTGGATTTTTGGTGATGGCACTATACACAGAATTGAGGAGATGATGGCACTAATAGTGTTAACTGTAATCCTGCTGCAAGGCTATTCAGCTGGCAACTGGTGTACCAAAATTCAAATACAATCTGATTTTTGAGGTGACTTTGAATTAGAGAAGTTCCCTAATGTCTGGGCTAGTAAATAGTCTGAAATATTTCTCTTATTTTCACAAGGGTTAGAATCTGTATGTATTAGGTAACAATCCTAATCATGCTTTCTTTCACAACAATTTTTGTACCAAGTAAAATAACTTTAACAAAAGATCTCAGGGAGTTAAACATTTGCGCAGATTCTTGCTCTGAATCAAAGCAGATGCCAAATTTACTTGCCTATGTCTTGAACAATTGTCCTAGCCAGCTGTGTTATGTTGCATAACATTACAGCTGTCCTCTCCTCTTCACCTTTAAATGGTAACAAGATCATCCTTTTATCTTTTTTTTTTTTTTTTTTTTTTTTTTTTTTTTTTTTTTTTTTTTTTTTCCCAGATGCCATCTGGCATTTACAACATTTACAACAGCTTGCAACATTTAATTCAATTAATTTATGAACTATTTTGGAACTACCAGCAAGCAGGAAAAAGTTACATACAGAGCTTGCTTGAAGACTCATCTAGTTTTCCTTTATTGAGCTGCATGGATTCAGCCTATGAGACTTTCTTTACAACATATGCTTTTTAGTCCTTTAATAATTCTTGCAATTCTTTCCTGTATCAGTTTCTAATTCTCCTTGAGTATCTTGAATTGCAAGGCTATTTATAAGTGAAAATGGTTTAAAAGTGGAAAGATTTTTTTTTTTAATTTTTCTTTTTGTAAGATGAATGGGAGAAGAATACAAAATGAGTGTTTTATCAAAAAATACCAGTTTGAATCATCTCAACAAGGCTTCAAAATTTTCCATTCCCAAAGCTTAAATATTACTGCAGAGGGCTGTAGATTGCTAAACAATTTTCTATACCATTTTCTATACCCTTTTTTTCCTTTTCTTTTCTTTTTTTTTTTTTTTTTAAACAGAAAAATGTATTACCACAGGCCAAAATACCCCAAATGCTATGAGACTGAGGAAAGATAGATAAAAATCAGAACGCAGCATTCATTTTAGAAGAATTCATTCATATCAAGGGAAGACCATCAAGACTAGGAGTTTATCTATAGATCAGAACGGTACATTTCTGCAAAGGCATGCTGCTTCCCCACAAGTATCTTTCCTGATCTGATTTTGACTGAAGATCCTCACTAATGCATTACTTTGCCCAGCTGCCAACCATTAGTACTGGGATTCAGCTCCAGAGGCGTGAGTTTCTACTACTTGGTTCAGAAGGTAATTCTTAGGAAGTTGGTTTCTTTTGGCTTTGATTCTCATAGCTCCTCAGGGCGCTTTCCTAGGTGGGCAGTGGCCCAGGAGGAGTAAGCTGGACTTTTACTGTGGATATATCCTAGGAACAGTATTCTGCAGGGAAAATACTGTAGTTAGTGTCTGTACAGGCTTCTGTGCTTTAAACACAGCAAACAGGTTGCTAGCATATCATTATACCAAAATAAGGAATGTTAGCCATTTTATCAGCCCAGCTCTTCTCTTGTATTCTCAGTAGGTCTCCCGTGGTGCATCATTCTGCCCCTCTGCACTGAATTCTTTGAAAGAGATACAGAGCTATGGTGAGAAGCTAACAACCTGCCATCATTTACCTTCCTACATCCATTAATCTTTTAAATCTGATTTTCTTTCTGCTGTCAGACAGCATGGAGGGCATGCCACAGAGCACAAAATCATGCAACAGCATAATCAACATGCAAGTTGAGTCATAAAGATTCATTTGTTTTTCAGGCATGAATAATGGAGTAGTAAAAGCCATATGACTGACCTTAGTGCTTTTGTGGGGCATTTGAATGGTTTGCTTAATGGATCTTTGCTATAGATCTCAGCTAGCAGTGGCTGGCTGCTGCATACTAGAGGATCTTCAGCTCAATAGGCAGATAGTTAATTTTGTGGCCTTGGTATTTTGAAATGTTTTTGGAAAAAAAAATAAAAATAAAAATAAAAATCCTATGTTGCAAAATGTTTTATCATAACTCTGCCTCTCTTCCAGATTTGTGATCTTCTGCGATATATGGTAAATGCCTCAAATACCCATCCTTCCCCACGTATGTCCTTATGGCCCTATTCTAGGATTAAACATTTCATGGGTCAAATTTACATGAGTTCTACCCCCTCTCCCCCCCCCCCCTTTTTTTTTTCTTCCAGATTCTCCCTTGTTGATGATCTGTTTTCAGTGTCACTATATACATGTCAAAAATTTTGGGAAGAATAAAGCACAGATACTAAACAATCTTGGTGATACAATGATTATTTTGAACCACAATGATTAAATGTTTTCTCCAGAGTTTAAAAATGTTATTCATGTTTTCTTTTTCTGTTTTGGGACTCCACTTAAGGATTTTTTTAATTTTTTTTATTTTTTAGATTATTTTTAAATGCAGGCTGCCTGAAATCCCTCTGTAGCCTATCTTGGGCTATTAGCTCACGAAACAGACTTTGGTAAAAGCTGAGTAGATTAATGAAACTGTGAACATTTTCTACTTGCTTAAAGTTGTTTAAGTTTTTGTTGTTGTTGTTGTTGCTGTTTTTTTTTTTTTTTTTCCCTCTAGTTATTTATGTGCTGTGACAATAAATGCACTTGCCAAGTAATGCATTTGATTTAGTTTTTTGTTGTTGTTGTTTTATTATTATTAACAGAGGTAGGTAACAGGAAAGGCAGTGAATAGATCATGGAGAAGAAGAAGCAGCTGGGGATGCCAGTGGCTGTGGGATTTGTTGTAGCTGAAAAATAAGATTTTAACATCTCTGTTGTGAATGCTATTTTTAATGTACTGGAGAGGACGCAGATGGAAAGAGGCTTTTGCAACATGCAAAAATAAAGAATGAACCCTAATAAAGCAATATATAGTCCTTACTAGTACATCTCTCTTCTGTAATGGTCTCACTATGATTATCATATGGACATAAGGGCAGCCTCTGGCTGAATTCTGTGCAACTCCTGAGCTCCTTGCTGCATGTATGATCAAATAAAGTTTTGGCATGTGTTTTTGAGTACTTGCTAAGTTGCATTTTTAAGTGTTTTGTGCACAACTATCAACTCTATCATGTGGTTTCATAGTCCTGGCACTTATAAAAGTGCAGTTCTCAGTCACCGTTGCCCTGCTGATGGAGAAAGGCACCTTTCAATTCTCTGCTGATGGTTTAATGGTAGTAGTCTTATCCAAGGCAGTGGATTGTGAAATATAAAACCAAGCTGATTTGAAAGGATTTAGAGGACTGCCAAAATCAGACTGCTTACAAATCTTTTAGCTTAAAGCAAGCAAACTCATCCTGAATTGGAGTGGCCTCATTTCCTAGACTGATTACTTGCTCTAACCAAGAATATAAAATCCTTTTGGCTTTGTTTCCATAGATGATTATTTGAGGTGAACTATCTGGAACAGCGTTTCATAGAGACAAGACATGGGTAAGATCCAGATCCACAGCTAATTACGATGTGTAAGAAGTCATTCCACAATGAGAATCACAGATGGGGTAGCTGGGAGCATGTGCAGTTCTTTTGGTGACATCATGATTTCCCACTCAGATAGGACTTTCCTGCAGTAAATGAGCCTGAGGGATTAGCCTGGTCTGGATCAGTATATGAATCCTCTTTAGAAAAACACAAACATCAGAGCGTTCATCACACTTCATCCCTCAGCATTGCAATTTGGTGTCTTGTGTCTAGGGTATTTTCTGGAAGAATTAAATGAAAGTTCTTCTCTGATAATGGAAATGACGTAGGGTGATTATTCTATAACTGAAAACAAAGACTGAAACAGATTTCAATAGAATCTCTCAAAGACAGTTTTCTGGCTGAAACAGATTTCAATAGAATCTCTCAAAGACAGTTTTCTGGCATATCTAATTCGTTATAATAAATGTCTTGCTTCAAGTTGCTTGTAAAGTCTGTGGCAGAACAAGTGAATATGAGATAATCTTTCAGCCTTACTCTTTAGGATGTCTTCAAAATTGCACAATTATTCCTCAGTTATTTCTAATGTCTGTTTCTCTGACCTGTAATATAGACAATGTATTTAGTGCTTAATTATTTATATGGCTTGGAATGGTACTGAGCCTTTCTTTGTAAAGGCATAGAATAGAAAAGTAGTCCAAACATTCCAAGGAGACAGATTTGAACTGCTTTGAAAATTAGGTATATAACGTTTTTCTCAGAAAATGTATATGCCCATTTAGAAAGCAAGTCTATCTAAACTTTATCTTATATTAACCTGTTTTATCCTATTGTCTCAGTCACAAAAGATAGCTCACTTCAGATTAACTTCTCAGAAATATATTCCATAGCTTCTCTTCACATTTTGGTTCTTCAGTCCACTGGTGAGTTAGTAAACGTTATGTACTCATACTGCTTACAATACAACCTGACAGTAATCCTATTAAAGTAAAACTGAATCTCTTTTCAAGGATTCATAAAAACTAATACTAAAAGAGCTTGTAGCTGAAACTGAAATTGTCAGACCCATTCCAGCCTGAAGTGGTTTTTTATGCTTCAGAGAAAAACAGAGCAGAACACCCCCTATCCACCTTAAATATAGGAAGAAGCTAGGGAAGCTTGTGTCTATGCGATTGTTTATTGGCATAATCAGGGAGTGGTTTAAGTCCTTCTGCCAGGTGTTGTAGACTAATTTGTGACCTGACTTTATGTGCTCCCCATTGGCTTGCCTGCTCTGTACCATGGCTCAATGGCAGCGTGAGCTGTTGTTTCTTCTGGAAGGTCTCTGGTGTTCCTATGCTCCTAGGTCATGCTGCTGGTGGTTGTGATTTCGAGGATATTACAGGTTAGAGTTTTGTGTTTTAAGTCTGTTCCACACCATTTTGGTTGCTGTGATTGTTGCCCTTGGTAGGAAGATTAAGGCAGTGCATGTCAGTATGCATCTGGTGGGTTAGTTTGCCTGTCAGAGACAGGTTTGCCTAAAAAAAATAAAATGACTATTTATTCTGACTGTATATCCTACTATAAAACTAGCAAGCAAAGCCAAGGCTTACTTCGTTTCTCTCTGGAAGTGTTGTTTGCAAACATTAACACTTGTTATCAGAGCACGGAGTCACTTTTCTCAGCAGCCTCAGGATAGGGCTGGGGGGGTGGAATTGGGACAGTAACTGGGGCTTCTCAACAGCCCCCCTGCTAACAAGCCCTAGCCACAAAAACCCAACACACTTCCCTTACTGGAAGATAATTGTTTCTGGATGCCAATCATTTAGGTGCCAACAGCTGCTCATTCTCCTATATCATCTGTCCTTTATGTGTAGCCCATTTTGGCTCTTCCTTCTGCCCCAAGCGAGCATAATCAAAGCAAGGTGTGCAGTAGGGCCTAGTTCCTGCATTTTATCCTACCATAAAGGGTCCGGGGATGAACTGTTTAAGACTGAGGCAGAATGAGGGGTGATTCAGTGGTATTTAAGGACTTCTCTCTATGGCCTTAGCACTCTTAGAGTGAGCCCTCATAATTACAGAATATAGAAGATTTAGGATTTCCCAAACTCAAGGGGAACTACCATGGTGATGTGGATTATGGTACTTCGGGATGCTAAAGAGCTACAAACATGAGAATCTGCAATTTCTGCTCTTGTCTTGATTGAAGAAATATTTTTTTTGGAACTGACTGGGGTGAAGAAAAGGCCAGTGAAATAGTGCATACATCCTGTCAAGAATTTTATGGGGGATAATATGGCAGCACAAAAGCTGTAGAGGTGTGAAGAAAATGAAAAGGGCAGGTTTCCTGCTGGAGCTTTCTGAAGTCTTATGAAGCAGGTCTATATCTCTACTACAGGACGATTGCATGTCCTGAATTTTGCTGTGCTTTCATAAATCCCAATGTGAATCATGTTGTTTAAAAAAATAAGATGTGACCCCAATTACTTTACATTTTTTTAATAATAAAAACGTGTACTGGGTCTGGCTGCTCTTTTCAGTCTTTGGTGTTTAATTGCTTTACATAAATCCACCATTTTAATTTATTTAACTTTGTTCTTCAGTAGCAAATAACCATTTAGATCAACAGGATTTAGCAATTGCACTGTTTTCTTATAGATCTGCTCCTTGATAGAAACATTCAAGGATGTTGCTAAAAAAAGCATCCTTTTCCTGCAAGGCTGTGAATATGAACTGCAAAAATGCAGCTTTAAGGGAAGTGTAATAAGTAACAGGAAATCACTTCAGCTGTAGTTGTTGACGAGCAGTTGGTAATGATGTCATCTTTCTAAAACATGGATTAGGTCCCAAGAATGAATGTAGTCCTTTTCTTTGCTCCACCATCCTCTACCTGAATGAGATAATTTCCACTTAGCTATTGGGCTGAGCAGTTAGGGACAGGAAGGCAGAGTTGTCTGAGCTTTCTTCTGGGGCAGCTACTCTCATCTTGGGGAAAAAAAAAAAAAAAAAAAGAAAAAAAAAAAGCATGTGCATTCCTATACTTTTTTTTTTCCTCAAGTGATAAAACCAGTGATAAAACACATACATTTAACATTGTGTTTCTTTTACTAATACAGCTAATAAAACTGTGCTTTTGCAGGTCCTTATTCCATTCATTTTCCCAGTTAATTTAGTGAAATCACCTGATGAATGACTTGTCAGTATTTGATTTGGGCTGCCAGAATTCTTATTTACTGTGTAGGAATAGCAGAGAGAGAGGGAGGGAGGGAGCAAAAATTACTCTATTGTCCTGATAAAGGAAGTGCAGGGACTGTTTAATTTGAATTACTCAGGATTCTACTTTTTAGAAAACAATTATAATGGTTTTAGAAGTTGAAAACGTTTTCCTTTCAAGTGCCATGACTCAAGCTAAAGGTACTGGTTTCAGATGAAACTTGTAACCCAGAGACAATTTAAGTGGCTACTTTAGCAGCGAATGACAGTTTTTATAATAGGAGAAGGATTTGCAATTCTAACCTGTATTACAATTTTCAATGAGTTTTCTTATTTTTTCTGCTTTCTTGTTTAAGTCTGTTTAAATGTGTTGATGATTACACACTAGACTTCTAATAGAAGAGATTAAATTTCAGTGCTAAAGAAGAAATGGTTTTTTTTCTTCTTTACTTTTCTTTGAACTGATATATATATATTTCTGTCTGAAAAATGATGGTCATATGTACTTTGACAATAAGTACATCTAAGAGGAAGCAGTAAGAGGAGGGACTCTCCTCATTGCATTAATAATCTTCAGCCATGTTTTACATTGTGTTTTTTACTTCAGGTGTTTTAGCTTAGTGCAAGTATTCCATCAAGATTCATAGGAATGGCATCCTTAAATTCTTCATAAATAAACATTACAAGTTTTTTTGTTACATAATTCATTTGTATTTTCAAAGTGCTTTATTAAAAAAAATAAAGTTATTCCCTTTCTATGAGTGGGTAACTGAAGACTAAACAGTATCACTAGGCTGACATATCACTGTTAAAATTAGAAAGATTGTCCTGTTTCAATGTACCTTATACCATCCATATAGGTGGTATGTGTACCTACCATAAAGGACAAGTCCAGCACCCATAGGCAAAAATAATATGTTCAAATATTAAACACTGTCACTATATTACTCTAAAGACAAAAATCCTGTTGATTATTGAAAATTTGCAGACAAAAAGCCCAAACCTGATGTTTCCTGTATCTGTGTGACTCCTTCTTTATGATGAGTTATATCTGTCTTTTGTATGTCCGATACTGGTGCAATTCATGATATCTGTGTCCTGTCATGTCAAATATGGTCAGGTCTCGGTATATGTAATATTATTTCTGTCTTGAAAAGTAGTAGACACTGAAGCTCTGTCTTTGCTCAGCCTAGCACATAGACCCTCATGGTTCCTGCATGTCTGACACCAGCTCTATTCTTCTTGTTTAATGAGCTACATTGGCTCCCTGTTGAAAGTAAATGATGATTTACTTTTTTAGAAACTTCAGAAATGAACGAGAGGAAGAATTTTCTAGGGTTACACTGTTTAAGTCTTAGTGGAATAATGAGTGTCCAGTGAAAGCCACTGTGTGCTGATGGATCTGAGTTGTACTCGCTATTAATGTAGGGTGCTTTTGGTTAAGTCACCAAGACTGATTTAACATTTGGTATTTAGGATCCAATAATTCCCCACCTCACCCCCCACCCTTCCCCCCTCCCTCTGAATATTCTAAGCCAAAGCAATATTAGGTTCAACTTAATCTGAATACAATGAAAGTTGATGTAAATACATGTGCTCTTCACTGTCAGGTGTCCTTTTTTCTTGCAGGTAGGCTTGCTTACAATTCTGTCTTGAAAAAATTACATAGCTGTTTTCAGATGAGTTCAAGGGGATATTGCGTTATTTAGTTATCACAGCCAAAGTCTAGCGAGAATAATTTCCAGCAACATATTTATGTTGCTTGAGCAATGCAAGGTGGTACATCTTCTGAATGCTCCTTCTGTAAAGATAACACTGCCTTGAAAGCAGTAAGAAACCGCTTATCTGTTTAGAGAGGAATAAAATATGTTTCTTTTTTTCTTGTTTGTTTTCCATCTCAAGAGCAATAAAACCCCAAAAACTTTTAAAATGTTGCAAAATCTCAACACTGCATTAATTCTGATTGAGCTCCATGAGCTGTTACTTTTTTTTAAAGCTGAGTATATTAAATCACAGTTTTGAGAACTTTTTGATGCTTTTCAGTCTGAGATAGTGCCCAGACAGTTCCCTCAACAGCTCAGGGAAACTGCTGTGAGCTATAAAGAAAATACCTGAAGAGCATCCAAATTTTGTGTGTACTTCCTAAGTTTGCTGTGTATATGCTTGACAGCCTTTTTGGGCTATATTGTGTAGCAATAAGGGAGGTGAGAGGATGAAAGAGGAAATAGCCTTCCAAGATCTTTCTGATGTGTACATTTTCTTTTATTTTCTGGATTTGAAAGCAAAGGTGAAAATAAATAGTGATTAAATAATTAAATAATAATATTGATAATACACAAGTTCAATGGCTGTACCACAAAACAAAAACTAACAAATAAAACCAGATAGGCACATTTTTGTTCTCCAATAAACATCTTTAAGGCCTGTTGTTATACCTGCCTTCCCTGTTATTCAGAAGACTTGAATTGACTTTGGTATGCTTTGAAAGTACCACTTAAAAACAGAGTAATTCTGAGGTGATTAACCCCTTTTCTTTTAAGAAAATAAGTACAGAACTCACGTTTGAAACACTAAAATATGTGACCAGTGACTTAAATATTCCTCATGTGTTGATTTTCTTCTGGAAGTAGAGAGAGACACAGCCATTACAAGAATGATTCCCCCAGTGTTTAAGCTCAATCATCAACAGATTTGGAAATGTGATGTAAGTGACCGCTGGAAAACATGAACAACTAGTAGAATATGCAAGTTTAAAGACATACCTCAGTGTTATAGGAAAGATGGAAATTTCATCAGTAGCCAAGAGACACTTTTTCCATTTGAAGCTTAACATTTTAAGGAGGGCAAATTGTCTATTGGAGTGGAGACAGATTTTATGTCTACACTGACTGGTATGTTCTTGCTGGTTTACTTCATTTTACCCATATGGAGCAAGCACATATATATTTTTTAATTTTTTTTTTTATTTTTTTTTTCAACTGAGTTTATGACTGTTTTTCATCTTGGGGGTAGTATAAAGCAGGTAGGGTATGCTAATGAATCTGACCCTATATTTTAACAAAGTAAAAGTAAATACTCTAGACAAATATTTGCCATGCCTGGCAATGAGCAATAGGAGACATAAAACAAGTTTTAAAGTTAACATCTTTTTCTTTGTGTAGCTGATCGCTTGCTTTTTTTTTTTTTTTTTTTTTTTTTTTTAATCTAGATTTGCAGCTGCTTACATCTGTGGGTGAAAGGAAAAAACAACAACAACAAAATAAAACAAAGCCAAAATCAAGTGCTCTTTAGAATATTCTAGGTCAGACATTCCCTAAAATTGGCATACTTACCAATTTTGACATTTCAGGCTTTATGAATGCTTCTCCTTTGTATTTTCTCCAATCAATATTGTATTTCACAGCAACCAGAAATGTGTGGCAGAAGCGATATAGTACAACTTCTGCACCATTAAATGCAACAAAGGACTTTTTTCCTCCCTCTTCTATTATTTGCTCTAATTCTTCATGACAGACTTCCTTTCTGCTTTGAGTACTCCAGACACGTTTAGAACAAAGGGTATTTTACAACATTCTTCAAGGCAACAGCATGGAATATGGAGCTACTCTCTTTGCTGGGGTTAGAGACATGGCACTGAAAATAAGTGTAAGATTTATAAGCATCGGCTGTTGCTCTGCAGGTCTAACCACACTGCTCTTCTCAATACTTCTGGAAAAACACTGGCCATTGCAATAAGCCAAACAAACATTTCCATGACATAGGTGACATTACAGAGGAAATATTTTCTGCCCTCTTCCTCTGTTTTGTGGAGGGGGGGTCTGGAGGTCTACTGGGTGGAATCAGGCCCTCTCTGCACTTCTGGGCTTTTTTTTTAAATGGAGAGATCCCAACACACAGAGCTGCTGTAACAGGACAACAGGCTGCCTTTGACCCTGCTGGATCCCCACTTAGGAATGTCAGGGCTCTGAGAAAGGGGGTGCTTTTTCATCACCCAGGGCTGTGGGTTTGCACTGTCCCCTCCTTCTGGGCTCCTCCAAGCTGGTCAGGACACAACAGAGAGCCTACTTTCCTGCTGCTCTGTCAGAAATTCTTACAGCTGATTATCCATAGACAATCCCGTTATTGTTAGAATTTATTATGAATTACAGGAAGCTAGCGTGGCTGCTCTAGATGAATAACAACATGGACAGCAGCACAGTTACCGGGAACAAGCACCAAGGAGGCTTTTGGCACAGTACCTTTCCTTGGCAACGTAGAATTGATTACAGACCACAAGTGGAAAGTTTGAAGTGGAAAGTTTGGAATTTTTCCACCTAGGAAGGCAAACCCATGCTGAAAGGAAAAGGTCATTCCACAGTCCTAATACAGGTAGAGAAGGCTACTGAGTAGTTGTATTTCTGTTTGGTTTTACCCAGTTTGCTCTCTATTTAAATGTGGCTGTGATGCTGACAGCTTGCTTCCTGGGATGGTGCGTACAATTGTGTGGAATTACTGGTGAATATTGTAGAAAGGGATTGAAATTAAAAATTTAAACTTTATGCTCATTATTGTGGTTCTTTGAAATACAAGTTTCTCAGTCAGGTAATTTGGTCTGTTTGCATTAAATTAATTGCACATTTATTGGGTCCTGTTGTCTGAGAATTTGGCTGAAAATCCTTTATCACGCTGAGTCTCACAGTACAATGTTGTCCATGTGTTGTCATTTAAAATAACATGCAATGAAAGGGAGACAATGGAGAGGCATTGTCACTGAGTCATGAATAAACAGTTGAAAATAATACAATCTATAGTGGTCTTAATGATTCTTGGTTTCCTGCCTGCCAGAAATCTTTTTTGGCACATGATTTTCTTGGTTTTGCAGTATCTGTCAGAGCTGGCACTGGAGTGGTTTAAGCATAAAACACTGAAGTGCTTTTTACAAGCTCATTTGTAATACCCCTTCACTGCTCTGTTTTGGGAGGAGGAGCACTGGACCTCTTCCTGCCTTTGAGAAATGATGCTGCAAAATATGAAGACTAAAATCTACTGAAAAATGCAACCTCTCCAAAGACATGGAGGAATTAGCATGTTAAAGCATATAGCAAGATTATGATTTAGTGAATTAGTCACAAACCCAAGGGCTGGGTATTTTTACATAACAGCAATGAGTCAGGTTGGCAGAGGCAGACCAGAAAGTGCCCTTTCACACATCCACATGCAGCCAGCGTGGCGGTGGTGCCAGCAGGAGATACCATCAGCAGCCCAGCTAGATGATGACCCAGGTGGAGATGCCACACCAGCCACCAAGGTATTTTGCATCGGCACTGCCATAGCAGAGTCCTGTCACCTTGCTCAGCAGGCACACGGTGTTGCAGCAGCATGTCTGTTTGCTCTGGCAGCACAAGTTCCTTAAAACTCCCTGAAATTTCTTGCTTGTACCTGAAAACTGCAGGAAATAAAATATATGAATGGGATATACAAGCATCCACTCAGGAGCCTGTGTGTGTTAGGAAAGAATATTTTAAAATGTCTTTTTCTCCAGATTCCTAAATGTTAAGGTACAAAAAGTTTCAGTTAGCTTTAAATGTCTTTGGGGAGTCCTCTCTGTCCTACGGTTTTTATGATTCAGCATGAAATTTTATACAAAAGTGTTCTTGAAGAATTTCGAAAGCTTCCTTGTGAATTATTTCTGGCCTTCTGGTATTTTATGAAGCATCATATTTTGCAATTGAAATATTTTTAGCATGATTTTAACATGTCTGATTTTCCAAAATCAGAGAGAGCCTCTCTTGAAACAGATGGAAAATGAGACAAACAGCTGAAGGGGAGGCTGGAAATAAAATGGACAAGTTCTGAGTGATATTCTGATATTCTGTGCTGGACCCCCTTCCTCTTCTCCTTTATACTCAGACTCCCTTTTTTTTTGGGGGGGGGGGGGGTCGGGGAAAGGGAGTGGTGGCTGAGGAAGGGAGGGATTGTGCTTTGGGACTTATGTTTGAGGAATTCATCTTCACTAGTGGAAGGCAGCAAGAAAAATCTCTCCTGACTTGGTTATTTCATAATTTGGCATTATTATACATTTCTTTCATCTTCCTCTAAAATATTAACTACTGCTGCCAGAGTGCTGGCGGCATGCTTCTGTGCATGACTTTCTTTGGTTTTTACCCTACTTACAGCTGCTTTCAGATGTATTTAATGACAGTAATTTGCTGAAATAAACTCACTGAGTTTGTCCAGAAGGAGACAAAAATAGCATTCTAGATTTTTTTTTTTTTTTTTTTTTTTTTTTTT
>CM021765.1:11147715-11223829 GCA_011076525.1 Nettapus auritus | reverse complement strand
TTTTTTTTTTTTTTTTTTTTTTTTTTTTTTTTTTTTTTTTTTTTTGTGCCCCCAAAACAAGAATCCAGGAGTGAATCTGAGTGTAGGAAGAAACACAGACCAGTCCCCCTCCCCAAGCAACTGCCACAGGAGTGAGCTCTTATGTGTACACCAGATCCTTGTCCTGCCTTTTAAATATTATTATTATTTTGTGAAAAAAAAAAAAAAAAAAAAAAAAAAAAAAAGATTTCTGCCTGTTGTACACATTTGTTCTCTCAACATCTGTGCTGAGCAGTGTGATCAGTGACAGAGCCCTAGGGCCAGGGTGCAATGCGCTGCCCACCAGAGGGGGAGCGCTGGGAACATTGGAGGAGTTGGCTCTTCAGCCTTTCCCAGAGATGCTTTAGGATTAAAATTCAAGCCCCATCACTTCTTTCTCAAGGCGTGCAACCTGTTTTTCCTCCCACTGGAGCTGATCAAAGCAGGATCAGTCCTGACAATTATAATTATTTCCCAGCGATGGAAATGGCACAGTGGGACAGTACTCTTGCAACAAAGATTGTAACGCATGAAGACCGCGATATTTTTGGTTGCTCAGTGACTGTGCTAGTCCGTAGACCCCCCCAGAGGCTGGGGCTATCCGTCATGCTCTATCACTGCAGACAGCTGGTGCACAGCAGGCACTGACTTTGTTGCTGCAGGCTTTTGTGTTGCTTTAAGATTTTTGTAATTAAATATGAAGCAGCAGTTTGGGATAATACAAACCCAACAGGATGTTTTTTTTTTTTTCAGTACATCAGTATGGTTCTATTGGCTTAATTTATAATAGTTAGCCCACTGGTGTGCTGGGATCCTTGCTGGTCATGCTGATTGGGATTGCTGCACTGTGCTTGCACACCAATCTGAGTGGAGTCTCTTGGGTTTTGCTTTGTGCTTAGACTGCATAACCTCTTCAAGGTGATGGCGCATCTTGTATAGTTTCAAAGTGCTCTCAGTCCTGTTCTTTACAGTATTTCTTGATGGTATGATAAACTGAGTAATAATATCACACAATCACAGAAAGTCTAGGTTGGAAGAGACCTACAAGATCACCTAGTCCAACCTCTGACCTAACACTAACAAATCATCCCCTAAACCATATCCCTAAGCTCTACATCTAAACGTCTTTTAAAGACCCTCAGGGATGGTGACTCAACCACTTCCCTGGGCAGCCTATTCCAGTGACTAACAACCCTTTCAGTAAAGAAGTTTTTTCTAATATCCAACCTAAACCTCCCCTGGCGCAACTTTAGCCCATTCCCCCTCGTCCTGTCACCAGGCACGTGGGAGAACAGACCAACCGCCACCTCGCTACAGCCTCCTTTGAGGTACCTGTAGAGTGCAATAAGGTCGCCCCTGAGCCTCCTCTTCTCCAGGCTGAACAGTCCCAGCTCCCTCAGCCGCTCCTCATAAAACTTGTTCTCCAGACCCTTCACCAGCTTCGTAGCCCTTCTCTGGACTCACTCAAGCACCTCCATATCCTTCTGGTAGTGAGGGGCCCAAAACTGAACAGAGTACTCAAGGTGCGGCCTCACCAGAGCCGAGTACAAGGGGACAATCGCTTTCCTGGACCTGCTGGCCATGCTGTTTCTTATGCAAGCCAGGATGCTGTTGGCCTTCTTGGCCACCTGAGCACACTGCTGGCTCATATATCAGCCGACTGTCAACCAAAACACCCAGGTCCTTCTCTGCCAGGCAGCTTTCTATCCACACATCTCCCAGCCTGTAGCTCTGTTTGGGGTTGTTGTGCCCCAGGTGCAGGACCCGGCACTTGGCCTTGTTGAACTTAATAATAATAATAATAATAATAATAACAAGCATCAAAACTCCAGGGTAAATTGCAAGCTGGAGAGGAGTGATTTAGTGACTAAAGGCTGGCTGGGGAGTTATGAGTTGAGGGGTTGCCTTCTGTGATCTCAGTCCTTAGGACTGATTTGCTCCATACAGAATTAAAGATTTCATGACGTGTGTCTCAGATGCTCCCAGCAGTTTGAACAGGTATGGCTGAAATTTGCCCTAAAAATACCTTCTGTTTTCTCTACTTCAGAAGTGGTTTCATTTTAGTGAGTATGTAAATGTATATCCAGGAAACAGCTATGAGGCAAAATTATCTAATGTTTGTTGCTGTGGGTGGGTCAAGGATTCTTACTGGCATAATCATAGAAATTTGTGAGATGAGTAAAAATCATGGTGTTCATAAGACTGGGCTTTGCATAGCTCTGATCTGTTTAACAGATTGTAGTATTTTCATCTGCAGGTCTTATATATATATATAAATAAAGGATATAGGATATATATAGATACATATATATAATATAATAAATACATATAGAATAAAATTTGTCCTAAGGATTTTCAGAATTAGTTTACTTTGAAGTATTTATTGATTGGCTTCTGCAGGGGGGGAAGGGCTGCAGAGAGAGGCATGTGGTTTGTTCTACATTTTGTGGTTGGTTATGATATTTTTATAAATTGTTATCAGAAAGTTTAAGACAGTCAACTATTCTTATACCTAGCCCATATTCATCACCCATGTTATGCTGCTCTCCTTACTGTGGCAAAGCATGAAGGGGTTTGAGCACTGTGTAAGTCTTCCGCGGGGGGCGCGGGGGGCCAGGACTCCCCCTTTCTCCTTATCACTTATCCCATATTGCAACAGTCAGCCACCGTCAGGAAAAGACCTAAGTTACATGCAGGAATTTGTGTCACTGTGGCAAATTCACATCTGCTGTACGTTTGATGACATCAGGAATGAATTGAAAGGCAGTGTTTTCCTCCAGCCAGGGTCACATAGCTGCACAGAGCCCATCTGTCCATATGGTTTTAACTTCGCTCACAAGACAGGCACATGACAGAGCCAGTATTGCAGCTCAACGTAACAGTGAGGATGCTGGATGGTTCTCATTAGTGGCTGGGGTTACATCACCATGCAGACTATGTGACTGAGATCCATGTCTTCACTTTTTCACTGCTGAGTATTTTGGTTGGGACCAGCCACCCTTCTTGCTGGAGCACTCTTCTCCTGCTCTGCCTGGAGCTGTCTCCAGAGGGAGAGCATCCCTGGACCACTGGACCTGGGCTCCCACAGTCTTTTTTACAGTATCACAGAATCACAGAACTGTAGGGGTTGGAAGGGACCTCGCAAGATCATCGGGTCCACCCCCCTGCCAATGCAGGTTCCTCAGAGCAGGCTGGCCAGGTAGGTGTCCAGATGGGCCTTGAATATCTCCAAAGAAGGAGATTCCACAACATTCCTAGGCAGCCTGTTCCAGTGCTCCGTCACCCTCACTGTGAAGAAGTTCTTTTGCATGTCGGTGCAGAACTTCCTGTGTTCTATCTTGCAGCCATTGCCCCTTGTCCTATCCCCACAAACCACTGAGAAGAGGTTAGCTACATCCCTCTGTCTCCCACCCCTCAGGTATTTGTACACATTGATGAGATCCCCTCTCAATCTTCTTTTCTTCAGGCTGAACAGACCCAGATGTCTCAGCCTTTCCTCATAGGAAAGATGCTCCAGGCCCCGTATCATCTTTGTGGCCCTCTGCTGCACTCTTTCCAGGAGATCCCTGTCTTTTTTTGTACTGGGGAGCCCAGAACTGGACACAGTACTCCAGGTGAGGCCTGACCAGGGCAGAGTAGAGAGGGAGGATCACCTCCCTTGACCTGCTGGCCACGCTCCTTTTAATGCACGCCAGGATCCCATTGGCCCTCTTGGCCACGAGGGCACACTGCTGGCTCATGGTCAACTTGTCGTCTGCTTGGACTATAAGGAAGTTGAACAGGTGCAGTGTGATTCAGCCAATTTATTAGAGTGGCATCTTTATTGACATCTGTGAGTCTCATTGTAAGTTCTCAATTTGCTGGTTTTATGCTGTAATAGTTTATAAGACAGGCTGGAGAGGTGGGAATTAAGGTTAAGATCCATGAGTGTGTCCAGCCAGGACATGGTGCAGATGGATACTAGTGAAAAGTCTGAAATCAATCTGTTACCCTGTGAAAGGATTTAGACTTTTACACATGGTTTTAATGGATCAAGGAGTCCTCTTTGTGTTATTTTTTTTTCTTTTATCTGCAGCTTTTAAGTAGGAACATTAACTCTCTAAATGCTTTTAACATACCTTTTCTCACAGAATCACAGGCTGGCTGAGGCTGGCAGGGCCATCTGAAAGCCATCTGGTCCAACCCCTGCTCACACAGGGCCACCCAGAGCTCTTTTCCCATAGACATGCCCCTGTGGTTTTTGAAGATCTCCAAGGAGGAAGACTCCACAACCTCTCTGGGCGACCTGTTGGATGAGACTTATTAGCCACTACACAAATGAATCTAATTTCTCTCTGACACTACCCAGTGAGCTTTCCTTCAGTAAAAGGACAATAAAAGCAAGAAGCTTCTCTCCTAAACCTCCACCCCAGGTTATGCCTTGGGGCTAGAGACATCTAGCACTGTTTTCACCATTTCTTGCTTCATACATCTTTACTTTCTTTCTAATATACCTGAGGTACTGGGTGCTTCCAATTCATATTGAAATGAGTAGAGAAATGGGCATTTGAATCATAGTCTGGTTTCAATTTGAAAGGAATTGTAATGAGACTATAAAAAGGAGTGCAGTGTATGTAATGCACATGAGGCATTTAGCTAGAAGTGAGACATCGTTAGTAAAGCCTGCTTATGTCATTTTGATTTTTGTGAATACATTATGAAAGGATAGCATTCTTATGACATGGTGTCTGGTGGCCTTTATGTTAATTTACTGATTACTCTATGGCTGCTCTTCAGGCCCCCAGATTATACAGCTTCCCATATTATTCTAAGTGTGATTCAGATTATTTTCTTCACTGAAAACAATGTACTAGATATGTAGAGTATGCATACTGCCTTAACCCCTGAATGAGCCATGATTGTATTTTGACATGCTCAACCTGTCAATTTGTATAAGACTTTGGTATGCTGCTTTGTGCAGCAGTTCCCTATCCAGTTTATTACAGTGATTATAAGATGATTGGTGTGCCTCTTTTGGAAGACCTGACTTTCAGATTTAATTTTTTTATTTTATTTTTTTCCCCTTTTCTTTTTACTTTATTTATTTATTTATTTATTTATTTATTTATTTATTTTTATTTATTTATTTTTACAATTTCTTGCCATTAAACAATTACTTTCAAATTTAAAATACAGTTGTTTTTCACTATGGAAAAAAGGAATAATCCACAATTAATCTTTGAAACTAATTTGTCATGATAGCCTTTAGAAGAAAGAAATGTTGAAGAAATGTTTGAATGCTTATAAAAACAGATTTTAGATAACAGCCACCTTTCTGCTAGCTGCAGAGATGTTTTTCCTTCAGAAGATGTTCTGCAATTGTAAAGGTGTGTAATTTCAGAGGATGTCACAGTTGTCATGGCAATTGCATTAATATTGCATGGGCATAAAGCATGCAATAACATCATGTCCATGCCTCCTGCCCCCAGGATACTACAAGATATTATTTTTTTTTTCCTTTTAAAATGTGTTAATTTTTCCCTATGAGCAATTCCCTATCACAAATATCAACCAAAGTATATTTTTAATTGTTCACTCTTAATTTGCATAGGTAACTTGTCAGTCTATCTGCAGAATAAAAGGACTTGTAAAAACTCTTTAAAACTTAAACAACCAATTTTCTTTCATTGCTCCACAAACACTGCAAGGAGTAGTGGATGTGATAAAAGCTGCAACATAGAATTAGGACATGATTATTCTCCCTGTTATCTGCTACATTTATGTCTTTTTCCCCTTATATTTTACTTGTTGTTCTGTCTCAGGTTGAGATTTGAGCCTCTTTAAGTCAATGAAATGGTGGCTACATGTAATCAGGGCTTTATCTCTATGTTATCTTCAAGTATACAAGAAAAGAGCCACAGCGTAACAAAAATAATAGTATGAAGAACCACATAAATTCTCAGCAGTTCAAACTATGTTGTTATTGCCTGTGTTTTGCCAGCTGTGCTGGAGCTGAGGAAGGTTGAGATCTGTGGGATGGAAATACCTGGATCTGTGGGGTACCTGGTCCTCACTTTCTTTTCAGTTGACTTTAGTGGGCTTTAAAATGATGCATAAGGATGCAAGAGTTGTTTTCCTTTCTGCTTCCTGCATATACGATGACTCATGGAAAGTGGAAAACTCTGTTTTAACAGCTGGTCCCAAAAAGCATGTGGCTCTCGTATGTACACCTGCAATGCCTGCAGAGGGATGAGCCCAGCCTTATCATGTTTTGATAAAACCAAACTTGGAGCTGCAGCTGCAGCTGCAGCAGTGTTCAGCTCCCTGCTTGCTGAGCTCTGATCGAGTGAGTGCTCAGCCTCCTGCCCCACTGTCTGCACTGGCTGTCTTTGAGTTGGATGTTCATTTTGGGACTTCAAAACCCTAAATAAAGCCTGTCAAACAAACATCTGTCTATGTTTGTTAAGTACTTCAAGCAGATTCATCTCTCTCCTGTGTCCATATGGTAACTACTCTGTCACCTCTGGTGACTCTAGCAGTGTCGTAGAACAGTCACAGACACTTTTAAAAAATACATTTATGTTTTGCATAGGGGAAGTCCTTTGTCTATCCTCCTTGGTGGAAAAAAATCCCTCAACCAAGTTTCACGCCTGTGCCATGGTCAATGTGATACAGCCAGCATCTCAGAGGGGTTTATTAGACATGTCTCTTCAAAATTCATAAATGTTAGGCTATTTTTTCAGCATATAACAAGCTTTGTCCCCCTGGAATATACACATGAGATCCTTCGCATCTTTTCCTTGAGGCCTGGTTACTTTCCTCACATTTTTAGTCCCACTGGTAGGGAAGCGAGTGTTGCTGGCTGGCCACCACCACCCAAAGTGTTGAATCGCTTGAACTTTCTTCCTCCTTCCACTGTACAGGCTGTGGTTTGCTATACTTAAGGCTCTGTTTGTCCTTGGCTCACTGAGGAGTTAGCAGCTCTCTGCTGACTGTCATTTTATAGTACATCACATATGTACATGCAGAGCTTGTCTGGCGTTTGGGATAGGTGGCTATTTGTTCCATAAAGTCATAAATACTTCAATTAGAGCTGCATCTGTAATGCATTAGATAATAAACAACAGGAGACTGTAAACAATTAACTCCAATGAACTCTATAATAACAGTCGTAAGGGGATGGCATCTTTCTTCAGCCTGTGTGGAGCACTGCATCCAAAGCACACCATTAGAGACCTAGGAGGACCCATCAGTGGCGCTGTCACATACACTAAACCAGAGGCAAAAAACCTTTGCTCAGCAAGGACTGTAGTACTCAGGAACGTGCACAAGCTGTGCTCCAAATCATTTCCTCAGCCTTACAGCCTTCTTTTTCAGCACCTGAAACATTTCAGCCACTTTGATTTTCTGATCTCTTTCTGCTTAAAGTAAATCAAGTTTATTTTCCAGCACTTGCTTATGATCTGCAATTAATAGGTGGAAAAGGGCCAATAATTCATTTGATGGAGAGGATCTGTTCTGCTGAGATGTTTGTTAGGAAATGAAAAGCATGAACTGCAATAAATTTGTGTATTAGAGAAGTATTAAATATCCTGTTGTAAAATAGGATTCTTTGTGATATATATACATATATATATATATATTTTCTTGAGAGATTTTTATCTTGTATTTCTAGGATGAAAATAAAGATCCACTAAGTATAGCCAAGAGATTTTAATTGGTGATACTATAAAACAAAAGGAACTAATAGGCCAACTGCACTGATTTCAGTGACCTTACCACAGATTTACACAGGGCTATGGGGGTTTTGATATTAAAACCTCTTTAACCAATTGTTTTACGGAATTTCAGGCACTATTAGAGGTGGAAAACATCAGAAATTAGAATATATATGTGTCCATAGAAAAGATACAATTCTGCTATGCAGAATTATGCCTAGCTGGTATCTTCCATAGGGACTGACAGCCTTGAAATGAAACAAGAAGCATCATTGCTGTTACTGTGGTATAGACCAGGAGAGCTTTCACAGTGAACAGCCAAGATATATTGAGAATTTCAATGCAAATGCTGCTCCCAAGCACATTTCCTGAAAGGCCTCAGGGCAACCACAGCCCTTTACTTCATTGTTGATTCCTCTCGATATTTCTTGCTACTGAATGACAGACACAAACGGCAGCAAGTACTAAGCCTGAGGGCTGCTGGAAATCCACCCCTGCCATCCAAACAGTCCTCTCTTGCACAGCACGGACAGAGGTTGCATAAATCTGCACTTAAACAAATATGATAGTGCTGCTGTTTTGAAAGTGCGGCTTATTTCCATTCAACATAGTTCAGTGCTGTTCATGTTTAATATTAAAAAAATAAAAATAAAAATCTCTTAGATGCTGTCAGGTATTTTTCACTCTGGGAGGACAATAACCTTCAAGGTTAACTATTCTCAGCTGTACTCTTGGTGGCTTTTATTCCTGCTACCATCTCTGTAAGTACTACAAGTTTGTATAAAAAATAACTATCTAATCAATATCAAGCATATTCATCAGAGACAACACCATCACTTGAAAAATGAGGCAGCTACTGGATGTGGTCAGTCTCTGTATGTTAAATGGGCAGCTAACAGAAAAACCTGTCCCTTGTCATTCTCATGACTGGTGAGTTCAAGGTCCAATTTGATTTCCCTGTGATCAATGATCAATAGGAAACACCTTACTCACTGTCAACAGATGTAAAGCCTTGGCTATGATTACCTTATCCTACAGCTAGAACCTATCTGTCTTAAACTTCCTGATCTTTCTGTGGACTCCTTATCTGGTATATTATCCATCTACATAACTGCCTCAAAATGCATCTCTTTGGTCATTTGATTGGTGAAGGGTTAACATTGCTTTGGTTCATCTCCATGAAACCAGCAGTTCCATCACAGGAGTTAGTGGCATGTAGTGCATCTGCCTATGTAGGCTTAATTAGCAGGGTCATGGAAACGTCACTGTGGGTGAAGTTTAAAATGAAAACAAACCCAGAAACATATAAAACTGTCTTTGCTTTTCTTTCTGTATAGTTGAAGTACAGCTGGAAAGGGACTTTTTCCTCTTTCTCATTGTAGAAATGTGAACTAATGAAAAATCTGCAAAAAATTCCTAACCCTGCTGTGTATAAATGAATAAATTGATTTAATTTCCTCAGAGGATCCATAGGCTCAGTGTTATTTGCTGGGGCAGAACTGCAGCAGGAGGTGACTCTGTATGATGATATATGTAGAATTAGATTTTTTTTTTTTAACCTGCTATTTTATTGCTTACTATTTTGAACAGTGTTTCCCACACTAAGACTCTAGATCAAGGCATTTTGCAGAGTTATTAGAGCTGCTGCTTGTCTACAGCCTGGACGGTATGGTGGTGGATTAAACCTCGTGATTTTCATCCTTGTGCCCCATGATTCGGTGCAAGGTCTGTCTCCCTTTGTACATCCTCCTGACTTGGAATGGGTTTTGCCCTGGGCCTGGCTGCTACAATACTTATCACTCACTCTTCCCAGGGAGACGAGACACATCATCAAACTAGTCACAGCATGAAAACCTCACTTGTACATGCTTGCTTTGGCTCTGAGAGCAGCTTGTGGAAAGGGTCAAAGTCCTCAAGTAATGGTTGAGTGAGCTGAGATGATAGAAGGATGCACATATTTTCCTTCTCAGTCCTACGCTGGTAGCCTGTTTGCAAGTAAAACCATGTGAAATCCCTCCCACAAAGTGTTTTCCAAAATAGCAGTTGGGATCTGCTGTTCAAAGGGTGCTTGCAACGCAGACCTTTGGGAGAGGTGGGGTGGCTGAGTCTTGGTGAGAGGCACTGTGCTAGAAGTGAACAGAGGAAGCAATGTTCAGCTTTGCGCTCCAGCCAGCAGTAATCTCTTTCCCTGCTGAATACTGCATTTTTTCCTTTATAAAAACATTAATCTGCAGGGTACTGGGACTCGGTCAGATCCTGCCAAGAACAAATTGTTAAGTAGTTGCTGTGCTCGTTACTTCTTAAAGCTGTAACTGTTGGTCTTCATTTTGCAAAATAAGTATCATGGGGCAAAAATGCATTGGCTGTGACATTGTAACTATTTCCCAGAAGAATTAATTCTAAACTGAGGGACTTAGAAACAAATAATTCTTAGAAGGCTGTGTTTGTTTGTTCAGCAGCTGTTGTTTATATATGAGACAGAGGAAAATTAGTTAAAATTGCATGATATGCCCTTACATTTCAAAACATGATGTGCTTTAAGGTTTCTATTTTCATTTGGTTTAGATCATGCTACAAAGCATCTAAACTAGAGTTTCTGTCTGACAAAGAGCAATTCACAGGAATTCACCCTCTGAGGTGTCAGACTCAACCTGTGCCTTTCATAGACAGCCCAGCAGCAATTCTCCTGCTCAGACCCAACCCCGTGCTTTCTCCGTGGCCTCCAATAGCTATATTCAGCACTTTATATTCCCATCTCTGGGATTCTGTGGCTACCCAGCCTTCCTAAAGCACAACAAAGTGGAGAGAACGTTTCAAACAGGACTGTGCACAAGCTGATTATCTTACTTAGAGGCACTTTCTGCAAATGCTGAAAAACAAAGTGCCAAATTTCTGTCAAGGGCATTTCCAGGAAGTGCTTTATTTATTTATTTATTCATTTATCTATCTATCTATTTATTTATTTATTTATTCCTAGGGGGGCATATCTAAAAACCGTCACATGTACAAACAGCTCACTCAATTCAATTGCCCACTTTCACAATTAAGAACCTACAGTAGCACAATAAGTTTCAGTAAGAATTATGACAATACTGAATACGATGAGATAATGAAATATATGATAATTTTACAAAGGAGAAATCTAGAAATACGCACTTTGCACCAGCCTGAGGTTTAGCAGAATCAGTAAGAGTTATGGTCTTCTATATCAAGATCACTTTTTCCTTGAACTTTACTGGCATTTTTATGCTTTTTCACAAACTAAAAATGGAAATACTGTCAAATACTCTATCATCTAATCAGACAGCTTCAATTTTTCCCTTGTGTGGTTACTTATTAAAGCTGTTGCCATTCACTGTAATGGAAGTTGTGTCAGACTGCTTGTATTCCCTAGTTGCTCACAATTTGGGAGTTAGCATGTCTGTCTTCTAGTAATGACAAATAATGCTGTTGTGCTGGTGATGGATTTTGCAGTCATTTCAGCAATATTTTTGCAGTAATTTGTAAGTGTTTGTAAGGCTGAGCAGAAGAGGACATCATAGGAAACCTAATTCTTAGAGTGCCTGTCTGGAAAAAGAGGGCAGTCCTAACCTTGCCTACAAGACTTTGACCCCTTTCGTGTGAACTTTCCAGTAGCTCTAGTGCACTGAGAAAATGCTGGGTTTGATGACAAATGAGTTAATAAATCCTTTCCTTAGGCTTTTAGTTGGCTTCCACAAGAGAGAAATCTTTAATTTAATATGTCATTGACCACTCTCAGGTATGAGGTTAGCCCCACAAATCTTTTTGCACTGTCACCTCTTGTTAGGTTATTAAATTGGTGCTGTCTACAAATTTATTTGGTTATAAATTGTTTGGTAATTATTAAGAAACTCTTTTCACCCTATATGGCCTCTTCAGGCACTTACTGGGAAGCAGAGTGGAAATGGATAATTTATTTTTAATGGTAATTCAAAGGGCTTGTGAATAAATGTAATATAAAAGAAATGGCTATGTTCAATATCTGAATTTTGCTTTAAGTATAAATGAAACAGAAAGCAAGCTTTCTGGACTAGACATTATTGAATCTTTCTTCTTCGGCTTCTTTTTATTTTTAATTAGATTTTAAAAAAATGTATTATATTTATGTTCCCAAATAACCCGATGAGAGATTTTATAGGTAACTTACACTGATTTTGCACCAGTCCTTCTTCTTTTAAACTGAATTTGGAAACAAATGTAGACCTAAATGCTGTCAAAATATGTTTGCCTAGAGAAAACCTCTTCAAATTCCAACATTTACAATCAACTAGCAGCTCCGCCCTTGAGTTATTGACTTTGCTGTAGTAAATAAGGATGGAATTTCTGGTTTTCTTTCTTGAAATATTGGACACTGAGCACACTGAGGTCTTGTGGCTTGACTCTGCATGAGGAGCTAAAAGTTTCTGGTGTGGTTGGAAGGAAAATGGGGTATCTAAGCTGGAGGCAGGATGGGATATCAATATGTGGACTGCACACATCAGTAACAATGCTGGGATGAAGCTCACGTACTGCTCTTAAGAAGAGATGCTGCACTGCAGGATGTGTTGCCTTTACATTCCACTGTATTTGTGTCCTGCTTGAGGAAAGTAATCATCCTCTAATAAGAAACAGAAGTCATCACGGTTTCATTTTTTTTTTTTTTTCGAGGCACATTTTTAGTGTTGATAGGCAATGACCATACATGTAGTTATAGCAGGGACATAATCAAGTGCATTAGGTAACTCACAAGCAGCAAACAAGTATCACCAGAAACGTGGTAAAGCATAAAACAGATCACAGTATATTGATTTCAAAATAAGGTACCTACAGTGAGTAGAAACAAAAGGGATGAAATACAGTGCACCAGAGTTCAGCAGTTATTTACCAACTGAACTAATATGTGCTCTTATTAACTTCCGAACTTGTTTCATCATGTGAGTATCAGTACATCTGTTATTGATCATTCAGTAATGACCTCAAAGATATTAGGGAGTTGTTAGATTGTTAGTTTTCATGTTTCCCACCCCCCAACCTTTTATACAGTATAGTTTCAAAATGCGTCACTCCTGCCCCATTGATTTCAGGAAGGTAAAAGCTGACCCTTTATTTAGGATGTCTGTCAGTGTTATGGGCAATTTTTACACAGAACAGTCATGGCTTCAGGGTCTGGTCCTGTATCATTACATTAGCTCAATACATTTTCATATTATACATTTTCATATTATTCATAATTATCTCAATACATTTTCATATTATACATTTTCATATTATTCATAATTACCATCTAAATGTCTGTTTTAAGACATGTCCACAGCCTTGGTTGTTGGTGTACATGTATCACAGAGCCAAAGCAAATAAATCTGAGTGTACTATTTGCAGATCTTGCCTTTTTCTTTCTTCCATGTTGCTAAAAAAAATATAAGCATGTTAACTAAAAGGGACAAATGATGCATTAACTGAAATGGACAAATTGTGCAATAACCAAATCATAACACTGAGGCACTTAGTATATGTAGCAGGAACTGATTTCTGGATTTAGTACACTTCCAATTTTTTCTGCAGCAGTGAGCACCTCGCTGAGCACCTCCTTCCTTCAGAATGGGGAGTGACACCAGGTGAAAATTCTGGCTGGGTTAAACACCTCCTGACTGTGGAAGAACCAAGCTGCTCAGTTATTCTCTGCTTAGTGTTAGTGCTTCATGACAACTTCTTGTTCCACAGTTGAAGACAAAATTTTAGACCTTTGGATTAATTATAGTTTGCTTCCTGGTAGGGATTCCTATATGGGAAATGGTTGCTTGTGACATTTCTTTCAGTAGTGGAGCTGACTAGTTTTGAAATCCCATTAATTATTCTCCTTGATAAACAGAAGATAAACAGAAGATCCCAATACCAATAGATGTCACAGTTTTCATTGTACTTCATCTATTTTTCCTTTTTTTTTTTTTTTTTTTTTTTTTTTTGAAATAGTCTTGGAAAAATTAACCAGTGCATATAAACCAAGTTCTGAGTCAAAAGAAGTAATACAATGAGTTTGATGTCTGCAGGTAGAAGCTGGAGCAGGACTTGGACTCTTTTTACAATTACAGATTTTATTGATTTTGAATATAAAAAATATTTCATATTTTTGAAATATGAAAATTTCATAAGTGAAATTTTTAAAAAAATGTGTCTCTATTCTCTACAAAATCTCTAGACCTCCACTATGTAGGTAAGGTGTAAAAGGGGTAAATAATTGATGTAAGAGGTATAAAAATGACAGGATAGGAACAATTAATGCTTGGGAATATGATGTCAGGGTGATATGCCTAAATCCACAAAAATGAGGCATGCAAATAAATAACCAATGTTTTAGCAGACATAAACTGATAAAGACCTATGAATCTATGGAGTACGCTTGTAGTATTATTTTTGGTTAAGGATATATAGCTGTTAAAATATGATACGCAAACTCATACTTAGATTCTCTATTGGCACATCCTTCTGATCCTGCTTCTTAGAGCAAGGGAAGATCTTCAATAGTGATAATCACAAAATCATAGACTCATAGAATATCCCAAGTTGGAAAGGAGCCACAGGGATCATTGACTCCAACTCCAGGGTTCAGAGAGAACAAGCCCCAAATCAGGCCATGTGTCTGAGAGTGTTGTTCAAATGCTCCTTGAATTCTGGCAGCTCAGTGCCATGCCCACTGCCCTGGGGAGCCTGTCCCAGTGCCTGACCACCTCTTGGTGCAAAACCTTTCCCTAACACCCAGCCTGAATCTCCCCTGTCCCATTCCCTTGGGTTCTGTCACTGTCCCAGAGAGCAGAGCTCAACACCTCCAAGTGGGCTAGTACTTTCGTGGAAGCCTAAATTCTCCTTCTCCATTCCCTAAGTTCTCCCACCACGTACACTAGTGGTTCTCCTGTGTCTATCTCAAGCAGGCCTTCTGCATGGTACCAAACTGCCACTTGTGTATTTACACAGTTACTAGGACTATACTAATACAAACCTGCAAACATATTCTTTCAACCAAGATATTTCTCACAGAAGAGAAAAAAATATACTGTTTTTGGTATCCAAACATAGAAATATATCCCATTAACTTATGCTTTGTTGATCGGTTACCTTACTATTTCTGAGATGCCAATGTCTCTTGCTAGGTCATTTTGTACCTGTTGCAATAACTGAGTAGATATTTCCTTGGTAGGGATGGTAAAATGCAGAAATATGACAAGCGGTGCTAGGGATAGATGATTTTCAGCGTGCTACTTGTACTTATTTGGACTTGCCCTAAATTCTTAAATTTGGAAATTAGCATACATTTCCCAAATTTTTAGCCAGATCAGTCCTGGTCATAACAAGAAATAAACAGTCCTCTGTCAATGGTTTAAAGGTGGAGTGTAGCTGGATAACTGCATAACCCTAGTTTGAGGTCTTTGGTCATCATATGACTTCCTCTGCTTTGAATTTCATCTCATATTCTGAAATATAGTCTTAACATTTCAGTCCATCTAGTGCATCGTGATCACAAAATTGTACATTGCAACCTGTGAAGGCTCATCTGAGAACTAACAGCATATGTGGTTTTAATCCACCTTCAATTAGAATTGTTGAAATGAACACACAGCCTTTCCAAAGTGCTGAGTGTACCTTATGGACCTGAAACTGAGATATAGTTGGTATGTGGAGGCTACAAATAAAATTTAAAAATAAAATAAAATAAAATAATTCAAATTTCCTATGTATTATGCATTGCTCTCTACATCTACCTTAATAACAGATATTTTCTCTGTAGTTTGAAGTGTCACATTACAGCACAACAATACAGTGATGGACTCATATAGTTATGGGGTCTGGAGTGTACTCTCTAAATATATATTTTTGTTTGGTTCACGTACAACCTGTTAGTACAGTGTCTAATTACTCTGTGGCCTGGGGAATATAGAGATGGAATATCCCAGTACAATTCAAAAGAGATGTGAAGATTTTCCTCCACTCATTTAATAATAGAATTAGATTTTACATGTAGAAAATAGTTTTCCTTAATTATATAAGCATCTCAATTAAAAACAGTGCTCCTAATGAAATGCTGAAGATTCTCAGAATACTTCTAACAAAGTAAGCAAACAATCAAAAAGAGATTTGCAGCTCTCTGCTCTGCCTGTTCAATCCAACCTACGCTGTCTGCATGGCAGCCATTTGATCTCACCTTCTGCTATTGTTTCTCAAACAAATCTGAGGTAAAAAATTTATTTAACTGAAGTTTATCACTTATTCAAGATCTGTTAGAAGTTACTCTGGAGAAAAGATGAGTATCTGGGACCTAAACCACAAAATGCTGAGAATTTTTACATTGATTCCCAACTCTTTCACAGAGCCACATACTTAGAAATTACTGGGTTATTCTTGTCACCCCCTGCCTCCCTTTCCTGCTCCTCCCCTTTTTTTTGACAGTTTAAGACAGTTGTGATACAGCCCAATAATGTAACTCTTTTATTCACTCTTTCGTCTCTTTCATTCCATTCTCCCCAATTAGTGCTTGTATTTTGTTCTCCTTTTTATTTGTTTTCCCACCTTTTCCCATCTTCTTGTTTCATTCATTTTTTCCCCCCATTTCATGATCAGCAGAGCATGCCTCAGTAGACCATGTATAACAGTGAATGGGATATTATTCAGAACTGGTTCTGTGGAATTAAGAACCTCAGTTTCCTCAGAAAGATGAGCAAACCATAACATTAAACAAACTTCTGTAGGAGGAAGACAGATTTAGCAAAGTTAAGGAAATGTTAAGTATCCCCCTCAGGACTGTAAATCTTGTTCCTAATACTAGCAAGTATTGGAAAACAGGGCAAATTGGTGATTAATATAAAGCTCCTACTGACTGGAGAGAAGATTTTTAAACTTGCAATGACAATGAAGTTATTGCCTTGATGTGAAGTTACATTGCAAATAAAATATTGCATCAAAATATTTACAAATGTAGACATAGCTATCCCCATATGATAAAGTGGATGGTCTTCAAAAGACTGCATACTGGAGTCATCAAACCAAATTAGTCAGTCAGTATTCTCAGCATTTACTGTTGAACCTCTTGTAATTATCTATTGTCACTAAAAATCTATTAGTATTTTGCTCTAATCTTTCTTTAGCCATTAACGCTACTGTAAAATGCTGCAGTTCTAATTTGGTGGCTTTTCAAATATGCTATAGAAAGAGATACTAGAAGGATGGCAGTGTGGAAGTGTTGAACAGCTGAAATCACCACCAAACGCATGTTTACCTGCTGACTGTGTATTTCCTGTTGAAGGTGTATTGCCAGTAGGCTCTTCCAAACTGAGCAGTGGTGAGGAGGGCCAAATTTTGGATGAAACTTGAACATCTCCTTAACTTGATGAGATAGATACTACAGGTTCTATAAAATTATTAATTCTCCAGGAGCTTCAGAATATAACCTAAAGGCCAAACTTGTCTTAGAACTTAGTTCCTTTAATCTTTAATTTCCTACAACCATGCTTTTCCTATTATTTCAAGCTAAAGTTTCCCAATGGAAGTACTGAGCTGTTATATATTTCTTTAATAAGAGACTGTCTCTTATATAGAGAGATAAGACAAGTATAACCTTGCTGTCCTTAGTTGCATTTTTTTTTTTTTTCTTCTCTTCAAATACTCTTAGTTTTGTAGAGATACAGAGACTGGCTTGAAAACCAATGTCCTACTACTAACATTAGAAGACGTTTTTTAGTATTTAGTCAGTATGGATATTTTTATGCAGTATGGCACTAAGGAATGTTTTTTGTCAATGCAAACAAATATTTTCCATGATTTGCATCCCATGAATACCTTGTTATTAGAAACCTTCACTGATGTGAAAACCTTTATAAAGATTAGGTAGTTTTTTTTGTTGTTGTTTTGTTTTTTGGGGATACATGGGTGTAACCGTTCCCAGCTTCCTTAGCTACAGTGAATGGAAATGCAATTCCTTTCTATGCTTGATGCCTTATTGAGAGATCTGAATTAAGAGATCTGAAAAGCAGGGCTGCACTTTTATACAAACATAGGCATTGTGAGCTATTCACTTGGTATTTTCAGCCAAATAAAATTATAGAAACAGCGCTAAATTTGATAGAATTGTCCCAAGCTATATAGACAGCTTTAGAATTTGTGGACATTTCTGTAATATTCCTAGTGAGCAGAAAGGTTGAGTCTGCATGTGTTTTTTATATTTAGAGCTACAGCTCTTATGTCCTTTCTCATGTCTTCAGAATCTACACACCACCTGCAGGAACTGATAGATGAAATCCACTGATTTTGGCGTGCAAACAAACAAATAGTTCTGGTATTAACATACTTCAAACTCATAACAGTGCATTTATTTTTTTTTTCTCTGAGGTCTATGTCCCCAGACAATACTGGTGAATGTCACCCTCCTCTTGTACAGCCCTAAAAATGCATATTTAACATCCACACTCTTTATTTTATTCTGATCCTTCCTCTTTAATCAGTAGAATGTTCATTATACTGTCATCTTTAACTAAGAAAGTAATAATTCCTCTTTCATGGATGGCAGGACTTGAGAAGAGTACTGACACTAATAGTAGTACTAGGTCATTTGGGCTGTAAACCTGATATCTTATACCCCTTTGTTTTTCACTCTTCTGTTCTAATACTTTGCTGATGAGCTGCTGATAAAGTAAATTTTCCACAGGTTTATGGTACTCCATTATTCTTTCTCCAAGGAGGGAGAAAAGGAAATATTCCCATGCACCAAACAATATTCTTCTCTCAGATGCTTCATTTTGATTAACAATGCCTTATTCAGCAAAATATTTACAGCAGATTTTGCACACTGGTTTCAACAGATGTATTTTTAATGATATTACTTTAAATTAGTTTTTTGAAATTCTTTCATCCATCTCTGTCCTTTGTTGGATCTTAAAAGGCTGTGGTTCCGTTCAGTGTCCCTGAAGAGGAGGGCTGCAAAACTGGTGAACCCTTCTTCCTTTCTGCTATAGGATATTGCTTTTTCTTAGCCCTCCTGTAAGACTTCCACAGCTTCTAATTGTTCCTGTTGAGCATGAAAACCCAGGTAACAGCTAGGGAAAAATGTATATCAATTACTCTGGAGAAACCTGGCCAAATCCATTAATGCCAATGCCCCTTAACTGTTGACTGTCATGAATTTCAGTGTTTCCAGGGAGTGAATAATACAACACAGACTAAATGTTCAATCCAGAAGCAGCACTGGGCTGGCTCCTCCAGCGTATTCAGTGTGTCCTGCTTTGGCTGTGATTAGCAAAACAAAAATTCAGCTCCATGTCATTCATTCATCTCTGATATTCATCCTGGCTTTTTCACCTCTTCATATGCTTTGCTGCACTGTGGTTTACCTCCTGATTATATGTCCTTCCTTTTAAGCCAGCTGTGAATTTCTGAACTGATTGAACCCTCGCTGGGAGATAACTGCTTTTTGTTTTTTTTTGATCAGCAAGGTCTCTCACAGACTAGTTTGTATTGCCAGAAAAAAAAAAAAAAAAAAAAAAAATAAAAAAAAAAAAAAAAATCTGCAAAATATTCACAGCATATTTAGCTCAAGCCACAGACTGGGCTTGAGCATAAAAGGCGTTATGAAAAGAGAGATATTTTCGCTGTTTCTGTTCCCCTGGACTGTACATGTTGTCATCCAGCCGCATTGGATAAAAGCTTGTAATAGCTATGAACATATCTGTCTTTACAAATGTAGCCATGAAATTCATCATATACTAAGTCAAATGTGTCTGTCCTCTCACAATCTGAGTGGTTTTTGTCAGCATGCATCCTCTTGCACAGGCCTGAGGAAGCAAAGTGTTTATATCTGAAGCAGTACTTTATGTGGCTATTTTTAGAGACCCGAGGGTGGATTTTTTTTCTTTCCCAAATGAAGTTTAAGAGTGCCTCACCGGGCTTTGACTGTTTGTTTTCTTCCTTATGTCTCTTCAGCTATCATTACTCCAGGATGATTCACGTCGCTTTCTGAATTCATACACTGGGATGCCTGTTGAGGAGAGCTTAGCAACTGCATCACACTGAAAGCCCATGCTGGCTGAAGCATGACTGATACTTAACCTTTACTCTTCTCTGTCAGGAAAAAGGTCATTGCTATAAGCTCATGACTGAGCAATGTTCCACAACATTTAATTACCCTCCTTTGTATCTCTATCTATCTTCTCCCACTATTTTCTGTTTTCCTGGTCACTGTCTTTTACCTTGTTACCTGTTGTCCTTCAACCAAGGTTTTGCAACATTGGCAGTCTGATAGTGAGGAAGCATAGATACAAGACAAGAAAAGAACTACTAGTCCTTCATTTTAGCTATATATCCTGAGGTAGTGGGCCAGAATTTCCATTGCCACCCCTGAAATTACTCCAGTGTATTTCATTGAATTTTCATGAATTGAGCTGGTAAAGAGTCTTCAAAGCTTGGGACTTAAAACAGAAGACTTAAATCACAGGTCTCACTTTGGCACTTACTTGGACTAGGCTTGCTTCATTTGAATAGAATTTGGTCATATCCTTTATTCATTACATGCAGATAATTTCTTGATTTTTTTTTTAAACCTTCAGGCTAAAATATTTTCAGATAGATTATGTTTTGTTTCTAGGGACTTTGAATGACAGAACATTTTCCAGACTATTTTTAATTAAAAAAAAAAAAAAAAAAAAAAAAAAAAGGAAAGGAAAAAAAAACAGAATTTATCTTTTTAAACCCAGGTATGGCATCAGTGCTTTTCAGGCTGTTCAAAAGTAAAGATAAACAATAATGAGGAAAGGAAAGCCACTTGTCAGATTTTAAACAGAAGCAAAGTCATGGACTGACAGACTGCAAAAACATTCAAACTCCATTTTTAGAAAGGTCTTTTAGAAAACAAATTTCTACCGCAGTTTATGTATGTAAAGACTAAAAGCTGGGCAATGGGACAAATTGCAAATCTATGCATAATTAAATGGGTAGTACTGGAAACAGAAGCTCCATTTTTCACCCAATTTGCGTGGGAATTATGAGCAAGAATAAGTGCTTCAAGGAAATCTCCACAAAGTGTGTGCTTAGAAAATGAATTTACAGAATGTATTCTTCCAGTAATTACATATGTAGACATTTTGTGCATCAAATCTTGGAGATGTTTTGGCTAGCACTTTGAGTAGGCGAGGTAGCGTCCCTGGAGCTTTGCTTGCTTGCTGCTCTTCAGCTTTCCTTGGTGGCCAGCTGGCCGATGTTGGAGCCTTCAGCCACTCTCATTTGCACCACAGGGAAAAAAATGCTGTATTTTCTTTATTTATTTCCAGCATCTACTTTAGATTCTTTCACTTGTTTGCTAGGTCAGTGTGATTATGTTGGTCCTCTTTGCTTATTGGAAGTTTAGAAGAATATTAAAAATAATAGTAATAATATTATCTTGAGAGAAGTTGAGCTCAAATCATGGTTGTTGCAGGTGAGTCTCAACCAGTTGACAGGGAACAGCCTTAGGATTTTAACTACTTGTGAGAATCCCATAAAAAAATTAAGCTTTCCATTCAAACTCTCTGCTTTCTTAGTCTGGTAGCATTCAAGGCTCCACATTTGCCTCACCAGCAGATCTCCAAGGTCAGCACTGGACCTTGGAGATTAATTTCTCTTGAGTAGTCCCTTGACGAAGTTACCTCAGTAAGCAAGAAATCCTTATATAAAAGATCTTTTGCCTTACTGAAATCATAAACAGAGAGTTTTGCTGCAAGATGAAGCAGGGTTATAAAATTTGGAAGATGGTTGGGTAAGAACCAAAGCAGTATCAAACTTAGTGATCTATGTATGAAAAATATGGCTTCATTTGTAAAAGGGGGAGTCTTCGCAACTTAAAATAAACACAAGATAGTAAATATAAAATTAGACTGTTGATGTTAAATGATTTTTGTACTTCTGAAGAAATACTTACATTTTTAATGGATACTACCACATATAAGTTTGATTATTTTCTGCACAGATATTGGTGAATGACAGCAACTGAAAATTAAACCAGGAAACTAGCAACCACACATTAAGAACATTTGGTAGCCTTGTCTTCTGTTTTAAATAGAATTATTGAAATTGTTTATAGTGAAACTAGAAGTCACAGACCTACTGCTCCTGCTCTTCATTTACAGCCTGAAAAGACTGAATTTTCTGGATTAAAATTATAGGACTTTTACAAGTAAAAACTTGCTCTCCTGCCTTTACCCCCTCCCCCCCCCATCCCCTTTTAAGGTTGCTGATATTGAGCTAAACCTAAATAAAATCTGACAATTTTTTTTATATTTATTTATTTATTTAGTTAGTTATTTTGCTTCTGAATGAGGCAGATGGCACAGACTCCTCACCCCAGCACAAGAGCCCTGACGGCCGGTTACCCACTGTGCCTCAGTAGGTTTCTGCCTGTCTGCTTGCTTCTCTCCATCTCTTCTTCCTTTCCACTCTTCCTTGTTTTGTTCTGCTCCTAATCACATGTTTCCACAAACTATTCTTTCTGGGCACATTGAGTGTCACAAGATTATTTAGTTTAAGATCATGAGACCTCAAGTTCTGCCTTTTTTTTTTTTTTTTTTTTTTCTATTTTTTTTTCTTCACTATTTTTAAAGGGCCTTTTAGAATTCTCCCTTTTAGCTCTGCAACCAGTGTAACATCAGAGTGAGGAGAGCTGAGCTGAATGCTGGCCAGACCTCAAATCTCAAGTGAAGCTGGTGATGAAATATAACATTTGTTGAAAAAAAAAAAAAAAAAAAAGGAATTAATCCAGCAAGAACCTAGAAGCAACCCCCTGTGCTCACAACCCCACGCTTCTTAAGTCCTTCAGTGTTTGAGACGCAGCTTTTATTTTTTTATTTTTATTTTTTTCCTGCTTCTTCTGAACTGATTTGAGTGGGATTGTTGCTTGGATCAGGTGAGCAGGATGGACCTGAAGGATTCTTTCAACCTTCTCTTACTTCACCTGACTTAGGTTAAATACATAGGTGCTTTCCCTCATGTAGATTGAAGATGCTGAGTTGTGATGATTAGGTGCCACGTGTTAAATTTAGTTATAGCCTGAGATGATAAAATGGGCCATCATCACAGTAAGTCCCCCATGACACTTTTGTTTGTCTGGGTAATGTTTGATAAAGTTATCAGCTCATAACATTCTTCTAAGGATAGTTTAGCTGAGACAACAGAAAACACAGCTGTTTTAGCTGTTTTAGCCATTTCTATATATGTGATTTCAGAAAACATTCCCAGGCTAGACTGGGCTGAAAACTCCAGTGCAACTTGTTATTAACATAACTGATTTGCTTTAGTGGTTGGGGCCACACAGACCCACCAGCCTGCTTGGAAACCTCTGCCATAGGCCCCCCCAAGAGGACAAATAAGCCCTTGTTTTTTTTAAACAAGGCTAGTGGAATTCAAAAGCTTGTTTTGGTGGGTTTAGTCAGCACTTTTTTTCTTATTAGTAGAGGAACAATCACTCTCCTTTGTCCTCTAAATCCATTTGTGCAGCTCAGCTGCTGCAAGTGGGCCTAAACTGCTCCTTACCACCTGTGTCAAGGTCTCTAAAAGGGCCTGGAAAGTGTTTGAAGGGCTGTGCTTTCACCATAGTTTGAAAGTACTTTCAAATCTTATTTACAAATTTTCCAATTTTTGCCTATTGATTTTTGACACTAAAACTGCTGAAGTATGTGCTGATAAGGTATTCTGTAGCAGTCTGTAGTAAGTTTTATTATTGAAATATAATTATGAATTCTGTGTTAAAAATGTGTTTCAGGATTTCCACTGGTAAATCTCTTTACTTTTAATTAGTCAGTGTAAATCATGACACATCTTTTGATGCAGGACAGCAGATGATTACATTCATAATACATGCTGCAAGGATTAATAATATATATATATATAAAGGCAAAAAAAACCCTCCCAACCCTTGCTAACTCATAAAGTTCTACCTGAGACCCTGCATGATTTATGGATTAGATTGTTAACCTGCATTACTGAGAAGGCAGTAATTGATTAGGTTTCACTAATGACTATTTCTGGAGTGTTCTGCCATAAAGTTGATATTTCTTGAATAGCCTCTGTTTGGAGTTCAGGACCACACCGTGTTTATCTGTTTATTTGTTTGCTTTAAATTGGGATTGCTGTTAATACAACTCAGTGCAGTGTCCTTGCTATGATTTGTTACTTTGTCCTTCCTTCACTTTGTTCTCTTATCTTGTGTATTCAAGCTCCTCTCATATTTAAGAGAACAGCCTGCAATGTGAACAGTTCTATTTATCTTTGCAATAGAAAATAGAATTAGTAACCAGATATCAGCCAGATAAACTTGTCCATCAGAAGAAAAAACATGAACTTTCTTAACCATCTGGTCAAGTAGTAGCTGGATCCTGCATAGACCCCAAGTGAGATCTTTGTGCGCTACCCTGATACTCTGCAAACTCCCTCAGAGCAAACATACCATCCAGGAAGCTGGGGGGAGCAGCATGTTCTTGCCAAGCTGCAAATATTTGCTCTGAGACAGCCCTAGTCAGCTGCTAGCAAAGGCAGCAAAGAGGCCAGGCACAACAAAGCTGCCATTTGGGCTTGGCAGACAGATTATGGGACTGTCATGCATTTTTCAGATGTGGCCACAAATATTTACCTTCTTGCTAGGGCAGTGGCTTGAGAGTAAATTACTCAGACTTCTTAAAAACCTCTTTTTGTAACTTTTGAGGTCCGATGATTTTCAAGAAAATTTGAAAGAAAGTGACTTGAAATGTACCAGAGCCAAGCAAGCAGAATAGATGTACTGACACGAGGATGTCCAGCCTGAGACAGGCAGCCACTCCCTGACCTGCTCATCAGCACAAAGCTAGCTGAAATGGTGACAGAAATCTCCCCTCTGCCCATCCATCCTCCGGCACACATCAGAAGATGCCATGAGAGGTCTCAGACGCAGCACATCTGGCAGTGTTGATGTCAGCTCTTTGTAAGAAATTCACAGCTCTGATCTAAGCATTTTCTGAATGCAGGTCAGACATATCTTCTCCCTACGCACATGTCCCCTTTGTGCACAGTGTTTTGTTAACATCAGCAAACATAACAGGTTTCAGGGCAATGTGATTTGATGAAGTTATTCTGCACTGAAGATAAGTGCTAGCACATTTAGGCTAGTTCCAGCTATCATTTCCTTTTTGATAGTAAAAAATGTGAATGGAAAGAAAACTCCACACAATACTGACTGTGCAGTCATAACAATGCAGCCATAACATGCCACAACATAATTTTGATCAAAAAGATTATTTATTTATTTGTTTGTTTGTTTGTTTGTTTTGTTATTAGAGAATGCCATGTGGTGCTCTGGGACTTAAAGCAGCTCATGACCATATTTTGTACAATGGATGAAACTCTTCTCCCACTCCCTTAGTGGCACACCTCCCACTGTGCACCAGTTTTCATAGAATCATAGAATATTGCGAGTTGGAAGGGACACATTATAAATCATCGAGTCCAGCTACTGGCTCCACAAAGGCATACCCAAAAATTCAGATCACTTTCAGTTCCTGGCTCTGCTGCTCTCCTGTGTGGAGAGAAGTCCAGCCCTGCGGGCAGGGTCTGTGCCCTCCCACTGCACGAGAAGCACGAGGGGTTCAAACTGCCATTCCCACTACCCTAACATTGTTGAATTTTAAACAATAGTGGTGTATTAGTTTAAGTTTTATCAATCACTTTTAAAATAGAAAGATACTTGTTTAGTTACAGAGCATATTTTATACTAATTCTGATAGGTACATTTTTGATGGGCTACAGTTGTAGTGACCCATGGATACCAACCAACCAACAAGCTTTGTGGGAGTGAAGATGCAACTGAGATCACATTCCAATGAGAGTAATTACAAAATGCATATCAACCCTCCTCTGCTATCTTATCTCTGAGATTATCTTTACAGCTTTTTAAATGGATGTGTGCTGGTGAACCGTGGTACCATGTCACTTAGAGAAGGGAATTTGTTTTCTGACAGAGAGGTTATTTGGTAAAGCACGTTTTGAATGTTAACACACACAATAGTCAGGTTTAACTTTAATACAGAGGAATGTGAGATTTTACACGTACTGGTATAAGGTTATAATTCTAGAAGTATGCATTTTGTTTTACATGGTAGCTAAACATGGAGAAAATATGAGTTAGCAAATACTTTTTGGACATATGGCTCGCAAAGAATCAGTAATCAGTGATGGAGCTACATTTATGAATTATTTGTACTTCAGAGTAGACTTGGCTGAGATTTTTTTTTTTTTTTTTTTGTGGGAAAAGAGAATTTTCTGGCTTTTTTTTTCTTTTTTTTTTTTTTAAAAAAAAATCCATATTGAAATTTTTTACAAAAAAAAAAAAAAAAAAAAAAAGAGAGGAAATAAAAAATAAATAAATAAAAAAAACAGATTAATCAAGTCAAATCATTTACTTCTGCTGTGCCAAAAAATTACTGATTGCTTCAGCCCTCCTCTTATTCCTATGACATATGAAGTACAGTGGAGGAGGCAATAACCTTATTAGCAAACATAGAGGGACAGTCCCTTTAAGTAAAAGATGGTTTACTACCTTAATAAGAGCCATGGTGTGACGTTTCTGCCCTTGAGCATTCTTTTCCTTCTTTGATGTCTCCTATCTATTTATAAAGTACTCTGAGATTGCAAGGATGAAGCATCCTATATAAAGTACAAGGTCTTTGTCTGTTTCTATTAAAATAAGCCAAGACAATTTATGTTTTAAAAAGACGGGGAAAGGAATTCAGGAAAGAAACTGTATGCCACATGTTGTTGTAATATCTGAGAAAATCTTTTGCTAAAGCTGACACTTTCTTCCATTTCAGCCTAAATCACACACATAGCTTCAGAAAGCTTCAGCTAGTTTACTACTCAGAGCAAATGAATCTGAAAAATTAGAAATAAAAACAATAACAGTAAAACAAAGAGAAAGCTGAAATGGATGTTGTGTTGTTGTTGTCTTGTGTTCTTGACTGTAATTGCACTCTAATGCAAGCAATTATACATAAAAAATAAGTTGAGGTAGCAATGCCCTGTGGAGATGAAGGACTGACACCCATCTGTATCCTAAAAGAAATCTGCTATGCTAAGGTGAAATGTGGTATGTGGGAACTACTGTAAGGAATGTTTGGACTGAGCAGCTTTTAAAATAAAATCTAAGATACATGCTGAAATCAACAGACCTACAAATGTCTGAAGTAATGGTTCAATTAGTTGGTATTATGGATTCTTAATTCTAAGGAGCAAATCAGTACCACAGAAGATAACTCCAGAATCAATCCTATTCAATATGACTTTTCAATGACATTTCTGAGACTTTTATTTTGTTTTAATAGACTAGATCTACTAAGGCTACAGTGCCCAAATCACCTTTGGCTGAGGAAAACTACAGAGTTTATGAATCATATAGAGCTGGCAAGAGTTCTGATTTGGATCAGGCTCTCAACCCCACCATGTGTTACTAACTTCAGGAGGCCAGATGCTCTCTGCTGGCTGTGCAAAACCCCAACTGGGGTCTTACACTGGAGAATGCTGTTCATGCTGGACTGGGCAAAATGGGACATTCACCTACCTAAGTGTGCAATGCACCTTATCCTCTCCAGTTCATTGTACTCACTGAAAACAGACAGTACAATTTGGGCAGCCCAGATGTAAAGGACTTCAAATACCTGAGCTAAATATTCCTAATTCAGCAAAGCTGCCAAGTATATCCTTAATTGCTGTGTTAAATTACAAGCAAGTTCCTCTGTTCCTTTCATTTGTACACCTAGGTCAATGAGATTGTCACACTGTCTGTCATGCAAACTCAGAAAGATATGGTTAAAAATGGGACCCTTTTTACCCATCTCATGTGGCTAAGAGCTCTTCCAGTTCCTTTATACTTATCAGCTTGTGGGCTGCTTCAGAATAGCTGCATCTAAAAAATCCAGTTGACAAACTATCTCTGCTGAAAAGCCACAAGAGGAGAAAAAGCCACCAATAAATACTAAAGATTTTGAAAAAAAAAAAAAAAAAAAAAAGTATTTTCATTTTTTTGTATTCAAAGTTTTGAGTCTTGATTAGCCATTAGCCATATAGCTGAACATTTTACATCAAATAAGAGAAAATAGTTAAAGCTGTGGACAAGGTGCTCATTTAATCTCCCCTAACTCTGGCCTGTGTGTGAGCACAGCTATTGTTATTTCATACGTGGGAGATATTTGATATGGTGTGTGTCCTGTTATTGTGATTCTGTAAAGCTTCTGAGGATTAAGAAACGCTGTAGAAATGAGCTGCCTGAGATGTCAATTACAAAAGAGGAGAAATGGGAAAATATAGGAAATGTGGATACATTTGTACCTAAAGCTCTCAAAGAATCAGATAGTGCAAGTTCAATTTCTGATTGTGCTACCAGGTTTTTAATGTGACCTTGGGAAAATCATTTAACTTTTATCTCTCCGTTTTCTCTTCTGCAGTATTGACATTGTGCATTGCTGAAAGGTAGGGAGACAGGGACAGCTTTTGGCCTTATTTCAACACAGAGGTCATCCCATGTAGGTAATGGAAATATGAATGAATTTTTTAAAGAAAATATAATTTATAATATATTTTCCTTCTGAACAAGACATAGCACTTGGCGCTTAAGATTTACCCCTTTTTGTTTTATGTCTCATATCTGAATAAAGTAGTATGTACTTAAAGCTATCTGATTGTAATCCCCTACACAAAAATGATAGCAGAGATTTAAAATCTTGAAGGACAGAAAATAAGCATTCTACCTGTTTTTCTTTTTTCTTTTCTTTTCTTTTTTTTTTTTTCATTATCTTTGGTAAAAGATTTGTTTGTTGTAAATCTTCAGAAACTACGGCACAAGTCAGCATTGCAGCTTTCCATTTATTGGATCTCAACAAAGTCTTACACATTTTAACAGCACCTATAAAACAAATTGAGAAGATTTAGGTATATCTCTTGTCACTAAACAGACTTTTGCTGTCCTCTCTTTGGCTGACAGCACTTTTAAACATTTATATGACCTAGGATTTACATTCTATCTGCATGCAAGCAAAAAAATACCCTAGTTGGTATCAAAAAGCCTTAGTGGATGTGTTATTTTGGAAATCGACTATTTAGGTTTATGCTGAAATAAAATCACATGTTCTGCCATGAAGAACCGCTTCTGTTCCACTGTTTACATACCATGAATAAATGTTTAAAACATTCTATCCTGTGAACAAAGCTTGAAAGGAAAAGCTTGGCCACTCCTCATAGAGAGCAAGCTAGATGGTGATTTCTGAGTGCTACAGGAGAGATGGGCTCTGGCTGGGCCAGCACCTCACTGTCCTTAGGGAGAAGGGGATCTACATGTATGTGCAGGTGTTGGGATCTTACTGTGCATGGGACACAGGGGTGGCAGGGTGACCTGTGGTGCTGTCATGAAAAATCGGAATTTTTGCCTATAAAATGAGGCCATGAAATCTCCAGCAGGTGACTCTGGATTGTCCCATATGGTGAGAGTTGTAACCTCCTTCTCACAGATGCATTTCAAAAATGCTGAGAATCTGACTTGAAAAAAAAAAAAAAAGAAAAAGTCTTCATGCAGAAACGAATATGTGACATAAAAAATAAATAAAAAATGACATTTTGAGCACTTGTAATATGGGTATCTTAGAATATCTGTGGTTTAAAAAAATAGCATTTGATCATATCATTAAGATTATCTAAAACTGCCTACCCTTAAAAAACAAACAAACAAAAACAAACAAAAAAACTAATGTTCTTTACCTTGTTTCTATCACTTCCTAAATTTTTTCTATTCAACTTGGCATCTTTAGTTGTGTCCTTAGTACTCTTCATGAGTCATACATAAAGTATTTGGACAGCATATGTTCTCTGATTGAACAGATTTTTAAAATGGGATTATTCACATTTGTATGAGCAAACCCTCCTTTACAAACATCACCATGTACAAAAATCAGAGCCATCTGAGTACCCACAGGAAAGGAATGGCAATGATAGGAAAGGGAGAAATTACACTTCATCTCGCATTTCATAAGCTCATTCACTCTACCTGCACCTCCTTATTTGTGAACTTCATGCCTATCTAAATATCTACTACTTCAGAGAAAGAACAATTCCTCTGTTTTAACAACACTGATAAAAGAAAGATATTTTTCTGTGTTGATTGCAAAAGAAATAGACTCCACATTTTTTAAAAAATAATGATTTGATAGTCTTCTTCTTTCCCAGGGTTCTGGCCTTTCAATCTGTCCCTGTAGTTTTTAGAATTATGCACTCATGTTACTAAGGGATAAACCCAAATTGCAAGCCTTTCTCCTAGGGAAATGTAGCAGGTATAAGCTTTTATGTATGTATGTATGTATTTATTTATTTATTTATTTTCTGATACAATTTTTTCTTCCCTTCACATTTATAGGGCATGTCTTAAGATATACTTAAGGTAATATGCATTATGAATTGCACACTGATGCTGAATTATTTTTAAATAGTCTGTTTTTTTAATAGACAAACCTTTGATTTTTTATTTTTATTTTATTTTATTTTTTTATTTAAAGATTACATCCAAGCCAAGAATACAGCATCAGTGATTCAGGCTTATGAGTTATGTTGCCAGGTTCTGCCTTGTTAAACTCAAATACACCGCATCATCTTCTTGACCTCATTTACCTCGTATGAAGCCAGTGCCCGAGGCAAAAGAGGTTTAGTTTTTAAGTAGTTGTTTTGGCTTCACATGTTTAAGGCTATTGAACAAATAAGTCGCTTTGTAAAAGGGCTTGTGTCCCTGCAGCTATTGTTTGGTACACAGCACCAAAAAGCATTAGATTGTGCTGTAAGAGTAAGCAGGCTGTCTTGGACAAAAACATGAAAAGAAAACAGATCTACTATGCTAGATACAAACATTCATTTCTTAACCTTTGGTTTCATTGCTTATAAAAAAAAAAAAAAAATCAAGCAGCAAACAGAGAGGAATAGCAGACATGATGTTTTCCTGAAGGCTCTGAGTCTAAGAGTAGACATGGGCTTTGAGCCTCCTGACACGCAGAACATATTATGGGACTTGCAAATTCTTTGAAGAACTGCACTGAACGCATTTGGTCAGAGAGTGATTTGGCTGTGATTGCATCTTACATTGTCTGCTTACATGGACCAGATGCCTATCTGTGCAGCTGGTTAAAGTGTAGCTGTGCAAATGGAGAGGTGAGTGCAGAGCACTCAAAAATAGGTGTAACTGCATCAGAAATAGCATATTTCGAAATACCTCCTTGGGTCTCTACAGCAACATGAAGACGAAAGGCTCCTAGCTCCATTGGTAGGACTTCATTGGTCCAGGGGGGACTGGCATGTATATAAAAGACAGATACAGAGAAGATGGTGTCTACAGATACAACTTATTTATATGAAAACACATGTTGCAGACTCCATATTATACAAATACTATTCCTAAAGTCAAGGAAGACCAGATTAGGTCTAATCCTCCCTTCCAGAACAGCAAATGAGATGTTTGTATGATCATACAAATGTCTTTATTTCTGTCATCCTTTGCCATTGTCACACCACATCCCTCACCCCCTCCAGTACCTTCTTCCCACAAATTTTGATTTGACTTCTGAGGTTCTGGGCCTTCCTCTGTGTACATGACAGACAGGACATCTTTGCTATCAAAAAAATGAAAAGTTAAATCACATGTCCTGCAATGTGAGTTACAGGAACTAACTAGGGCTAAAAAGCTACTGAAATAGTTTTGTTCAATTTAAGGGACAAATCTAGAACCATAAATCAGTGTGACTATCTCCAGTAGATCCAATATATACATGGCATTGCCATTTGTTCTAAAATCAGAACAAAATAATGTGGTGTTTTGGAAAAGGTCCTTGAGAGCATAGGAAAAATCATACATGCTTGAAGTACTGATACATCTGAATTATTACTATCCTCATTCATGTTTTCAGGTTATTGCTGTTGCTATTTCTGGTGCTTAGTGTCTAGTGCCTAAAAACATTTTTGTGGTTGAAATCTTATGGATATTCATTCTTTCCTGCAACCAATAAGTGTGAGAAATACTGACTCAAGTCTTTTATATTCTTACTCACTCTGCACATAATTTGATTTTAGCTGAGGGATTTTGAACTAACAATTTGAGCTGGAGAAACACTCCCTTAACAAAAAACACTTTGGCCACCTCCATTCCTGTGATATGGCTAGAGGCATAACCTGAAGTTTCCTTCACTAAGCACAAAGGAAAGGAAACAGCAGGCTCTGAGGGGTTGGTGTATAGTTTCAGTGTCCTGGCAGAACAACAGGGATGGAGTTCACTGAAGTGCACCTAAACTGAATTTAGATGATATCTAATCATTATTAGATATATACAGCTTGGGGAAGGAGACTGGTTCTCGGTTCAGAGGAGTGACTTTAGCCACAGCTAGCACTCACAAAGCATTTGCCGTCTCACACTCATCTATACAAAAATCAGAGGGATATCCTCCTCTCTGCCTTTAGCTGCTAGGTCAGTAGTTAGCATATGTTGAAGTTGATCAGAGGGCTGGAGCACCTCTCCTACAAAGAAAGGCTGAGAGAGCTGGGGATGTTCAGCCTGGGGAAGAGAAGGCTCCAGGGAGACCTCACTGCATCTTTTCAGTACTTAAAAGGAGGCTTATAGAAAAGACTGAGAGGAACTTTTTGCTCAGGCAAATAATGATATCTTAAGGAGGATTGGTTTTAAACTAAAAGAGTGAAGATTTAGATTAGAGGTTAGGAGGAATTTCTTTGCTCAGGGGGTGGTGAGGCACTGGAACAGGCTGCCCAGAGAAGCTGTGGATGCCCCATCTCCGGAGGTGTCCAAGGCCAGGCTGGATGGGGCTTTGGGCAACCTGGTCTGGTGGGAGGTGTCCCTGCCCATGGCCGGGGGTTGGAACTGGGTGTTTTTTAATGTCCCTTCAAACCCCAAACACTATCATTCTTTGATTCTGTGTTTCACTTGCCTGCCCCCACATAATCCAAAATTACTATGAACTTATGCTAAGATTTGCTTTTTATGGGTGTTTGTATTCACAGACTCTCCTGGGAAAGGTGAGGGTAGAAGTCACTGAACCTCAGTGCCCACACAACAGAAGCAAAGTCGTGTTGGTGAGTGCAAATGCTTGCTGCACATACCATGACCCCTTGGGAAAGTACATGTGAGCCACGTCCACCCCAGCCAGTCCAAGACAGGTCCCTCCTCACCTTGGTGGCCTCTCTGAACAACTTGGGCCTCCGCATGCCAGGATAAGGCAGGGATCTCAGCAGCTGCTGGGGTGCCTAGATGCTGGTCTCTGAAATATGTTTGTCCTGTACACCAGATGAGCTGTGGGGACTCTCAAAATTACTTTTATTTCTTTCTTCTCTTCCCAATGGATGGGCAAAATGAAAATGTGCAGAAATCCCACTAATCAACTTTGGGCTTCTTTAGCTAAGCCCAATCCTTAAACCTCTCAAATGTTCTAGCATAACATATTAGCTATAAACTCCAGCAGGTTGAGGCAACCCTCCAGGCCACCCTAACCTACTGAAGAGTAATTCACAAATCTGAGGAGAAGAAAGAATCACATGACCTCAAATCTAACTCAGTCTTTCCATACCCTGTTTTCATAAAAAACAGTGTGTGATTCATGGGATAGTGCCTACATCTTTTCTTCTGCGGAAAAGCATTCTGCAGACCCTTACGGGAATAGTTTCCTCCTAAGATTAGCTTCCACGGCAGGGAATCTTCTGTTTTACAATCTTACCCTGTTTCTGTGGTTTCCTAACACCCATCCAATGTGTGAGCAAGTTTTACAGGCTAAAATATGAGCTCTCCATGAGACAGCATCCTCTTTTACACAAGAGAACAATGAAGAAATGGACGTGTACTTATTACTGCATCGATGATCCACCTTCAAGTTTCTTCCATGTTAAGTTCAGTATAACACTGGATCTTTTATTGAAGCTCCACTTTATTTCATTTTGCATATCTTCTAACCATTATTTCTGTTAAAGGAAAGAAGAAAGTGATGAGACCATCTGAATAAGAACATTTAGGAAAATGTCTCTGGAGATGCCATTACTGCTTTGAGCTTAAAAACAACCAGAATGGGAACCAGAATGTTTAATTTACTTACAGATATTTTATCATAATTTCATTCTATGGGTCTCAGAGTTTCCAAAATTTCTACTTTCAGGGATCACAAACTGCGAACTTATTAGTGAGCTAATGAATTGCATTTCAAGAGCATTTCCAGATGATTTTTTTTTTTTTTTCCTAAATATATATACATATATATGTAACTTGTGCTTTTCCATTTTTACTAGATTTTTGACCCAAAGATGATTATTTTAACAAACTGGGGCCTTTAAGATGATAGAACATAGTTAATAATGTAGTAAGGTATATTGAGATGAGATTAATGATAATAAGATAGCAATAGTGAGAACCTATTATTTATTTGTTCCAATAGTGCAAAAGTGTAAATCAAATCTTATTTGTAAGTATTAATTAATGATTCTATTACTGCTGCTAGTACTGAGCCTAAAAAGAGATGGAATATTATGTCAACACAGTGTACGGGAAGTGACTCAATTAGAAGTATAAAATATTTACATCTTCAGGGTGTGAGCTGGCACTGTAGGTTAGAAATAAAACATGATAGTTTGGAAAACACAAGAAAGTTTAGAGGCTGATAATTTTAATGATGGTAATTTCACAGAGAGAGATCTTTGTCATTTTCCACAGTGTCCATTTTCATTATGTTTTCAGATGATTTTATCCAGAATGTAAACACAAATATGAAGGTGGGCGTGAGTGTGAGTGGGCTCCCATCTTCTACAAAAAGACACTTCCCAAGCAGGCCAACATATCAGCAAGATCTTACAGCTCTGATTTTGTTAGTTTTTTAAGTAAATGGCAGCTACTGACCACTTCAGTACTAAGAAAACACAGCTGTGTCACTCCAGGGAAGAAGGCAAAACACAACAATCTTGATGGCAGAACAAGATCTTCGCTTGTGGAGCAAGTTACTAGAGTTACTTTGACCTCTTCTGTATAGCACACCGAGAACAAAAACTGATATATCATGACTCAGAGAAAGACGGTTTCTTTCACTGCATTGCATGAAAGCAACCAGAATGCAGGGAGCAGCTCCATCTCCAACACTGTCCCAGAATGTGGTTGCTTTAGCCTGTATCAGATGAAATGAGGGCAGGGCTGAGAAGAAAAAGATAGTTGAGAGGTTTATTTTACTCATAGCTTGTGACATAGCCATAAAATTGTTGGGGCTCTTCAAATCCCTGACAAAGTCAGTGGAAAGATTCCCTTCTGTGGGCATTGGCTTGGTCTTTGTGGATGAAGAACCCCTCAAGACAGGATCCACTGAGCCAGGTTATGCAAAGCTTGTAGCACTTCAGTAACTTCAAAGGCACGTATTGCCATATTCAAATTTAATGAGTTAAGATTCTTAAAGATTAGGGTAATCTCAGTATTTTTGCAGGCTATGATTTAAAGGTTAAGTCTATCCTGTAAAAATTTGTGTATGATACATGCTTCATGCACACACCTGGCCTCTTGAGCCACTTTAGGAGCTGACTTGCAATGCGTTTGCATCAAGCATTTTTATAGAAATAGATGTGGTAAATGTGTCTGTGCCAAAGCCTGAAGTTATACATTTACATGCACCAATGAAGGGTGAAATCTTTGTCACTGACATCAACAGTGAGACTTTCAGTTTTCTTGGTACTCAGGATTTCCTTAATTAGTGCCTGGGAGTGATGCTGAGCCTATTGGAACGTACCTGCACAAATATGGAAGGTTATACATACAAAAAGTCTGATTTTTCACCATGCTTTACAGTCTTACTTGCAAATTATGTTGTGCTGCACAGTGGCTGAGAAAGTTAGCCAAATTTCAGTTGTTACAGTTTGCAACTCATGGTTTTGTTACTGGGGCAACCCAGAACCTTTGGAAATGTTGCTTTCAGAATTTGAGATATTGGCAGCGTTACATAGATTTATTAAATCATTTTTAATGATAAAGCTGGCTTTAATAGGTATGCCTTGAGAAAGAACTGGAATAGTTTGTTATTGTAAATGCCTAGACTAACTATGGCAGCAGATTAGCAGCAGACTCACAAAACTGAAATAAAGATATCATCCCAGCCTTTTGCAATAAGTAAGATTAACTTTAAGAGAGAAAATCTGCTTTAGTAATGTGCTGGACCATGATTTCAAATCCAAATTTATGCCTTGAAACCTATTGCTCCTAAAAGACAATGTGGACATTAAAGGAGCCTTCAGAGTACCAGGCATATAAAGACCTGCACAGACCTCTCATGATCCTCTCTGCTTTATAAAGCTTCCTTCACCAGGTTGTTTGGTCTGATACTGATTTCTATGACATGATGATGGGTTAGGAATGAAATCTCAGATCTCAGCTTCTCTCTAATGTGCTGTGGCTGGACTGTGTGACAGAGCAGGAGCGGCAGCTACAGAGCTCAGACCCAGAGCCCTAAACTGCTCATATCCATGAGCCCAGACAGACCCCCCTGCTGTCCTACTTCAGCCATTGGCAGAGGTCTAGAAAATGCTGTGTGCCTGCAGCCAGACACAGCAGAAGCACACGTGGACCTGCCAGCTTCTTACTTTACTCACAAAGTCATTTCTCAGGACATCCTCCAGTGCAGCTCACTGCTGTTGCCCTAGCTGCAGTGTATCTTCTGCCACAGTGGCTTTTCCTCCCCTGCTTGAGGACTGAAGCATTCAGTACAGAGGAAAGAATGGAGTGCAGGCTTCCATATTATTATTATTTTTTTTCCAAACACTTTATTCAAAACGTTCACACAATAAAGGTGGCTCGAATACCAATCCTTTCCTCAGTCACTGGTTCAAACTGAGTCCAGGTAAGTCATAGATATTTGATGGAAGAGAATTACGAGCCATCTCAAATTATTATGAAATGTGTTTAGAGTCCCCTTACTCTATTTTTCTTCAGTATAGCTGCTTCCATCTGACCTAGTCACCCTCTGGAGCTCCCATTAAAATCAAAGGAGAAAAATAGGCACCTTTATAATGAATCACTGACCTATTTTTTCTTTAGTAGGGTGTTCCAAAAGTGCCTTTTTCTCTCCATCAGCCAAACAGTCTAAGTGACTGGCTCTACACCGGGGATGCCTGCATTTAATTAGATGAATCCCACTGCTTCTGACATTTTTCTTGACACATAACGAAAGAGCACCCTTATGGAGTGGAGACACCAGTACCTGTTTGTCTCCCACTCTGCCATGAAGCATCGTGAGGGGGTAGTGGAAGGAAATGTTCACTGCCAACGTTATTTATGGCATGGAGCTACATACATGCATTACTTGGAAAACAGCAGTCGGATTTTCATCTGAGTAGGGATGGGTAAGGAGAGGGGAGAGTCAGACTATTTTGGATAATCAAAGGATTTTTATCCCCATCAACATCAGCCTGACATCTTTCACCTTCCCCTGTGTTCACTTGAAAGCCACACATGCAGAGAAGTCAAAAAGCATGGAAAAATTAAAATGCTGCATGGAAAAGAAAATAAAAACAAAACAAACAAACAAACAAACAACAACAACAACAACAAAAAACAGTTTGAAAATCTGTCAGAAACCAGAAAAGGTTTCCTGAGCTAAGATACCTATTGATACCTATTTTTATCTGTAGCTGATGCTGTGCTCTGAAGTACCAACGTGCATTGTTCCTCCCCAGGTTTCCTCTCATACATGCTACTTACTCACCACTTTACCCAGCTTATGACTGTAAGAACTACAGGCAAAAAATATATATATATATTTCCTTGAGTTTTTGTTATGCATCTCACATGTTGGATCCCAGCTGCATGTGAATCATTGCCTCCAGGCTGGGCACAACCCATCCATGACTTTTTGTGGGAGGCTTTGCAATTTGTTTTGGGAACCAGATAGCAGAGACCCCCACCACCTTTGTAGGCAGGGATTTTCCTTTTTTTTTTTTTTTTTTTTTTTTTTTTTTTTTTTTAATTACTTGATAAAAAACACTTTTATGTTTTATTTTGCCTACAGTAAAAAGTGCCTAGAGACTACAGAGTACTGTTCCATTACCTAATTAATATTTAATAATTAGTGCTAAGTGGAGCAGTCTGAGATTAGGAAAGAATCTCTCTCACAGCTTGCTTGCTGGGACAATCCCCTGACACTAGTGATCTTGATTCAGAGCAGGGTCTGACCGCAGGCTGCCATAGCAAAGGGGAATACTCTTAGCATGCTGAAATCAGTATGTTTAAATAAAATTACAATTTTGAGTGACATTTTTTTTTTTCAAAGGTTTTCTACCATCTCCATGTCTTGGTTCCATTACATGGGCCGTTGGGGCTCAAGTGTATATTTCACGCAGTGGAGAACGCCCCCTGCATTTCAAATGAGGAATTCAAAAAGAAGGTGAAATAACAGCTTGAAAAAAGATGATGTGCTGCAATGACCTTTCCCTTTGGTGTCCTGAGAATTGCAACCAAAGCCTAATATGACTGAGAAATCCATGACTGGTTGATTGACTGATAGCCTGAAGATAGCTTTTTCCAGAGTTAATTCTACCAGACAGATTCTTCAGGGAGTCCTTAAACACTGTGAAAGTTCCCGGGAGATGAATTGGATGGATGCATCTTCAAATGTTAAATAGCATTTAACATGATCTAGTTTAAATTTGTCCTCTGTCTTCTAATTGCTATAATTGCCTCCAGACAGTAAATTAGATGCCATTTGAATACTAGTGTACTGCATCTATTTTATGCAGATAACAGTGCTTACAGGGGACAGATAGTATGGAAGTCTGTGTATTGAACACCCACATGCCAACACTAGAAGCACAGAGCTTGCTTAAATACATGTTGTGACAGTAAATTAGTGACAGTGGTGTTATTGTTCTGTTTCATGTGTAGGATTTTTTGGCCTGCTACCAAAGGAAGAATAAATATTCAGGGAGAATAAACTGAAAAAGGAGGTGGTTGTATTTTGTCATTCCTGACTTCCTCAGCATGTAAAAGCAGAACAGGAGCATCCCCCAGCCACCCCTAGTAACTTCTGATTCTGTTCTGGCAGCACTTCTCAGTTGGAGTAATGGGGGAAAGCAAGAGTCTCACTAATAGCAGATATGAGGAGGTTCAAACATTCAAAACCAAGATGTGCAGTCTGGTGCAGAAAGGTAGATGACCAAAACCATTAAGAGTGAAATCTAACTGCAATTATGGCTAATTTTCCTGAGTACAGGAAAGCAAGAATTGAAGCAAGATAGTTATTTTTGAGTAATTCTGTGTGTAGACCAGCCATAAATAGATATTCATGATAATATAGCTGGAATCTCTGAATTTCAGAGCTAGTCCCCCACTTAGAGAATTTATTTGGCTCTGGTCCTTCAGCTTCTCTGATGCATCAGAGGGACGTAAAACCTCACCAGACTGAGGTGGTCTTGTGCAATCCTTAAGTAAGAAGCAAAACGAGCTTACCCAAATCAGAAGAGCAAAGTAAGATGATGTGGGCTTCAAAGGTCCTTGGTGACTGAAAATACAGCCTATAAAAGTAATATGAATGTTTTTGTTGACTCCAGTGGTATTTGGATTAGACTTTAAGTCGAAGAGAGTTGCTGGTTTTGTTGTGTCTTTAGGACATATGAGTGCTAATCCTAGTGCTTTGTTCAGGGGATTCAAGGGACTAAATAGGGACTTAAAATATTGGATTAAAAGATCTGTAGAGATTATTCTCATAGCTATACGTGTAAGCCTAAAAAAGGACATTGTAACTTCAGGTAAATCCCCACTTGTATTTTCCCTAAGTCTCAGCATAACCTGTGGAGGATAACAGAGCTGGAAACCTATACTATTAGGGATCTCAAACAAATTGGCATCTTCTCACTTCTCCAGCAGTCCCCTGGGGCTGACTGCCAAAAGTGAGCTCCACTGGCTATTGACTTTTATTTATTTATTTATTTATTTATTTATTTTTGTTCAGTGTCTCTTTGATGCATGCAATCTTTTCTTTGGTGCACATAGACTTGGCAGCCTGGAAAGTAGAGAAGTTGAGGGATCAGAAAGGACACAGAGAGCCTAAAAGAGGCACCCAAATTAACTACTAAACATTTTAAAATGTCTTCCCACAACCATGGTAGCAACAGAGGATAGCCAACAGTGAATTCAGTCCTGACATAAGCATTTAATTTCCATGTGTTCTCACTAAAAAAAAGTTTTGTTCCTCTGCAGATGTCCAAAGGGAGACCAGGTTCACTTTATGCACCCATTTCACTGGTGGTATAGTGACCCAGTGTGAGATGGTAGGTGTGATAACCAGTCAGTGTACGTCTGAAAACAGGTGTGTAATAGGGAGAGTTGGCTTTTTTAAAAAAATTGTACCTGTATCCTGTTGTCCTTTGTGCAGCTGCCTGGGAGACAAAGCTATCTGGGGGGGCTTGGACCTCCACTTGCCCTCTTTGAGCATAGTGCTGTAACACAGAGGCTGATGTGCAAACACTGCAGCAGTCTCTGTCTGTCACAAGAAGCTATCAAGGGTCAAAACAATAATTACTGAGTTGAAGGGAAATGTGTGTGGAGTTCAGGTACCTATCTTGTACTAAATTTGCATGTATCCAAACTGGAATCACAATAGGTCTCTCCAGGTAAGAGATGTCTTCCACAAACCACCATTTCCTGTGCAATTTGGCATAAGCTGGGGAGCATCTAATAAGCTCAGTTGCATACAGCAAAAAATGACTGTCATGCAACCTGGAGTTGAGATCTATCACGTCATATTTCTTTGCCATTTATGAATAATACATGATATGTGAAAGACCTATTAATATCCTTAATATCTTTTTTTTTTTTTTTTAACCTAGAAGAAACATTCCAACTGTGATCAAAGAACCCCCCATTCTTGCACAAATATCCATCCAAACAGAATATGTGCCTCAAGGGAGTTGAGCTGATTCCCCACATACCTGTAGGTTCCTACAGCAACTACTGGCAACTAATGTTTAGTTGTGCTTGTCATAAACGATCCATTCAATGATGCCTGAAACAGCTATTAATAAGAATTATAACATTTCTGTTATGTTAATTTAAATCTTAACTCTTTCTGACTGATGACATTAGGTAGACTATTACCAGACTGTTGCCTTGCTCAGGTGTATTTAAAAGACCATATCTATCTGTAGCAAGAATGATGACAATTCTCTCTAATAGGATTTGGCAATTTATAATTGCTATGTTCTGTTTGAAGACCTTCTGTCACATTCATATAATGCCTATTAGAGATCTCCAACACAAAATGAAAAATGAAAAATGAACAAAATGAATCATAAAAAGCAATAATTAATTGGAGGAAAGCCAGAAAGGAGATCTAAAACAAACACTACCATTAAGCATCTCCGGCAAGCCCAAAATCGTCTCCAGAGATGCCAGTGTCACAATGAAAAAGCTTTCAAAACAATATGAAGATGTATTCTACATGTAAATAGAATGATTCTGCACAGTCTAAGACCTTGAGATCTATATTTAGATTTTTTTTATTATTATTATTTATTTTTTTTATTTTTTTTAACTAAGCTGACTACATTATCCCTGATATCTGTTTAACAGCTTTCTCTAATTTAAGGACCAGGTCATGTAACATCTAGTTTGTCCAAAGTGCAAAGGGAATCCAAAATGCCATCTTATCCCACCTGAAAGCTCCATCCTAGGAGGTCAACATGAAGGAAGGAGACTTCACTTGATCACCATTTGCTGTTATCTCTATGTATGTGGGAAGGTGTGAAGAGCACGAAAATTCACTACCCAGTGTAGCAGCTAATTTGGGTGTGCAAGCATTAGAGTAGACTGTAAAACCTACAATCAACCCTACCATATTTTCTGTTGTCTGAATTCTGGGAAAGGGTGTGTGCTTTAGATAAGTACATAAACATGTTACTAGAATTCAGAAAAAAATAAAAAAAATATAAAAAAATTAGACCAACCAACAGAATATTTCATAGGAAAAAAACAACAACACAGGTAAACAGCAGAGAGAAATGAGACAGAGGGTGCCATACAATACTTGTTTAATTGAATTAATCATGCTTCATTGGTGACTTTTCCAATTAAAAATGATACAGAAAAACACATACTTCTAATATAATGGCCTGATTTTTTACTTCATCAGCAATAACTGTAAGCAGTAAGTTATGGCTTCCTGGTTCTTTTCCCAACATTGGTTTGCGAGCTGGTAACAGCAGCCTAGGTACTGCTCTTAAGTGCATCTGATGGCCAGAGTCCCTAGTGAAAAATTTAGAGCTGTGGGTTAGCAAAGTGCACATAACCACATTTCTTCTCCTCCTTGTGCCTGACAATGACCCTTCCATTAGTTGAGAGAGGAGAAGGTAAAAATTAGCTTAACCTGTTAAATTGATATATTACTGGCTTACTTGTAAGCTCTTTAGGTTAGGACACTCTTGGTATTTTTTAATAGCATATTTTATTGATTTGGATACATTAATGATTTTGTAATAGAAATAATGAGAAACATGATTCTGTGGGTAAGAAGGAAAGAAAGCTTTTTGTGCCTTCACTTCTATTGTAAAGTAGGTACTAACCATACTGTTTAGTGCCAGCAGTTAGTGAACTAGAGTATTCAGGTTTATCTCCTTAGTTTTGGAGGCCTGCCGTGTACTTGACTGAAGGCTAGCATTGACACTTAGTTTTAGACTTTCTGTAAATTCAGCCAGTCCTTCAGCTCTGAGTTTTGGAAGGCTGAGAGACCTCTGGATGCATGTGCTCTGCTCAAGGTCATATTAGAATCTGTATTTTTATCAAAAATGTACTACAAGCAGGTTTTGTAAAGAGGTGCTTTCATATCTTTTATTTTTATTTTATTTTTATTTTTATTTCTTCCTTTCTGAAAACATTAACAATATTGGATATATTGAATAAAGGGAGATGAAAAGAGAAAAAGCTTCATTTGGAGTGTACATACTGCTTGATAGAAATCTGAAACCTGAAATTCTTCCCAAACTCTGTATATGCTAGAGGAAATTAAGATACATTTAAGCTACTGACAGAAAATATACAATGTCTGTAAGGTTTTCTTATACACATACACACACAAAACAAAACAAAACTTCAAACTTCAGCTTCAAAAACTTCAACTTCTGTGTTAGATCTGCATGAAGATATGCAACTTTAGAACATGACAGAGTAAAGAAAAAAAATGCATATAATTTAGGGGCTGAAGGGGAAAGATGGGAGATTATGGGAAAGCTGTGAAGTGAAACATCCTGTCCTCACTGAAATCTACAAGTCTTTGTTGACCTATAGATGTGACCATTTCTCTTGAATGCAAGCCCTTGCAGCAATCAAGAGCAATCCTACAGGAGATTGAGGAGAAATGCCTATTCTTACCATTGTTAGGAAATGTAATGAAGCACCCTTATCATTAAAATGGCACGCTAGCCTGAAATGTAAGCATGTTAACCATCAAGAAGTCAGATTAGCTAGAAGGATGAATTTGGGGATGAGTCATGCTGATTAGCAGGCTTATAAACAAAGGTTCTTTTAAAGATCTGTTTTGCCTCTCTGCTACCATCAAGTTCTCATGCAGAAATAAAAAGAATGGAGTAAAAATCAAAGGGGATTTAAAAATATCCAAAATTAGTGTTTCATCTATTTCTGTTCAGCTTTCAAGATACATTGGTTTGATAATGAAGGTAACAAAAGCAACACAACTTACTTCAATCAACTACTCCAAGGGAAGAGCTACTGATTCTGCATTCACTTTCTCTGCATGTACTAATTCACCTCCTCCTCATGCTCAGCTTTCTTGTTTTCCTTAGTCACTTCTTCCTAACAGTTTTCTTGATTGTACTTGCATGAAATAGCACTAACCCCCTTCAGAAAAGCAGTTGCTTCCCTTTCAAGCACAATGAGAATGTGTATGAATAATTTGCACACTGTGACCCAACCCTTTCTAATCCAAAAGAAAAAGACTTCTGGGTACATAGGTGGACAACATTCCTTCAGCAGCTTGATGAGCTAACCATTATGAACTTGAAGATTTCTATCAAAGTTTGCTGGCCCCATCTGCCCTGGTCTCTAACTTCTTCAAAGGAATCCTACTACATCACTCTTCTCATTTGGTGGGAGGAAAAAACACAAGGAGAAGACTGATATGCTCAAGTTCATTCTTAGGAATTGATGTGCTTGCTTCTTTTTGGATAAATGAAAAGTTGATAAAATCACTGCTCATTTCTATGAGAATGCTTAACTTTTACGTTACAAAAATTAGAAGGACATGTATCTCATTTATGTGCTGCATTTATTCCAGATAATAGTGCCTTTTGTACTCCGATCTCATCTGGAAACCACAGAATTAGTAATATTGCTGTGTCTACTTCACTAATGCATTGCCATTGGAGCTGCCTTCCAATAAACACCTGAGCTGGGAGATGATTATGTGAAACTTCTTTCATTTTTAGGAAAATCTGGATGCTTCTTTATATCTTAACACTCAAAGAGGTCTCTGAGAGGGAAGTGAGAATGAGTATCTTTCTGTCCATACAGAACCACAGAATCACAGAATCATCTAGGTTGGAAGAGACCTACAAGATCGCCGAGTCCAACCTCTGACCTAACACCAACAAGTCCTCCACTAAACCATATCACTAAGTTCTACATCTAAACGTCTTTTAAAGACCTCCGGGGATGATGACTCAACCACTTCCCTGGGCAGCCTATTCCAGTAACTAACAACCCTTTCAGTAAAGAAGTTTTTCCTAATATCCAACCTAAACCTCCCCTGGCACAACTTTAGCCCATTCCCCCTCGTCCTGTCACCAGGCACGTGGGAGAATAGACCAATCCCCACCTCGCTACAGCCTCCTTTCAGGTACCTACATAGAGTGATAAGGTCACCCCTGAGCTTCCTTTTCTCCAGGCTGAACAGTCCCAGCTCCCTCAGCCGCTCCTCGTAAGACTTGTTCTCCAGACCCTTCACCAGCTTCGTAGCCCTTCTCTGGACTCACTCAAGCACCTCCATATCCTTCTGGTAGTGAGGGGCCCAAAACTGGACACAGTACTCGAGGTGCGGCCTCACCAGAGCCGAGTACAGGCGGACAATCACTTCCCTGGACCTGCTGGCCACGCTGTTTCTTATGCAAGCCAGGATGCTGTTGGCCTTCTTGGCCACCTGAGCACACTGCTGGCTCATATATCAGCCGACTGTCAACCAAAACACCCAGGTCCTTCTCTGCCAGGCAGCTTTCTATCCACACATCTCCCAGCCTGTAGCTCTGTTTGGGGTTGTTGTGCCCCAGGTGCAGGACCCGGCACTTGGCCTTGTTGAACTTCATACCGTTGGCCTCCGCCCATTGGTCCAGTCTATCCAGATCTTCCTGCAGAGCCTTCCTACCCTCGAGCAGATCGACACACGCACCTAACTTGGTGTCATCTGCAAACTTACTGAGGGTGCACTCGATCCCCTCATCCAGATCATCGATAAAGATATTAAAGAGAACCTAGTACTGAGCCCTGGGGGATACCACTGGTGACTGGACTCTAACTGGATTTGACTCCATTCACCACAACTCTTTGGACCCAGCTATCCAGCCAGTTTCCAACTCAACAAAGCGTATGCCAGTCCAAGCCATAAGCAGCCATTTTCTTGAGGAGAATGTTGTGGGGAACGGTGTCATGGAGTGCACAATATTGCTGAGAAATACAGTGGAATGTGGAGGTGTCCATGAATTTAGTATTATTTTCCACCAGCACAAAAAAGGAAATATCTGTGATGTATATTGCAGTGCTCTTTGACATCTTCATTTACTTGTTTTGCTTTGCTTTGGAAGGAACCTTCCGAATGGCTGCCTTGTGGCTGCACTGATACCTTTTGCAACAGTGAAAGACCCTATTGTGTCTGAAAAGACTTACCTTTCCCAGTGGAAATGTTACAAGATATCTGCTCATCTCATCTTGCTTTGCTCCAGATGATTTTGTTTAGGCAATGCAAATATTTAGACTGTGACCTTTCCCCTCTCTAGCATTTGTTGATGTTTTTGATTTTAATCTTCTGCTAAGAACAAAAAGTCCCAATAAGTTTGTAGGGATAGGGGAATTAAAATACAGTTTAAACTTTTCTTTTGCCAATAGAAATAAAAGACAGTGAGAATCTTATTCTCCTCTCTAGTTGGCCACTTTGCACCTTGACTGGAGCAAAATGAAATAATCAGAATCTTATGGCATTCCCAAGGTGAAACAGATAAAGAAAGATAAAGCAGCTCCTGCCCTGAGAGAGAAATTTAAGCACTTCAGATGGCCTTTTACTGCTTTGGTTTACCTTATTCCTAATAGCTCATATACCATGGCTTGAAATTCTGGGAGACTGAAGACTACGTATTCATGAACCTTTGATAAAAATTCTCACACAGGTCCTGCAATTGATATGTCAAAGAGTGAAAATGACATACTATTTAATGGAAGTAACTCTTCAATGATTAGGAGAAAATGTTAAATACATTGTGTAAAAACACATCTGGAAGGAAGATAACGGTAAGTCAGATTCATGAAAGCCTTTCTTCAATCAAAGAATATAATATAGATGAGGATTCTAAGTGAATGTCACTAGAACTATGGTCTCTGTCCCCTGTGGCACCATTCATGTCATTGCAGACATCTGAATGAAGTATGTGCTTCATTTATCCTTTCTTTTCATCTACAAAGGGGAAAAAAAGCACTAACTAAAAAGCTCAGTTCTATCAATGTGAATTAAAGCATGCAAGCCCTTGTACTCTGAGATACAAATGTATCAGATAGAAAAGAGATTTCACCTTTGGAAATCCAATTAAAATTTAAATTGAGGTCATGTGTTATCATTTTAATATGCAAGAGTAGCATTGTTGTCAATCAGCATCTACTAATTACTCTGTGAAGAGTTAAAACAGGACTTTCCAAATGAAACTGGTTATAAAAGAGAGAAAGCTTTTCTGCAGTGGTGTGTATCAAGAGTAATTGCCAGCAGAAAAACAGTTTGGAACTTGGCTGTATATCCAGCTGTAAATCCAGTTTAGCTGTATATATGTATAGTCTTTCTTAGATCTTAGATTTTTGCTACAGTAGTTTGGAAGTCATAGAAAATACAAGTATGAAAAAAATCCATTATGATGTACTTTACAATCGAGTCAAAAGAGACAAGAGCATTGGATGCTGGGAAATACACTATGAAAGAAAGCAAACTCTATAACACTTTTGTTTACCTTATAAAACTACAGAAAGCAAATGACTGTGTATGAAAATATATTTTCTATCTTCTCAGATAAAGTAATCAGTGATTAATGTATACATAGTTATACATATGAAAAAGTTTAATGTGCATATACTTATGTAAAAGGTCATGAAAATTGTGATGGTCTTAGCCATCTGGACAAACATGGTACCTATTATCTTGCATTAGGCTTTGCTCCTACTGTGTTTTGACTTGCTGTTAGATCAACTCCACTGCCAGGAACATCATGTCTTCTATCAGTAAGAAAGGGAATAGCATGACTTGAACAGCATCAACTTTAAGCCGTGGCAGTTTCACTAGCACTAGTGAAACTAGTTCACTAGTGTAAGAGCCTCAGGGATGGAATTTTTTAGAACCTGAGGCCAAAGCCTCATTCATTGATTTTTGGCCTAAAGAAAGGAAAGTGGAGCTACTGATTCCTGTGGAGTACCTGCTTTATAGAGTGTTGAACTTAACCGGACTCTTTCCATTAACTCTACCGGGCTTCAAGCTGGAAACAGAATGGCTATTCTGCATCAGACCAGCCCTTATCCAAACCAGAAACCTCTCTCTCATATTGTGAATTTTATCCTGAGATAAGCTCAAAAAACTTCTGCAGAGGACAATAACAGGTTTAATATAGTACGTGGCAGGCTTTCTTCCAAATGTTCATATCTGGAGTTGGAGTGCTCCCCTAATGAAGGAGATCAACAAATGGATCAGATCATCTTTTAGACTTCGATTCTTTTGGGATATTTTTAAAAATCATTTAAGGATACTGTTTTTTTTTTTTTTCCTCAAAAATATCTAAGTGTTTAAAATTGTAAGGTATATTTTTAAATGCAATTGAAGTTCACTGTGCTCCCCCAGTCTATGTTCTGAACACCCAAGCAAAAGCAAATTTGAGCTCTGGAAGCTGTGTTTGTTTGCTGATGAGTTCATTTGCTTAATTAGCCATGCAAAGAAGAATTTTATCAGCTGAGGAATTAAGTATATTTTCACAGTCCAGAATACAGATGACCCACTTCTACCTTTCACCTGCTCCACCAAAGCACAGGGATGTTTGCTGTGTGACTTTAGATCTCTGAAACAGTCTGTATGTCTTCACAATTCTTGCATCATTTGAGTGTTCCACCTTTTATTTTCAATTAATCCCTTGCTAGTTTTGAGGGTATTCCTGAGTACCGAATGTTTTTCACTTCTTCTGATAAGACAGGTGGAGCAGAAGTTTTTACTTTGCCAGCGGTGACCTGTACTTTTCTGGATGGCTGTGTTTTCATTTATACTTTGGAGGTCATGGAAAAGATGAATGTGAAAAAAAAAAAAAAAAAAATCCATTATGATATACTTTCTTTTATTCAACATGTTCCTTAGGTAGCCAATATCCGTTTCTTTACACACAAGTTATTTTGGAAAAATGATACTTTCCAAGAATTCTGACACAGAATTACAGCACTGTTGTGTGCTAAGGATAATAAGGATAACAACAATCACCTAACAGAGGGTTTATCTTTTTAAGTGTATTGAACTAAAGTAAGGGTAGAGTATTTGTTGTTGTTGTTGTTTTGTTTCCTTTGTTCTTTTATTTTCTCAAGTTTCAAATGGATTTAAACAAAACAGACAAACAGACTAAAAATTCCTTCACCCACAAAAAGCTTTCAAATTTATTGAGAAAATTAGGGAATAATTTACAGAAAGCCCTTGATGCCTACAAAAACATACAGGCCTTTGGGACTTCAGATGATTGAAACTGTGATAGCTGAAATGGAAAGACAGAGGTCAGACCTTGAGATCTGCAGAAGCTTGGAAGGAATTTGGTTGCTAGGAAGCAGTATATTTTTTAAATTTAATTTATAAAAATGTTTTAAAAAGGTTTAAAAGAACTTGATATAAAATATTTTCTTAATTTGCACAGTTATTTTTATCATTTGCCCTGCTTTTATTGATTTGACATGATAGCACGTAACGTCAGCTGCTTTCTATCTTGCAAGTGCAAAGTTATGCAGTTTAACCTCTGTGTTACTATGGTACAAACACATAAGACGTTATTCCTGCAAATGCTTATTCATTCAACTTTGTATGTATGGGTCATCCCATTAAAATCAATTAGAATATTCCTGAATATATGAAGCTTGCCTGAATTTTCTTCCAAAATCTATTTGCTTTGCTATTTTCTATGCCAGAGGCCAAGGAGAACACCCTGGCATCAGGAAATTCAGTGTTGATCCAAAATAAATCTCTTAAATGCACTGGAATCATCTGGGATTTACACCATGGTGTACACGGAATGGCAGTTTACTGATGCCTGGGGCTGAAGCAACCCACATGAAGTCCTACAAAGAGCACTTGGAAAAAGAGAAACCAGTAGGACTGTTGGCTGGGGTCTGGTCTATGCCCACAGGACAATGCTGGGACCAGTCAGGATGAGAAAAGGCAGCAGGCTGTGCACGCAGTATCTTCCACTTAAGGAAAAAACAGTAACAGCAAAATCCCTACTAAAGTGCATAAAAATAAAATTACAAATAGCTTGAAATATTTTGATGCAAGATTGATTTCACATTTTTCTTTCTGCAGTCTGGCTGTAAAATGACATCAGTAATCAACTCAGACTTTGTAGCTGTGCATTTGTCACCATGCCCAGAATACTCTCCCAACGCATTATACAAGCAACATCCTCAAGGTACAAGGGGTGGTTATCTGTCCACCTTCCCAAGGCTCCTTGTCTGTGATTCATATCATATGGTTATGTTCTTGTGACTGAGGAGAGGAAAAACAGTATCACATCCTAAAAACTTCTGCCCTGAGAAAGAGTCCAGCAGCCCTGCTACAGTAACAGAAAGAAAAAATTTCAGTGATCTAATATTCTTATTATGTTATGATTATCTGCAGAGCTCTGGCTCTGCAGTCTTTCTCTCTTTCTCTTGCATTAATCTATGTAGGCATTTCTATTAGACCTGTCACCATAGCATCTGAATGCCTTCCAAGCAAGAGGAAATACTACCTCGTTTTTTCCTCCATCAGCAAAATATAGACTTTATCTTAGCTAGGATGGAGTCTCCTAAAAATGTCAGTAAACCAAGAAGGAGAGCATGAAGATTTTATTATAGACACAGCACCTCCGTCTGTTTTCTGTTCTGCTTGTGTATTGTATGGGGTCTCTCTGTGACAAGGCGAACAAGGTGAGGACTATAGTATTAACAGGGTGTTTGTATAATGAATATTTCTTTAAGTATAATGACAAGTTTAAGTATGATATAGCAACTCAAGAAGTACTTTTGATAAACTGGGTAGCTCCTCCCAGAAGATCATCCATCATCTGCCTCATTTATATTGCAAAGGGTACTTAAATGTAAGATACTATTTGCACTACTGGGTCTGTCTTCTACATGGTTTTGTCATACACAGTCTCTGTAGAGAGACAGAGACCTTCTATAAGTCATAAAATAATCACAAGTCACTGTGTGATAGATGCTTTAGTCATGGTTTACATGATTTAAATGTCATTAAAAGGTGCTCTCATTGTAAGTTATGCTGTCTTGACAGGACTTCAATTAAAGTTTCAAATCAGTCAGCTCCCGTTCCACTGTTGACCAGGGAAGCAGACTAGAGTCCTCTCACCTCCATTCATGTTGCAAAATGAATGAACCTACTGATGGTGCTTTGTTTGCATTTTCACTGAATAGGGGGAGAGACAGAGAGGTAATATGAAAGGTCCTTAGAATTTTAAGAATATTTATTTTACCTTCATTCTTCATATTAGTAATTCAAAGTGTCATATAGTATACTTCAAGAATGAAGAAGGAAGAAGCTTGTTCGCTTTTTTTTCTTCTTCTTCTTTTTCTTGTTTCTTTCAGAACAGTCCTTTGAAACCTTATTTGCATTGAAAATACTTATTGAAAAGCTGAATCTCATGTCAGGGTTCCTGTTCTACTCAGAGGATGTAATTTTGCTTTGTAAATTGGTCTCTCATCTTGAATGAACAAATAAGCATCCTGGTGGATGCCAATTAGATGAACTTTTGTATCCAAAGTAGAACCACTGAGAGCAATTTTGATAGACTGATTTTGCATTTGAATATGCTTTCAACTGGATCTAAAATACATTTAAAAATCAGATTGATCTCTCCAGAGTTTTTCCAAAGAAAAACATTCCAGTTATGTTTAGACATTTTATTTGGACAGTTTCAGAGCAAGACATTTTGACTCCTGTTTAGATCCTTTTTTTTTTTTTTGTCTTTTTTTTTTTTTTTTTCCCAACAATTAAACATCATATCTTAAAAAGTGAATGTAAAAGTATTTCAATTTTGATAAAAGTAAACATTGAGAATAACTACATCTTTGTTGTTTTTCTGCTTTTGAGACATCTTCAAGGAAAAATCTGGAACACTGATTCCTACCAGAATCAAGTCAACTATTGAAAGCCTGACATTCTTTTGAAATGTAACTTCTGTTCTCGCAGCTCATCTGCAGAAAGAAATGCATTGGTTGCTTAAAATGTCTCCAGCTGCAATAGTCTAAATCAGGAATTTGAAAACATTTTTGACAGACACTGCCTTTGGTAATGGCAGTTCTGGGTATAATCAGTGACAGGAATAGCACTGATTACTGGTATCAGTCAAAAGCACTTCCATCTCAGACTGTCTGTCTCTCATTTACAGCCAGCTCCCATACCCTTAATGGTATATGTGGTACCTCCAGAACTGCTGGGATTTGTACCAGGGTTTCTGGGGTACTACACTGTGTACTAACATAGTCTTTCACTGCTTCCTCATATCTGAGACTGTTTTTAATAGAATTCTGAGCATGGTCAAATAAAATGATTTTTGAGAGGTGTCAGTCACCACTAGCATGCAGGATAGGTAAGCACTTTTAAAACTTTTTTCATTCATCTTAAATCACTGAGACTCCAGTGAAAGCAAAACATTCCTTCATCTTGCCTTTGGACAAAAGATAAACCAGTCTTTTGCTGTTTCTTAGCTCCACAGAGCTACAGACTGATGCTATTGATGTTCGGCTGCAATTCTTGTTCATCTGTATTCACACACATAATACTAATTCTTTTTGGAGTCAACTGGCAAGGAGGATGAAAGGTGCTGAACTTCCTTTAAAACCACTCATGAATTATGAATTCCGGTTGGACTTGGTGGTGGGCACTGCAACATAAGGGCAGGCACTACCAGTGCTCTGTGACACAGGATCATCTCAAATGGCTGCACAGAGGTTACGAGGTTACCCAAGAAATCTCTCTCATCTAGTTCCTAAAGTCCAAACTAAAATCCTCTGTTAGTGAGAGGCATTGGCTTCGGTGCTGTGGTTTAAAAAGAAATCACTAAAGCAAAGACAGCTCAGTGAACTTATAGACAGTCTCTTATTCTTTAAAGTAGTAATAGTAAAAGTACTGTGCTTCCCTGAAATGGTGAGAGTGGGCAGCAGACACTGCTTTCCCTTCTTTTATCTGCACATTACTCTATATCAAGGACATTTTTCTAAGGATTTCCCAGCATGGCTCAGCTTATTCTCAGACTAGAAATGATGGGAGCCTTGATGAAGACATTTGCAACCTCCCATTTTATATAAACCTGATCAGAATAAATATAACTAAAGGAGTTATTTAAAGTTAGCAGCAAGTGGCCAGCAGAAGGAGCCATCCTGACCCCTGTGGAGAACTAGGGAAGCCTTCTCCTGTGGCCACCTGCACAGAGCAGCTGACATAATGCTTTGCAACTCAGTCTCCTGAGGATGATGCCCTCCTCAGATGGCCTCCATGAACTCCACAGGTTTCACTCCAAGCCCCAGCACATGTTCCCTGATGGAGTTTGCAAGAGCCAACAAGTAACACCAACCCTGAGATTGTACCTTCCAGAACCTCTTCTAGCACCTGTGTGCCATCAGAAGAACCAGGGAGAGGAGCAAAATGTTTTTCCTAGCTTTTTGTCCTTTCTCTTTAAGGGAGCTATGTCTTCATCACCATCTCTACAGTTGTCCCCATGCTTTTGTGCGGTGCACTTTTTCTCTGTAGCTGAAAGGAAGATGAATTTACCAGATGTCTGTTCAGTCACCAAGGCTATGTTGTGATGAATGTTTTTATGGACTTCCAATGTAAGACAGATAATAACAGGGAACTGGAAGTGAAAAAGGAGGAAGAACTGTGTCATCTTGATGCCTCAAAAGGCTACTGGTTTCCCAGACTAAAGATAACACCTATGCTTTCCACACCCTCCCAGCCATTAGATCCCATCTCCTACAGACTGCTGGGCTGCAGTACTCTGTGCAGAACAATCCGCGGTTTTTAGCACTCTCTATACAAATATCTGATGCAGACAAATTCAAGCCCATGTTTGTAATGGCAGCTAGACAAACTCATAAACAATGCATCTCATAATAGCCCAAGTTCATATGAAATCCTAGTCTTCAGGGAGCTAGAGGATAAACACGGATCTGTGCTGTTCTTCAAAAATGCTGAAGACCAGAGCCTTAAATAGAAAGTTCTGAAGCAAATGATGGCTTTGACTCTTCAACTGCCTGCCCCACAATTTGGAGCATGGCATTTGACTCTCTATTATAGGTTACTAGAAGCACAAGAAACACTTAGCTAAAGTTAAGAAAAACATTCAAATCATTATGAGTTTCTGGTTTTTCATGTTGCTGAGTTACCTCCCTAACTACTCTAATTTCTGTAGCTGCAGAAGATGGTATGTTGCAGTTCAGAACTGTTTAGGAGAAAATATCTGTTCCATACAGATGGAGGGGTTGGGACTACTTAACTCCAGGAGGCCTCTGTGAAATGGAAAATATCAAAAACAACTCATAAACTTTTCATATTTTCATATAAAGATGCTTGCGTGTATGCACACATTCACATTTTGGCACACCACTTCATTCTGACTTATGTCAGGCGGCCGTGCTCTTCTTTTGGGCCAAGTTTGCTTTAGCCATTTTTCTTCCTGACAGAGCTGGCCTAATACCTTCACCTCCCTTCTATTCTGATAGTCTTCGGAGAGGTCAAAGTTAGCAGCGTACTTTCCAGAGACTTTCTGTGCAATCAGTGCCAAGGTTTAATCACCTTCAGCAAGATTATCCAGGTCATCTTGACCCTAGGAAATTTGGAAAATGGCAAAAGAAATAACAATCCTTTCCAGAAGGTTCAAAAGCATATGAATTGCCTGTCACAAGGTGTGGAAATAAAAAATAAAAATAAAAATAAATAATAATAATAATAAAAACAAACCACCACCACCAGCAACAAAGAAACCAACCAGCCTAATGCACTTTTTGAGCTTCTTTTTGTTGGTGGGCAGCTGGTGTTGCTTACCTAGACCCCTCCTCAGGTGACATAAAGGGTTACCTGATCAGTGCTTGCCCAATGCTTTGAATACAAGAAATGGAGATTTGAACCATTGAAGGTGGCTGGCCTGTCCAGGAGAAACTGAAGGCAAGATCTTCCCTCATTACATTGCATTCTTTTCCCTTTATCAAAAGGCAGAATGTTTCACTGCAAATTACTTTCTTCAGAAGAAGAAAGCGAAGCTAATGAACTTGGGAAAGGAAAACTTGGTGTTAGCAATACAGCATCTTTCCTATTCATGAGGAATCCTCTGTTTCAGTCTGCCAGATTGAACAGTCATTATTAATCTAATTTCACAGCACTGATTACATTAATATTATTCTTTTGTTTTGAAAAAAAAAAAAAAAAAAAAAAAAAAAAAAAAAAGATGACCTGTGTGGCTGCTGCAGCTTGAGCAGGAAAGATCCACTTCCTAATAAACTATTCAGAGAGAGGCAAAAAGACAGAGAGAACAGGCTGAACCTTTCACAGGATGCTAAGTGCAAGCTTTTTCTTGGCTAACACTTTCTGTCATGACAGCTCTCAGTCAATTCCAGATGAAAGCAGCTGCTTTCCTAGAATGGGCCGCAGATTTCCTGACTTTTCTGTCTTGGTCGTCTCACTTCTGTCAGAATTTGATATACAACCTTTTACTAAAAAGCATATGTAAGCCCTTATTTATTTAATTATATTGGTTATGGAAATATTCTTTCTGTGATTTCCAAAGCTACCACTTGTTCCATCAATTCAGAAATGAATTCCATACAATACCTACTCAATATTCTCTACTTACGGTGCAGATTTTTGACTTATTTTGATTGTATATGTAAATTCCTTGATATGTTGCTGTTCTCTATCATTAGGTGGATGTTATTTGATTTTGGCATTCAATTAGCACTAAGAAAATGGAAACGCTGGGGCACATTCAAATTTTTGGCACTTTTGGTGATTTTTCACAAATCCTAAATCCTTTATACTGTTCTTTTTGCGGAGCCCATTTACAAAGTAAATTACATTTGAGGGCCAGTTCTGTCAAATGCTGAGCACTTCTGGCAAAGTGCTTAAGTCCATCTTCATAAAGGGACCTAGGTAGCAAGATCAGGCTTTTGGATATTAGAATTTCCTTCGGAAAGGTATGTGGATTCTCACTTATGTCTAGAAAAGACAGTATCTCTACAGCGAAACCTTCCCTACAGCATTTCCTATTGACTACACTGGACACCTTCTATAACATACTGGCTCTCGTAACCTCACACTGATTTGCTGAATTCTTCCCTCTCACTTTCTAGGGACCCTCACTGCTCTACTTAGGGGAGTGAACTGCATCTAAATATCCCTTTGCCCTGCAGTGGTGCAGAAGCTTTTCCCAGCACCAGGTCTGGATGTCAGTGTGAGCTACCTGACTATGCTGCAATAAGAGCCACCACCTAATTTTGGGTGCTCAACAACTGAGAAATCTAAAATCGGAGGCAATCTTTGACTACATCGTACAGTGAGTCTGTTTGCATTTTGCTTTCTGCCTCCTACTCCTTCACAATCCCTCTGCTGGATCTGTACCAGCAGCCTGAACCATATGACTCGCACTACAGGATGAAATGACTTTAAATGGCAACATGGCTCTAGCACAGCATTAACATCTCAGCAGCAGACAGGGTGAGATTAATGTCACAATTAGCAAGTGGATGTTTGATATCTTAACCTCAAGGATTCATTGCACTTGTAAATCTGTAGGGGCTCAGTTGGGTGCTCTGTTGTTACAGATTGCAGAGATAATGTAAACAGGCATTTGCTGGGGCCTGGTGGAACCAGTAGGTTTCTGTTTGCATAAACACTCTTTTTAAAAGGTGGAAATCTTGCTATAATGTAAACACAAAGGTATATGTATATAAACACTGTTTTATGGAAGAAAAATCGAATAAACCTAAATTCAGTAAACAAAAGTTAAAAGCAACTCCACATTAAATATTGAAAGGGGAAAGCAGTATCTCCTTCCTACTTGTGAGCTCAAGGACGATAATTCAAAGCAAATATTGTGAGCTGAATTCCTCAGTGTTCCTGGCAACCTAGAGAAAAACATAACTGAAGACAGCAAACTATCGAGCACTATAGCCTCACATCCTGAGATGTGAGGGCTAGGATGAAGCATGCAGACCTGATCTTGAAGAGCTTTCTGGATGCCACCTGTGAGTCAGGGTGCCTTGCAGGCCCCATCGTGTACCAAAACTGAACAAAAACAGATTTTGCAGCGTATAACCCTTGATGATGGGGGTACTACTGCTCTCTGCTGGTACAAAGTCACTGTCAGTAAAACATTTCTGAACATTTCCTGCTGATTCTAACCAACTCGGAGAATATGAATGTTGTGGACTAAAACTATGCAGAGAATGGGCATTCCCCATCAGTGAAGATTTGAGATATTCAACATTTCTCTATTTTTAAGAGATGCTGGAAGTTCTTCACAACTAAAAATAGCTGGATTTATCAAAATATTTTGTTTCAACAAAACCAAAAGGTTTTTCTGAGCTTTGAAATTTTTAAAGTTATAATATGTAGAATTACAAAAATAAAAGTAGTTTTGAAATAGAAAAAAAAAATGTGTTTAATATGGTAATGTACTTGTTCTTCAGTTCTTTTCAGGCTCTTTTTCAGGCTCTTTTCCTTTGAGCCTGGCCACTTTCACCTTGTCTCTCTAGTTACTCTCTATAGCCCCCCAAATTATTATTCAAATATTTTCTCTGCCTTCCGTGGCTTTTCAGAAGATTCACTTAGAATTCCAAATTTCTTACAATATGAAAAATACTGGCAATAAATGAGAAAATGAGCTTTAAAGTAAATGATAGTCTACTTATTAAAAACAAACAAACAAACAAACAAAAATGTATTTTATTAAGACCTTACTTTTAGATAAGTACTACTTACAGTCTTTATTTAACTATTTTTTTCCCCTCCAATGGAAGAAACTCTATTTTTTTTCCTTTCTTTCTAACTGTTCCCTATTCTAAACACTGAGTTGAAGCCCAGTAGATTAAACAACTAAGCACATTATTTAATGGGATCATTACTGATTCCATGTAAATAAACATAGGCATTGACACACATATATCTAAAAATTCAATGGAAACTCTCAAAGAGCCAGCATACACACTAACTCCTAATTACTGTTCTATTACTAACACAATATATAGCGAATATCAGTTTTAAGCAGAAGTACTAAATGAAGTTTGCATTGGCTTTCCAATAATAGCACAATAAGGGAGAAAAAAATATCAGATCAGATTAAGCATGAGGAAAAAATTTCCCCATAGTATGTCCTGTTGCTGATGTCAAACGGAACAATTTACTAACTTTTAATTCATAGTGAGCTCTAGCATTAAGGATTCCTCTTTATAAATCTCTTTTCATAATGGGAACGAACATGATTTCCCCTTAGGCTGCAGCTCTTTAGCACAGCTACAATAAACACACATAAACTGTAAAAGTATTCTCAGCTCTACTATGTTCTTTCCATGTGTAAGCCAAGTAGGATATCAGTTCCTCTCTTTCCTTTTCAACAACACATCTTGCTGTCACCAAACCAGCCACTGAACAGTTCTGCTAGGTAGCAAATTGTTTTGTATCTTTTGAGTAAAATCCCCTAAGAATGCCTCTCCTGGATAGATAATCTCATTTTATAGATTTTTGCTCCTGTGTGGACAGAATTTGCACCCCTGAGAAAACCTAGTTAGAGGTTTTGCTCATTGCACGTTCAGTATATAAGCACCCTTGAGTCTTCGGTCTCAGATGATCATCCTATGTGCTTCTTCAGAATTTATTATTTGTTTTTAATGGACTGTACCAAGGCTAAGAAGCTTTCACAGTGCTCATCATCAGTCTCACTATCCTATGATTTATATGCCATTCCTATGCTTTTAAAATGTTATAGAAAGGGGATGTATTTATGGCACTTTTTCTACAATGTTTTAGAAGTGGTTTCAGGACATGTAATGTACTTTATAGATTATACATTATAAGGAGGGTATATTATCTTCTCAGAGAGTCTTGCAACCTTCATTGACACTAATAAGATTTACACATCCTAGTGGACTAAAAAATGGACTGCAAAGTCTTTAATTCCATTTATTAGAATGAGTGGCTGACTCGGAGTTGAGAAGGATCATAACCTTTTGACATCAGTCGTTTGATCCTAGGGCCAACACAGAAAAACTCCTTGTAATCCCCACGGAGAAGAATATTCTTTGAGTGGCCTCTTTGGCCATTTTGCCTCCTGTACTGCAGCTCTACAGCACAACACTTTCATTTGCTTAAGTGCTTCTTTAGACATTCTTAGTGACTGATGATTTTGCTGAATCAGGGCCTTAGGAAGTGTTTCATCTTCAAAGATAAAGCAGTGCAAAAATAAGTACACCACAGGGTGATTTGTTTCTTTCTCTAAGACTGTGTCTATTGACAGTTCTTAAGGGAAGAAATGAGATTTTTTTCCTCTTTGATGATAAAAGGGGCCACATTTTGGTTTCTTCATCCCTCTGGATGTTTCCTGGGATTAGATGGGGGAAATCAGAAGATGTAGTTAAAGAGAAAAGAAAAAAGGCGGATGGAAACCTAGGCAAAGGAAATCAAGAATACATGTTGATATATCTTGTCACTGAAGAAGTCCATGTCACAGTTGAGTCATCATAAAACGGTCTTTATGGATATTATACTCGTGAATTCTGTATTTCGGAAACGTTTTAAGTAGTCAAGATCTAACCTAGTTCTTGAAATTGTAGGGGCAATAATTATTAATTAATCAGACATAAAAAATAAAACCCTAGTGACCTTGCCAATATATAAGAATTCTAAACAGCTTTTAAGGTTGATACCTAATGCTTCATGCCCCTTATGTAACAGAGGGACACAATGTTGACAAAAATCATGAACAAAATGATCTCACACAGCCCACTGAGCTGGATTTGTAGTTCTGCAGAAAGCAAAGTTGTCCTTTGTATACATTTCCTGATACAAAAGATTGTGAGGTTTTGGATGCCAGTTTCAAATTAAAGCGTATCACTCAAAAAATATTAATGGATTATCAAAGTCACATGTACACTATTGTAACAATAGTACCCCAACTGAAAGCAACATCATAGCAATGCACTGAAGTCCACAAGCTTTTGAGTGGTCCTGCAGTAGGTTATGTTGTCCATCAAAGAGTCTTGCAAAGTAAGCAAAAGCTATAAATGTTCTTCGCAATTAATCCTTTCTTTTCCCTTTTATCACCTGGAAGAATCCATACCCACAACAGATGTTGGAGAAACTTAGGAACTTGAATTACACAGAATCAGATCTGTGGTTCCTGAAATGAGAAGTTCAAAGAGAGTTATGAAGAGGTGTGATATTAAATGTAATGAATTTCTTGTAATTTGATTCTGTTGGAAGGCATACATTCCTAGATATCATCTAAAATACACAAGTAAGGGTGACATAACAGTGACATAAACTGTAAGGGTGACAGATACCACTGCTATCCGAGAGTATTTGTATATGCCACATTCATGGTGCTTAAAATATTGTTACGGGCAAAGAGGAGACCATACCTTACACCTGAGGTCAAGATTTTATTGTTAATCTCATACAAAGATTTGACTATATAACCCAAATACAGAAAACAGTTAATATTATTAGTCTAAATAAAGTTAACATTTTCCAGGTAAAAAATATATCTCATCAACAGTACTGAAGTTGAAAGTTATAATAATAATAAAAAACCCCTCCTAGTATCTAGTGCTTTTTCTCTGGAGGTACGTTTACCTCTTCACTGCTTGATTTGCTACATGTACCTTCCCATCTACTAATGTTGATGGATTTTGCCTGGGGTGAGAGGTCTGATAGAAAGTGTCATCTTGAGATACTTGTTGGGAGGAGTATGATTTTCATAGTAGGGGATTTTTCCTCTTCTTTGCTAGTCAAAACATGATGTCGATGCTGATGGCTGCTTCTTCCTCAGTTGTAGAGGCCACCTGGGTACATTTTTATGTTGTTACCATGTCTAAACCCTGATTTTTCTTCTTTGGTTTGCAATTCTTATGTTACATCTAACTTTATTATATGTGATGGGGTTTATACATGAGGCACTTGTCTTTTCTCTTATCCCCAAACTGTTTTTGCCCAGCTCCTAGGTTTGCAGTACCTTCTATGGTGATTTAATGATAGCTCTAGGGCCTCTGGTATCATCCTATGCCCAAACCTTTATAGCCACTTTTATCACTCTGCAGCTTTACTTCTTTATGCTTCATCATTAATCTAGGGTCATAAATCATTCTACACAGCATAATTACTTGCTGTTCCTATTTATATAAAAACTTTTAGCAACAGGTATTACAGCAATTATATAAAGCTAAGCAAAATGAAAGGAGATAATGGATGAGACACCTGGTCATTAGACAATTGTTGTTAGAGATAAACAAGCTGAAACAAAGCACCAAGCTAGCTGAGACTAGTACAGACAAAACCTGACAAGCCCTCAGGACTGTTTTAAATTAATACAAAGCCTGTGGCTTGTTATCAGCAACAGCGACATTGTATTTACTACACAGGCTACGCAGGGCACAATAAGATGGAGAAGAGATTCCAAGGGATCCAGTTCTCCATTTTTTTTTTTAAATTTATTTTTTAAAAATATGTAATGATAGTAATGCTAGTATCTTTGCATCTCTGAAATGTACAGTACTGAAGATAGAATAGCAGATGTACAGTAGTGAGGATAGGATTAGGCTTTGGACATGAACAAATTTGAGAAATCTAAATTCTCAATGTATCAATAACTCAGGAAAATGAAAAGGGCTAATAGCAGTTTAAAGTGCTGTTTTACCTTCTGTCATTCCCATCTCAAAGACTGGACCTGATTTCTAGCAAGGATAGTTAAAACTATCCTTGGAATAGGGGTAAAATTTGGGAAAGTACAGACTGAGGATCCCAGGTTCCTACTGTGTCTTGGAGGTCCCTTGGAGGAGGGGAGAGGATTTGTGTCATTTTTATCAAAACTGTTTTTCTTAACACTTTGTTGGTTCCTGTCTCATGCCTACCTTTACATTTTGAAATGCGGTAGGACTAAGATCAGAGTTTCATCTAGGGTTTTGGAAAGTGCGGGCTCATGAACACAAGCTCTATCTAAGGAAATAACTGAAGTTAGGGTTGGGGCTTGGGAATATTGTTTTGTATTTAGTGTCTTCTCTATGGAAAGTGAAAACTCACAGGGAGGACCTTCTGGATCCCCTTGTCTGTATATGTATTTTTTTTTTCCATGGAAGCCATGTTTTGTGATTCTATCTGGTCCCCAGAATTTCTTCTCTTATACATAATAAACATTTTCAGCAAAAATGGGAGGGTAATTTCTCTCTGTCATACCTCATAGCCCTGTAATAAGGCCAATTTGCAGTTTTTGTTTGTTTGTTTGTTTTTCCTTTGGAGTGTGGTTGTAGATTAAAACATCTTACATCTAGGAAGAGCCTAGAAATGGGGGTGCCACTGTGTGAATAACCAGAGTGCTAATCTGCTAAAATGCAAAAAACATATGGTAGGTAACAGTATTTCCTCTTCCTCCTCCCCTCAAAATACAGCTTGTTTATTGTAGCCCTCCTCCTATCTCACTTATTGGTCTGCCCTGGGTTCAGAGTTCAGGCCCCCATGGGCTGTCAGCCACGTTAGGCCTCAGTGCCAAGTGTTTTTAATGGCAGATCTGACCCTGCTAACCGCAAGTCGGTGGCTGAATTTAGATGCTCAGTGACTCCAAGGTAAATTTGGAGATACTTAATGGACTCAGGCACTTAGAGGATAAGCCAGCCTTGACCAGTGAGCAACACAGCTCTGCTGGAATGACCCAGCCCCACAGGACACCAGTGAACTGGAGTGCACCCTAGTGAGAACTGTGACTCTCAAACATGCCGTGCATGCTCCCTTCCTCACCCACACCTCCGGGGCAGTTTTTAGTTCACAAGCCTTCCCATAAAAATGAAAATAAAGACGAACACTTTGTCAGCAGCACACAGAAATCCCTGTCTCTGCCTTTCCCTGACTGCCTGAGCCACGGGAGCTCTGTCTGCGTTTGTAGGAAGAAAGAAAAGGCGGTACTGGACGAGCTACACACACTGCAATGGCCGGCCCGGGCCTTCTCGGCCTACCAGGTACCGAGCCTGGAGCAGCGGTGCTATGGCGCCCCCTGGCGGCTTCCTCTGGAGCCTCTCACGGCTGAAGGAGGCCCCAGGCACCCCCAGACGCGGCCTCTCCCCGCTAGCTCAGCTGATATAATCGTTAATATCCATCTTTAACTCATTTTTTGTTTGTTTGTTTGTTTGTTTTGTTGTTGTTGTTGTTGTTGTTTTTGTTTTGTCTAAATTCTCCTATGAGCAGATGCAGGCATCCCGATGAGCTTGTCTAGACTGGGTGACACTCAGCGTTCCCCAAGAGTCGGTTGCCATTGCCTCTTCGGTGAAGTCCAAATCAATATGTCACAGTGGTTGTCAATAGCATAAATTAAGCCCCTTAAAAGTGAGACTGAAGTGATTATTGGGGATTTAGCCACCTCTTTTGTTTGGCCAGACCCCAGCATGCGGAGCAGGATACGTGCTCCCAGCCACCAGTGCTCCCTGGCTATGCCACGTGTGGGAATGATGGTTTCACCTGGACACCATTGGACCTGTGGTTGGGCTTAAAATCAGCCTACTGAAATCTTGGCTGGGTGGGCTTAAAATCAGCCTCAGGTAAAATATACACAATCATTAATTTTGCATGGGAGGCAGGGCAAGGTGAGACGTGTCTTTGTTTCTTTTTCTCTCAAAGAACTCGGTTGCTCTCTGGCAAAGTGTATAAGGATTTGTGGGAAAGAACATGTTTCCACTGCAGGGAGACTTGTGGACCTGCCACCAGCTGGGCCCTCAGTTGTGACAGTGTAGATGCTGCCTCTCCCACCATCCACAGACTTCAGATCCCAGGTTCTTCTCAGCATTTTTGCTATCAGATTTTTTGCATGATGGCATTTGAACAGCCACTGGATTTCTGTGCAGAACAGGGCACTCAAGTCGCTCACTGTGTGCCCTATGCTGTCCTCCAGACCTTTCACCACAGGAATTGTAGTGACACTACCCACAGTCGTTTTTCTTGGAGGGTCACAAAGTGTAGTGCTCATCTGTCACTTACTTGCCAGAAACTCAAGAAATTAATAATAATAATAATAAAAACCACAACAGTTCACACCAGTGTGTCTAAGTATTTTATTTCTACCAGTGGTCAGCCTATTGTGATGTAGGATACCTAATCTAATACAGTTTTAGATATATTAACTTTAAAACTACAGTGTAAAGTCCATCTGAATTCTAAGGCATTTACTTGAAGAAAATGTTTCAGAGATGTGTTTGTTTATGGATTTGTTTCTTGAAGATCTTGCACTTTACTATGCCATCAAGACATCCAGAAATTAATGTTGATGCCACCACAGTTCAAATTATTCATTTTAAAGGAGATTTATTTCTGGAAATGAATCCAGACACTTATCACTGGAAATCCATTATTTTCAATACAAACCAGGAATTAATCAAGTGGGGCATTACAGATCAGGCAGTAATAGAAATCCAGCTAGTACAAATTGTGTTTTAGCCAACTTGTTGGTTCAGGACAGCTCTCTGCACAACTCTAGCTAAGGTTTTGTATACACAATTTTCAAAATCAAGTGGTCAAAGACAGTCCTGGCAATGTTAGTCAGGGTGCTACTCCATGAACCAAGGCCTAATAATGCCTTCTGTTATTTTGTCTTACTTAAACTCTCACTATTTTTTCACATTTTCTTTACTTACTTATCTGCATGTAGTTCACATACAATTTTACCAATAGCAGCATAAATTGCTGTCCTCTGCTCAACTGCTAAATATGTTCCTGGTAGAATGCAGTAAAATTTTCCACCATTAGCTGTTTAGTTGGGATTCAGTTTAGCCTACCTGTCCCAGTCCCTGGGACATTGGGGACTTCCATGACTTCACACCATCAGAATTATTCTCATTACTGTCAAGACTAAGCTACTGAATCAAAAGTGCTTGTTTTTTAAACAGCTGATTTCCAGATGGACAGTGACAGGAAGACTAGTCATGTTGGGAGTCTGTTCACACAAGGAGGTAGTAGTAACGGTTTTTAAGTCTTAAAATTCACTGAGACACTGGGCTACAATTTCCAGTGTTGTTGTCATTACATGGTTTCACAGTGGGGCTTTACCTCCAGATTTGTGCTGTTTGTAGCATTTAGCACAAAGTTCGAAGTTGTGCTGGGAGACCTGCACAGACTGATAACCTTGATTAAGTTGAGTGCTTGCAGTATTCTGTTGTTCAGTACCCAAGTTACCTGTCCTAGTGTTTTTTATAATTAGGTTAACCAGAGCATAACAAGATTATGATGAAAATGAGATCAAAATATATTTAATGAAAACTAAAAAAAAAAAAAAAAAAAAAAGTAAAGTTCCTTTATCATATTTCAAAAGGGTTCTGCAAGACCAAATTTAAAAATTCAGTTTAATATATTTAGAACTCCCATTTTGTTTACCATAGCTAAATGTTTTCTGTTGTTATAGTCCCAGTGAATCAGGTGGAGCTAGACGGGAGCAGTTCTTCATTAGCAAGTTCTCTGTATGAGTAGTTTTCTTCATCAAACTCCCAATATGTTTTTGCCTCAAGGACAGGGGGATCACATATGCTCTGCACTGGTGGAGATGACTACTGCAATCACAGGGTACTAAAGAAAGTGTTCAGCAGTAGGATAATTAATAATCATAAAAAAGTCAAGTATTTAATTGTTAAAAATAGTTCACCTTGCCTTTATAGCATATGCAAAAACTGACAGTGTAATATTTTTGTGTCCCTCGGGAATTCCAAAAACTTACCTATCATCTGCCACCATCCTACTGTTGTGGGTTTTTTAATTGTTGTTTTTTGTTTGTTTATTTTTGTTTTCTCTAAACTGGTTAGCAGCATTTATGAATTTTGTATATGTATAGTTTTATATGTGTGTCCCTCAGGTCTCCTATCAAAGCATTGTAATTAGACATTCAGATTTGTACTGCTCTTTGTCATATGGCAGTAAAGTCTGTGTGTTTGCTTCTGTTAAACTTATGGAATGACATTTTTTATTGTCAATGTAACATGAAAACACAAGATTAATGAATGGAAATTATCTACTGATACTGCTTTTTTGGTGTTATAGCTTTAAAAGGCTTTAGATATTTCAGCTATCTAATCTCTGTTTTGTATTATCCTTTTAACACCCCTACAGGGAGGGATTATAAGATACTGAGGTACCCCCAGTTTAATGAGAAGTGCTGATTACCTTCATATCATATTGAGTAAAATAAGATTTTCCCTTTGATTCCAGTAGGATTTATCAGTGACTATCATCTCTCTGAAGAAGGCACATTTTTCATTCTTATGATATACAGAAAGTCAGTATTGTTTTTGCAGTGCTCATGCTATACCCAAGGCTTCAATTGACAGCTAACAAAAACCTGAAGGATATTGTTTCTTCCCTACTGATTTTTATTTCTATCAGCAAGCAAGATGTACAGAAGAAAGGGTACAGACATGAAATCAGGATACAAGTCAGGAAATGAATGGCTAAAAAAGCCCACAGTCTTTCAGATTTTCTTTGATTATTATGTCTGTGACCGCATCAAAAACAAACTTGACATTCTGGGTGTCTGTGGCGCATGTCAAGTGAGAATATATCTCCTTGTCTTCTTTCCTTATGTTCAAGTCTAGGAATTGTTGCTTGATGTAATTTCCAGCATCTTCAAATGTATTTAGTCCTAGTGGAGGTGACAGTAAGAGGCAAGAAGACACATAACAACTTGTACTCTTGTACTTCCTCACAGCTGCTAAGAAACTATATTTTTTTCTTGCTTGTTTTTCTTTCTTCTTGGGGGAAAGGGGGGGGGCAGAAGGAGGGGATTATTTTCAGGCATTAGGTGTGAAAAGTTTGTATCTAAACTGCCCATTCTGACTCAAATTTCTATTCCTAACCGAAAGTCCTCATTTTGGAAGAGAAACGCTCACAAGTGGGTAAGACACTGTGAAACTGTTAAGGCCCTTAGAAGGAGATCGGAAAATGAGTGAAATGGGAAGGAAAAAAAAGGAGGGACCATAAATTCTGAGGAATAGCTGCATAATAGAAAAAATTGGTGGGAATTACAGAAATGAAGAGATAAAGAAATGAAGAAGGAAGAAGGGCAAAAATCAGATGCTTATGTGTTCATTTATAATTTCTTTACACCGCTTCTCTGCCTTTTGATCGTAGTTTGTTAGAGGAACAGTGTTAGAGTAAGCACTGGTACTGTCACTCAGAGTAGTCCAGAGAAGGATGGGACACCTGCCAGGCTGCTGCTTAGAGGCCCTTCTGGTTCCCATATGTCTCTGAAGGTAAAGTCGCATTGCTCCACAGAGTCTAGCACATAACATTTGATTATCACAGTGAAGCTCTGAACAGTTTTGGGTCCCTATCTTGATGTGTTCTCCAAAAAGGAGTGAATGAGCTGGTTGTCAAAAAATACACAGAACATATCTTCTAATAATGAAACTTCTTAAAGTATGTTTAATTTCAGACTATCAAAAATATATGTGGTTAGTCCAAAAATGCAGATAGCTTTTGTTTTTAATCTGGCATATTCTGGCATATTCTTCATCTATTTTCTTGCATCAGCTTGGAACAGCTGGCATTCTCTATTTCCAGTAGATAGCACTATGACATATAAAAAGAGACAGACTTTCTTTATGGTAATAGTTTTCAAAATGGGAACAAAAAGACCGGGATTAAGTCCATCTGAAATTTCTAGTCTCAAATTCGTCTACTTAACAGTGGAGAGAAATAAGCATCTCCAGAGAGAGCAGACCCCAACCTACGAATCATAAGTAGGTGAGATGAATCAAATTCTGGCAATGTCCCTTTCTATTCTTTTGAGAGAAAGGCTAGATGCTTAAAGATGCTTGGCATTTAAATCATTATATATATGTGACCTGAATAAAAATATTGATCTTTAATGCATGGCCTACTCTAATCATTTGAATGTATTTTCTTATGGGAAAAGAAATAGAAACAACAAACACACAAACAAATAAAAGCCTTACCGTTGTACTCAGGAAAGCAGATATTCAGATGAACTTTTGTTATTTTCTCTTTAAAGAGGTCTTTTTTGTTTAGAAACAGCACAATGGAAGTGGTTGCAAAGCACTTGTGGTTGCAGATGCTGTTGAACAGCTGAAGGCTTTCATGCATTCTGTTCTGTTTTGATGCAAAAGGTGAACATAAGAGACTGACAAATCTCATCCACCATATGTCATTTTTACTGTAATATTCTCTACTGCCAGGAACCCATAGAGCATAATAGCCTTTAAATGGTTATCAGGGAACAGGGATAGTTCTGACAGGCCATCAGAGAGTACATTCAGCCATAGCAGCAAAAAGTATTGTTTCTTTCTTCTGACTCACCACTTCTTTATCTTCCACCAGAACCATGTCATAGGCACTGAGCGCAGCACAGAATATGATGCAAGTAACTCCCTCAAAGCAATGAATCCACTTTTTTCTCTCTGATCGCTGTCCACCCACATCAAACATCCTTTGCAGAAAAAAAATAGCATAAGTATAATGTAAAGTACTAACTAATAAGGATGTAGTCATGCTGTTAATGTGCAGAGTGATACTAGAGAGGAATGACAATCAAACATCCAGCTTTTCCAGTTATTGGTCTATTTCCTTGACCCATCAGGTCAAGGAGAACTATATATTACTTAAAGCTTTACAGTGAACATAGAATGAAATGTAAAGGCTTAAGTATCTGTATTAGTATTCATAAGACATATGAACTTTTTATTGACTTTTTATAAGGCGTCCAAAGCCAACTGAGCATAACTCGTTTGCTCCTTCTGTACAATACATTTTAGTGCCTAACACAGATGGACCTTTTGTCAAAATTACTATTGTTCTTAGAACCAGGTTTTAAAATTCCCACTAATACTTGCAGTTTTACAACAATAATGGACAGGTCTTTCTCTTTCCTATTTTTCTGATATAAAATGTACAAAATAATTTTTTTTTTTTTTTTTTTTTTTTTTTTTTCCCAAGGGCATTAGGAAAGAGAAATAATGTGTTAGAAGTCAATTGTTTCTATTTCCTTGTGTGCATGACTTTTCTTTGTGCTGCGTGTTGTTGAACTTAAACTCCCAAACCAAATCCCCACTTGCACTGTCCCTTCCTTTAAGAAAAATGCATTTGATCTTACACTGTGGCTACACCTCTTGCAGCATCTGAAAATTAAACATTTTTTTTTTTTTTTTTAAGTAATGAAAATATTGGGAGTCAATTATGAGAAAATCAAGTCAGTAGTAAACTGAGCAAAATTTATTACTGAAACATAATTTTTGCAATATATAGATCCTCTTTTCTTCATCATCAGCAGTGAAGTTGGTTGAAACAATTTATTGTTTAACATTTTTCATCCTGCTTAGAAGAAATGAAATCCTTTCCAATGCTAGTGATGAACCAATTCGTTTGCTGAGGAACAATTAGAGAAAATAATATTTTTACATTTCAAGATTTTCTTAACAGTAATGGCATTCTTCCAATAATATCTTCCCTGAGTTCAGCAGACTTACTGAAGTGCGAGGTCAGTATGAATAAACCATTTTTACTGGGCTGTGGTTAGTGCCCAAAAGTCACATGACACTATGTGTCTTCTTTGATTTGCAGTATATACCTCCAAAATCAGAGACAAGGGAAAAAAAGAAAGCTTCAAAATGTAGTCTGTATTTCAGACTCACAAACATACTTACTCATACGAATCTGTATTAATTTCCTACACACTTTTAACATATGGCCCTGTGAATATTCATGAGAAGGAAGTTAAAATAGGACAAGATCAAGGCCAGCAATGCTTATGGGTAGTTTTTGTTCTACTAAGCTTATCTCACTTAGCTCTTCTTCTCTTGTCAGCCCAGAACTTAACATCTGTGTATGCAAAGCTGAAGTCATGCTGTGATCAGTGTGTTTCTGATGTTATCTTTTTCTTTTACAAAGAGAGGAAAAGTTAGTCTTGAAAACTGTATTTTCCCAGCATTACATTACTCTCGGAAAATCAAAGTAGAGGGCAAGTTTTGTGTTCATTTGTCCTAATGACACATATAGTGGGACCTGAAGGCTTAAATGAAGCTTGCCTGATTTCAGTGACTCTTTCTGGCTTTTCAATGCAGGAGGGGATCAGGTGATCAGCCCTCTTTTTTTTTTTTTTTTTTTTTTTTTTTTTAATGTATTCCAGTATATCTCATCTTTGGAAATCAAAGTCAATTACTGAAATAAACTGAAGAGCACAAGAAAGCTAGTTTATGTCAAAACAGCAAAGTCATGACTAAGAAGATAGCAAATAACAAGACTTATTGCCTGTGGAACTGCAATTAATTTTCCTGGAGCAGTACTGGAATATGCAGGCTTTTACTTCACAGATACAAAATGTTTTTTGCCTCTTTCAGTTCAGAACAGGGAGAAGTGTTTAGTGAATTAAGCATCTGTTCATGATTTCTTTTTATCTGCATTTGGTTTGTGACCCCAAGCCTCACCTAAGCATCTCAACCAAAACTCACTCTGACTGTGGAAGCATTCCTCTCTTTATAGATGTTTCTATGGCACTTATCAAACTAAATGCAGTCATCAGGATCCCCCAGCTGTTCTGCATTGCTCTAGCAATGCAAAGTAGCTGTAACTGGCTGGTTAAGATGGATTTATTGCTGTTCTGCATCCCTATAACAGCTCAAAACTCTCAGACTGTTTTGTAGTGACTTTACCTCATATTATTTAAGTGCCTAAAACCACTAATAAATTTACTCATATAACACTACTGTGATGCATAGTAGAGAGGCTAAACACAGTCTTTGTGTGTGTGTGTCTTTTCAATGTCATTAGGATCCTCTCTCTTGTTTACAGACACTCAGATAGGTAACTTTATTTTCACTTAGGCTGTCTTTCATTCAGACTTATACACAACTCCAATATTGTAATATTACAACTGGTACCATTCATATTTGAGAGGGTTTGCATTGTGATAATTTCCTCCTCCATCCTGACTTAGTTTTTATATCTGTCATAAACTATGGTTGTAATTGTAAAGGTGCTCAGATTTCCAGTGTACAAAGCTATCTGAAATATGTTAATCAGAGAAAAACAAAACAAAACAAAACAAGCAAACAAAAAACAGTATGTATATGGCATTGCACTGTAGCATTTGTGGATATGTGCTGAATTAGGAAAAGGTTCTTCACTGAGAAGGTGGTCAGGCACTGGAACAGGGAAGTGGTAATGGCACCAAGCCTGGTGGAGTTCAAGAACCATTTGGACTACGTTGTCAGACATAGGGTTTGACTTTTGGATGGTTCTGGGCCAGGAGTTTAACTCGATGATCCTTGTGGGTCCCTTCCAACTGGGAATATTCTATGGTTCTATTACTCTAATTTTCAGGAGTGATCAGGATATTTATAGGTGATAATTTATTTGTTGGGCATCTACTTCAGAATCTTATTTGTGTATATAATCTCAGTTGCATTAGAGCATCTGTGTGGTAAAATGCGTAATATATAAAAATATATTTGTGTGATATAAAAATATATCTGTGTGGTAATATGTGTAATATATAAAAATGTGTATATTGTAATCCTAATGCTTCCTAAATCTCTCTACATTTTTTTTTTTTTTTTTTTTTTTTTGGCCAGACTACATTCCTCAATATGCTTTGCAGCCTTAAATTAAACATTAAATGGAATTCAATCAATAGAGAAAAATGGTGTTATAGAACACTGAAATGATCATAATTAATTCAAATACATTTTAATGCAGAATTACATTTTCAGTTTGTTCACCAAGCATAACCAAATTTTGAGTATATGAAAGCATCAATTATTTTCAGTCAAATTTCTTAGAGACATTATTTTCAAGACTTTTTTTTCTGAACATTTTGCTTTTCATCTTAAATGAGCATGAAGACATGCATGTTAATACTCTATCTTCCCATGGGACACAGTTTTTTTTTTTTTTTTTTTTTTTTTTTTTTCTTTTTTTTTTTTCCCACAGTAACAAATTCCAATGTTAACAGTAGTTATTTCTGTTCCCAAAAGAAGAGAGTGAAAGGTTGAGAGTGCATACAAATTAGTAGTGATCAAATGTTTTGCGTGCTGCTAAGGACATTTAGGTAGGCAAATTTCAAAAATGTCACAAACAATTACTCAAGTGGCAGCATACAAATAGTGCTTTTTAGACACTTACATATGTAAAACATCCTTTTAGAACCTGATATTCGGAGATCTCTTAATAACAGTCCATTATATACTTACAGTTAGAGCACTGATATTAAAATGTGTATCTTTTTTGGCTCTTATGAATTATTAAATAAGAGTGGATTCAAGAATATCACAACAGGATTAGCAATGTTAGATCAATGCCTTTGAAAAGAAAATACTTTAGAAAGCTAAAACTGCACAAACCTGTCAAATACATCTTTCTTACCTGAAGTTCAAATCCTTGAAGGAAAACTGAGTCTCAATAATCCCAGTTGTTTTCACTCGGGAGTGCAAAACATCTTGCTCACTGGGTACATAGTCAGGCATTGCTAGCCTATCCAAATCATTCAGGTAACTACAGAGAATAAAAAGAAATGCTGACTGATGAATTCAAAAGGTGAGCTGAACATGATGTAGTCACTAATCCATTACTATTGAGTAATAACACTTTCAAATATTCTTTGTAAATTGCACATTTAAAATTGGGTTTTATATAATCAAGATCCAAAATCTAGACCATTTCCTTCCTTCCTTCCTTCCTTCCTTCCTCCCTTTCTGTCCTCACTCCTCCCCATTTCTCTTGTATATGGAAATGTAATTAATTTAGTTATATATTGTAAACATCTTTCTCAGAATTCAGTTCAGGAAAATCCATATTTTCCTCACAGAGGTTAAGAAACAACAATATCCGTAACTGTTTTTGTCCATTTGACTTCAGTAAATGGAAGTTATCATCTGTCCTGGTTTCAGTTAGGACAGGGTTAATTTTCCTCCTAGTAGCTGGTAGAGTGCTGTGTGTTGGATTAGGATGAGAAGAGTGCTGATAGCATGTTGATGTTTTAATTGTTGCAGAGCAGTGCTTATACCAAGCCAAGGACTTTTCAGCTCCTTGCTTTCTCCCGCCAGCAGGCAGGCTGGGGGTACAGCAAGAGCTGGGAGGGGACAGACCCAGGACAGCTGGCCCAAACTGGCCAAAGAAGTATTCCATACCATCTGACGTCATGCTAAACAATATATAGGGGTGGCTAGCCAGGGTTGGGGGGCTGGCTGCTCGGGGATAGACTGGGCATTGGTCAGTGGGTGGTGAGCAATTGCATTGTGCATCACTTGTTTCATACACACTATTATTATTATTTATTATTATTATTATTGTTTCCTATCTTAATAAACTGTCTTTATCTCAACTCTCGGGCTTCACTTTTCCATTTCTCTCCCCAGACCCAGAGAGGGAGGGGGAAGGGTGAGCGAACGGCTGTGTGTTGTTTAGCTGCCGGCCAGGTTAAACCACAACATCACCACAAGGGAAGAACCCCTGAATCTTCAAAGCAGATTGAGTAGAAATTATTGCAGCATATCAGACTATTTTGTTGTAAAGATATCTTGCTTTCCAAGTGAAAGAGAGGGCATGAGATTTTGGAGGATTTCACATTCAAGGCTGTTTTCCATTCAAATTTATACATTTACAAGAGGATGGTACATGATATTTAAAAAAAAATACATATTTTGTAATCAAAACCAGAAGATTTAACCTAGCTGAGGACCCACTAAGTTATTATTCTCACAGCCCTGGAAAAGAGGGAGTTACCTGGTTTTGTGTCCAGCATACAGAGACAAAATCTGCATGAAATGAGAATCTGAACCAGATCTTTGAAGATGGTTCTTGGCCTACCACCAGCCTTTCTCCTTTCTCTTACAGGGGCAAGAAGCTTTCTAGAAATGACAGAGTAGAACGCTATGAACCCTGGCTGATCTAGGAAGCAATGTAAATTGGTTCTGATTTGACAAATGGAAAAGAAGAGGTGATGTGTGTGCAGCTTCCTGTTGTTTAACTACTGATATTCAAATAATAAACTAAATTAAAGGCAAGAAACCACATACGACAGTTAAAGCACTTTCCATCCTTTTTGGTGTCTTAGTTGGTACCTTTTCATTTGTAGTATGTCTCAGAAAACATAGACTCCAATGCTCCAATGTTTATTAGGCTTATTTATTTATTTATTATTATTTATTCCTTCTCCAACACAAACTGCCCAGCATGAAGTTTTGCAGTTCAGGTTAATCAGGAAACTATTAAAACAGACCTCACAGCTCATCATCCTTGTCTGCAATATTTAAAACATCTGTAAGTAAAAAAACAACCAACCAACCAAAAAAACACCTAAAACACCTAAACCTGTATAAAATTCTGGTGGTGCATGGTCACAAAGACCTACATTCAATTCAACTGATCCAAATGTAATTGCATAAAAATTAGACGAAGTTAATTACCTAGCTAATGGATCAAGAGAGATGTCTTCAGATTCTTCCCACGGCTGTAGATAGCCCTAGTGGGACACTCTGGGACAGCTCTCCATTGGCAAGAGAGAGAACAAACTAGTAGATTAGTCTAAATGCCTGACCTTTTCTTGTTTTAAATTAGGTGACATGAATCCCACCCTGAGAGGCAAGTGCCTGAGAAAGCAAAAACCTCCATGTAGTTTTTCAATGACATTTAAGGTCATGATTCATGGACCGATTTTGCCCCCATCATTCTTAAAACAAGATCAATTCCATATAAGTCTAAGGAAGGATCACCAGCCAAATTTGATATAAAGGTGATTTTCCATTATTCAGACGCTCTCTCTCTCTTTCCAAATAAAACACACAGAGAAAAGACAGTGATCAAACTTCATCAACATAAATTAATAATGAAAAGAATCAGAGAAGATAACCTCAGAAAGTCAGAGTTTACATGGTACTAATCAATATTCCGTGTAGCTACTGATTTACAAGGGCTGAGAAACAGGCTTTTTGTTTTAAACAAATTAAAATGTAGTCTTAGATGGTTGATTAAACTGATCATTAGAAGCCTAACATCAAGGACTAAACTTAAGTTGATTTTAATGGTCCAGAACCAAAGGCTGGATTTTCAAAAACATACCTAAAGGTTTTAGGTACCTTTAGGTACCTAAAAATGAAGATAAAGGAGCTGAAAGATTTTCAGAATTGTCCAAGCAGACGCAAAACATATCACTTTGTTGCTTTTAAAGTAACTCTGGCAATAAATAATTACTGGCACCTTTACAGTATATACTAGCTCCCTTAAAGCTCATGTCTCTCACAGGTTAAAACAACACAGTCCACTGCATGGTTAGGGAATTTCCTTAGACTACTCTACCTTATTTTTAGGCAACAAAACCTAATCTACCAGACACAGTGCATGCACTACTAGAATGGTAAACAGGGAATAAGTTTCCTTTTCTGTATTAGTTTTTTTTTTTTTTTTTTTTTTTAATTATTATTATTATTATTATTATTATTTCAAGAGTTATTTTTCCTTTTACTGACTTGGTATGGACTTTTAGTGCTGTCAATTGCAGTGTGGCCTATCAGAAGAATATGAAAAGAAACAGAAGATTGGTCTGTACTTCCATCAGTTATTCCAATCAAAATTAAATGCTGCTATAAAAAGATGCCAAATCAGGCACATATCACAGACAATATTTTCTGTGTTTAGGTATCTTGCTGAAAGTGTCTGAACACATGACGAGCTGAAAAATAAATAAATAAATAAATCATGGTATGTCCCTTCTATCTAAATTTGGTGAGTTAGTAATAGTTCAGTTTGCCTAGCTCCTGGTCCTTGATCACGCTTTTTTATCTGCAGGATGGAAGTGGCACCGTACACCTTGTGCATATTCCTTGTGAATGTAACCTTAACCAGTAGGAGGAGCTGCAGCAGCAGCAAAGGCTCAAACTGAAGATCTTGGAAGAGGGCGATCTTCCAAGGTAAATAGACACGAGCTGGAAAAACCCTCTTCCCCAGATCCAGGACTTGTGCACTCCAGGAAAACTCTGACCCTCTTCCCCAGGTTCTGGGTCAGACTTGTGCACTCCAGGAAAACTCAGACCCAGATGACACCTCACTTCTGGGTCTTGTATGTCCTTAGGGAGAAAATGGCAGAACAGGACCACTCAGGGCCTGTGGTGGCCTGCAAGAACATCTGTAGAAGCTATGAAAACAGAGACTGCAGAAAAATCTAAGCTAACTGACTACATCTAAAGTGTAATTATCTGACTACATAAGGGATTACTGACACCATCCACACCAGGATCCTGACCCTTCGTGAAGTCAGAGTTGAGCAGCACTAGTCTCCTCTTATGCGTCTGCCACCTTTCAGGCCACAGAAAGAGAACTGGGGCCATCAGGCTGAAGAGCATCTGCAGTACCACTGACTAACTTGGATGCTGAGATGGTAACGGCATAGGGAACACAAATGCATGTAGCCTGGTAAGTTTAGAGGAAACTTTTTGTATTTTTCACTGGAAACTATATTTTAGCAGCTTGAAATCTACACATTCAAAGTACAACTTTAGGTAAAACCTAGTTGTTTCAATTCACTTTTTCCCCTCATTTTGAGAATATTAGAATTACCTAGAGATGATAGCTTTTTTTTTTTTTTTTTTTTTTTTTTTTTTTTTTTTT
>CM021765.1:11121756-11147615 GCA_011076525.1 Nettapus auritus | reverse complement strand
CTCAGTTAAATGTTTCTAATATATTATTAACAGATTCACAAAAGGTCTTGTCCTTTTTTCAGGTTGATGTGCAATTTTCATAGATTGCTCTACATGTAAGGAAGAGTTCTTGTTACAAGGGTTCCTATGCATCTGTTACTAGCTAAATGTTCTATACCATCGGTTTATATCACTTACTAGGCTGCTGAGTCATTGAGCTGGTACTCTGATGCTCTTGCAAAACATGCCTGGATCCCATCATCATTCCAGAGTTTTTTGATGAGTTCCACTAGTTCAGAAGTCATGTCACCATCCTCCAGATTTGTTGCCATGGCACATAGTTTTTTTTCATCTTCCTAAAGAGAAATTTCAGTAAATGCTATGCAGACACACTGTACCCCAGCTTAAAGATGTACTTGGTTTACAATGAATTGCAGTGGCAGAGAAGTTTCTCATTTTCACAGTATTTTCCATGTAGATGTACTCACCTGTGAATGTAAGCATCCTTTGACATGCTCACTTTAAGTTAGTTAGTGCCAATGTTAGTCTTAAATTATCACATGGACATTTTTCTGGTTTTTATTGTTTTCTCTTGTTCATACAAGGGCTCATTCAGTTTCATCTTACCATAGGTATTCACACAAATTCCAACTCTCAAGGAAGTCTTTTATTGTAAGAGAGAGAATAGCAAATTATTAAAAATGAAATTAACAAGAATAAACATATTATGTCTAAATTAATGTAGAAGAATAATTTTCTAGCTCTATACCACAGTGAGCAAAGTGAATATAAGCAGTGAATGTATTTCCTTTTTTTTTTTTTTTTTTCCCCGTAGGGAAGAAGAAATGTATAATTTGAACAAATACCAAATATTTTGTATGTATTATTTTCTAATTTATTCATTTTTGCAAAAGACTTCAAGTAATTTATTACATTAAAAATATTTCTTTTCAGTGGTTAGTGGCTTAGGAATGCACTGTAAATAAAGTGTGTTTAAAATAGTGTCATTTGATACACTGTCACAGCAGTGGTTAATTATAGAGTATAATACCTTCCTAGCCATATAAGTAAACTTGCAGTCAATAGATGGAAAATTAGAAATTAATTCTAACAGACCCTGTTTGGCAGGGAATGTGTTTTATTCAAAAGTATAAGACATCTTCACAGTATTTGTAACAAATTATTTTAGAAATGTTGTATATCTTTATGTTTCATTAGAAATTGCAGTGTCTGGAAACTTTGTGCAAGTCAGAGACTGTTCAAAAGTAAAACACCGCAGGCTTTCTAAAATATTTGTGGAATTAAGTTAGAGTGGAGAGAAAAATGGGGAAAAATAGAGGCTTACATTTGTTTAAAGGAGAACAGAGAGCAGTGCAATTGTCTTTGTACATTAAAACCAACCAACCAACAAAAAAACAACATAGGTATGTCACTGCTGTGTTCAGCAGACCTGACTCACAATTTCTCGTGTATGCCTGTCATTAGACTCCGGGGCACACATTTGTTCAGCTTCAAGATAAGGGTTGGAAAGTACTCTCCTTGACGATATCATATATCATTTAATGGTTACAACTGTTCTTCTACAGTGCTGTATTTGTTGGTTGAGTAGTGTATAATGAGAAGCCTTAAGCTCAGAGCCTCCCAGTAAATGTTTGTTGGTAATTATGAGCTATTATGCAAAAAGTGGCAACTGTAGATATTGTTCCTTATGTAAAAATGGAAGATAGCAGAGTTTATCATAGCCCTGGTTTAGATAAAGTTTTGTTTGTCTCTTATATTTAGACGTTATGATTGTCATGCTAAAAACAGATTGCAGTGGCACGTTAGGGAAAACAAAACAAACAAACAAAAAAAAAAAACCAAAAACATAAACAATGAAACCTCTCTCCTCAGATCAGGTGCTGTTCAAAACTGCATGCTTGGACACTTTCAGAATCACTGGGTGGTACTTACAGGTAGTCATGGAACATGGATAAACTCACTGCTTCCAAGGACCAAGATAAGCCCAGTCAATGCCTAACTGACTTTAGGCAGCTAATTCTGGACCAGAACTCAGCAAAATCAAAGTCCAGCTGAAGTCAAGCTTCATATCAAAACAACTAAAACTTATGTATGGCTCATGATTTTACAGAAAATGTAAACTAACTTTGTTTTTGGAAGAAGGTTTAGCAAATGTAATTGAAATTAGAAGATTCTTTAAAACTCACATCCAGGTTGCTCTTCTGTGATCATTGGGGGTGAAAGAAGGTAGGCACTGCAAATATTTTATACAGGTGTGGTTGACTGTATTTCTAGAGGCCTATTCTTCCAATGTCAATGAAAGTGAGTGTGGTCTTCCTGTGCTATCTGTAGTAAACTTAACATACCTGCAGTTTTCTGCATTTGATTGTATATGATGCTAAGAAATAGAAAGTGCTACTTAACAAAAGATTTCAATTCCTGGTTCCCTAAGCTGTGAAATTACTTGAACAAAATTTCTATGAAACTGGCATAGATTTTTGGAAGAAGTTTTATAACCTGCTTGCGGTGTTCCTTCTTTTTTTCAATTTTGTTATAGTAAATGCATGCAAAGGAGAAAAGAAAAATACATCACTTTTTCATGTTGGTAATCCACACATGGATATTTGTCAAACTAGCAACTATGTTTTTTTTTTTTTTTTTTTTTTTTTTTTTTTTTTCTTATGGGCTTCCAATTAGTTTAATTTTCAACAGTAATCTTCATACTGCTGCTTACAATGTGGTACAGCAGTCATCCTTTAGGAGTGGTCAGTACTTAGTGTATGTTTATTTCTGAGAAGCTGCTTCATGGTCAACTCCTGAAACAATGGTCTCTCCATGCAAGAACAGGAAATTCCATGGAATTCTCAGCTTGGACACTGGATAAGAAGTTTTATCGGTTAATAATAAGTAGCTAATATTAATCTCTGTAACTATTTATTTGCTCTGAGTAAAAAAAAAAAAAAAAAAAGAATCTTGGTAAAAAGAGGTTGAAGAAAGGCCTGGATGACTCTAAGGACTCTGATCAAGCACTTATCTCATATGAAACCAAAGAAGTTCTCTTTCTTTTCAGTCACTTATGCCTTGACATCATTTTAGACACAGTGGTTCAGAACAGCCAGCGTGGATTTACCAAGGGCAAATTTCACACAACTGTCTTGATTGCCTTCTACAGTGAGATTTAGTTTATGAAGAAGGGGGGAAGTAGAGGATAGTATGTATCTTGGCTTTAGCAAGGCCTTTGACATCTTTGCCCACAATACTTTTAAACCACATTTAATTGAATAAGTGGGCAATAACATTGGTGGAAAATTTGTTAGATCTTAGGGCTCAAAGGATAGTTATCAGCAGTACTGAGTCCAACTTGTAGCAATTTAATAGCGGCATGCCTCAGGAGCTGATACTTGGGCCCTTACTTTGTTTAGTACCTGGATGGTGGGTTGGAATGCACTCTCAGAAATGGAGTGGAAAATACAAAATTGGAGGCAGTGGACACACAGGAGAGGGAAGCAGGCAGGCAGGAAATATGAACACAGAGGAACCTTGTGAAATTCAGTGAAGCATTTCAAACACTGGAGCAGAGGCTCAGAGAGTCTGTCATGTGAAGAAATCTTCATCCTTTGAGATATTGAAACTTGACTGGAACAACCCTGAATAACAATCTATTTGGTCGTGATTTTATCAGGAGGATGGAGCAGAGAGACCTCAGGAGATCCCTTCCAAACTGTATTTTTCAATGATTTTATGATGCCTGTGGCCAAATAAATTAAGTTGCTATGCTTGTATTCCCTACTTTTGTATTTTGTGAGTATACCCCTTGGAAGAATGATGAGTGAATATATATAAACTTAGAAAGTTTGGTAAAGCTGGGAAAATAAGCTGAACTACTGGGACATGGGCAGAAAATATCTCAAGTATAAGTGGAAAACAGAGTCTGGACCTGGCAGTAGGTACTGAAGGATGAGCCAGAACTAGCTGGCTAGGTTCTTCAAGGTTCAGCTGTCTTAGGCTGTGCAGACTGGGGCTTGGATCCTTATGCAGTATGTGTGCCTACTGCAACTGAGATGGCCAAGCTGCAGCATATTCATATGGGCCTGCTTTCTGTGTGGTTTCTGTTTTTGGGCACTTTTACATTTGTTTGCATGATTAGTGGACATGGACGCTTAAAAGAATGCAGGAAGAAACATTTAGTTTTTATATTGTATGTCCTTTAGTAACCTCTGAAGCATTTGTTTATCGTTTTTTAGATCAAAGTATTGCATATCAATGTAATGAGATATAGTCTTCTGTAAGAAGGAGATCTGATTTCAGATAAGTAGCTATAATTCCCTCTAAGATGAACCCCTAGGGAATATGGAGAATTTGCCAAAACTGGAACCAATTGGTATCCTAATGGGCCTTTGAGAAATTCTCAGCAAGATCTGAATTACAAGCCAATCATCACACTGAGAAGAAAGGTATGTGTTTTCCCTTTAATTACTTCCCTGAAAATTCTGCATGATTACCAGAAGATTGCAGGTCTTCTTACTGTAAATGAGCAGGCACTGTCAGTTTGCCTGTCAAATGAAGCCACAAGTTTCTTGATTGGGAACATGTATACTGAGGAGAAATATGGCATCTCTCCAATGTGCCTTTGCTCTTGGGCACAAAAGAAGGGACTGAGTTTCCTCAATTATTTAGTCTTCCTGATTAAACTTCTGATAAAAAACTACTCTCTGATGACTGCACTGATCTTATTTCATGGAATCATAAAATAAGATGGGATTACCAGAGGTGGAAGGGAGCCTCAAGAATCATAGAGTCCAACTCCTGGCTCCACACAGCACCACCCAAAAATCAGACTGTGTGTCTGAGAACACTGTCTAAATGCTTCTTGAACTGGCTGGCTCAGTGTTGTTACTAATGCCCTAGGGAGCCCAACCACCTCTTGGTACAGAACCTTTCCCTATTACCCAGCCTGACACTCCCCTCTCCCAGCTCCATGCTGTTCCCTCGGGTCCTGTCACTGTCCCCAAGAGCAGAGCTCAGCGCCTGCCCCTCCACTTCCCTCATGAGGAATCTGTAGGCTGCCATGCGGCCTCCCCTCGGCCTCTTCTCTTCTCTAGCCTCTTGGTAAAGTCTGCAAGGTGCTGGAATCAGTGCTATGAGATGCTTAAAGAAGTTGTAGAAAGAGAAGTGCTGCTCTTCACACTTGTGTATAGGACAGTTAACCATGCCAGGAAGGTCAAACTCCACTTCTCTGCAGTACTCCTTCTGTTCAATGAGGTCCCTGCCCCAGGAGCAAGATAAAACTGAAATATTCTGAACACATCTATATGACCCTTCCTTACATGGCTGAGTCCCAGGTTTTATTCTTAAAAGGGTAATTTTTATCACATTTCTAATACCATTGAATAAATGACTAAGCAGCAAAGAAAAAATGTTCTTTTTTTTTTTTTTTTTTTCATTTCTTATGTTTTTTGACATAAGTTTTGAACATTTCTTTTGTAGTAGAATAAATGACAGCTTATGCAAAGTGTAGATCTCAGGCGTCAGTCTTCAGAAAATGAAAATAAGTAAGGATATCTTATCACGTCTATAACCCAAACAGTACTTAGTTTTTACTATCATAAAGCAAATACTGAACTCTCTTACTTGTTCTATTAGTCTCTATAAATGCCTATTTCAAGAGAAAGAACATCATACTCACAATTCTAGCTGGGTTTTCATAACTGATCCCTAACTTAGTCATTGCTTTCACGATAGACAGGATAGACTGCACTGCATTACTGTAAATGACAGGTCTGAACTCCATGCGTTCCTGGTATGTGAAACCATCTTTATGGATGATCCTGGTGCAAAAATAGAAGAAAAAAAAAAATTGTTTGGGATGCATTAAGAAGACAAATAACAAAAGTTGAACCAGATACTTTTGTGCTCTGCATGAAAAAGAATTGAATCTGTCTGGCCCTTGGAAAAGCATTTATCAACACTTGTTCTGCCTGTTTTGGTGGAATACGATAGCAGCAGTTTCTGTGACAATAAAAAGCTACTTTTTTTTTTTTTACTTTTTTTTTTTTTTTTTTTTTTTTTTTTTTTTTTTCCCAGTCTAGCTGAATAGGCACTTTTCTTTTCACCTGTGAGTCAACATAAGGTAATGTTGCATGGGTCCAAAACAGGTCCCCAGCCCATTCCTGTGGTTACAGGGCAAGATGCATAGCTGGACTTAGGTCTCAAATATTGTATCATTACAGTCTACAATATTAGAACTGGGCTCTCACATTGCTTGTGTAGTAACTCTCATTTTTAACCTGAGTATTATCTAGAATGTAAAATAATAATGTAATTATATTTCTACACTGTGAGGTACTTTCTTAACAGAAAATACAGTCTTTAATATTTCTTTGTACATCAATTAAAACCTCTAATTTATGAAAGATGTTATTATTTTCTGTAGCCTTTGGGGAGATGACTATTACTCAAGAGGATTTTGCTCATATTCCAAAGGTCAGAGAATCTTAACAGTCAAATTCAATTAATCTGATTCTGAGAGAAGGACTGTAATTTCATAATCTTCCCTCACTGAAGCGTGGCATAGGGTTAAAGTTCTCTGAGATCATTGTGCAGATTGGATCATGGCTCAGAGAGATCTTTTTTCTACTAGTTGTGAAAAGGATGAAAACTTCATCTGTTTTGGTGTAGCGTACTCTTAATGAGCAAACAGCAAGCTGCTTTGGCTACTGCTAGAACCAAGACTGTTCTTCCTCACTTCAGTTGTTCAGAGGTGAAGGCCAGGTTATTAAATAACTAATTCCTACACAAACTCCCTGACCTTGCCAGAGATACAGTCTTAACAGAGCTATACAAGAAGAAATGGGTGATATGAAAGAATCTGACTGTCTAGCCCAGAATGAGTACAGGTGTGTGTTTTGGGGACACTTTCGCTGCAAGTGGAGAAGTCAATCCTGTCAGAAAATAGTTCGCTTGCACACACACAAGCTAGATCATAAATGAATGCTCAAGAATCTTAACATGTCCAACTTATGGATAGCACAGAATTCAAAAGTTGTGTACTTGTATCTGTAGCATTGTAACAGAAAACAGTTCTCTTAAGTGTTTTCACAACCACTTTTTGAACAGGCAAATCTATAAACTCCATTTCAATATTTTTTTTTTTTTTTTTTTTTTTTTTTTTTTTAATGCTGATTTCAGCACTAATCTGCAAGATTCAAAGGAATCCAACTAAACTTGTAAGAAAAATAAAGAGGAGCTGTGTTATGCAGGCTGGCATACTGGTGGACATTTTTCTACCAGCACCTGAGGTATCCGTGTATCCTTATGTCAACAAGGTGATTTAAATGAAATAGTAAGACTTATTGAGAGGGGAGATGTATTTACTCGGATCACCGAGAGCACATTCCTCAGGATGGCATCCAGGCGGGTTTTGAATATCTCTAGAGAAGGAGAGTCCACAACCTCTCTGGGCAACCTATTCCAGTCACCCTCACTGTACAGAAGAGCCCTCTCATATTCAGCCAGAACTTGTTATATAGAAGACCATGAGAAGATGTGATGTAGTTGAATAGAAGGACAGTGTGGTTACACCATGAAGAACATGAGCTTTGTTTGACTACTTTGAGTGTCTTACAGCAGTGTCCAAAACAGGATATGTGGAGAAGTTTTTTTGCCTGTGGCTGGAAAATCTGGGATAAGAGTAAAGATAAAGCCTTAATGTAGTCCCCAGATGACTATTGTATAAGTTGTTTTCACGTTTTCCCTTTGAAGAACAAAGAGAGGAAGAACGTATAAGATCCTGAAATAAAACTAGATTCTGTAATTACAGAACAAAACTTGTTTTTGCTCAAGGCTTTTTTGTGCCACTCCCTAACCTCCTTTAAAAAATATATATATATTTACGTCTTCTGGCAGAAGAGATGCTAGCCAGCCTGTTAAATCAGTAGTGATTTTTGCTACATTTATTAAACATTGGTCATTCTTAAGAAAGGATTGTAAAACAGGCTAACAACTTGTGTGGTTAGAAGGAGCTTTCTATCAAATGGAAAATTTAGTTCTCTTACACTCCTTGGAAAACAAACAAACAAACAAACAAATCCAACTTGTAAATAAATGGAGGATGCTAAAGCTGTGAGTTGTTTTACCAGTCATAATATCTAGAATATGTTTTTATTTGAGGAAAAAGTTCAGGCAGGAAGCTTTAATTTAGTCTCAACTGTCTTGATGAGTTACCAAATATTTTGTTTCCTGCTTTTTATTTCTCGAACTTCTACAATTCTGAGTGTTATAAAGTAGATTTATACTTCTAATTCAAGACAGCAGAGAAATATTAAGCTTGGATTTAAACAAGTTAGCTCACACATTGGAAATGAGACAGTCAGAAGCACAGAGCTCCAGAAAACATTCTTTTTTTTTTTTTTTTTTTTTTTCCCTCTTAAACATCCTAGCCTTGTTAGGCCTTGCACCATATCTATATTTGGAACATCACAAGACATTGTGCAAAGCTAAGTGGAAGGATTTAACTTTGATTGAAATCTTCAGTCTGGAAAGAATGAGTTTTATGAATCAGAAAATTATAGTAATAGGAGTAAAATAACCCTGATTGTAGTGTGAATTTGTATTTTCAGCAAAATGACTTATTTTGTTAGTAGTTATCAGTCTTCTCTAGAAAATGTTATACTTCACTGAAAAAAAATATAGATATTTCTTTTTACTGTATAATTTCCCTTTTTAGAAAAGAATGGTTATGACATAAAACTGACATATTTTATGAAAAGTGATAATTTCCATCAACATTTTCCTGGGAAAATAATACACATTTGTGCTCAGGTTGACAGATCATGTATGCACATGTCTTTAAAGGTAACTCGGCTTTGCCACTTTCTGCTCCCTCCTTGAAGTTGTTTAGGGTTATCAGCTTTCTTAAAGTTAATTCAGAGGAACATCTCTATTTGCTCATTCTTGATGAAGCTTTCAGCAAAATGCATTTCACTGGTTTACTGCATAGTGGATATCTCCTGACTGAAACTCAAAACAGAAATAAAGTTATCCACCACTGAACTGGAACAAAACAAACAATCAAACAAAAAAATAGTGAAATATTTGATGGATAGTATTGAATCTGTCCTGTTAGAAAATGAGCTGCCTACATAGTAGAAAATTACTTTTATGATATGACATTTTTTACTTCACTCTTTGAAATACATCGGTAAAGGTATAAAATATTGAGGAGAACTTAAATTAGAAATAATATTACTGATTTGGTAAAACACTTTTTTTTTCACAGCAAGATTATTAGTGCTTGTAAAGTGGGATCATATTTTAAAGTTTTGCAGTTCCTGTTTTTTTTTTTTTTTTGTATTTTCCCAGGACCAAGAATGATATACAGAACCCCCCCCAAAAAAGTCTCGACACTTTGGTTACATAATATGAATACTTCAATATTTTCACTTGCAATACAGTGAAACTGAATGACAGTGATATGAACAAAATTAAAATTGAACAAATGATATGAACAAAATTAAAATTGAACAAAGGGAGATGAGGGTGGTATTAGTTAACATTGGTTCAAAAGAGATTCAGGAGAAAACAGACGTGAATGAACTGAGGACTGTTTACCATACTGATACCATCTCTGTTTCTCTGGTTCAGGATGGTTCCTGAGTCACAGATCACCAGATATTGGCAAGGTATTCAATGAAAGTATTAGTGTGTTTGCATGTGTGATTTGATAATTTTCTAGAAACATCCTCCAGTAGCTACTTCAGGAGATGAGATACTAGGCTAGGTGGATGTGCTATGGCCTGTTATCTTACATTGTCTCACCACAGTACCGCAACTCCCACTGAAGCCAAAGAGGAAGCTTCAGTAAAGGGTTGGACAGGTGCATGATTTGATCAGACAGATCTGATTACCAATCCAGCTGTGTGTCTTAGTCACCTTGTATTTTTGTTTATGTGTCTGAATGAGGACTTGATTTTAATGATGTTTCTTTGCATTTTATTCAAATAACATAAATATTGCAGTATGATGTTAGATAGCTTATGCTACAAATACCATATTCAACAACTGATATGAATATTCATGTGTACTTACTTCATTTGCTTTACAATTGTGCTCTTTCCTGACTCTCCAGCACCTGCAGAGGGGGAATGTTCAGAAGATATGATTGATACATCAGTAAGTAGCAAATATTAAAAATAACTCTCTGGAACAGAATTTGGTATTTATGAAGAGACATACAGATGTTTCAGATCCCCATTTCACTAACTGTAAACTTCCCTAGTGTCCATTCAGACTTAAAAAGAATGAAATCTTGATGAAAATATAAATTCTAAAACAGAGAAGGGATATTCAAAAAGAAAGTAAAGTGCAGCCATCTAAGAAAAGTACAGCTTCTAATTATCAAAGAGATATTGGTCATATTTTGATTTCATCCCCATCAGCTGGGCAGATGGGTGAATATCCGTGAAAAAACTACAGGGCCTGAATGTGTTGTTCATTATATGATTGTAGCTGCTCATTTAATGTCTGTGCTGACTTTGTAAGCCAGACCACCTAGCATATTTAAACAAGTGGAAAAGCAGAATGTCTATGTGGTTTAGCTCATGAAGCAGAGGCAGAACATGAGCAAATGTCTTGATACCGGTATATTGCCACTTCCTCTGCCCCATAGGTTTCCACTGGAAGTGAAAATCCACAGAGCCATGCAGCAGATACAGCTTGGGAATGAATTTACAGTAAATCTCCATTGCTGTCAGGGAGATATAGGCATTTGGTTGTACAGGCAATTTGTAGAACTAGGTCTTAGTTTAGGTCAGATTATTCAGATTAATTTGGCCTTCTTATCTCATGCAAAGTGAATAATCACAACACAAGATTTTCCATTGCAAATCAGTATGAATTTAACCATTTCTACTTCTATCAGTGAGACTGGTGAGGAGCAGGGCTTGGCCACGCCTGCCAAACATGAGCTAGATTTTAAAAGAACGCGAAGAGAAGATTTAACTTATGTGTATGAATCCATGGGACAAGACTCATCGCTGCTGTGATTTTTGCACATTATCATTTACCTTACTGGATACTTTTGGCAAAAGAGGAAACCTGAGGCATAGCTATTCTAACTGATGGCCTCTCAGTGAATGGAGCAGATTACAGACTTTCCAAACAGATTTTGTAGAGCTAATAACATTTAAATGACAGAGATTAATTGACTCAGTTGAATCACAACAGACAGCAAACCATATGCAAAACATTTTCTGAAGCCCACAATGTGAATGGCAGAAAGTGCAAGAGGAAAACATCAAGCCCATGCAAAATGAGCTGATGCTGCCATCTGCCACATTTTGGACAAAATGCAAATTTGCTTTAGATCACTTTTTATCCTCTCAATTCCCCTCTGAAGAACTTGGTAAAGCCCTACCAGGGAAGCAGCATCGCTAAACCTTTTTGTAGGAAAGAGAGCAAGCAGTTCTGGGAATTCCTACATCCACCTCATAGAAAAATGCCAGAAATGAACCTCTCTTCCAGATTTGGAAGACAAGGTTAAAATAAAGTAGGAGTCATAATTTATATCTTATGGGTGTATTTCTCTACCTCTACTCATCTCTAATTTATCACCCAGTAATGCCTTTATCTAAACAACAGATGACTCACAGACTTTGGCTCCGCTCTGGAGTATTGTGTTAATCGTAGCAGCAGTTGTACCACAGGAAACAGGTCAGAAACGACTTACTTTGCATCTGCTTCCCTTCTTTCTTCCCCCTCCTGTTCAGCCTGCTCTTCTGGCCTGACCCCTTAGGACAGGAGAGCAGGGCCACAGCTGCATTTCTACCCACCACAGAATTCTTCTGCTCATGCAAATGGCAGCAAAAGAACCATGGCAGCCCTTGCAAGACTGCACGGGGAGCTGAGGGCAGCTTCACTTGAGGAGGCAGTGAAGAGGGAAATTATAATCTACCCCATTTTTTCTGCATAAAAGACTAGAGTTTAGGCCAAAGTCAGTCTTGTTCTAAAGCTTTGAAAGTTTAATTGGCTTTTAAACAATTCCCTGTCTCTGTGAAGATTTGTGTCTCTGCCTGACAGGGACCTCATAAAACATGCTATAGCCTGTATTTTGCATTTCATATTCTTATGATCTAGTTTTATTCAAATTTACCTTTGATTTCCATATCTCTATTTGTATGCCAAGTTTCCTTGAGATGGATAAAGGCATGGAAAATAAAGGCACAGAAATCTGTTAGTGCACAAATTCTGGACCTGTTCCTGAGAGATAAGACATTTCATGGTGTTCCAGGGCATGCTACATCCACCTTCAGCACTGTGCTGGACAAAGAGCAGTCCGGAAGACCGTAAACTGCCTCTCATCTTGGTTGGGGTATTTTGAACTCGACTTCCCAACTTCCAAGCCATTTCTATTTCAGGACATATTGAGGCTTCAGAGAAGCCTCGAGAAGTGCAGTGAACATGGCGTAGCTGCAGGCAAGGATCTGCAAAGGAGCCACACCCAGAGACATGACTTGAATTGCCCCTCTGCTCTGGGATGGCCCAGCCTCTACAGTGCAGACTACAAAGGTGTAGACAGAGCAGGAACAGGAAAAAAAAAAAAAAAAAAAAAAAAAAAAAAAAAATGGAGGTGCCTTGAAAGTCGGTGAGAACTGATTGAATTCAAAGGAGAGCAGAACACAAGACCTCAGCTGTAACTTGACTCCAATACTTTCCTAAGCAGAATTTCACAGAATCACAACATGGTTGAGATTGGAAGAGACATTTAGAGGCCATCTTGTCCCTGGTCAATCAGCGCTGAACTGGTTAGCCAGGAGTATATCCAAAAGGATTTTGAAGATCTCCAAGGAGGGAGATCACGCAACCTCTCTGGGCAACCTGTGCCAGTGCTCTGTTACACAGCACTGATGTGCTGCCTGATGTTCAGGAGGAACCTCTTGTGTTCTCATCTGTGCCCGTTGCCTCTTGTCCTGTCCCTGGGCACCACTGAGAAGAGCTTGGCTGTGTCCTGTTTGCACCCTCCCTTCAGGTATTTATCCACCTTGATAAGATCGCCTGAGCCTCCTCCATGCTGAACAGTCTCAGCTTCCTCGGCCTTTCCTTAGAGGAAGGGTGCTCCAGTCCCTTCAATATCATGGTGGCCCTACATTGAACTCCTTTCAGTATGCTCAGATCTCTTCTAAACTGGAGGGCCTAGAACTGGACACAGTACTCCAGATGTGGCCGTATCAGTCCTAAGTAGAGCAGAAGCATCACCTCCCCCAGCCTGCTGCCAATGCTCTGCCTAATGCAGTCCAGGGTATGGTTAGCCTTTGCAGCAAGGGCTCATTGCTGACTCATGTTCAACATGTGCCCACCAGGACCCCCAGGTCCTTTTCTGCTTTCCAGCTAGTGACCCTCAACATATAACTGAGCCTGGAGTTGTTCCTCCCCCAGTGCAGAATTCTGCATTTCTTCTTCTTGAAACTTATGAGGCTCCTATCAGACCATTTTGCCATCTGTCTCAGTCCTACTGTAAGGTAGCACAACCCAGTGGTATATCAGCCATTCACAATTAACATCTGCTTAGTCATAAAATAAGTTGTTTGTTTGTTTGTTTAATATATTGCATTGCTTTGTGTATCAGAAAAAAATAGCTATTATCTCTTTACAGTTATTATTTATGTGATAATAAAGGTTTGATTTAGGAAATTTTCCAGAAGGAAAGGTCAAAAAAATATAAAATACTGCTGCCTGAATATTTTTTTTTTTAAACCTGCCACAACTGACTCTCATGTAATACTGGAAAAAAAAACAAACAACACCCTAAGGTCAGAACAGGTTTCACACCTCTGCATGAGCCTTATTGATGGTGCTCAGAGCTCTGGAAATTGTGAACTAGAATGGAAAGCATATCTTTCCAGTCCTCTTATCAAACTGAACTTACTTTCTCCACAGGAGAGACAAATCAGAAAACAAACAAACAAAGAACAACAACAACAAAAAAAACAGCAAGTGCTTTATTAACCCTCTGCTGTCTTGAGAGAATAAGTCCTTAAGTTTCTCCCCTACTCCTCCAGAAACAAACAAAAACAAAACAAAACAAAACAACAACAAAAAACACTGCCTTTCAGTCATCAGGGTTATTCAGCTGTCTTTGCTTTCAAAGTCTTTGCTTTTAGTGAAGGTGTTAAAAGCAATAATTTAAGCCTTGCCTCATAACAATGGCAATTGAACTGGATTTGACTCATTTAATGGATTTTTTCTCAATGTTCAGACTCACTATCAGGTACCCCTTATAGACAGTGGAGAAAAATATTTTCTTCTAAAACTAAAAAAAAACATACTGATTCAATTTTGGTCACCCTGAAGTAGATGCTTAAATTCAATTAGATATTCTAAAAATAAGTATTTCTCAGTGAGATGGGGGTGACCAGCTCTGATGCAGGTGAGCTGTAACCTGCCACTGGAAACTGCATACAATGAGGTCATCAATAAAGTTCAAAGTTGTAATGATTATCTAAACTGAAGTTAAGTTCTTATTTCTATGAAGTGTCACTGTTCCTACAGTACTGTGAGCATCAGCTGTTCTGGCGGTGTTTCAAATGTGCATTTGAAATGTACTTTACCTTTAGGCTGGCCTCCTACAAAGTACATACAAGATGTGGCTGTATTTATCTCCTGATACAAAAGAAATAAAACTTGCACCTTGGAGTTTGTTCCAGACTCATAAAAAGATATGAATTTTGGAAGTATAAATATTCAAGGACTAGATTTCTGGACAACGATGACCTTGACAGCACAGGAGCACCTAGCACAAAGATCTGAACCTTTCGGGCTCTGGGGAAACTTCTGAAGAAAATCAGGAAGGGGCATTGTTTTCCTCCTCCCCTTGTGCATGTTCTATAAACTACAAATTACCAACTCTGTACCAAGAAAGTGTTTGCCTAGGTCATCAAACTTAATGTAAAGAAATGTGGTAATGTGGTGTCTTTAGTTTCTGCATATAATTTAAGTTTTGTAAAGTGACCTGTTGGAGGACACAGAGAGACCAGACTAGATATTTAATACTCCTCTCAGGAAATGGTCAGAATGCTTTTTGTTTGTTTGGTTGGTTGTGTTTCTTTTTTTTCTTTTTTTTTTTTTTTTTTCCTTCACCTTGTAAAGGTAAGAGCAATACTGATGACACTGAAAAACATATGGAATATATGTGCAATCTTTTTCTAAATATATATATATATTTACTAATCTGCCTACTGCAAAATAAACAATGGTGATACCTTGATACCTGGCCCATAACAAAGATGGAATGTGTGGTTAAAATGAACAAAAATTTAGGGCTAGGGTAAGCCTAGTCTTATCAGTTTGAATGGTGGTGCCCTTGAATTATGAAGTGCAAGAACTGAATAATTTTCTGAGATCACCCTGGAGGTATAGAAAGATAAGAATAATCTAAAATCTGAAATAAAATAAAATAATCCAGCCTTGAACCCAGGTCTGGATGGTGGATTTATTTTGTCCTACCTGGCCCTTTCACTGGTTGACCATAGAAAGATCTATATGATGCCCCATGTACACATTCCTTCAGCAGCTGTGCAGCTGTGATTCCAAATGTTGAACAGACACTTTCACTCTAGCTGTGTACTAAGTTCAAAACAGACTTAAGTTTTATTCACATCTCTCCCTCTCTCTCTTTTTTTTTTTTTTAAGAAGAAGTAAATTATTATTTTTTGTTTTCCCTGTAACGTCTTTTGTTTGGTTCCTTGTGATCTATATCGTAAGTACCCTAGGAGAAAAGCCTTCCAAAATACCACCCACTGACATAGCATGAATAAAAGCAGATAAAACAGAAATATATGCTATAGAGAAGAGTTCATCAAGTTTTGGTGATTGTCTTGTTTCATTAAAAGAGAGTTTGAATAGTTGATGAGGCTGAAATATGATAAAGTTAAACTAAATGTAGCTTGCAATTCATCTCAAAACATTTTACTAAAAGTATCTTAAGACTGAGATATTAATAGTGTCAGAAGAAGACTCATTTTATCCATTGGGAAACATTCTATGTTAATGCTCTAAATACTAAATACATACATATTTTCTGGGAGGAGTAATTTAATCTGTGTCCTGGTATAAGATAACCTGCAGTATGAGAGCTAGGATATGAGGGTTTGAAGCTAAAAGTATGTAATCAAACTGCTTATCTTATAAATTTCTCTTTATCCTCTAAATTCCTCTTAAAGGATTTCTTACATCTTCCTCGTGGATCAGTTTTGGTCAGAGACAGGATTCTGGAAAGACGGACTCTGGTTCTAACCCAATCTGCCAATTTTTTTTCTTAAGAATACACAGAAATTATTGAAACTTTATGAAAGTTTAAATGAAAATATTATTCTGTTTTTCACCAAATTAAGGTTGTCTCAGCAGGAGCAATAACTTCTATTAATGTAGCACAGAAAATCATCATATTCTCTACTGATTTCTAAAACTTTGTAATTTGCAATCTGAACACTGATGGTACTTAAACTGTGTCAAACTGTTATTTTCCTGTAATCATTTGAGAAACCTGCATGCTGGTCTTTTTCCTGTATTTACTATTTATAATGGACAGATTCTCAGAAAGCATAAATAGACATTTTGCATAAGATACAAAATAGAATTCATCTGATTTACTTTATGTGAGGGATCTAGCTCAGGCTGCATAAATCTCAGTTTAACAGCATTTGTAAACCTTGTAGTTACAATGAAAAAAAAAAATAGAAAAAAAAATGAATGATAAGAGGCTATTTTTCTATTCTTTTGGTGTAACCAATGTAAGCTCTCATAGTATAATAGTAGAAGAAAGGTATTAAGATACTAGCAGTGTTATTGTGCTCTTGGATATTTCTAGCTGGCCAAGCAGTAACATGGGAAAACAAACAAACAAACAAACAAACAAAAAACTGCATCAAGAAAAATATAATCTTTCATTTACTATTACACACATAGTCTGTGAATAAATTGTTCATAATGTGGATTAGAAGTAGTAGTCTGTGAGAATATTAATCTCTACTCATTTCACTACATTCTGTTCTTCTATTTACAGTATCATTTTTATACATAAAAATAATGAAAAAAATAATACATATAGAATCATTAAAAAATCTGTTCTACCTTCTGCATATGTAAACATCAGAACAGTTATTCTAACAGTAGGTTCTCATTTCTCAAACCTTTCTATGCTCAAGGATTTATAAAATTTAAAATTGAATCCATTTAGTTACATAGCCATTTTTAGCTCATTCCATGTGTCTTAATTGCTTGCTTCATGTGTGTCCACAACCAGAAAACACTTTATATATGTGCTGCAGGACTGTTTTCTTCCAGTAAAATAGTAAAGGAAGGGAAATCCACTGTTCTGAAATGTAATTGTAGAGCAAAATAACACTTCATTGGGAAAATATTATCAACAATTTTTGTTCTATTTACCCAACAGTAGTAGTTTGACTGTCCTGGCTTCCCTCTCTGCATCTTCCTGGAGTTTCTTTTCCAGCTCTCTGGATCTCCTGGCTGACTCCTTGCTCTCAGAACTGGCTCCACTGCCCATCTTGAGGTGTTCACAATCCTCTCTTTGTGCCAACTGATTTACTCCTATGTAGACTAGTTGCTTTAATTCAGGGCAACAGCCTGGGCTTTGAGGAAATATAAGAATCCTGAACACCTCTGTGCTCAGCCTTCAAATCAAATAGTCTCTTTTCATATGTCATATGATCTGGACATGCTACAGTCAAGGATTTACATAGTGACATGAAGTGTACTGTTATGATGTCAAAGAACTAAAATGATCTATTCAAAAGCAAAATCATGGTCTAGATAGCTCTTTATCCATGGCCAGACAGTGTCCAGCCTCACACATTTCAAAAAAGTATGAAGAATGTCTTGAAACAATAAAAATGGGAATAATTCAGCTAAATGAAAAAAAAAGTGAATAAGTGTTTATGTTTTGAAGACAAAAAAGGTTTATATGTCTTTGAAGCATTTGAATAATTTATTTTTCATCTTTCTCAGTGGTAATAACCCTAAATGTCAGTATTCTTTATTTAAAACTAACCTCATTTGGATTTGTATCGAAGACATTTTATTTTGAATTATTAATTATCTTGCAGAATGTTTGATACATTTTCATATTATGGCAAGTTCATTAGTTTTCTTGTAATGACAATAAGTACTTCACTGCAGTTTGTAATACCTTTGTTATACTTTTGCGTGGTCATTCCTTAATAACTGTCATAGTACTTTTCCATTTCTTTATGATTTTATTATCAGTTTTGGCTGAAAGCACCACACTTGCTTTGTGTAAGACAGGAAGGAGGTCAGATTCTCCTTACTGATGGAATTATTTTGTCTTAGTTTCTTCACAATGCAATAGCAATACAGAAATATTTTATGTAATGGTGGGCACATTACTTGGTATGTGCTGCCAGCAGTATACTGAGAAAATATATTCTTTTGTAATCCACACCTGGTTGCAGTGTGTAATGGTAGAATTACCATCAGGACTAAAAGGTTGAAAATGATCATTTGCAGTACTATAAATTATTGTAATGTTATACTTATTCACTTTGCACAGTATTTCAATTACATTAAATATAGAAACTTGTATAAAGTTGTATTACTATTTTACAATTATTGACTAGCAATAGTCAATAATGCTCAGACTTTACAATGTGTAAGCTTTAGAAGGTTTAGCCCAGAAATAATGTTTAAGAGAGGTATAAGCTTAAAGGTCAGTTTGAGTGATGTTAGATGTATTTTCCAGCCAGAAGAAAAATGAGGAAGAGAACCTGAAGCAAAGTATTTCACTCATCCTTCCTACACAATAGAAACTTTCCCACAGCGGGACCCCAGATTTAACAAGAAGGCAACTAGCACTGGGTCACAAAGGTGGGAGGGAGAGGAATAAAGATGAGCAGCATTTTTAATGAGTTTTGCTCCATGTGAGCAGGAGAGTGCTGTCTTCTGAGAAAGACAGGCCCTTTGTTGTCCCAGTCCCATTTGCTAGTGAGTGTCATCTCATAAAAAGACCACATACTGCAGTAAAGATCTGATGTGATTGTTTGTCTTATTCTTCTCGGTCAGTGGAGCAAGAAGCCCTATTTTCAGTCTCCTTGCGTTGCTTTGACAGAAATGAATAACCAGTACTTATCAATAGCTGATTTTTTTTTTTTTCATATACATTTGCAAAGGAAGAAAATGCTCTATTTTGTTAAGCTTATATTCCTACTTTTTTTTTTTTTTTTTACTCGTTAATATAGACCATAATAAGATATTTATGCAGCCATACTAACAACATGTTTGTTTAAAACATTAAAATAAACAGCCCCAGAAGTGTTCTATCTACACCAGATGTCTGTTTACCAGAACCATAAGCAAGTACCATACTCTTATGGATTTTGGTGGATTTGAAAAGTAGTTATGTTTGAGCATTTCTGAACATTGCCAGAATTAACAAATTAACTGCTACAGTCACAAAGCGTGGAGAACAACACCTCCAGATTAAGAGCCCAATTCCCTACTGAGTTGTTCAAGGCATATACTGTTATATCTCTACTCATTTTGTATTAAATTTTTACAGTATCAAATTGGAATAGTACAATGGCAAACTAGCTCCTATTCATCTGCAGGGGAAAAAAATGAATGTAAAAAAATAATGGAGAAAGCTTTATATCATTTTCCCTTCGAAAGCAATAGAAAATCAAGTGTTATTCCCATAGCATAAATTTCCTACCATCCTTTGTTGTTATGCCTGGATACAGGAATTAACTTTATATAATTAGGTGATGCAAACATGCTGCAAAGACAATGTCAATAGAAATAAAGATAAAAACAGTTACTTCATAAACATGCATTAATAATTGCTTCATAACTGCATAAAACATGCAATAACAATTTCTTCATAAATATTCAATAGCATTCAATTAACATCTTACCCATCTGATTTGCTTGATTCTGCCTTCTAACTCTTAACTAAATGGTTAACTGAAAAACACAACAGTCTGTACCTATTTCTCAGGGAAATTAAAACAGATTTAGGAGAATTAAGAGGATTCTGATCTGCTTTGGATATCATCATTGTCATCATTGCTATCACTACCTATATTCTGGTTGAGGAACTTTCTATTCATGATCAAGACAGAAGCAATAGACACTGACTTATAGAGTTCAGTTGAATCTAAAATATTTTGCAATAACTTTTCTTCACCTCTTCTAGTTGCAATAACAAAAATATTGCCTCCCTGTCTTTCTTCTATTGTGAAAACCAGGTATGGTTGAAATGGAACTCACTGAAAAAGACTAAGTCTGGAAAGTGTTCTTTTGAAATACACACATTGTGAAGAATATTATGTTACTGGAGTTATTTATAGTGATGCACTCTAGGTGGTGCTGATATATAAAGTGTACATTACAAGGATTTTGTAGCTACCATGAGAAATTTTGAGACACTTTCTGAACAGATCTTTCAGATGATCAGTTCATTTGGAATTCTGGACTGCAATTCCAAATTTTGATTTTGTAACTTATATTAAAGGTGTACTGGTTTGGGATTTTTGTTTGGCATTTATATAGATTGTACTCTTTAGAAACTCTTTCAATGAATTTAGGTGTTATTTTTGTTTATTTGTTTTATAATTTATTTTCGGTTTCTTAAAATAAACAAATAAACAACAAAACAACCAACCTATAATCTTCCAATCTTCCATCCAGTCAAAGAAAGAGGAATAGCTTAGAAAATCTGCAATTTCCTTTTTTATTTTATTTTATTTTATTTTATTTTATTTTATTTTATTTTATTTTATTTCTTTGCATTCAGAAACTGACCAGCTAAGGAACCTAAAGATACACCAGTCCCTGGGACCTGATGAGGTACATCTGCCGTCCTGAGGGACCTAGCGGATGTTGTTGCTAAGCCACTGTCCATCATATTTGAGAAGTTGTGACAGTCTGGTGAAGTTCCCACTGACTGGAAGAGGGGAAACAGAACCCCATTTTCAAGAAGGGAAAAAAGAAAGACCAGGGAACTACAAGCCAGTGAGCCTCACCTTTGCACTTTGCAAGATCATAGAGCAGACCCTCCTGGAAACTATGTTAAAGCACATAAAAAGTAAGGGGGCAATTGGTGACAGCCAGCATAGCTTCACTAAGGGCAGATTGTGCCTGACAAATCTGGTGGCCTTCTACAATGGGATTGCAGCATTGGTGGATAGGGAAAGATCAACTGATGTTATCTACCTGGACTTGTGTAAAGTATTTGACACTGTCGCCCATAATATCCTTGTCTCTAAATTGGAGAGACATGGTTCTGATGGATGGCCCACTCGATGGGTAAGAAATTGCCTGCATGGTCACACTCAAAAAGTCAACGGCTCAATGTCCAGTAACTAATCTTGATGATCGGTAACTAGTGGTGCTCCTCAGGGGTCAGTATTGGGACTAATTCTGCTTAACATCTTTGTTGGTGACATGGGCAATGGAACCAAGTGCATCCTCAGCAATTTTGCCGATGACACCAAGCTGTGTGGTGTGGTCAACACAATGGAGGGAATGGATGCCATCCAGAGACAGGCCTGAGAGGGGGACCTGTGCATGGCCAGGTGATTTTCCCCCTCTGCTCTGCTCTTGTGACACCCCACCTGGAGTACTGTGTTCAGCTCTGCACCCCACCCCCCTCCCTCCAGCATTAGAAGGACATGGATGTATTAGAAGAATACAGATGAGGGCCATGAAGATGATCAGAGGGCTGGAGCACCTCTCCTATGAAGACAGGCTGAGGGAGTTGGGGTTGTTCAGCCTGGAGAAGAGAAGGCTCCACAGAGACCCTATAGTACCTAAGAAGGGCCTACAGAAAAGCTGGGAAGGGACTCTTTCAGGGAATGTAGTGAAGGACAAGGGTGAATGGCTTTAAACTAAAAGAGGGGGGATTTATATTACATATAAGGAAGAAATTCTTTACTCTGAGAGTGCTGATTCACTGGAACAGGTTGCCCAGAGAAGTCCCATCCCTGGAAGTCTTCATGGGGCTTTGAGCAACCTGGTCTGGTGGGAGGTGCCCCTGCCCATGGAAGGGGATTGGAACTAGGTGATCTTTAAGGTCCCTTCCAACCCAAACCATTATATGATTCTATGATTTTAAGTCTGTTCACATTTTTGACATTTCACTATAACTAATGCTTTCCCTTTCACCTGATAACATTTGGAGGAGTGACAGTGATGGAAAAGGAGGAAGTTTTACTAAGAATAGAATTCTCTAAATATAGAAACTTTCAGTACATTTCCTCCAGTATACTGTTAAATAAAGGAAGCCTGAAAAATCTTCAATACAATGCCTGTTAAATCACAGGAAGCCTTTCAGCTCTTTCAGTTGTTCTATTATTCTATTGCACATTGACCATTTCAGTGGGGAAGAAAGTTTCCCTTACACCAAAAATGCTGGCAGATCCATCTGGACTTTCATAACTACTCTTGTGCCGTACTTCATGAGAAACCCTGATGAATGATAGATATTACAGATATAACAAAGGAAGTGCAGAGTCTCCTTATATGCTCCCAGTCAGCACTGCTCTTATTTTAGACCCATAGCAAGCTGCATTAGCATGACACAAAGCTAGATGTTTTGAAAACTGTTTTGAAATCTGTTAAGAATCAAAGTTTATTACCTTTGGCACTTGGCCACAGTCATGTAGCTTAAGTGTTTATGGATCTGAGGTACTTTCTCCACATAGGACTATGTTTCACTATGTGATGTTTACAGTTTGGATTGTCATCTTCATTGTGCAGTGTAGACATACCCATATTGCTTGACTGTGACCAGACATCCCAGGGTATCTTTTCATCTCACAGACTTGCAAGAACAGGAATGTAAGATAGATCTGGAAGCAGTTAGTAGGGTTAACTTCAAAACTGGCAATCCAGCCTAACAGTAACAGGTAATGGGAGAGAACCTTTGGGTAGTAGATTGGCTATGAAAGTCTTCTCAAGCTATCTCCCCTTGCCACTCCAATACCCTTCCAAGATATTATGACTTAGTCATAAAAGTGAAACTGTTGAAGTTCAAGTGTGATATGAAGCCCACATAAAACATCCAAATAAGCACTTATGTCCTCTTAGGAAACATCTTCATACACCACAAGACAAGTAGAAAATTTCAAAACCAACTATACTATGACACTGAAATATCTGACATAGAACAAGAAAATGTATCATTTAACTGCTGGCACCAGTCATTTTCATAATCCTGTGTTTATGGAAATAGCATTAGGAGACAGAATTACTATTGTTATTCATCATTCTGTCTCCATGATAGAAGCAGACCTTTCAGAGTCTCTGGCATCAGGTTTTCTGATTTTCCCTAAAGCACTGTTGCCATTGATCCTGCCAGTGCACATACATGATGTATTTAATTGAGTTGACTCAAGTGTAGTCAGAGCTTGGACTTCCTCAGTTTCCGACTGGGGAATCCAGAAATGCTTCTTTGGGCATACTGTTACTATTACACACCCATACTCAATTTGCTGTCCAGCATCCAGGTCTTTTTTTGCAAAGCCACTTTCAGCTTGGATTGCTGCATCAGGTTATTCTGGTCCAAGTGCAGGAATTTTCATTTTCCCTTGAACTTCATGAGGTTCACACTGGTCCATTCCTCTAGCTCACTGAAGTCTGTCCAAAAGGCAGCCTTAGCCCGTAGCATACCAATAGCTAATAAACGCTATTCATCTAAAGCTAAGTAAGTTAATCCAGAGCAGTATGCAGGCACACTTGAAATTCAGTGTTTGGACAACAGAACTATTTCCTACTGAAAAAAATTAACAAGTTGCTCGAGTCTTTTCAAACTTATTTTTCAGAAATTAAAATATCTCTAACACAACTGTTTTAGGAGAGTCACATATGTGACAGGACATAACTGAACATAGTGTTCTAGATATTGTCCTGGATGTTTTCTTGATGAGCTGTGATCTGTATTTTCCATGCTATTCAAAACAGCTGTAGTAAAGCAAGGTTAATTAATATCCTGATAACTGGTAAGAAATCATGGATCTGCTTAATCTCACTTGAGAGCATTACATATCTATTTCTCAAAGCCTCTTTGTGTTGGTTTAATTTTTATACTACCTCCACATTTTTAAAAGTCAAGAATATTTTGCAGATTTAATATCCATGTTTACTATAGATACTTGAGAAAAGCTATGACTGAGAGATGTTCAGCTCTGTGGATTCCCTTATAAGTGATATTAGTCTTAAACTACAAGTTCCTGAAACTTTCTAACCGGAAAACAAACAAACAAACAAAATAACAAAGAAAAAAATGCAAGTTTTTCATGATGAATAAAATACTGTTTCTGTGAAAAACATTTAAATACAAAGAATACATTAATAGGTTAAGTTCCCAATTGAAAAATTTGTATTTTCCTTCAAAATATATTAAAAAAATACAGAACTTGGGTCCTTTTCTTTTTATTTGTTCTTCTCCTTCCTAATTTTTCTGTTTCCTTTTTTCTGCACTGAAATATATGTAAGATATAAATAAGTGAATGAAGTCTAACATTTCTTCTTCTTCTTCTTTTTTTTTTTTTTTCTAATTTGTTATCACCTCTCTCTAGAAAGCATTATCAAATAGATGAAAAAAAAGAAAAAATAGTCCTTAGTTCTATAGCAGGATCACAGAAATGATACTGTATCACTTCCAAAGTCATTTTGTTACATAAAAAAGGAAAAAGTAATGATATAGTCAGTCATTTTTATTGATTACAGAGGAGAATATGAAAAGGAAATAAAAGAGAGAAAGAAAGAATATTAAAAAACAACAACAACAACAACAACAAAAATGAAAAGTGTTACATTTTTAATGCTGTCAGATTTTTTTTTTTAAATATATTGACATATTCAATACTTATTCTACCTTTTTCTGAAAATCTCAGGCTCACTGTGAGATACATGAAGTGTATTGAAGCTAGTTAGTTCTCTAAACTGAAAACTGAACTTCAGTACACTCATTATCCTCAGTTCTATATTTGCCACATATACTGATGCAATGGAATATGTGACATTGTGTGTGTAGAGATTATTGGGAGCTGGGTGGGAGCTAGCTGGCTGAGTATCAGTCCAGATAAGGCTCACATAATTTTGATGTGTTTACAAATACTTTAGCTGAACATAGGCTGTGTTCTTACTAAACCTATGTCAATTTTGTGACAGCAGACGTGTGGCTAAACTATTATGTTCAAGTAAAGAACGAGTCATTCCAAAAATGTTAAACTTGCTGCATAATTTTGCCTTACTAGTAAGAAAGAAACATCTAGTGCAAAGTCCTTAAAGAACCCAAAACTCTTTAGTTTCTCCTGAACAAATACTCTGACTCCAGACCACACTTATGGAATGGATTTCTCTGATGTATTTGAAAGAGCTATGAGCTGCACTGAGCATGAGTGTTTCTCCCTGATTTCTTACATGAGGACAGCAAATATCTCAGGGTCTGACCCTTCTACAAATATTAGTAGATGATCTCTCTGTTATGGTACATTTATATTTTCTCCTGACTTATTGTTGATTCACCTGAGAAAATTGAAAGGGACAGTCAGAAAGTAATGCACTGTAGTGAATATGTTATTTTAGGTCTTTGAATTTATTCATATGTATTTTCCACTGGAGCGTCTGACACTCTCCAGACGGCTTTTTCAAGAGGTGCATCTTATATGTTCAGAAAAAATGTTAGGGAATCTTAGCAAAAAAAGTGGGTGATGCCTGCAATTTCTGCAAAAAGGATTTCATTTCTAGTACAGGATGAACAGTCAACACAGTACATTAAAAAAATCTTAAAACAATGGGAAAATATTTGCCAACATCTCACTCTGAACATTTCTAATTCCCAGAAGAGC
>CM021765.1:11007841-11121656 GCA_011076525.1 Nettapus auritus | reverse complement strand
TTTTTTTTTTTTTTTTTTTTTTTTTTCCTGACATCATGGAATTCCTCCTTTTTGGTGGTGGTGGTGGTGGTGTTTTTGTTGTTGTTGTTGATGTGTGACTGCAGCCCCTTTGGCAAGCATGGGACTCCACATAGAACATGAGAAGATCTGTACTGTTACATAGCTGAGTAGTCATTGGCAATGTTTAGCTTCTGAATACTGAAGATGGTATAAGTAGATAGTTTCAGAGCTTGGAAAAACTTTGCAGACTGGAAAATAAATAAATAAATAAACAAATAAAAAGCAGTTACAGGCTGCTAACTCAATCAAGCCTTGCTGCTTGAAGTGTGTCCACACAATTTCTTTTCTGTAAGAACTGTTGTCATATTGTCATAATCCCTATGGGAAAGACTGTAGAAGAGGTTGTTCTGCTGCTGAGGTAATGCATTGCATCTGAAGAGAGATGGTTTATTCTGTATGGACTCATACTGTATTCTCATGGAAGTTGACTTCTGTGTCTTACTAGTTCTCTCATTCTGACTCCAGATCACAATATTACATAAATGAGATTCTTACATTGGTAGGTTTTTTAGAGAGGATAGTGGCATAGGGGAACACTTTTTAAAGTTACATTTCACTGTAACTCTGTGTTAGATCTGATGAATTCAAAGAACAGAACATGGCAACAAACTATGGTAAGGCAAGAGAGAGAGATGATTTCCTTGGAAAATCAGTCTACAATATTCATATTATTCCGTGAAAGCCTGTCTCCTGCTCAGTATAACTTCTGTAAGAAAAATTACTTCTCCAGGGCAGAAAAGCTGTTTCTCATTACCTTTGTGGCTTGCAACCATTTTAGCCTCTGATTGAGCCCTATACATTCTCATTTACTTCTGTGGTCAGATCAGTTTAACTTTCAAACATCTTCAACTAAGATGTCTGAAGTAATTTCAGTTTTGATGTTATCCTGTAATAATGTGCAATAGCATCATGATGTACCTCATGTTGATACATGTAGCATGTAGAGGAAGTACTAGGATTTTTCACTCTGGGGATTGTAAGAATTATGTTTTATGTATTCTTCTATGCTGCTTGTAAAGTAGTGTTATAATAAATGCAGCTTGAGGTGACATTTCCCCTAGAAAAATGTGTATTGTCCTGGGAAGAATTCAAGGGAAAATGGAAATTATCTCATTTTTTCTCAGCTCCTACTTCCCCTAAAGAGGAACTTAAGAGCTGAGCATTTCTTCCTGAGCTGGGCCTCCACCCCTGAAATGTTCTGTACTTAGAGAGGGAAGGAAAAACAAAAACAAAAACAAACAAAAAAGTATAAATAAATAATAAAAAAAAATTACTACTCCCCTGAATGGCAGGAGTACAGCTCAATCTCCCTGGATATTTGGAAAAGAAGATCCTAAGCACATATGTTAAGAACTCTACTCACATACACTAAGTTGATTGGAAAAAAATGTAAACCTCTGAATCCTCAGGTCTCATAATAAATGAGGTCAGAACTTAGGTGCAAAGGAAATGGAAGAGCCTAGAAGACTAGCCAGCCATTTTATGAATGTCAATAATGTCTAAGTGTTGTTCCATAACAGACCACAGCTGGGAGTGGGTCTCCATCCTCGATGGCATCCAACTTCAAATGCTGAAAAGGAAGTGCAAAAATCATTTGGTAATTATAGAATAACTTGTTAAGATGGGGAACACCTATTTACTTTCAGGCAGCACATTAATTTATGCTTTCAAGAGTGATTGTTTTGTTATTCAAAACCACATGTTCATTTCCAAAATTAAATATCCTTCCACTTTTATTCTGAAAGTTGTAACGTTAAGTAGAATTGCTTCCTACTGTTCAGGGGACTTGTTCTCTTGGCATCTCCAAATGTTTTGTGCAAAAGTCTCTATTCCCAGCATTTATCTTGTCTCAAGTCTGACTATCTGAGTCTGTCCGTAACTGAACTGCAGAACACAATCTGCAGACTCTCTTCTTCCAGAAGTCAATGTAACACCCATACCTTATTTTAAGGTTAGCGTTGTGCAGCTGGCAAGCTGTATTACTGATATTTCACACAACTTTTTCAGGCTACTTATTTATCTGCATGCCCTCTGCTGCTGTAGAGTCACCCTGATGGAAAGTCATCTCTGGGTTGAAGTGTTGGCTGGATGCCTTATGCTGCCCTTTGTGATCCTAGCTTCATGGAAGTGTGTGTGTGTGGGGGGGCGGGTCGGGGGGGGGGGGGAAGGCGGAGGGGTAATGGGGTCACAGTCCTGCTATCTGAGCAGTCACACCTCATGCTTCAGTGTGGTGCTCTGCTTGGGTCTTAGATTTCATTTGTGCCTGCTCAGTTTTTAAGTCCCTCTGACCTGCAGACACTGCAGGGCTGGATTCCAACATCTGTGATCAAATTCCTCATACATATTCAGCCCCATATTCTGTTCAGATTTACACTTTGTAATCAAACTACTCATTACATATGTAGATTAGCAATGCCACTAGCCTTTCCAGATGACCAGCTCTGCTGGGTTAATTTGTGACACGCGACAGAAAGAAATAAGTCTTCCTATTCAGTATTTTCCCCCTATGCTCAGTTATGTGTTTAATTTATAGGCAGCAGCTATATTAGTGCATTCAAGAATGCCTGGCAGTTATCCTGGAATGGAATTGTTAGAACCATCCTGTTGAAGAATGTGGAGTGTTCGTGACTTTCCCTGGGCAATTCTTGGACTTGGCTTGACAATGAAAATTGGCATGACTAAAGAAAGGTTATTCACAACCTGTCTGTTTTGAAGCCTTTGACTGTATATTAACACAGACTTGAGATGGTCTGTGATATTTATTCTCAGTTACTACATGTAAGGATATGTTCCGAAGCTGATGATGTAATGGACAAGATGTGTCCAAGATAGCTCATGGACAGCCTTTCCTTATTTTGGTTCTCAAAGCCTTATTCTGCATTACACCTTCCTGTGCTTCCTAAGTTAGTGTGAGAACAGGCTGAGATGGTTTCTATGCCCACAATATGCACAAATCTGTAACACCAGCAGCAGTTTTGCTTTCAGTGGGAAGAACCACTTAGATCACAGGTGTGATCCAGACTTTGGAGGAAGTCTTTCCAGTACAAGTTATGTGGTACTAACATCATATTATTGCATTGCCTAGCTCATTTATTTCATGATGTTGACTGCCAGGATATTTTAGCTTCCTGGATTTTTTAACCTTTGATATAGTCAAAATCCCTAGAATCAGTAGCACTTTTAGCATAGCAATAAATTCAGAAAACAAAAGGGCAGTAGATATATTATTTCATTTCTGGCTTCATTAATATCTTTAACCATTAGAGCAAATTAGTCAATAAAAGGCAGACAAGATCTTTCAAGAATTCATTTTTCTTTAGATGATTGCAGAATCCTATTTATTTACAGTCTGCGCTATGTATGGAAGCCAGTGTCTATGTCCCATAGGAGCACAAACACTGTTCAGCAATGTGGTCCTTTCAGTGCTATTTGAGGATTGTACAGATGCCTTCCACTTCTGCAGCTGCCATAAGCACTATAAAGCAAGAAGCAGAGTAGCCTATTTTCCTAGTTTGCCCACCAGTTTCATTTCATAATATACCATAACATGTGGGGAATGCTAGAGGTTAACTTCTGGAAAAGTAAGATCTGCCTTCAGATGTGAACAAGCAATGACATGCTTGCAGGTCTCTCTTTGTTCCGAGCTACTCTGTCAAAATTATTATTTTGCGTCTGATCATTGAATCAGTATCTATACCTTGCATTTTATTTGGCTCAAATAACTGACCAGCATCTTGCTTAGCATCTTCCTGGAACATATAATCCTATCACATATTTCAGGAATGGCAATGTTCCAGGAAGAGAATGTTCCTGGAATGTGCCAGGAAGGGCAATCCTGGAAATGTCTTGCCACTTCCAAGACCTGAGGCTGAAGAGAGTTTTAAGAAAAAGAACAAAAACAACAAAAGAAATCAGATGGTGCATCACTGTGAATAGTGTGGCAGTATGGCAGTATGGCAGTTCTTTCATTTTCTTCCTTTTTTTTTTTTTTTTTTTTTTGTGGCCAAATGTATGTATATATGTGGCCAAAGGTAAAGATGTAATTAGTTGTGTGAGAACTTTAAAAGTAGGAGGAAGAGATATAACTTTTAAAAAATTCCCAAGAGGCATACCCAAAGACAGAAAAGGATATTTCTTTGACATGTGTGTACTTTGGGAAATACTCATCGCATTCTCCAGAGACATTTCTAATTATGCAACACTATGCAAAAAAAGAACTCAAAAATCTTCTTTATCACCATCTGATACCATGAGATGCTATTTTGAGCATCACATTTGTACAACTTTGTATCTATGAAAACAAAATAACATTTTCATATTATATTACATTGTTTTAAAAGAGCACGTTTATGTAGAGGTATTCAACAATATTTTATTGTTCACTTCAGTGTTGTGTAGTCTTCATTGGTAATTCATCAGAATCATGAATGCTAAGTAAAACTACATGCTTTCACTGCTATTAAAATGTTGAAATGTATTTGTTGATATTAGTTGCACCTGTCCTCAGATGCCTACAGTGTACAAGTGTAAATTTCAATGAATCACCTTCTATCCTTTTTATGGACAATGAAAAATAATAGTCACTTCTAGATTTTAGTTTCCTCTCACACATACAGCAAATAGCATAGAGGCCTCATCTTCTGCTGCTAAAATCATCACCAAGAATGCTAAAATCTTTTTTATTTCTTCAGTACTTTCAGAACTTCAGTTCTTCAGTGCTTTCACTGTCATTCTCACAAAGGCTCTTCTGAACATGGTTCTCATCAGAAGCACATATTTTGCATAAGAAGTAAAATATGTATTATTATTTATTATTAATAATTATTAATAAGTATCATTTATTATTGTTATTATTATTATCCACTGCTCCAAATTCAGCAGTTCTCCAAGGAAAATATACTGTCCCTCTCTCATGCATCTGGTGAAGGATTTCTTTACTACATAACCTGAGGACGAACTGATTTTCTCGAAGTCATTGGAAAAATGGTAATGTCATCAATGTCCAGAGAGACTCCAAGAGTTCCAAAGTTCATTTTTTCACTTAAGAAAACACTGTGTAAAGATCTTTATATTAGGAGCCTTTCCAGTCTCCAGTGAATGAATACTTTTGACTTATTACTAGAGATTTGTTACAGTGATTAGTGGAAATCATTCTGGAGACATCCTGATAAACTCCAAGATCTGCTGGACCAGCTGGGAAAAAAAAAAGTACACATGAATCTCATGAATGACTCAAAAATTTTTGGAAAAGAGACACAAATTTGAAAAATGGCCAAAGCTATTAGCAATTTCCAATAAATTGGAATGGGAGCAATGAGATGAAAAAGATTTATTGATAGAAACACATTTCATTAAAAAAGTCCAGCTGTTGATCTATAACCGCAAAATGAGGAAATAGTAATCAAGAACAATGGAAGACAGGGAGTGTCCCTGTGGAGACAGTCACATGCATCTTTGTGCTGAAAAAAGGTCTTTTGCATGTGTCTTTTTCTATTCAGCATTCAAGATAACATTTATTTTCACTATAGTAGGTTAATTGTGTAGTCTTTCAGAACATCCATCCAGGTCTCACTTTTTAAAGAATATTAAGAACATTTCTATGTCAGAGGTTTTTTGTTTGTTTGTTTCTAATTAATAACTAAGACTGAAATCTGTCTCTGAAATAAATTCTACCTGCTTCATTGGCCTGTGGGTTGAACATTTAAATATTAGTTCAGAAGCCATAGTTTTAAAAATGAAAACAAGCAAACAACAAAACAGTCAAAACAACAGAAGCAAAGGAGAACTGTTTTTTTCAGCAGCAAAAGGACTACAAATAAACTTTATATGCAAACAAAACTGGCTACTGTGTGTCTGACTACACGGGCACAGTCTGTTATAGGAAAACATCTGTTTTACTATGGGCCAAGTTCTGTATTTTTTAGTTCATGTGGTTATGCATGAAAATTACATGGAAAAAAGAACAGATACAAATCTCTGGAGGCAAGAAAATTGTATATACTCGGTTCTCCCTATATACTAAAAGAAAGAGGAAAGTGGACATACAGACTTTGTCTAAATATGTTCCTTTTCTTTGAACAGATTTATCACAACCGACATACCTAAAATGAACTGTAATATCCAAGTCAACATCGTAAAGGGGAGTTCTTCACAGAGATAACATTACACTGCTAAAATACGAGAGGAGCATTTATATGAGACTACTTAGAGAAGCCTGTTATAGCCAGGTGTAGAAGCTCTTAATGTAGTCAAAAATGGAGAATTTGCCTTCCTTCTTGCTGTTACACATTTTCTGATTGGAAATGTAAAGGATATTCTAGTCAAAAAAGGTTATATACATTCACTGTACCACTTTATAAGTATACAACAGGTGAATATAACAGGCAAGACAGTTCCACTAGGACCCAGTTTTTACAAGGAATGTATCACAGAATCACAGAATCACAGAATAGTCTAGGTTGGAAGAGACCTACAAGATCATCTAATCCAACCTCTGACCTAACACTAACAAATCTTCCACTAAACCATATCCCTAAGCTTTACATCTAAACGTCTTTTAAAGACCTCCAGGGATGGTGACTCAACCACTTCCCTGGGCAGCCTATTCCAGTGACTAACAACTCGTTCAGTAAAGATGTTTTTCCTAATATCCAACCTAAACCTCCCCTGGCACAACTTTAGCCCATTCCCCCTCGTCCTGTCACCAGGCACGTGGGAGAATAGACCAACCACCACCTCGCTACAGCCTCCTTTCAGGTACCTGTAGAGTGCAATAAGGTCGCCCCTGAGCCTCCTCTTCTCCAGGCTAAATAGTCCCAGCTCCCTCAGCCGCTCCTCGTAAGACTTGTTCTCCAGACCCTTCACCAGCTTTGTAGCCCTTCTCTGGACTCGCTCAAGCACCTCCATGTCCTTCTTGTAGTGAGGGGCCCAAAACTGAACACAGTACTCGAGGTACGGCCTCACCAGAGCCGAGTACAGGGGAACAATCACTTCCCTGGACCTGCTGGCCACACTGTTCGTTATGCAAGCCAGGATACTGTTGGCCTTCTTGGCCGCCTGAGCACACTGCTGGCTCATATTCAGCTGACTGTCAACCAAAACTCCCAGGTCCTTCTCTGCCAGGCAGCTTTCCAACCACACATCTCCCAGCCTGTAGCTCTGCTTGGGGTTGTTGTGCCCCAGGTGCAGAATCCGGCACTTGGCCTTGCTGAACTTCATACCGTTGGCCTCGGCCCATTGGTCCAGCCTATCCAGATCTTTCTGCAGAGCCTTCCTACCCTCGACATGCACCTAACTTGGTGTCGTCTGCAAACTTACTGAGGGTGCACTCGATCCCCTCATCCAGATCATCGATGAAGATGTTAAAGAGGACTGGTCCCAGTACCGAGCCCTGGGGGACTCCACTAGTGACCGGCCTCCAACTGGATTTGACTCCATTCACTAAGACTCTCTGGGCCCGGCCATCCAGCTAGCTCTTAACCCAACGAAGCGTGCGCCAGTCCAAGCTAAGAGCAGCCAGTTTCCTGAGGAGAATGCTGTGGGGAACAGTGCCAAATGTCTTACTGAAGTCAAGGTAGACCACGTCCACAGCCTTTCCCTCATCCACTAAGTGTGTCACCTTGTCATAGAAGGAGATCAGGTTCGTCAAACAGGACCTGCCTTTCATAAACCCATGCTGACTAGGCCTGATCGCCTGCTTGCCCTGCAACTGCCGCATGATGACGCCCAAGATAACCTGCTCCATGAGCTTCCCTGGCACTGATGTTAAACTAACAGGCCTGTAGTTCCCCGGGTCTACCCTCCGGCCCTTCTTGTAGATGGGCATCACGTTTGCTATCCGCCAGTCAAGTGGGACCTCCCCTGATAGCCAGGACTGCCAATAAATGATGGAAAGCGGCTTGGCCAGCTCTTCCGCCAGTTCTCTCAGTACCCTCGGGTGGATCCCATCCGGCCCCATTGACTTGCGTACATCCAAGTGCTGTAGCAGGTCGCCAACCATCTCCTCGTGGATTGTGGGGGCCACATTCTGCTCCCCATCCCCTTCCACCAGCTCAGGGTACTGGGAGTCCAGAGAGCAACTGGTTTTGCTGCTAAAGACTGAGGCAAAGAAGGCGTTAAGCACCTCGGCTTTATCCTCATCTCTGGTACCTAAGTTTCCCCCCGCATCCAGTAAAGGGTGGAGATTCTCCTTAGTCCTCCTTTTGGTATTGATGTATTTATAAAAACATTTTTTGTTGTCTTTAACAGCAGTAGTCTGATTGAGCTCCAGATGAGCTTTGGCCTTTCTAATTTTGTCCCTGCACTGCCTCGCAACATCCTTGTAGTCCCCTTGACTGGCCTGCCCTCTTTTCCAAAGATTATAAACCCTCTTTTTTCTCCTAAGCTTGAGCCACAACTCTCTGTTCAGCCAGGCCGGTCTTCTTCCGTGCCAGCTCGTCATTGGGCATGTGGGGACAGACCGCTCCTGAGCCATTAGGATTTCTTTCTTGAAGAGCGCCCAGCCTTCCTGGGCTCCTCTGTCCTTCAGAACCACCTCTCAGGGGACTCTGCCAACCAGTGTCCTGAACAGCTCAAAGTCAGTCCTCTGGAAGTCCAAGACAGTGGTTTTACTGGTCCCCTTCCTGACTTCGCCAAGTATCGAGAACTCTACCATTTCGTGGTCGCTCTGCCCAAGACAGCCCCCGACCACCACATCTCCCACCAGTCCTTCTCTGTTAGTGAACAGAAGGTCTAGCAAGGCACCTCCCCTGGTAGGCTCACCAACCAGCTGTGTCAGGAAGTTATCTTCCACGCTCTCCAGAAACCTCCTGGACTGCTTTCTGTGGGCTGTGTTGTGTTTCCGGGATATGTCAGGGAAGTTAAAGTCCCCCACAAGAACAAGCGCTGAGGATTTCGCAACCTCTGTCAGCTGTCTGTAGAACTCCTCATCCGTCCCCTCATCCTGGTTTGGCGGTCTATAACAGACCTCCATCAGAATGCTTGCCTTGTTGGCCTTTCTGCTGATCCTAACCCATAGCGACTCCACCTTGTCATCCCCAGCCTCAAGTTCGACAACATCAAAACACTCTCTAATATAGAGAGCCACTCCACCACCCCTTCCGTGCTGCCTGTCCCTTCTGAAGAGCCTATAGCCAGTCATTGCAGCACTCCAGTCATGAGAGTGGTCCCACCACATTTCCGTGATGGCAACCAAGTCATAGCCTGTGTGCTGTACAATGGCTTCCAGCTCCTCCTGCTTGTTGCCCATGCTGCGTGCATTAGTGTAGATGCACTTCAGCTGAGCCTTTGCCTTCTCCCCCAGCCTAGCCACTGTTCCCCCTGTCACACCTCCAACAAGCTTTGGAGCATCCCCCTTCTTACCTAGTTTAAAAAATCAGATTAGATATTTTAGTATCAGATTATAGGATCAGATATTGTGACATTATGCTAATGTATTTATGTATTTGTCTAATGCAATACATGCAATCTGAAAGCATGACCATGAAAATTGTTGTAATAGCTTTGATAAGGTAGATGTGCTTTTCCATTGCTAATTAAAAAAAAACAACAAACTAACAAACAAATGAGATGTAAAAGTCCCCAGACATGCATTATGAGGATACTCATGTCAGGAAATAAAAAACAATCATAATTTATAATGAAGGTTTCCATTAGGTCTTCTTAAAAAACCATCTGTAATGGTAATTAAGCCCCAGGACAAGCTATAAATGAAAGTTATGGAAACCCCAACAAGTTGGATGAATTTCTACCAGGGACTCTGGTAGCATACTAAATCCAGAAGCATTTAATGCAGAGAGGCAGAATGGAATCCTTTTGATATCCCATGTGATATGACATTACTTTACCTGTAAGAATAAAGTACCTAAAGACAAATCTGAAGATTTTCTATTTGAACAACATGATTTCTCTACTCATTCACTTGGATCCTGCAGTGCCATTACACATATTTATCATGCTCAATGACCTCTTGTTCTTCAGATAGTTTTTTTGGCTACTTTCAAAACTCTTCACTTTCCCTTTACTTCCTATAAAGTTACAATGAAATGTTGTACCATATGCCTTGAATGATGTATGCCAGATCAAAACATAACCATCTATTTACTTTGAAGAAAATGAAAAGGGTTTCAAAAACCTTTTTTAGGTTGAGGATTTTTCCTCATGTGGTAATGAATCACTTTCAAGAGGACTCCAAGGCTCAAAGAGGAGTCCAGACTGAACAAAGGAAGTATGAAAGAAAATTGTGCATGCAATTAATCCAGAAAACAAAATAAAACAAAACAAAACAAAAACACCAAAAAAAACCAGAGGAGTGCCTAGTCACTTTAATATACAGTTGTTGATCTAAAGAAGATTCAAAATGTAGACTCTGGTCACCTGAATTAGCCACCTTAGTGCTTGCCTGGCCCAAAGAGGGGAGTCACAGCAACGAAGTTGGCACGCCAAGGTTCCCGGTACAGTAAGAGGTTGTCACCTCTGTTAGAGATGCTGAGCTCTCCAAAGAGATGCTAAATAGAAATATGAGTGTGAAATTTTGCTTAGACTCCTCTACCAGAAGCACAAAACAAGAGGAGATCGTAAGGTAAAATGGCTTTGTAAACTACTGTACTCAGTAGTAAAAAAGGCCTGAGAAAAAATCATTTATTTACTTATTTTATATATATTTATACATTTATCTTTATCTAGCAGTAACCAATTCATAAAAACAGCAGAAGAAGGGATTTCCCTCATCTTTTTGGAATGCAAAATCAGATTTCCAGGGATAACTTGTGATGATATTCAGAAGGGAACTTTAGTGTCCACTCTGATAAAGATAATTTGAAGGACTTTATGGCATAAAATACAAATATCTTTAGAATCTTGCTGTGTTCAGGATTACATCATGCTGGACAGCAAATATTCAGATTCTCTTTAAGAAGCTCAGGCTTCTTAATTGCTACTCAGGTTTATCAATGGCACAAAAGTAGGTGATCTGAATGTTAGCCTGTGTGTTTTTCAAAATAGGAACAAATGAAGTTGGGTAAGCCTTATTACCTACAAATGGAATATTACTTCAAAAATTCCTAGGATATTTTGCTTTTTAAGGATGTCTCTAAGATTTAAGAACAGCTATTAAGGTAAGGAAATTGTTTAGCTAGTTTCTGTCTATTTCCTTCTTTTGTTGAGCCTTTTATAAAAAATTAGATCATTGCTTAGATGGTGATATGAAACACAGGTGGTGGGATGAAACCTCCTTCTATTTTATGGTAATGTAGTCATTTTATAGTTCCTCCTTTTCCCTCCCTTCCTTCTTTTAATCATTTTATTAATGTACGACCATTTCTACAGGCCTGGAAACTGAGTTCTGTGAGAATGGAGCTGTTCAAACTGGAAATCTTGGAAATCCTATGTTTTCTGTTATGGAGAGAGTCAGGAAAGATAATCGTAGTGCAACACAGGCTTTGTCACTTATGGTCTGTTTCTTATGGTAATTTTGCTCAACTGTAAACAGAAAAAGACCCAATACTCACCTGATGCCTTTAAGTGCTATGGTAACATCAGGTATATATAATCCTCATTAGGGATGAATAATGGGGTCCCTAACAGTTCACAGAAATAGAATCAGGATCTTTATGTTGACGACATTTAATTGATTAGAAAGCTATTTATATGCATAATTATATGCTCTGCTTAAAACAAAACAAAACAAAACAAACAAACAAAAAATAGTAAAAATTCTGACATAGAACTCTGACATAGCTTATGAATGATGTTGCTGTATGTATATTCTACCCAATCTCCTGTGCTAGTTTAATGAACCAGAATATTATTTTGTTGTTCCTGTTTCTTCACAAGTCTATAGATGTAGTATAAATGCACATACAATCTTGTTGTTTTATATATTGCCGCATTTCCAATATCTTTTCCTCTTAATTCATGCCATTACACCCAGGAAGTGAAGGGATCTGAGGCTTAGCCAGGACTGGACAAAGGTTTCCTGGAATGCAGATGCTAGACTTAAAATGAGGGCCATGTTGCTTCTGAGCATTCAGGTGACAATGAGTGTTCCAACTAGGTTGCATGTAGTTCTCTCAGAACCTCAGATGTGGCCAAAAAGCAGCGAAAAAGGGAAGAAGATGGAGAATGAATCAGGTTGGTCTCTCTGGGCTGTGACTCCCTCAGTAGCACTGCTTAAGTGGGGTTCCTTTATTATGAAGGGTCAACTGGAAGTATACCAGAGTTTTGGCCTTCAGTACCCTCCTGTGGCTGACAGAGAGTGCTAAAATCCTCTTACTTATCTGTTACCCAAACTGCAGCAGTCCTACCTCAAATCAGTTTGGACCATTAGTGGTGCCCATTTAAATGACTTTAATATTGAAGTAAGCAGCAAAAAACATGAAAAATGGAAAATTCTGAATCTTCTTCAAACTCAGTTTGTCCTATGGGTTTTATGTTTACCTGTGCCCAGCTAGCACATATTAAAAATATGAGTAAAATAATTATGTGCCGGTCATCTAGAATGTCTAGTTTCTATCCCAGCAGAAACATAGCTGTCTTTGAACCTTACTTTTCTGCTGGATTTTGCTGTTGAGAGGTTCATTGAAGTTAGGCTAAATGCACAACAGACATTGAAAAAGAGGGTGTTGGATATGCCAACTTTTTCTGTATATCATTTATCTTCACATACTCAGAATGACAATCAAGCCCAATATTTCCATGTGTTTTGTTAGTCAAAATAATATATGTTATTTAGGATCAAGTATCATTGATTCTGACATATTTTTTTTGCCTGCACAAAGGATTGGATGAATAGATAACTTTTTGTTATCTCGTTTCTTCATAAGTGTATAGATGTAGTAGAAATGCATTTCACCTTTGTTATTTTGCATGTTACTTCTTTTCCTCAGCTCCTCTGCTAAGAAATACAATATTTAATATTGTTTTTAGCAGAAAGTGATTTAGCCCTGGCGCTTTTTCCCTCCTTGGGAATGCCAGAATATAGTTGTGTTCTGGAAACTGAGGAACTGAGGTAAATGCATGAGCCTTCAGCTAAGAGGAGATGCTCTGTAGCATGTATTCCACTAGAGAGCTCCAATGCAACAGCAGAATTTGGAATGCTATTGTCATCTTGGTTTTGATCTCCCCACATCCTCCTTGGTGGCTTACTCAGATGAACCCAGCATGGGGCCCCTCGCTGTCAGGGAAAATTATGACAATGGCTATATATTACTAAAATCTTGGGAGGATACATTGTGCAGGTCCTCCTAAGACATCCCAGAGTTTATGTTCTAATAATATAAAGAGTATCTATGACTATGCCTGTAAACCCTACAACCCCTTTTTATTTCCCTATTTTGCATCTGAGGCTTTTACTGAGTATTCCAGCATCTGCCATTCCTTGGTCATTTTTGACTTGAAGGATCACTGTTTATCCAGTGCAGCTCTTCTTATACTCATTGAATGCTGATGGCAGTTTCAGCTGCTGAAGGTTAAAAACATGGATGTCTCAAATCAAAAACAAAAAAGGGATTATTTTTTGTTAAAAATTTTAAGAAAAAATTAAATATATCATTGATCTGAAATAAAAAAATAGTGTTAAACTGAAAATAACATACTTCATTGTAAGAAAGAGAGAGATGGGGAAGCAATTTCAGTATACAATCTGAGAAGGAGCTTTTGAAGTCCCTAAGTGTAGTTGTTTCACTTGTTTGAAACATTAGTGAAAACAGAGTTAGGTACACAAGAATATCTGTATTAAATACATTCACAAATAAAGTTTACTGTTATGGTGAGTTTTAAAAGTGGTGTTGAAAGGAACAGAAGAACTCTAGTAGATACATGAAATTAAATGAAAAATCTGAAGTTACCCTTGGACATGTAAGGATAGGGAAGATTTTAGAGAAATGCAGATTATACTATATCCCCACATTAAGCTATACTGCATCTTCCTTTTTACACATTAGGTATAATAATGTGTCGTAGGAAGAGCTCTGAAATTAAACCTCAAATCACAGGATTCATCTTTCTTTGTTCTGGACACACAAATATGCTACTTAAGGTTGTCTTACAGTGACCTCCTAGAACCTAGACTTACCTGGTACAGCAATTCATCACCTTGAATATATGCAACAGAGACAGCTAAAGCCTTGGAGGAAACAATCAGTTTGGTACTCCAAGAAGTGGACTTGGGCATGGGGGAGGTTGGTTGGAGCTGAGCAACTCCCACTAAAAGGAGGGAAGAGGAAGCTGCTGGGAAAATGTTTGGAGCTGAGCTTTCTGTTTCTGCTGCATCCTAGGAGACATAGAAAGAATGGTGCCCAGTGCCTGGGAGGAACTTCTCTTCCTCTTCTCCCCAGCACTACATGCCAGCCCACTCACTACAGAAAGATAAACCATCTTTACAAGGCTCCTGTGGAGGAGCTGTGGAGGAAGGATTTATTTATTTATTTTTTCCTATACCTGCCTTCCAGTGTAACTGCCTACATTGCCCAAGACTAAATCAATCATCTATAGAAGCAAATTAATATTACTGTACACCTTGACTGTATTTGCTAAATCTTCAAGTTAGAGAAAAGAACAAGGCAATCTAGTTTCTCAGAACTGCATTGACAGAAATGTCTGTGGGCAGCTACTCAAGCTATCATTTATTTATCTCGAGTACAATCAATTTCTGGCAAGGCAAAGCTCTGTGTGAGCTAACTTACCTTGCTCTAAATTGATAACGTTTATTGGTATTAGTCCAATCTGATGAGAATTTCCTTTTGGGAAACTCATCAAGTGTTTCTCTAAAAACTGCAAACCATTGTGTTGCTTCATTTGGTACATTTAGTACTGTGGAATGCCTGTCTAGAACCTATTCCTGCTACGTTTTTCAGAGACTGTCACCAAAATGTAAAGCCATCTCTCATTCCATTTTGGCTGTGCGAATGTTTTTCACAATCTGGCTTTCAGGTTCAAACTCTGAGTTGAGATTTACATATATTATGAGAAAGAGGTGTAAGGGTTCACAGTGATAAAGTGTCCCTGCTGATGAGCAAACTCCAGTAAAGAGGAACACACCTCTGACTGGGTAGTTGGTACCCAGAAATAAATATTCAGAAGATCCATATTCCATTCCAGTACAATGACTTTATACTTCATTTAACTTAGAGTTATGTGGGGACTGCTTCAGTTTCTTTCCTCCTTTTTCCTTTCCTTTTTTTTTTTTTTTTTCTAATTGCACAAAACTGCTGGAGATAGCTGTCTAAGGATAATGTTCAGGGAGTGTTCTTTACCAGACTGAACATTGAACATCTTCTCTGACTATTCTTTCTCATTAGAGTTTTCTCTAATGAGTAATTTTAGGTATTTCCTGAGATGCTTTGAGAAAGTAGTAATTTCCAATATCACTTCTCTGAATACTTCATTGTACTGTTTTTCCTGAGCAGTGGCTACATCTTCTATCAGCAACATAATTTCATGGTGAGGTCTAAACTTCTTGAACTTACCTGGTTTATTTCCATTATTATGAACAATATAAAAATGGCAAAAAATGTTCATGAACTTTGCTGAAAAGGTGTTTAATTTTTTGTAAGCTTTAATGATAGAGTTTCTAGTCATATAGAAACTGTCTATAAACCATGACAGGATAACACAGTATTTATTTGCCTATGATTTCTTTGTATAGATATGTGCCATGAAAACCAGTGAATTAATCTGAAGTTTCTGGAGAAGTCATGCATTGTGTCAAAGAGAATATTAACATATTATTGCATAACAATGTGCTTTTAGGAGCTCTCTTGAATGATGCACATAGTTTTGTGCTTGTCTTCAAAATACATTTTGAACTTTGATCTTGTCATTTCTGAATAAATTAAGAATTATTTTCATTTTGATGTTTCAGATAACTATCTATGAAAATACTCTTTTAATAGTAACTGGTCTAGAGTTTTGAAACATTTCCAACATCTGTAACAGATACTGGAGGGAGTTTTTCTCTTTAGAAGTAGATTCAATCAGGAAAATCTTGAACTTTTCTGGGGTATCACAAAGTGTGGGGAAGGGGTTATACTATTAGTAGTTTTTATTTTTTTTATTTTTATGAGCTTTCTGAAAGGTGAGACTGACAGCTAGGCACCTCTGATATGACTCTTATCTTTTGGCAGTTCATAGTATTATTTGACAGCATTCCTACACACACACACACACACACAAAAAAAGGCTATTCAAAATAGTGATTGACATGAAATTTATATTTTGAAAGAACTTATTCCTGTGACCTCTATCTATATTGCAAGCAAGAAATAAGAAATCCAGGTCAGGAAATCCAAATATAAAATGACACAGAAGGAAATATTAGCAGTGGTTTGAAAGGAACAAGAACACCAATGAGGCTGCCAGAGGCCCAAAGTACTGAAGCAGAGCAACAGAGTGTATTTAATTATCCTTAACATGCATATATATATGTAATAATCACAGAGTACTCATTTGCATCTATTTTCTCCCTGGTGCTTTCTAAATGTAAGAGTCAATATGGAATTAAATCCAGCTGGCGACTGGTCATGAGTGGTGCTCCCCAGGGAGTATTGGGGCCCATCCTCTTTCATATATTTATTGATGAATAGGAGCGAATTGAGTGCACCCCCAGTAAGTTTGCAGATGACAGCAAGTTGGGGGAAGTGTCAATCTGCCTGAGGGTAGGAAGGCTTTGCAGAGGGACCTGGACAGGATAGGTCAATGGGCAGAGGCCAATGGGATGGGGTTCAATGTGGCTAAGTTCTGGATCCTGCATTTTGGTCACAACAACCCCATGCAACACTACAGGCTTAGGGAGGAGTGGCTGGAAAGCTGTGCAGAGGAAAAGGATCTGGGGGTGCTGATTGATGTTCACCTGAACATGAGCCAGCAGTGTGCTCAGGTGGCCAAGAAGGCCAATGGCATCCTGGCTTGTACCACAAATAGTGTAGCCAGCAGGACCAGGGAGGTGATCGTCCCCCTGTACTCTGCTCTGGTGAGGCCGCACCTCAAGTACTGTGTTCAGCTTTGGGCCCCTCAGTACAAGAAGGACATTGAGGCCCTGGAGCCTGTCCAGAGAAGAGCTACAAGGGAGGTGATGGAGTCAGTGTTTCATGGGGTGTTTAAGGAGAGGTTGGACATGGTACTTAGGGACATGGTTTAGTGGGTGATATTGGTGGTCAAGGGACGGTTGGACCAGATGATGGAGTTATTTTCCAACCTTAATGATTCTATGATTCTAATTTGAGAAATGTATTACCCTCTAGATGGATTGAATAAGGGGGCACGAATTCAGATTGTAATTTCTTTACTGCTTAGCATTTTGCTTTTTGTGGTGAACTATTGCTATCCCATGGTCTCACAGATAGTATTTGAGAGGAGCAGTCACTCTGGTATCCCTGTTTTTCCCACAGCTATAGCTCAGACAAAACTCAGGCATGTTACTGGAGCACAGGTCCTTTCGCTGATTGCTCAGTGATTAGTTTCCACTTCATGCTTACTTAAAAACGTGATTATCCTTCAAGATGCAGGAAAGCTGTAATTTAGAGGCAGTTCAAAACTGTGGTGAAACAATGGGGACAAAGTGTTTGTACAAATATTGGCACGTTGTTCCCAGCAGCACTACACAAAATGCAGCTGGCTGAATGGCAGTTCTGTGCTGCTCTGAGGGGCACAGTTAGAGACTTCTTGAAGAAAACCTGTATCTACCAAATAATGAAAAGAAAACAAGCTATTTTAATGACTACAACAACCACTTCTGTTTTCTGTAAAGACAGTAACACTTTGTGAGAAGAATTTCAGACAAGAGTTCCTTTAATATAATTCTTGTTTTAGATTAAAGTGTGATCTTGTAATTGCTAAATAACACATTTCAAAACCCAGCAGTAATTTCATGTTTCTTTCTCCACAGTTCTTCCTGCAAACTGGAGTACTTACTGGCTACAACCCACTGCAGCCAGGTGAAAATTCACGGGCAAATCTTAATCCACGTGTCTATAGACAGCCTTTCCTAACTGCAGGAAGTCACAGAAGAAGGTTATCATGCTTGGAGGACTGAAGAACTGTAATTTTTAACCTGGCACATTTGTTACTAAACAGTCCGGAAAATTTGATTTAGGGTATTTCAGTCCATGTAGCAGCACAGAATCATTTCTACCCTTTGTAATGCAAAGGGTTCTTCCTGGTTGTGTCCCACTACTGCCAACGAAACATCCAAAGACAAACCTCTGAGTACTCTTGTCCATACATGTCAGTTTGCAAGGCAAGCAGTGCACTGGATTAATGATTTAGGGGAACTGCTATGTTGTTCATAACAACTGATAATTTTCTGCTGTAATGAAACATTGGGAAAATGCTGATTGTATAAAATGAAATGCTCTCCACTTAGCTAGCAAGTAGGTGGGTGGCTGGGCTTGCTGGGCAGGGAGTGTTCAGGCTGTTCAACTTGCTGACTGCCATTCTCTCAGCCTAGCTATTATTTGCAGCAGTTCCTGTTCATTTCATCTACAGAATATTTTTTTTTTCTTCAGAAATTTACTATATATACATATTAATTTTATGTATGTATATTTGAGCAAAAAATTTTAAGCAAAAATTATATTTTTCAATATCCTGTTAAATAAATCATAAAAATCCATATCATACGTGTGGTTGTTGACAAATTATAACATACCAGTTTCTTTCCTTTTTGTTCTTGATGAATATAAAACATATTTCACACACATTAGTGGGCAGATACACTCTATATGACTCTCATAAAATATTCAATAGAATATAGATAATGTTTTTCCTCATAAATGATTTCATTTATCTTTCCTTGATCAATAATGTCATTTATATGATTAAGCAATAAATGTTATGTTAAAATAACAAGCAGTATTCCAAATGTACCTTATTCCATGCCAGTTCTCCTATTTATGATAAGCTTAGTTAAATATTAAAAAGGACTTTGTGGTAGAAGCTGAGGCACCCTGGCAAGACTGAGCTGTGATTAAACAACCAGCTGACCCCTGCCATGTTGCAAGACAATTCAATATGACTGCTCAGCACAGTAATGTGGGCTTCACTAAAATATATTTGGATTTCACTAAAACTTTTATATCTTTAAATGTAAATTGCTGGATTGGAGTAGAAGTGAAAGTGAGTAGCATGTGGAGTTGGCATTTCTTTGGCTATAGACCATCACTGAAGCACACCGCTGAAGGTGCATTAATGACTGATAATTGGTGCAGTTTGGGGCCATCTCACTCAAGAAACTGGAGAGAATCTAATGTTAAAATGATTAGTGGCCTAAAGAATATGACTTGTGAGGAGAGATTGAGGGCTTTTTTTAGTCTAGCAAAGAGGAGGCTAAGAGGCAATATAACAGCTTAAAACTACTAGAGTGAATTGTAAAGCAAATGCCAAAATTTTCTTGATGGTGGCAGATGGTATAAGGAGAGAAAATAGCCACAATATGGTGAATATTTTCAAACACTAGGACAAGCTTCTTAGTGGGGGTGGGATAATGCAGCACTGTGTGACTCTGGAGACCCTTTCCTTGGAGATTTTCAAGGCATGGCTAGTCAAAGCCACAAGTGATGTAAAATATCATTGGTTAAACTCTTGCTTCAAGCAGGAAGTTGGACCTGAGGCCTCCAGATACACCCCTTCCAGCTAACATTCTGTGATTAGCTTTTGTTGTAGATCTAAATTCTGTTCAAATTTAGGTGAAAGCATCTTTACTTAGTTTGTCTAACAACTTTATCAGTGAAGAAAAGGAGTAGGCAGTATATCCTCTGACTTGCATCTAACATCATCTTGCTACCATCTCACTCATTTTGCAACATGATCTGAAAACACTCTATATACTACACTCAAATGCATGGAACAGATAGTAGTGAGAAGGTACTATAAGTTCATAGCTATTTTGAGCTCATCATAAAACAGCATTGGGAACCTCTTCCTATTTCAGTCTATGACAACTCTACGTGCCTGATGCTTGCGATAAAAAAGTCTGAGATGCGCTAGATATAGTGATATGATTTTTTCTGATTGTTGCCAGTAAACAGATATTGAACCATACACTTCATGATCAGGCAACACAATTAAGTATGGTTACATAGTACCTGTTGCCCAAATCTCTTCTGTGTCTAAGTAACCCTATATGTTCTGTCAAAGCTATGAATGAAAAATGTTTCTCATCTGGTACCATGCCACTGTAGTTAAGGAGGTGGGCAGTATTGCCAGTAAGCTAAAATGTGGTTACAATATATAAAATTTGCAACTCAACAATGTTCTCTGTTTTTTAAGCTCTTTTGTAAACTTACACTCTCAGTTATTTGGCTTCATTTTCAATTTTATAAAACTTTGTGCTGTGCAGATAACACAGTTTATTTGGACAACAAAAAAAATACAGTATATTTCTACTATATCAAACTTTGACTCTGGCTCATGTAATTGCATTTCATCTGATTAATTGTTGCAGAGTCAGTGAAATCCCAAATTCTAACAGTTTTAACAGATTATTATTATTATTATTATTATTATTATTATTATTTTAGCAACCACATGGTGATACCTTGGATATTTCCAGATCTGATACTTGGAAAAAAGATGCTGCCCTTAATATGAGCTGTGATAGATCTATAGTTTGATCAATAATGAGCGATGAAGTCATGTTTAAAATGAACTGTCAGAACATGGATAAGCTTCAAGTAGACCGCATAAGAAAGAAACCCCATAGTGGTTCTGCTTGACACTGAAGAAACCCTATAAGTATCTGTGTTATCTTTCAAACCTGCCTGTAAGGATGGGGCTAAATTGCCTGTTCAGCTACTTGAGGCCATACTTAGATATTTGGCATAAACATTAGACATGCATTTACAGTAATTAAGTAGAACCTATACTCTTACCATCCTATGTGCTCCCCTTGTTTCATTTTTTCACTGTATTAGGAATCATGTCTAGCTGGAAACTAAAAACAGGAGTAAATGTTTTGGTTTTAATGCCACCACAGAAGGGATAGATCAAGCGCTGAGGCCAGCTACCTGTTGATAGATAAGAAATGCTTAAAATAACACAACCAGTGAAGGAATGAATGTTCAGTTCTTTCTGTATGTATGTTCTGCAATGGATTTCCATTCAAAGTGAGACTTTGAGGCCCTCCTCCCCCTGCAGAAGCCTTTTGCTGCCCAGTTAAACCTCATTTTTCAGTTCTGAATTGCAACAGTCATTATACTGAACAGCTGTTGAAGGGACACTCATCACTAAGGAATGGTGTTCAAACTGACCATCTGACGTAAACACTCTTACCGCTTAATTAACAAATGCATGGCCATCACCAACTAAATGGTTGTAACACACAACTGGGTTTAACCACTTGCCTCTTAGACTGATCCTTCATGCCATGGCCTACTTTTGCCTGTCATCCCTTAGACTTTGTATTTAGAAGTTAACAATCTTAATATATTCCCTTCAAATAAACTGGTTGTTTTTAAAAGCACTTAGAATTTCTCTACTGAACAGTCAGCTGAATATATGATGACACTAATTAATTAGGCAGGCTCTTTTTAAAGATCTCACAGTAGGTTACAAAATCTTTTAAGAAATTCATCCTTAGAACATTACTGTGTTTTGTGGGAGAGCTTTTCCTTTTTTTCCTTTTCCTTTTCCTTTTCCTTTTCCTTTTCCTTTTCCTTTTCTTTTTTCTTCTTCTTAAGAATATTAAACTTTCAGAATAAATCCCTTGTCCAAAACCAAGAGAAAACTTCTTACCGGGTCCAAATTTAGAGTTCCATTGGAAGCAACGAGCATAACCGTTTGGTGTTTGTATCAATGATTATAATAATAATTATATATATATACCTAAAGCTTTCCCAGAGATCTTAATTGAACTGACTTCAATATGTGGGTGTAACTTATTCAAAGACTAGGTGCTTAAAGACGTGCAGAAATTCATTTAAGTCTTTCTCTGAGGGCTGTAGTCTTGCTTTGTGAATAAAGAAAGCTCTAGAATTATGCAATGCACAAAGCTGTAGGATTACACAAAGAACAGCAAAGGTAATCCTTTCTTAGGGTGATTTCATCAAGCCCTGAATTCAGAAGAGTTTTGAGTGAGTACGTAACTGTATATTGGGAGTGTGTTCCTTCTAAAACATGACACTGACTGCAAGGTGATCTTCTGCAAATGTGTGTTTAGGGATTTAGAAAGGTTTAACTTCCTTGTACACTGTCAGCAATGTAGTGTAGGACAAATTTTCTGGACATGAAAACACTTATATATGTCCTGAAATGAGATGCATTTTCTTTGGTTAAACAAGAACACTGATTGGGGTGTGTGGTCTCCTAAAAAATGTCTTACATTTTGCTCTGTTCTGTAGCCTATGGCATGGCTACCATAGCCAAGGAATGTACCTAGTAGCCACATGTATATTTTATTTGGGAAGCCGTGTTTCTTTTATAGTTATACAAACAAAACTAGTTATGTTTGGTGAGAGCAGTCACCCTGAAATGAACACTACTCCACATTACTTAGCCCTTATTCAGAATTGAAATATATGAAATGTGGCCTCAACCAGCCATAGGAAGTGAGATGGGATTTATTCCTTCCATGGGAAGAGCTCCCAGACCTAAGACTGAACAACTGAGGAAAGGAGGAGTCATTGAGGTAAAGTGAAGGGGCCTTGTAGATCTCTATTTCACTACTATTTAATTCAGCCAAGGCTCAGATATGACAGTGTATAGTTCTAAGTTCTGCTTAGTTTTACTTAGTTCTCATACATGTTTGCTTGAGGGTGGGAAAGAAGCAAGAAAGGAGGAAGAAGTAATAGCAGATTCAGCGGATAGTTCAGTTCACTGGGGAGATACAGTGAGAACTTTAAACCACAGTAACCAACTATCATAATTTTATCTGAAGGAAACTAAACCAACAGAATAACTACTCTTTACCTTTGAGAGAATTATAAATACTATAGTAAAAAGAATCAGGGTAAAAAATTCTACTGAACTACAGGAATGATCTGAAATTTTAAAAAGTCAGTATAGTGTAATATTGATGAAGGAGAATTTAAATATCACAGTATGACTTCACAATCTGAGTTTTTTGTGACAACAATCTGAGGAAGTTGAAAAATATTCCAGGATGTTTTAAAAATGGGGTTGTATTACAAAGAAAAAAAAAAGTATTATATATACCATTATATATATATATATATATAATATATATTTAGGTAGTGTTAGAGAAGCTATAAGACTATAAATAGGACAAGAAAAACCAAGACAAACTGGAGAAAGTCCAGCAGAGACTAAGGCTGATGAGAGAATGCATGATTGCTATGGAAAGTCTGAATGCACTTTGTTCAATCAAATGTACTAAGAAAGGCATAACAGTGTAGTACTATGCAACATCATAAAGTGTCTTTTCATCATTTTTTCTCCATGTCAACTAAATGGAAGAGAACGGAAAAGGACCTGGAATACAAGTCTTACAAGGAGCATCTGAGGAAACTGAGGTTGTTTAGTCTGGAGAAGAAGAGGTTCAGGGGAGACCTTATTGCTCTCTACAACTACCTGAAAGGAAGGTGTGGGGAGCTGGGAGTCGGCCTCTTCTAGCAGCTAACTACTGATAAGACTAGAGGGAATGGCCTCAAGTTGTGCCAGAGGAGGTTTAGGTTGGAAATGAGGAGACATTTCTCCTCAGAAAGAGTTGTCAGGAATTGGAATGGGTTGTCCAGGGAAGTGGTGGAGTCAACCACCATCCCTGGGGGTGTATAAGGAAAGGGTGGACATGGTGCTTAGGGACGTGGTTTAGTGGGTGACATTGGTGGTAGGGGGATGGTTGGATCAAATGATCTTGAAGGTCTTTTCCAACCTTAATGATTCTATGATTTGAACTATTAGAAAAGAAAATTCAGGGTCAATATTCACAGTCAGTGAATATTGTGGAATGTCCTTCCCTGAAGCTTTTTCTGATGCTTCATTTCTGTTTAAAAATGGTAATTTCCAATAAAAAAGTAACTGATATTTAGAAATAGTTTAGAAAAATGGGGATGAAAATTGAAATAAATTACTATTGCTAATTTACAAATTGCTTTTTAATGAAATCACTACTTATAAATAACAAAATGTATGTACAAGTAAAAGAAGCACCTAAGGCTACTATAATTCATTGGTTTTGCAAGATACTGAAAAAAAAAAAAAAAAAAAAAGGTTTCTAGGAGACGGATTTTTTCTGAGATGGATGAGGAAGAACATCAGAGGACAACAATTTGCCAGCAAATGAAGAGAATTTACATTACATGTATTTAGATTATAATCATAGAATACCCCAAGTTGGAAGGAACCCACAAGGATCATCAAGTCCAACTCCTGGCACCACACGGGTCTACCCAAAAATTCAGACCATATGACTAAGAGCACAGTCCAAACGCTTCTTAAACTCCGACAGGCTTGGTGCCGTGTCTGCATCGCTGGGGAGCCTGTTCCACTGTGGGACAGCAATTGATCCCAGTGAAAGAAATTGAGCTGGAAGCAGGAAACCACCATTTGCTTTGGAAGTGGCAAAATATAAACGGAGCTACCAAAGGTGCAGTCTAGTCTTCTCAGCTTATATACTTGCACTGGACCTACTTTTAAGCGCCTACTGACAACAGTCAATAACAGATATGTATGGGGGGTGCCCATGACCAGAAAGGGACTGAGTACCTGAGTTCACATCCATTTATTAGACAGACTAGGGCCTATCCATGCTAAGATATGAGCTCTTTAGTCTGAAATTGTAGGCCTCTTGGTGGCCTACATCTTCCTCACAAAGGGAGTGGAGGTTTTTTCTCTGCTTTCTGGGGACAGCAACAGGACCCAAAGGAACAGCATGGAGCTGCAACAAGAGAGGGTCAGGCTGGCTTTTAAAAAAAGATTCTTCTCCAAGAGGGTGGTCAGGCACTGGAACAGGCTCCCCAGGGCAGTGGTCATGGCACCAAAAAGCTTCAAAAAGCTTTTGGACAGTGCTCCCAGACATGTGGTATGATTTTTGGTTGTTCTTGTGTAGAGCCAGGAGTTGGACTCAATGATCCTCGAGGCTCCCTTCCAACTCAGGATATTCTATGATTTTATGATTCTAATTATGAAGGCTCTACAGAATCAAGAGGAAGAAATCTGAGTGCTGAAACTGTGAGTTCTGTGAGGATTTGATTGGAAAAATGGCAAAGCACAAATATTTTTATATACAAATATATATATATATAATAGCCTTTTTATGTTAATGCAGATTCTTTTCTCTACAGACTGTGTATTCACTGGAAGTACACTGTATACCCACTTATTTAATGTCCTCTTCCAAGGGTAGAAACTGGGGCAATCTTAAATACCCGTATAACTGTTTGAAAATAATAGACCATGACATAGCCCAGCAAGTTCTCAGCATGAGTTGGGAACAATTTTTTCTTTCAAATAGCTGAGCAAGTGACTGCTTGGGCAGTAAAATTTGCCTCCATTGAAAAGGAGCATTCTGCCTGAGAACACAGAGCTAAAAAGCTATCAGCATAAAAACTCATCAAAAAACATTGCACTGCTTACTCAGGTGAGGTCACTATCTTATTGCCATTTTATTGCTTTACGAGCTTTAAAATGATAGACAAGACAATTTAAATCAGTGATTTGTGAAAGAAGCTGGAACAGCAGTGTGTATATAGAAGACTGTAAAACAGTTCTCCACCAGCTCAGGAAACTGACGGATTTAGTCTCATGGCATAATAAGATGTTAGAAAAACTATCAATTACCTAACTGACATTCTTAAATGTGTAATAACAAACCACTTAAAGGAAGAGAGATAAGAATCACAATAAAAGAGCACTATAACTGCATTGTGACCTCTTTAAAAACTATGTGGGAGAGCAGTGAGATAAGCATGATCATTTATGAATTTATCAATTATGACTTGCTTTCAAACTAATAATTCAGGCTTTCTTTGTGATGGGTATTTAAACTATTCTTACAAAGGTAATTAAATCAACAATTACCACACCCACAGTGAGTACTCATATAATTTATACAGACACCTCTACAAGTGTTTATGAGGAAAAGAACTTATGATGGCTTAGTGCTGAGTTTGGTTTAGGTGGTCTGTAAACACACAAATCCAGGACCTTTCTGGATCACTTAGTCTGTTACAGGCAGGTATGCATTTCTCTTGGGCAGGGCAGTTGTGTTTCCAAGCAGCTGACGGAGTATAGCTTCTGACATCCCAACATACTCCAACAGGCCAGTAGTTTGCCACATATCCTTATATGTGAGAGTGTAGAAGTGATATTCTTCCTCCCTGTACAGCTGCATAAAGAGTATCTGTAGGTGACACGGGTATGAAAACTGAATAACTAATTTTATTGCCTTTGTCCATTGGTGTTTAATTTGTTGTTGTGCATAAGTGCCAGCAGGGGTGCGTACCTATCTGTGTCTGTGTTACATACAGCTACCAGCCATGTATGTGTGCTTTCTGCCATGGCCCAACTGGCTGAAGGCCAAGCACTATGAAAATCTCAATCCCTAGAATTAATTTCTGCTTGAGTTTAAGCATATCTTCCTTTTACAACTGAGCAAGGATATCTAAATGATCAACTCTGTTAAGGATTTTCTTGAATGTGTCTGCAAGTAATTTTGTATTTGAGTGACAGTTTATTAGTGGTTTTCCTGTCACGAGTCTTAGTCATAATGCACAGACTATCTGTGCCTTTTTAAATACTTCCCCTTTCAATGTGTTCTTTGATCATTTACCCTACATTTTTGGTCATTTTGTAGGCAAATTTACTATTATTTGCTTCTAAAGCTTAATCTCAAATCTGGTTTCTGAGGAACCTCATGCCCCCTTGGTATTGTTGGTGTAGCTTTTCTCTCTTATATATACTTATATTTTGGAAGAAGAGTTCAGTTCCTGCATACTTTAAGAAAAAAAAAATGGACCTTGTGTTCCAGCTCTAAGAAAGAACTTTGTGTGGCAAACAAGCACATTCTAGCAGTGGAGTAAATTAAAAATTAAAGAGGAATGATATGTTGATGTCCTTATACAAGCAAAAAGTTCCTAGTAGCTTTTGGCTTTGTTGAAGACACAGAGTAAGACCTCCAAAACTCATTGCCAAACATGTGTTTCATCCTTAAATACGCACACAGCCCTCATTGTCTGATCTAGTCTCTTTCACTCGAGGTATACATTCAGCCTCAGTGTTAGTGTGTGGAAGGAAATTACCCCAAGATTTGGGGCCCAAATCCAGAAATTTAGCAGATGCAGTGAGATTAGATTAGTCTTCAGCTCCTCCTGCAGTGTATAGAAAAGAGAAGATATCTGAATTGCTTCTCCAGATTCCTAACTTTCTCCAAGGAGCAGAAAGGGAGATTAATTTATCCAGGTTGGTGATACCTAAATTAGTTTAAACACCTATTTAGAGACCATAGGCATCCTAAAAAAACAACCAACCAACCAACCAACCAACCAACCAGAAACATTTTTTCACTTGCCTGAAATGCTAGGACCTCTAGGAGTGTGTGATACTGACACAAAAGGGATCAGAACCAAGTGATGACTACTGAGGTCAAGTGGCATTAACCGTCCTATATCCACAATACTTAGTGCTGGACTTAGCTGGAACAGTTCAAAACAGCCAAGAACTAAGCAGTGCTAAACATAGACAGTCTGTACTCACATTCACTGTTCAGATGAAAGACCATTCATTATTCAGAAGTAAGTGAAGGATATCTATATTAATTAAAATTTTTATTTGAAATGGGGGTGATCTTGACTACAATCCCACTTAGGAGGATAAGGTTAGGTTAACCTTAGGTTAAACAACCTATGTTTAATGAGACATATTTCTTGTAAGAGACATCAGATTAGATATGTAAGTACATCTACATTCTTTTTTTTTTTTTTTTTTTTTTTCTTCTAACCTATACTTCCTGCCTTTCTTCTAGGCTTTCTTACTTGCTGCTTTTCTTCCTTGCGTAGTTTATGCAGCTGTCGCCTTGTCTCTGCTTTATATCAAGGGGATGCAGATCATGCTAGGAGCTACATGAGATGTTATAAACATGAATTTGGAACATTCTAACACTTAAGTACTTTTGAAGGTATGGAGTCAAGCAACTTGAAAATGTCACTGAAGAGATCCACGGAAAAGCTGGAATTTAATCAGGTTACTGACAGTATAGGGAAGCCTAATTTTCTGTTCCCTTTCCTCCTCAAGCTGAGATAATTCTGTACCTTCTTATGTTACTCACACTGGCGCTCTTTTCCCTCTTTAGCTCTTCTTCCAGTGTTTGACCCTTCATGTGTTTGTTTGGTATTTCTGGGCTCAGAATAAGAATCAAAAAAATGGGAACCAGGGAGCTCAAAGGCAGCAACTAGAAGATATTCTAATGGGAGAAGACCAGAGGATATTTTGCTTAGCCTTGGTTTCTGGTGTTCTTGTTACCACATTCTATTATTAACGCCCATACTATATTTATAGCATCTCTCCCATCAGGGACTGATATAGCAGGCAGTTATGTTGGCTTGATATCCTTCTTGGAAGTTAAAAATGACGGAAACATGACTATGTGAACACAGGGAGATTCACTGGGGTCAGTGAAAATAAGTAGCAAAATATCATTCCAGTAAGGAGGCAAAGAGGACAAGCAGATTATAATTGCAATACAAAAGAGAATAAAGAAAATATTAGGAAAGTTATGCAGACAAAACAACAACAACAACAACAACAAAACACAACAACAACAAAAAACCAACCAACCAACCAACCAACCAAAAAAAAACAACCACAAACGAACAACAACAACAAACACTGGAGAAAGCCAGCTTCCTGTGAAGACAGAAACCTGAAAACTTGAGGGTGGATGTTATTAATGGCTATGAGTAAAACAGAAAACATGAATATCAGATTATCGAAAGAGAAGCTGTCAGTCTTATGGGAGAAGGATGTTTTTAAAATCACATAGAAGCTCTTTTGACTTTAAAAGGTTAAAGAATGTCTAAGAATAGCTAAAAGGGAAACAAAAGAAATAAATGAATTTGATGGGGATTAGTTGTAAATATTAATGGTTCATTTGAAGGCTAATGGAATATTTCCTGAATAATTCAATTATTTTTATAGGATTTTTCTCTTTACCTTTAAAGAGAATCTTCACAGGAAATCAAATTTTGAAATAATCACAAAAGCAACTCTCTTAGAGCCTTGAGACTCTTAACTAATCATATTTTTAAGTAATCTGAAAAATACTATGGGAGTGAAAGTCCTCACTCTACTGTTAAGCATCCCAGTGTAGCTGTTTTGTAATTCCAGAATCAAAGGAGAAGTTCAGACAAGTAACATGCTCAACTTTCATTCGACCGTATTCATAGAGAAACTCTTTGTGACTCCTTTAATTACTCCACTTGTCATTTTGAGTATACTTGTTATAGTCCTTAGAGATGCCTAATCTACTACATACATGAAAAGAGGCACACCTACACACCAAATCAATGTTGGAGTGCCAAACTGCCACCATCAATCATCTGCCCATAATGACTACTCTGCCAACTATTTCTATCTCATATTTTTTTTTTTTTTAGTCAAACTACTCTTCAGACTATCCTGAAATGAAACAAGTTGAAATGACAGAAGGATATCTGTAGAAGATATAAGTTCTGTACAGCTTGAAAAGTGTGCAGAAGAGCCAAAAAACATTTCATAAAGGTAAGCTTGTTATCAACTTCCTCCCAAAACTGCTCTTCTGTTCTGCTGAACTATGACAATTTTTTCAAACTGAAGTAACTGCGTACACAGGATTTGCCATGCCTGCTTTTGCTTACTTCTTGAAAGAAAACTCTGAGGCATGAATTCCCTTAACAAAGGGGAGGCTTTTATTAACTCTTCCCTGGTACTTACCTATTTCCTTGAGAAAATAGAAAGAAGAAAGTTCGCATCATCTCTCAGCTTCAATTAAGGGCTTTTTTTTTTTTTTTTTTTTTTTTTTTGAGTGCTATGTAAGAATGACATCTCACTACTTGGTTAGATGTCGGTCTATTTTGCATATGCACTTGAATATGGATTTAGAAGACTGGATATTCAAAATATGGTCAGCTTCCTAATAAAATTTAAATAATTTCACAATTGAGATAAAGATCCTCTCAACTTAAGCTATTTAAATGTTAGGTAAGAAGCTAAGAAGAATGGTAAGTAGTTCTAAAAGCAATTCTTCATAGTGTGACATAAAACAAGATTATAAGTAATATTTTGAAATTTTGAAATGGTCAGGTGTTCCAGAGCAGGTTGTAGGACTGGGATAGACTCCTAAGTAAATGTGATGAAATTAAGCACAGGTGCCAGGTCATTCCTGTGCTCTTGGCAAATGTCCTTTTGTGTGCGTGTGTGTGCGCGCGCGCACATGCTTGTCTATGCGTCTGCCTGTCTGTGTAGGAGACTGATAGCCAAGTATGTAATCTTGGCGAGTGGAGATCAAAGTGCATATACTTTCTCAGCCTGCCCCATTTCACTCCTCTGTGGCGTGAAATACCTTGCTGTTGAACAGCAGGGGAGAAGCTAGGCCTTAACCTTCATATAGCTGAAGTCAAAATGTTCTGAAGTCGAGAATCCAAGATTTTAGAATAGCTGTTAAAATGTTCACCTTGGCAGAAGAAGATGTGATTACTAACAGGAGATGACTGCCTACTTTTACCACCTTATCAAAGTTTTGCATTGCTGTGGGTTCCCCTTTCACGCATACTTTTTTCCTCCTCTGTCAAGTGATTTGTGCAGCCCTTCCCTGCTCATACCAGCTGTCTTTGGCTGTAAAACCATGGTGCTTGCTTGTAACGGTTGTGGATTCTTGTACTTTTTAATGCAAGTTTTATGAATGTCTATGCTTGTGTATTTATTTATGTTACTCAAATAGTGGTAAAGTGCAGAATTTTCCAATTGATTTTGGAAATTCACAATGCTTTGTAGCTGGGCCTTTCTTCAGTGCCTTCTCTTTCTTACCTCCCTTCTACCTGCCTCTCTGGACTGCTGCCCAATACACCTGTTAGAGTTTGAAACATGCCCTGTATTACCAGGGGTGCTGGTACAGTTTCCCAGCAAATGGCCCATCTCCACCAGGAAACTGAGAGGCTTTGCAGATATCAGTGACCAGAAAAGTTCTGCTTTGTGTTTTTAATTTCACCTCTAACGTTGTGATTTTGTTTCTTCTGCATGCTTTCAGCTGTTGGTGAAATTAAATTAAATTTTAACATTAAATTTTAACACCTTCTACCCCATGTAAATAAAAATAAGTTAAAAAACAAACAAACAAACAAACACAACACTTTACAATGACATGGAATATTGTACAGTAGTATCCCAATTTTCTGTCTCAGATAGAGATTTTTTTTTGGTTAATCATTTGCCATCATGTTTTCCCAGACTCTCTTTCAGTTCTGAAAGACTTTGAACACTTTTTATTGTATTGTTTCTCAGATAAATTCCCTTTGCCAGAAAGGATTTTAGGACTTTGCCTTACAATCGATCTTTTAAATAATTAAGGCAAGGATTTATGTAAATGTATTAATTTAACAGTCTGACTGAACTGGAGAACTCCTAACACAGTACTCACCACACAAATACTGGATTACTGTTGTGAATTGAAGTTTCTGCCCCAGCCAACAAGAAGGTATTTTCCTGTGTTTAGGGGACAAAAGGATATGTTGGTATATTTGACAAAAAGAGAGTGGGTTTATTTGGGTCTATACTTAAACATGCTTTATGGACTTAGATTTTGTTTTATATAATTTAACATAAAAATCATAATCTAGACACTCAAATAACAATTTGAACTTCAACAATGGATCACAGCTCTCACTGAAGTAAAAAATTCTCTAGCCTCTCTTTATTAATCACTCCTGAATACAGAACAGTTCGACCATAGATCCTGTAATTCAGCTTTCAGCTTTCTTTAAAAGCAAAATATGGAGAATAGAAAAATGCCAGTTCTCACCTTCACCTCCAATCTCTTTAACTCATCAGTATTCAGAGGTGGCCCCAGCTACAGATAAAAAAAAACAGAGTTGGAGCACCCTATTTAACATTAAGATTTCATGCTGACAATGAGAGAAAAAGCATTGTCAGTTCTTGTTCCTGTCTGCTCAGCCTCAGTTACTTCAGTGCTTTCTTCATCACAGTTATCAGGAAAACCATCATTTAAAGAGATGTGTGGAGGAGGGAGGGAAGGAAGGATAGGATTTGTAGTCAACAGTCAGAACTGCCATTTTAGTACTACTCTTATGTTTGTTGAAGGCGTAACTTGAGAAATGATGAGAAGTGGTTTACACAATATGGAAAACTTGGAGTGTAATAACATTTAATGCTGTTGAACAGTTCAGCCTTGCCTTAATTAAACAAACACAATAGGAAAATTTGAAAAATAATGACAGTAGCACAGGTGTCCCCTGCCCCTCACAAAATAAATAAATAAATAAATAAATAAATAAATAAATAAATAAAACTAAACAAATACTTCTAGAAGCTCTCATGGCGTGAGAAAACAAATGTATTTTCAAAATTCTGTTTGTTCCTTTGCCCTTTAAAAACACAAGGATTTACAATGCAAATGTGCACATATCTGTTTATCACACATGGATGTAAGCCAATCTTTTCAAGACAGTTGCAGACATTTTTATGATCATCAAAATTAGTATTAACTGGCTTGTGATAAATAATACAATTGCTTAATTAAGTCATAAGTAAATACTTGAAAACAGCTTTATTACTATTATAAGTTTTTTTCTTGTTTGCCTTTTTTTTCTTTTTTTTTTTTTTTCCCATATTCAAGCATAGCTTACAATGAAGATGTTTGATTTCAGCTATTGTGTTTATAAGTTTCTTTTCCCATCAGCTGTGGTGGAATTATTCTTTTGAAATAGGACTATGTCAAATCGCATACATAGTTTGAAGTAATTGCTGATTTAGGCAGCAATTCTGTGTCACAGAATTTTTAATTAGTAGATGGGTGACAAGATGCTAGAAATGGGTGATGCATTTAAAAAAAAAATAAAAAAATGAGAAATCCTCCCTCACATTTAATGACTGAGAAATGTCAGGCCTGTCTGTTTTGTGTGTTGTGTTTCTTGTTTTGTACACTTACTGACTTCTCTATGCAGATAAACTGTGCAATATAGCAACAGAATGTTTTTCTCATAAGCAGTGTTTTTAAATTGGATTTCATTTACTTAGTTCAGAACATTTTAAAAGAATAGCTGTTTCTGTAGATGCTGTTGAAAATAGCTGTAAACTCCAGAACATTTTCTTAAGTTTTCAGCTTGATTAGCAGAAAATCAAGGTTAGAAGAATCAGAAATACAGATCCATCAAAACAAGGCTGTTTATAGAACTGCTATGATAACAATTTCCTGCATTTGTGTGAAGTGAGATCTGCAAGAAAAGGAATTTATTTACAAGGACATTCAGAAGGTGTGTCCAAAAGCCTTGTGAGTCAAAAAAAAAAAAAAAAAAAAGAGAGATACAAAATACCCCATGGAAATGTAACAGATCTCTAGTAAAAACGGAGGGAATCCATTTCCAGGCACTTTATCAAAGTAAAATTGTATTTCAAGTAAACATCTGTATATTATTTAAGAATTTCTAAGACGACCCTGATACATGCCATTTCTTCTTATTTTTCTTTCTTTTTTTTTTTTTTTTTTGAAAGGTGAGTGAATTGAGAATAGTCCTGCAGAGAGGAACTTGGTGGACAAAAAATTGAACATGAGACAGAAATGTGCACTTGCAGCCCAGAAATCCAACCATATCCTGTGTTGCATCAAAAGCAGCATGGCCAGCAGGCTGAGGGAGTTGATTCTCCCCTTCTGCTCTGCTGTTGTGAGATCCCACCTGGAGCCTGGCGTTCAGTTCTGGGGCCCCCATCACAAGAAGGCAATGATAAAAATATTAGACTGAGTCCAGAATACAGCCAAGAGAATGATCAAAGAGCTGGAGTACCTCTCCTATGAAGACAGGCTGAGGGATTTGGGATTCTTCAGGCTGGAGAAGAGAAGGCTCTAGGGAGAGCTTATAGTGGCCTTCCAGTACCTAAAGGCACCCTATAGGAAAGCTGGAGAGGGACTTTTTGTCAGGGACTAAAGTGATAGGACAAGGGATAACAGCTTTAAACCAAAAGAGGGAAGATTTAGATTAGGTATTAGGAAGAAATTCTTTACTCTGAGGATAGTGAGGCAATGGAACAGGTTGCTCCATCCCCTGGAACTGTTAAAGACCAGGCCGGATGGAGCTGGATGCCCATGACAGGAGGGTAGGAACTAGATGATCTTTAAGGTCCTTACCATCTCAAACCATTCTATGACTATGAAAAAAAAAAAAAAAAGAAAAAGTTGGATTCCTTTATGCATATAGTTTTCAAATTATTACAACTCTGTTAGAGAAAGGAGGAACTCTAGCTTAAAATGATAATTTTCTCTCTGTAATTATATAAAAATAATAGGTTTTAATATTTAAAACATAGTTTTAGAGTTTTCCCCAAATGCTGAAAACATTTTACAAAATTGGTAATGTTCGAAACAAACAAACAAACACCTCCAGGCCCCAGGAATTAAGAGCGTTAAGAGACTGCTTTCACTACAAAAACAAAAAATAATTTTCTCTCTTTTATTTTTTTTCCTATTGCTATAATAATTAGAAACTTACTTTCTTTTTCAGAAATGAAATCAGAGATAGTAACAACTCATTGTAACAACTGATTCTATAAATAAGAGTTTAACCATGCCAAATGTATAGTAAAACAATGAGCCAATTGGGTAATACTGATTCCATAGAAGTCAATTACCTGAAGTACTTCTGTTGGTTTACTGTTTCATATGTTCACAGTGCTCTCTCTCTCTCTGCTTAGTTCTTCATTTTCTTTGTTATTTTTTAGTATCTCTTTTAAATCTTTACTTTTCTCCTAATTTCCTTCCACATCTCAGTCATGCTTGAGGATTGCTGGTATATTTTCTTTCTCGTCCCTTGAGGCTGTTCAAACACTACTTCTTCAGCCTCATTCTCCCTTATTAACATCAGAATTTCCTTTACCCTTTTACATACTCTTTATAGCTAAAATTTGCCTCCCAGCTTTCCTACAATTAGGTATTGTTTACATGTGCTTGGAACAAAATGATTAAAAATGAAAAGAGAAGCCAAGTATCTTTGGGCTACTGGCCTCTGAATAGTCATTTTTGGCACTTACTTAAGTATGACTTGTGCAATGTCAAGCTCTGTCTCAGTCCCAGTATGTTTCTTGCTCTTGACTTTCCGGCTTCACATCAGCTGCTGTTCTTCCCACAATTTCTGCCAGAGCCATTAGAAACTAAAACAGTAGTTCCAAGTCCTCTCAAAGTGCAAGAAGCATTCTTGTGACATTTTATTCAGTATCTTCCCAGTTTAACAACTATTAGTGTGCACTACCAGCAGATAGTCTTTGAGCACAAGATATACAGATTTCCATTCTTCACACTGGAGTCCACATTCTGACAATGATAATCAAGCAAATAGCAGAGAATTTTGAACAGAAGTTGTTATTTGGGCTTCTCATTAATTAAAAAGCCTGCATATTCCGTAAAGGAAAAGGTCATTGAGCTGTTTAAACTTTTAAACTTTGAAAAAAAAAAAAAAAAAAAAAAAAATCAAAACAAAAACAACCAATGTTTATTCAAGTTTTAAATAGATACAAATTCTTAATGCTTGTCAATTCACAGGGGAACGCTGCCTCAGGAAACAAGAACATTACAGACACTTGTATATTTTCCTTAAGGAAAATTTTACTTCAGAAACAAGATCCGTGGTTCTTATAGCTTTTACATATGTTGTGTTAAAGGGTAAAAAATGTTTGGTAGGAGGTAAACTCACCTGCATTCCAGCCTATCCTCAGATATCAGAGGGGCTGAGTTGGCTGGGCTTACATTCTGAATGATGCCCAGTTTGGTCCTGTAAGTCTGGTTGCATTCAACACATTGAACTGTCATGGATGCACAAACAGCACAATACACCTCCAGACTAGTAGATTAATGACTGATGCAGTTTACTGAAGCAACAGGAGTAGAGTTTCTTTTGGATTGCTGGTGATAAATACACTGTCTTCAAAATATGTGCAAATACCAAGAATAAGACTAATACAGCCAACTACAAATTGCTGTTACTTTTTTTTTTTTTTTTTTTTATAAATGGTAAACTTTTTTTTTTCAGTTTTGGGCAATGCTACTCTGTTTTGGGAAACATGTTACTTTCAACTAAAAGGGATCTGATTTTCCAGGGGACAAATAGCAATTTTCATAAATCAGCTACCTAAATTTGAAAGTAGCTAACATCACTTTGACTTTTGAAAAGAATATTTTTAGGATGTATGTACATTAGTATATTGCAGTGTTTGGTTTACAGAAATAAAGCTGAGATGGTGATTTTAGTCATGCAGAGATTTAATATGAACGCAGATGGACTTTATCACAGAAAAATTGAAGAATAGCATAGAACTTCTGAGGCCTGATTTTCTATTTCCGTATATATATTCTTTTAACTGCATTAATTCACTTATGTAAATTCTTATTAATTCGTATGGCTTGGTGCTTGTTCTGACTCTTTATGGCACCAAATACATCCAGACCCAGCTGGAGAAGAGGACAATCAGTGGTCACCACTTCTGGGCTCATAGGCAGTACATCTAGGCAACCAGCCTAGGGAAAATTCGTACTCTGACAAACTCAATACACGTGAGTTTCCAGTCTCACCACCAAGGCTCCACTCTGTTGCCACCTCTCCCAGCTTCCCTGTGATCTCTTTGAGGACTTACTGTGAATGCTCAGTTGTCTGTGTAAATCTTTCAGGGATGTTTTAATTGAACAAGGAACTACATCACCTTGCTACTTCTAAATTCAGACTAGTATGTAACTCTTAAACATGCAAAGAAAGTGTCAGAAGTGTAAAAGCTTCTGTTTACATCTTTACCTATGACTTTTGAGACGGTCAGGGACTCTATTAATAAAAATTAACAAATTGTAATGTGAATTATAGAAGAAATATCAAAATAGTACTTAGATGAGGCATAGTTCTAAAATTGGGAATCTGTTCATGAACAAATTTCATCAGAAGAAAAGAAGGCTACATAGAAATGCAGTAGTCACATTAAAGAAGGCTGTAGCACCTCTGAAAAATTGATTTAAGCAATACACTAAGTGTGACACATGCCAAAGAAATAGGTCTATATTACTGCCCCATTCTTCAGGTGAGAAACCTGAATGGTATGAAAAGTATAGCATGGCAAAGCCTATGTGGAGACCCAACAGTTTCAAAGGCTTGTGTAGGCACAAACCTGCCTAGTCACATGTGTTTCAGTGTGAGGCACACATGGCATTTTCCAAGGAGAAGGCAGTACTTTTCAGGGTGTTTTCATGATGGAAAATGGCAATAGGCAAGGTTGCAAGGGGCAAGAGAGCTCAGCTACAGACCAAATCTCTGGAGACATGCTTTGTATTTGAAACAATACACCGTTATACATGTTCATGCATACACACAGGAATGCATAATGCTTAAATTTTGGGGGGTTAGGAATGTCTCTGTTGCATTAAGGCGCAATGCTGCTATGGTGATTGCAGTCATCACACCCAATACTTCTAAAGGTACTGTAGTGACATGGTGAACATTTATCCCACAAGAGATGGGCAGGCAGCTTGATATCAAGGTTTAGGTAAGGAGGATGAAGTGTATGTTAGAATCTGGCAGCTGAATAAAGGAATTGTGAAGGAAAGACTGGTGAAAACCTAGTTAGAAAGCCACTAACCAAGCAGAGTGCAGGATGGAATAAATGGTTGCCAGAAGCTGGAGGGAACGAGCACTTATGTGTCTGTAATCCTGTGGCTGCTATTACCCAGAAAGGCTTGGGAGTGTCACGCTGAATCCTCTCCAATACCATTTTGGGAATCTGATAAGTGACTATTGTTACTTTTTGCCCAAAACAGAGAAGCCTGAGTATAATTAGACAGAGGGTGTGCACTCCACCACAAACATGCCTGGGGTGCTTCATGTTGTGATGGCATGTTTACAATTCTGTAATCTTTATCCTATGTAATTTTAAGAATTGCTTTTAAATGCCTAACACTAACGAGTGCCTTGACTTCTCAAAGCATAAGACAGAGGGGAAGGATACACTCCGTTTCCTTTTTAGCTGTTGTGGTATGGAAGGACACAGCACTGTTTTTGGTAGTCCAACATTTCTACTCCTGCACTGAATCTGTTTCTGCATTCAGAGAAGTCCAAGCTGTTCCCAGCCTCTTCTCCGATCCTGTCTCAGTTCTGGTGCAGGTAAGTGGAGGGTAAAGTTCCTATTCCTTACTTGGCAGATCTGCATCTTTGTGTATGGGTGAAGCTCTTCAAGAATCATTTTCTTAGGACTTGGAGGACTTCAAAAAGAGTGCTGAATGACAGCTGAGCAGGGAAAAAGTTGTGGGCAGAAACATCATGAGTTTTACTATTCTGAGGCCTTAGGAAGGAACACAAACAAGAACACATTACAGGCTTAAGATACCAATCACTAATCATTATTTATAATTAACCTTTTAATATAAGATCCATCTGTGTACTAAAGAGCACTGATAAAACTCTTTCAGTTGCAATCAGCTTTTGATTAAGTGATAGTGTGGAGACATATACCAGGACTTCAGGCAGAGGGAAGGGAAGGAGGAGAAGAGAGAAAAAAGAAAAAAAAAAAAAAAAAAAGAAAAAAAAAAAAAAAAAAAAAAAAAAAAAAAAAGTAGAGTGAGAGATTTGGTAAAATATCATAGAATATCTCTATAATATAAATGCTAATGGCAAGGGACAAGGTCAGAACTGATGCAAAGCTGTAAATTCTGGAAGTGGGGAAAGAAAAACTAGAGGGTGATTTGGTGAGGGAGGAGACATGAGAGGAGATTGTTGATGTAGGAGTGAGTGCTGAGATGATAAGGTGGAAGGTGGGAGAGATACGCAAGGAGCTGGAGGAGGGAGGAGATTATCTGGGAAAGAAACATGAGTAAAAGGAAGCACATATAGAAAGGAAAACAGAAGGGAAGTCTGGCAACAACCTGGAGGCTGCAGCTGTAAAAGCCACACAGGAAGCCACCAACAGGACTCCAAAAAGACCAAAGGTAGAAAAACAGCATTTACATAAGTGAATAGGTCAGAAAATATCCATGAGTGGAAATTTCTGGAATATTTTTGTTCCCTTCCTTTCTCTTGTTTCTTAATTTTCTGACTAACTAGAGATGGAGCATCATAGAAAACAAGGTAAAGAGAAGAGTCTTATGCCGTTGGATGCCTCTTGAGCTACTATATGTGGCAAGTAACTTTATAGTTCTTGTCATACTAACTCACCTCAGGGTGCTGTTAACCCTCTGGAACAGCTTTTGTTTTAATTATGAAAGTCCATCGTAGACAGGCTGCCCACTGTTGCTATTTGCTGTAACTGTCTGGAAGGAGACGTCTCAATCTGATGTTCAAATCTCAAAATTAATAAATCCCTTAACAATTCATCACTGCTATGATAAAAGGATCTTGCAAGGATCCAAAAAAGGTAGGCAGAAGGAAGCAATAACACTGTCACTTATGTTTTTAGACAACAAAGCTCTGTATCAAAGCCTGTGAAAGTCTTTAGAAGATCCCATGAATAAAAACGGCTTCATGCATAGCTGCAGTCCCTCATTCTGACTTGTGCTTTAAGTAACTAAGTATAATAAGCCCAAATCTGAAGAGTTATATCTAGTATGAAAGTCCTTACCTGGCTTCCAGAGTCTTGTGAGGATTAACTTGGATTTAGACTGCTTTTACAAAGAGTTATTGCAAAGACCAAAGTCAATTAGGCTTGTTCTGGATTGGCAACAGGGACCTGATACATTACATTGCCTCAAAGTGCTGGGTCATTGCAGAGGGTAAGGAGCTCAGAGGCTGATGTTGAAAGGACTTTTTGGAGCTAGTCTTTCTTGCAAAGCAGAAGGGGGAAAGAGTGCTAACTTTGGCTCAGAAGTCATACCACTTTCTTATCACTTGAGACAGTAAGAAGTTTAGAAGTTCTCTGCAACTTTCTTTTTCTCTTTCTGGCTGATAGTCAATGGACTCATAGGGCAGCCTAGGTTGCTATTGGGTTGCTACAGCAATTTTTTTTTTTTTTTTTTTTTTTTCCTGTGGATAAGCAGCTAACTTAGCTGGCTCTTCTGCAACTCTGCAGCTCCTGGTGCCAAGGGTTGTGAGAGCAGGTCTCCCTCCATACAGGTATGTAAACCTACTGTTGAATTAAATGCAGTTTATCAGCACAGAGCTGAACATTGTATTAGTATCTTGTAAGCATGCTATTGCATCCTATACTCTTATATGTTAGAATTATTAAGATCAAAGACAGATATAATTAAGACTGTTTCTTGCTTGTTTATAATTATATAAAGAGCCTATTTATAAAAAAATTAGAAAGAGTAAATATAATATTGATCAAAATATTTAATTGTATATTAATATATTGCTAATTGCATGTTACAATTAAAAGAAAATAGTTAAAGATTAAACTGTTTATTAGAAGTATATATAATTATTTGCCTGTGAATCATTATTTTGTATATAAAATATATAAAAGTCTGTGATACAAAGGACTATATTAATTTATTATAAAAATATGAAAGAAAATAAATATCAAGTGTATGGCTGATCTTAAATTCATACATTTTATGTGTTATGAATCAACATGAAAATACTGAAATAATTATTAAATGCAGGAATAGGCAGTATATTTGCATGTCTGTGTAGATTTAAAATTATAATTCATGTTCAATAAAGATGCTGATGTAACATATCTTAAATTCATTTTGACATGAAGTCCTGAGATCAGCTCAGTAAATGCAGAATAATCATAAAACCTTAGAATCATTTAGGTTGGAAAAATCTTCAAGATAATGTAAATACTAATAACTTGTGCTATTTTAATGATCTGATTCTTTCATAGGTGATGTAATCACTATGATATTAACTTAGGTTTAAAAAAGAAAAATTTGGTAAAAATGCCTTATTTATATAAGAAGTGTAGTCTGTAGTTGTCCATTGTTGGGGATTTTTTTTCTGTTCTCAAGTTATACTTCATAAACATTTATATTATGGGCACAGCCAACAAAATGGTCAGAAATGTAGTTTTTTCTGTTTTTTCCCAAGTTATTACATTTTGGAACTGCTTTGTGTGTAACTGATGGTTATATGCATATTTCAGTAATGTGGTTTCATCTTAAAGTATAATGTCATATCTTAACATTGGAAAAGTATGTAATTGCAGAAGTTCAGGTTATCAATTAGTTGAGTGTTACATTACAGAAATCACCACTAGTACTTTTTCAACTGATCTGTTCTTCATAGTTGGTAATGTTTCCTAACATGCAGTAACTCTTCATATATTTTCCTAATCTCTCCAGATCTTTAACTGCTGCCAAGGTATCTCTTGTAGCAAAGACGATTATATATTTTCATTGTTTGTGTGTGTGCTTGTGTGTGTGTGCTTGTGATCTATGTTATATATTTGGATAGTAATAATTAAATACCATTTCAAGAAAGATATAAAAAAGTTGAAAGGTCTTTCATTGCCATGCTCACAAAAGTAACACATTAGTACTTCAAGCAGAAAATAAACAAACAAACAAAAAACCCCACCACCTTTGCTATAAGAAAACATATTAGAAGTTTCCGTTGTATAAAGTTGTATAATTGAAGCCTAGCTCACCAGGTCCACAGGGAAAGTTTATGAAAGGTATTTTTTACCTTTATGAAAGGTAAAAAACTCCCTGGCAGTTGGAGAATATTTTCTTGAAAACAGTCTGAGTACTGCTTCTTTACGCAGACTGGTAGGCAAGACCCAGAACTGCTGCTGCCAGCTGAAGTGGAAAATCTGGTTTTGTGAGAGTGTTTCCATTAGTTCTGCACTGCCACTGCTGTAGTCTCTGAGATTTCTCCTTGAGGGACAAAGGAAGGACTTTTTTCTGGACTTCGTCCAAATGATTTTCTATGTTGCCCTTTTGGAAGACTGCCACCTCCCTGGCAGAGGTCTAGATCTCCTGATACTATCCCAACTACTGGTTCTGATTCTCAAAGTGGGACTGGGGAATTGTCCCAGTGCATGGGACTGTTTAAATAAAGCTTTTTTTATTGTTGTTGTTTCTTTAATGTTGTTGGTCTGGGGGCGAGCAGGCAAGGGTTTTTTTTTTGTTTGTTTATTTGTTTTTCCTCTGGATATAGGCTCATGATTTGGCTTTAATGCCTTGTGTTTGTGGCAGAAGTCCTGGGGAAGATCTGTGTGTTGCTCAGACCAAGGATATCTCTCCAGGTCTGGAATATGTCAACTGAAAGAAAAGGATGTCAATTTGACAGGGCTCCATCACTAGAGAAGTCACCAAAAAGCTGACCTTAAAATTAATTCTTCATTCACTGGAAGTAACTTCTAAGTATGTTGTCCTTCACTATTACACAGTCAAAATTATGGTGTAGCTGGAAGGGCAAAAGCTAGTATAAGGACTACCCAGTCATTCCTTGGAATCAGTGCCACTGCCTGTTTGGGATGATTCATTATGGTGACTATTTCCCAATCAGGTATTGCAGTAGTGAAGGAGTTTTGAATTACTCCATTATTCTGTGACTTCTAAGCCAAGGAGCAGAGTTTTGAAAGAAGTGGAACACGTCCAAGTGGGGACAAGATTTACTGAATTTCTCTTGACTTTCAAAGATACCTGCTTTCCAAAAATTTCTCCCTTACAATAGGAACCTCCTCTTTGTGCCCTCCTTAAGTTTCAGAGCGAAAAGTCTCTAGCAATAACAAGATGACATAGTCCTTTGGCTAACAGACTCTGTGCTGTTTCAGACTCACTCAGAAGGTTATTATATTATATTTTATGTATTGGTTCAGTTCTAAAAACTTCCTTCCTGCCCACGTTCTGAATTACTCACATGAACCCCTGGGAGTGGAAGAGTAAAAGTTGGCTTTATCATTACCTCTCTTATGCTTTCTTCACCTGATTCTCCTGCTAAAATCATTTAAAGATATTTTTTTAATGTAATTTTGAGGACCGAGAAAAGCAGCAGTGTATGCATGCTAAGAAGATCACAGAATATGTATTTCTGGGTAAAAACAAATGGAAGTAGCTGCTGGGTTTTCTATCACTCATTCTGCCCTTATAGAACTTAGTTACAGTTTGATAGAGACACACTCACTGGCAGGAGCCAAATATATCACACTGTTTCCCCTGTACTGCTGCCAGTCTGGCGTGAGTCTTAATACCTTCTTAAAATGGTATTTTAAGATGCTTTCCATATCATCAGGACACACTGAGAATCATAAGGGACAGTATCTTAGGTCCTAACACTTTCCACAGAGCTGGGAAAACTGTAGTTAGGAGACACTAGTGTGTAGCTACACAGCAGTTTAGAATGTTTTTTTCCAAGCTCTTGTGATGGGAGATCAGGTATTAATGCATTCTTGGGAGGATCCTTTTTTCATGCTGAAGCGGGCCAAAGGCTACTTGATATCATAGAATGGCTTGGGTTGGCAGGAGCCTTGATGATCATCTAGTTCCAACCCCCATGCCATGGGCAGGGATGCCACCCACTAGATCAGATTGGCCAAGGCCCCATCCAACCTAGCCTTGAACACCTGCGGGGATGGGGCAACCACAGCTTCTCTGGCAACCTGTTCAGTGCCTAACCACCCTCTGAGTAAATAATTTCTTCCTAACCTCTATTCTAAATCTATCGTCTTTTAGTTTAAGACTATTCCTGCTTGTCCTATCATTATCTACCCAAAGAAAGAGTCCCTCTCCATCTTTTTTTATAAGACTCCTTTAAGTATTGAAAGGCCGCAGTGAGGTCCCCCTGAAGCCTTCTCTTCAGGCTGAACAGCCCTAGAGCTCTCAGCCTTTCTTCTTAGAAGAGGTGCTCCAGGCCTCTTTGTGGTCCTCCTCTGGACTCTAACAGCTCCACAACCTTCTTGTGCTCAGTCCCCAAACCTGGATGCAGTACTCCAGGTGAGGCCTCATGAGAGCAGAGTAGAGGGGAACAGTCCTCTCCCTTGCCCTTCTGGTCATGCCTCTTTTGATGCAGCCCAGGACAGAGATGGCCTTCTGAGCTGCAAGTGCACGTTGCTGATACGTTGGAGTATGCCTTAGGGCATACACTAGAAAACCTTGAAGGACAACACATCTACAGTAAAAGTTTATGATGTGAGGTGGGCAAAAAGCTACAACAGTCTACTGCAGTCTTTGTCAAAACTATTCACTAAGGTCAGGTGGTAAATATTTTGAACTTTTCTCATTACATTTTCTTCTTGTTTTTCAATTTGTTTGCATTCAACTAGAACCTTGTATAGCTGGTATAGAGTACTGATGAGGGGAGGAACTGAAAACCTTTCTGGGGAGTTCAAGTGGAATCATTCCAACATTAACCATCTAAAAGTTAGGTGTCTATGTTAAATGAGTCATCTAGGTTCTCTGGAGTTAAAGAAGAAATACCAGTATGTCAAAAGGGTATGATGCCTCTTTGCCTAAGATAAGCATTTAAGATAGATGGAAAAAATCCACTGAAGTTCCCGTACCTCTCCATAGGGAGGACAGGAAACCAATTCATCTTCCTTAAGCTGGATGCCTCCTTTTCACCTGTATAAAGTAATTGCAACAAGTGTTTGTTTAAAGTTATCAACAAATAAACAGAAAGAATCATCACGATGAAGCTGTCTTTCTTTTAATTTAGATCCTAAAGAGAGAAGACACTAAAAGCCGAACTGAAAAATCTGAAATAATCTTGTTAATTTCTTCCCTTTAAAATGAAGTCTCTACTCCATGCTGTGTACCTCTGATCTCTGCCATGGCTTTTGGAAAGTAAGATGTTACAAAATACCAGTCACAGAGAGAGCACCTGAGACAAAGACAGTGAACATATCATTTAGGAAAAGAAAATGAAGTTCTAAATAATTATTTTTTCTATTATGTTGGTGTTATATATTAAAGTCCTTTTTAGGTAGTACCTGAATATTGGTGATGTTCACTCTAGAAGAGGCTCATAGGCAATAGGAGTGAAGTAAATTGTTGAAGCTGATTCAGGTGGAAAGCTCACATGCTACTTATGTATTACGTGATTAAGTGATATGCAGAAGGCTTTCATTTCCATAGGATTTTCTTGAATACAAAATACTTCATTCTGTTTAAAGAAACATCTCCTAATATCTCCTGTCATACATCTACAAGGGTAAAATTCTCATTCAGATGGTGGCATATTGCACATTTTCTTCTTCAGATGATTCATCTTCCTCATTGTCTTACTCAGTCGAATTAAGTACACATGAGAGAGCATGAATGTGTTGAATTAGAGCATATTTGGGGATAGGAGATTTTTTTTTATTATTATTTTTTTCTTTTTTTTGGTCTTGTGAATTCTTAAATCTTTCACTACTGAGTGAAAGATACAACATTTTCCTGTGGAACCTAACTTCATGTTAAGGTTAGTTTTTACATTTTTACATGTTTATAATAGACAAATGAAGAAAAGTCCTGAGATTTTTTTTTTCCCCTGTAATTGTGGAAGTGCAGAATCTAAAGTCATTCCATATTGTATATCAAAGAATTCCTAAAGGAATGTGAAAACGTTTATGTGGACATCCCTCAGAATTCAAATTATATGAAACGTAAAAATAAGTCGTCCCCCAATAGGCACAATCTTTCTTAACTTAAACAAAACAAAAAAAAAAAAAAAAAAAAAAAAGGAAAAAAGAGGGTTATTGAGTGTTTAGATTTCATGACATCTATATTTTTTTCTCATTCACTATTTCTATATTTAGAAAACACCCCAAAGAGAGTGATTTCCAAAAAGCCCTACTATAAAATCCCTAGAAAAGACAGGAATTACTTTCATCTCATCAGAATTTTCACATCTGTAGTCTCTTTATTTCAGGAAATAAATATGGATATAGTTCATATAGGGTTGACAAACACATTTGACTTGTTCTGCTTCCTGTGGTTTTCTCTGTCTTCATCGTGCATGTGACTGTCATTTACATTAGTTCTCTTTCTTGACAATTTCTCTTTGTGTAGGTAGTTTGTCTGTTGTCATATCACTGGGGATTCCAATGATATATATATATTTCTTTTTCTGTCATTGCTCTATTTCTCTGTGTCTGTTTTCTCACCTATAACCTCTGAATTCTGATCTAAAGCCAGAGAAGATAGAAGTATCATTAAGTACTTATGCTTTTTCTTTTCTTTTTTTCCTGTTCTACAAAACAGAGAAATAACTGGCATCTGAAAGCGCACAGCTTCTCCCTTAGCTTCAGATCCCTTTAGCTGTTTCTGCAGTTGAACACAGCTGTCCTCATTTCACCACAGAGCACAGCTTGCCAAATGAGATTTTGCTTATACATGATGAGTCCAGAATATTATGTCACTAAATTAGCTAGTAAAACTCAGCATATATATGTTGCAAACTGAGCCTCATTACATCTGTTTTAGTGCCTTGTAATTTACATTTTAGGTTTTAAAAAAAAAAAAAAAAAAAAAAAGAGCAGTAGATGTTCTCCCTTATTAATAGTGCATACTGAACCCCATAACCTGCAAATGAAGAAAATAGGCATGGTAGGGAATATCTCCATGGACAGGTGTGAGCAACTGGAATTGCCTTCTCTTAGAAGAGACAAATCAGCAATGAAGAAAGCAGTGCAGCTAGAGATGAAAGCCGGGAGATTCCTAATGAGCATCCTCATGACAGTGTCATATGAAGACACCTCCAATGGAAATAATATTATTCAGAAAACTAGTTCATGGGAACCATAGAATGGAAGACTGCTTCTATCCACAGTTAAACCTCACTCTTTAATTAGAAACAGAAGATGATGTTACTGCACGTTTCAGGGTGTGAAACTGGAATTAGCTAGGCTCACCAAATTTCCCCGGACATGAGCCTTCTTCAAAGACTGTCCTACAGGTTTCTTTCAAAGGACTGAAGTCACTTTAATTCTTGCTTTCACTACTAGGAGAAAAACTCAAATTCAGTAATCTTCATCCCTTTTATATTTAATCAGAAGTAGATTAAAAGAGGGGAGCTTCTTCCACATCAGCTTAACTTTCAAATAAGGCAATATCAAAACCAATAAACAATCAGTCAAAATATGTAAAAAATACTGAACTTCTGGATCACAAACTACAGTGCTGTACTCTAAAAGTCTGGAACTAAGAATTTATTTTATAAGAATATTTTCTCTCTTGTAATTAAGAAAGCTGCATGTAAATCACTTCCTCTTGCTGCTGCCAAAAGGACCTTTCTGAGCAATCCATTCCTGTAATTCACCTGGGATGAAAAGGTAAAAAAAAAAAAAAACAAAAAAAAAAAAACAGATTTGGGCAAATTGCCCAACTGATCATTTTTAATTTTTAGTAGTCACTAAATATGATAGTAGATATCAATGTAAAAATGATTTTTAGATACACTAAGAAAAAGAAGCTTGTGGTATTAACTTCATTGACCTTGCAATATACGAGGAAGAGTTAGCACTTCATGACAAAATGTTGTAATCCAAAATGTGGGAAAAAAAAGAAAATCCCTTTGAAAATATTCTGACATTTCCTGATTTATGGATGTATTTATTTTACTTGAAAATATACTATCTTGATGATTAAACTGCAAAGGTGTTATTTGCAACAGAATTATTGCAATAATAAGCCTTAATACAGCAAGGCATGCTGTATAGCAAAGGGTATTTGAGAATGTTCTGTATCTTAAAGAAGCTGTGAGAAACTGGTTAGTGATAACATGCTAATAGAAGCACTTTTAAAGCCAATGGATATTAGAGAAGTGACCATGAACCAAATAAGTAAGTTACCCTTTTGTCTCCTTGACCTTTGACTTACTTGGATCAAAATTTGACAAAGATTGCAGCTGCTAAGTATATTACCATGAGATGTAGGTAGTGGCATTTAGTCAGACTGCAAAAATAGACAGCCCCCCTCAAGCACCAATACAACTTAACTTTTTCTTCTGGCAGGAAGATAAACAGGGAACTGACATCTCTTGAAATATATAAATGCTCCCTTGGCGTTTAGAGGATTTGTCCTTGGTGGGGAGATTTAGCTGCTTGTTTTCTCTTAACACACGACTTGCATCAAGTTAAGTACTTGTACATTCAGCTGAAAAATCAGTTGCCCTTATTCAAGGTGAGTCATATAATACAACATTTAAAAGTGGGGGGGAAGTTCTTCAGGAAAAAAAGACTTTTGAATTCACTTGTTGGAAAAATCTTGAAAGTATTTATTTGTAATATAAAATAAAATGATAGAATTTGGCAACACTGAGTTAAAATGTACATATATTACTGAAACTCTGCAATGTTAGCAAGGTCCTCTATGATCAGTGTGGCTGAATTTCCCAATGTCATGCTATTTTTTGATATTTAATGTTCTTGAAATTACAGTTCCTGGAGTCAGGTGAATATTTAGGAATATTTTGGAATCTTTTAAAAGTGATATTTGTAATATTTACTTTTGCAGATAAAAATTCAAAACTGTAATTGTTAAATGCACCAAACATTAAAGGGAGAGAGAGAGAGGAGAAAAAGAAAGAAAGAAAGAAAGAAAGAAAGAAAGAAAAAAAACACAGAAATAACCTCTTTCCTGCAAATTTTTCTCTTAATAACTTCATGTTTTTTAGTCCCACTCTCTGACCTTGGACAGAAGAACTGTAATTATGTTAAATCCCCCCACTGTTTTGGGGCTGAAATTCTCATCAAGATTTTCAAAATCCATTTTCATGTTCATTATGCACATTGCTTCTTCCTCCCTTAGTTTCTCTCATTTGGGGCAGCAAATCTTGTTCTATGTCACAATTAAAGAGGTGCATGTCAAGCAGTGTTTAAAAATTACTGTTGGAGTTGGAGAAGTCATTAAGAAAATGCAGATAATGTTTTTCAGTTTTGTAAGGACTTGCTTTAAATTGATATGTAAAATATATATATATATATAAGAGAAGTAGGGAAGAAAATGTTTAAGAGAACTTTACATTTTTTTCATTCTATTGGTTATAAATTGTTTTTTCAGAGGTTTGAATGGACCATTTGCATTGTTAATATTCTATTAAGTATATTTAAAACGATATTAAATAAATGTCTCCAGTGGTCTAGAATGAGTTAAATATTCTTTTTAATCCTATTGTCATGTCTAAGTTTAAATGATATAGTTTATAGACAATATCTAATTTTTATGGTACTTCTGTGTAAGGTAAATTTTTTTCACTTGAATATGAATTGCCAGGTACAACTATATTCTTACTGGAAATTACTACTTTGGTCTTTATTTTTTATGTTCAGTTATTAACATCTGTGTGAAACTGTGTAATGTTGTGAGTTATCTCTGAAATTGTGTAATAGATAATTTGAATTGCATAGATTCAGATATGTCTAGACTTATTGCATTGTGTTTGGTGGGAGAAGGGTGAATCTTTTACATTTTACAAAACCTTGGAATAGACACAAGTTACTGGCAGCCGGTTGCTTTCTAGCTGTTTATTGCTAGCAATCATGAAGGATACCTAGTCAGTCTAACATAAAAATCCACTGGAACTGCTTATACAAACTTAGATAGAAACCTGTTCCAGTGGAATAAAAAATACAACCTGAAATATGTATTTTTCAGAATTTCCTTTAATTAAGAATTTCTGCTTATGTAGAACAGTCAGATTTTGCCAAACTAAAGACAATTATATGAACATATCTGCATATGAGAGTTGGTTCAAATAAGATGCATCTCCTTCTGCAGGAAAAAAAAAAATAATAATAATAATAAAAGTTATATAAACATTCTTCTCATTTCTTAGTGAAATGTAAAAACTTTAGCTAAATGTTTTCTTTCCTTGTCCTTTGTAAGTGCTGTAAATACTGGTCAGAGTGTAAAGTTTTGATGTGGGAACCACAACGAATCACCTAGTGGCAGGGGGATTGACTGGATGACTTTTATAGCCAATGTATTGTCCTGCGATTGCAAGAAGTAGTCTTTCAGTCATCCTACCTGCAAGTTTCCAAATAGAAATTATTAAAATGCCAGCCAAGCTCAAACCTGCTGACCACATGCATGGTGTCTTCTTTTTCCTCCATAAAAATTTCCTCCATAAAAAAACTGAATGTGGGATTCACAAAAATAAAACATGTGGCTGTTGCTACACTTACTTTACTATTAAGACATCCAGGAAGTTTTTTAGCCTTTTAACCCTCATGAGTAAGCTGGGAATTCAGGTTGAGTTGTTCTTTCACTACAACCTTCTGTTTTATTTGCTCTCTGTGCCTTGAATGTGTAATTAACCCTGCAAATAACACCTGCTTTAAAAGTGATTTAGAGATGAGCACAATAATTTGACAAACAGAAATTTTTAAGAATAAAAAGGACTATGGGTAATGACACCTAAAATAAAAAAGAGCTGAGTTACTGTTATCTAGAGGTCTAAGGCAAATAAACAATTCTGTGGCTGTGATTAATTTCCAAGCGAGCACAAATTGCAAATTATGAAGCTCTTTGTCTCAGTTATTCATAAACAGTAACAAACAGGACAAAATACCACTGAGAGGTTATGTTTTACTATCTTTCAACACTGGCGTCATTTTGATTTTCTTTATAATGTCTTTCAGTAGGGACCAGATGTCAAAATACTTTACCACATATTACCAGCAACTGTTGTTTTCCAAAGAATAATTGCAAACTTTTTTTTTTTTTTTTTTTTTTTTTTCCCCCAATACTCAATGAAATGTAAGGTATTACAGCCTCCAAAGATCAATGTAGACAGTGTTTTAGAAAGTCTGCCTTTCTGTAGGCAATTAGGATTAATGAAACTTGGTGAGGTGATGGGGTGTACAACTGAGAGTAAGAATTCAACTTCTACAAGGAAAATCCAGTTATGCCTTGGCCACAGAAACAAAGTTTATCCTTTCAGTACTAGAATATGGACTGACAGAGGTCACGAAAGACAAATTTTTCATAGGTGTCTTTCACTAGAAATTGGCATTGCTGCCAAGGTAGAATGCATTCACAATCTGGGTAGCTCCCACTAGCAGTGTAAATTGATTTTGCCCAAAGTGGGAGCAATGGGCACTGCAGAGTGTGATAAAAGATGAAGGCTATAACCTTGTGCTTTGGCACAAAGAGATTTCTGAAAATGTGTTTGCTTGAAGAAGTGTATCAGCTGAGTAATATTGTGACAATTTTCTCTAATAAAACAGAGGGGAAAACAGAAACAAACAAACAAACAAAACCACCAACAACAAAACAACAAACTTAATGGTATTTTAGAGAATTCAGGAAAAAAGAAATTACAATATGTAACAAGTGACTATCTTGCCAAGTGTGTATATCACTTTTTTTTTTTTTTTTTCACTGTTTGCCACTGTCTGGTTTTGACATGTTATCTCCCTACCTGCTTCACCTAATGCACTTTGAATTTTTGACCTTTGGAATGTGATTTTTGTTCACTCTCTCCTTATATTAGCAGCTTCACTCAGGAAGATCAGTGAGTTTGTTGGGACCAAGAAGTGAGGAAAAAAAAAGCATCGAGGCTTGCAGCAAGGATATTTTTACATTGCCTGTCTGCACCCTGAAGAAGGAGAGGAATGGGCTGTAACCGAAACTGTGGGCTCCTCACTGGGGCTGTCATCGGTGCGGTGCTGGCCATCTTTGGAGGAGTTCTGATACCAGTTGGAGATAACCTTATAGGCAAAGCAATAGAAAAGGTACAAACTATTTCTTCTTTCAATCCAGATCATTTGTGGATAGTCAGTATTTCTGAATCTTGTCTTCTGTTTCTGCCTTTTTCCTTTTTTTTTTTTTTTTTCACTATTATTATTATTATTTTAAAACTTAGTCTTTATAATGTAAACAATTCAAAATTTCCTAGGACTAGTTGCTGCAGAACTTTTAAAGTTGTATTAATTACATTACTGTGTTTACTTACTTGCTCACTTTCATAATTCACACGAGAATCTCAAATGTATTTTTCAAGATGGGTTTTATTAATGTAATTTAGAAGTAATACATTTTTTTTTAATTTTATTGCAATTACAATTGTTACTGTTTTTTAATTATTATTATTATTATTCATTTTCCCTCCATGATGATCCACCTATTCTTTTGCATTTTTTTCCCTTGTTTTGGAACTCACTCAACTTACTCAATGCACTTATGCATTCTGTACTGCACATAACAAACAAACTTATGATGCAGAATCTAGTCTTACATTTATGTGCATTCAGATCATGTAGTCTCATGAACCATGATGTGTATGAATTATATAGTCACATATAATGATCTCATCATACACATCTCCTTTGTTCAAGGAGTGTGAAGAGTAATTGAAGCAGTGTTGTAGACCCGGCAGAAACATATCCCTCCCTCCCTCTCTCTACCTCTCCGTCCCTCTCCTCCCCCTCTCTCCTCCTCTCTGCCTTCCCTCTTCCTCTCTCTCCCTCCTCCCCTTCTTCCTTCCCTCTCTGTCTCTGTCTTTTTAATCTCATTTTGTCTTTAATTAAAAATGAGAAGTTAACTTGCTAAATCTTCAGTGAAAAGGAGTGTATAACCATGGAATAATGGAAATACCATGGAAGCCATGGGGTATCCACCATAGGAGAGCCCACCCCACAGAGTCTTCTTGGAGTCATTACAATGGTCCTTGTCATGGAATCAAGGAACCAAATAAAGCTGGTCTATCCAACCATCCAACAGTTAAATATGTAGAAATTAGGCTTTGGCTGATTGCTAGATCTTCTGTGTAGCTGAAGACCTTGAAAATCTTGGAGATAGTTATTAAAAGGCCCTTTTTGAAGACTGCCCTTAATTCATCATCTATGTAATTTAAAAAAGGAAGTGGAGACCTAAACAATACTAAACTCTCTCTTGAAGCCTTGGCTAGATTCCAGCATCACTTTGTGGAAAAAAAAAAAAAAAAAAAAAAAGGCATTTTAATTAACATTCTGTATAACATTTTGATTTTGACAAAGCAAAAGAATTATTCAATTCTTAGCGTTGATTGTATTTTTCTTGATATTTTCAGATTCACAGAAAATAAAAATTATTTAAAGAAACTTGGCGATATCTCACTAGCTAACGTATCACACTCCTTCCAATATTTTGACAAAAAAAAGTCTATATCCACATATAATTTTAATTGATTGGCATATTGAGGAAATGGCAGGTTTTTTAGAAAACATGTATTTTTAAAATGTGTATCTCTTTACATTTAAAATTTACTTTGAGTTAATCCAGAACATTTTCTAATGCCATTCAACATTTTCAGTCTAATTATACACACTAGCAATGTTATGTATTCGTCTGTTTACATATAATAATGAACCAGTTATACAGCATGCTTTGCAAATGTCTACATATTAAATTATACCTGCATGAGTTCTTAGTGGTAAAGTTTTAGACTCTTTATAATTTTCTGCATTGTGATCATGTTTCAGATGCTTATATTTCAAGGCAGCTTGTTTGAAGTACATAAGGAGAATTTGTACCAGTATTCATATGAGTAATACAAGAGTAAATTTGTAGTTCTATTTATTTAAGTAAAAGAATGTATTTTTTTCCTAACCACAAATAAAACTGGATTATTTGTTTTCTATTTATCATGGTGATTATTCAGTAAGATCATAAGACAACTCATTTTCTTAAAGTAAAACAGCTGAAGTATGTAATCAATAGATACACAAGAGGGCCTTGCATCTACCTAATTCTCATTTTTGTTGATGAAATGGCTAGCAAGAATAACAAATATATGTTATTCATTGCAGTTATATGCAGAGCATATGAGCAGAGAATACTAAAAATGCATTTTTTTTTCCTGAAACATTTCACTTTTGAAATTGTCATTTTTTTAAGGAAATGTTTCATTGAAACAGATCCATTTCAGTGACAGTTTTATCTAGAATTTTTCAAGAACAGAGACCGTAGGATAGAAAGAAAAACAAAAACAAGCAAACAAAAAAAATTAATGAGCAAGACTTTATTTCAGATATGATTGGTATTTCCATTTTGTCTGACACAAGGCAAAGCCTGGACTTGGGTTTTCATCCACTAGGATGAAAACAAGTGTCAAAATATCAGATTTTTAATAAAAAGGAACAATTATTTGAGACATCACCTTATAAGCCAAAATATGTCTTAACATTCTGCACAATCCGAACCCTGAAAAAGACACCACAGTTGTTCCTCTACTTACTCTATTTCAGGGTAAATCCCAGTTCTTTACAGAAGCTGACAGCAATACAGCAAAACCAAATTTACATTCCTAGCTACAATGAATTTTGCTACAAAAATGTTATTGCCAGATTAGAGATAAAAATACTGTGTTTGTTTGTTTGTTTTTCTCCTGACTGAATATATTTTGGACACTTTATTCTATAAGAAGTCAAACTGTCCTAAATTGACTTGTTATCGTCATTTAGTCAAATCACATAATCATCAATTTTCTCTTAAGCAAGTCTGGTTGCACTTCATGGCATTTCACAATAAAGAACAGCTGTAGTATCATCAATACAATCAACAGCTCTTGCCATTCTTGTTCTGCTAGCAGCAGAAGCTTGAGCACATTTCCCTCAAGCATACATTGCTACAGGTGGCCAAACCCTATAAGCCCCATTTTGTCTTTATTGCAGTCATTGAAGGATTAGCCTGAGTAAACACTGCAGGTCATACTTTCCTGGAAGACTTCATACTGTTGTTGCAGCACAGAGAAAGCATCTGCAAATGTATATACAATTTCAGTTGCCCTTAGATATTTGTCAGACAGTCTCAGAGTGTAGGCTGTTATCTCCAGAGGTGCTGCTCTCCACCCTTCTCTAAAATGAAGTCCATATAACATAATAGCAAAATGTCACCTCGTCACATGTTCCAGTGTATTAACATACATCTGTAGTTCAATACAAAACAGATTGTTATATTTTCCAATTTGACTGCTCTTACTCACATCTCAAATAATTTTCTGGATAAGCTGTTTCAATATTCTCTCTTTCTAGCTCTCTCTATTTCTGAATATTTTAAGAGGTCCTTTAAAAATGTCACTTGAGGAGTACACTAAAATTACACCAGCAGCAGCAACATCTTGGCTGGGAACCATTGAACAAGATTAGTGTTAAAATCTTTCAGCTCTGGTACTATACAGGGAAAGGAGACATCCCCCTTAAAAGGTGCTTTGATTTCAGTACAAAAGGACAAAAACTGTAGTTTTCCTGCATTTATCCACAGAGTAGAAATGCCATTCCATGAAGGTCCTAGAGGTCTGGAAAACTGACGTTACAGTTAGGAGTGAAGCATGAACTTTTCAGAGCTCGTTAACAAAAACATATTTTGTTTGAGGCCATCAAAATGTATATTTTTACATGACTTTACTTACACACTTCTGTTGCACATTGTCATGTCTTATAATCTAATATTAAAAAAAATTAATAATAATAAAAAGAGGAATCAATTCAAAACAACAGATCAGAAAGTTTACATCCAATATTGTTGAAAGGAGGTATGTTTTACATGGTCAATTACTGCTATTTGACTTTCTCTCCCCAAGCACAATATTATTAACTTAGACAAAATTCAGTTTATTTTTTCCAGGTCTAACCACTCACAGCCATTGCTAGTTGATTCAATTACCAGAAAAATCTTTATTGCCACTTCTGTGAGAACTTTTGCTGCCTGCCTAGGAGTGTGAACTCAGGAGATTAAGAGAAGACACTTAATATATTAAATTCCCTATGAGTTGATAATAGAGAATATTTTGCCACAATACCTAAGTGCTGCTCTATTTCAGTAGAGTCCTCAGGGTTAGTCTCTGTTATTTTTATAAATAAAGCTATAGATTTTAGCTATTATTACATTTAGCCATCTGTCTCTCTAGATATCTGTTTTCTGTGATTAGCCAGATTATTTCCTCTCAGCTGCTGGAGGCAGAGGAAACACTTCTAATTTAAAATTGTTTTTGTGAAAGTCATATGCACCTTCTTTATCTAAACTAATGAACCTAAAGCAACCGCAACTGCTGGCTCCAAGCAGAACATTAGTGATCTGATCATACATATTCCAACATTATTAGTGATAAGCTTGATTGGCTTCCATAGTTTGTTATGATCAAGAAATCTAGAAATACTAAAAGTTTTGATTCAACAAAGCTTGAATAGCAAGGCTAATACATAAGAGAATCATAATCACTTACAAAGTAACGTGTCTATTCCTTAACTAATTCAGTTAATTCAGTGGGGGTATGGGTGAAACTAGATGATATTTAAGGTCCCTTCCAAACCATTCCGTGCTTCTATTACTAGGGAGCATGGAATTTTAAGTGTTTCATATTATCACTTACAAATTATTAGTTTCCCAAATTACCCTACCTTTCACAAAATCATAGTGGACAAAATGTGTCAGTGTTACTAAGGTGACCAACCACAGAGCAGAGTAGTATTTAGGGATGGCCTCACTAGTGATCAGACAGACAAAGGACAAAGCCCCAGGGCTTTTAAGTGTGCGGACATTAGTCTTATTAAATGAGGACATGATTAAGGACAGAGATCTAAATTTTCTTCCACTTTAACTCACTGTTTGAACTCTTGAAGTATGTGGCAGTGAAATACATGCCACCTCCTTTGTTGAGAAATGTTAGTAACAATAATGGCTGACTGCCAACAAAAATAATGGTCTTACTCCCTTCCTCCCCTCCCTCTTTTGTCCTTCTGCTTCCCTTATTTTAACTCTAGTTCTCATCTGATCCTTCCCCCTACCCACAGCACTGGAAGAAAGGTAACACAGAAAAATAAATAAATAAATAAATAAATAAATAATCCTCTTCAGTCCAGAAAGCAGAAACAGCTTCCTGAGGAATGAGAGCACAAAGGAAGGGAAAGGATGTTGGGTCAGGTCAGAGGGCAGAGGTAGCTGTCTTTCCCCTTTGTCTGCAAAGCTGCAGAACTGTCAGATTAGACTGGCTGTCCCCTCAAAGCTCACCCACAGGGAGGCATAAGCACAGAGTAGATGGTGGACTGAAAATCTACATGGTAACTCACTGTTACCTGTCTGCCCCAGTACTTCAGTCCCTGGGGACTTTTCATACAATGCCCAAGGTCCTACTTTCCCATTGGCATTTCCCAAGCATATAATAGGGACATAGTAATTATTCTTGCATAAAAAGTAAGGGAGAGTCACCCCACCTTTCTAGGTGGACAGCAAATTAGTTCTTAATTGATAAGAAAGTACATAGTACAGTACAGTAAAGTGCAGTAGGGAAAAGGACATGAAAATGATCATCATTTAGCCTACAGTCTCAGTTGATAAAGGAGGATATTCCTGGTTGTACTAAAAAACAGCCCAGTTCCCTCAGCCATGCCTCACATGTCCTGTTTTCTAGTCTCTTCACCAGCTTCATTGCTCTTCTCTGTACATGCTTGAGCAACTCAGTATCCTTCTTGAAGTGAGGGGCCCAAAACTGAACACTGTATTCAAGGTGCAGTCTTACAGGTGCTGAATACAGGAACAACCACTTCCTTAGTCCTACTGGCCACACTATTTGTTATACAAGCCACAATGCCATTGGTTTTCTTGGCTACCTGGGCACACTGCTGGCTTATGTTCAGCTGGCTGTCAGCCAGCACTCCCAAGTCCTTTTCCACCAGGCAGCTTTCCCAGCCAGTCTTCCCCAAGCATACACTACTGTATGGGGTTGTTATGAACCAAGTGCAGCACCCAGCATTTAGCCTTGTTGAATGTTACGTGTTTGGCCTCAACCTATTGATCCAGCCTATCCAGATCCCTCTGGATAGCCCTCCTACTCTCAAGCAGATCAACACTCCTACCTGACTTGGTGTCATCTGCAAGTTTACTGGGGATGCACTCAATCTCTGAATCCAGATCATTGTTAAGATATTAAACAAAACTGGCCCCAGTACTGAGCTCTGACAGACACCACTTGTGACCAGCCATCAAGCAGATTTAACTCCACTCACAACAATTCTTTGGGCCCAGCCGTCCAGCCATTTTTTACCCATTGAACAGTACAGTACATCCATCCAAGCCATGAACAGCCAATTTCTATAGTAGAAGGCTGTGGAAAACAGTATCAAATGCTTTGCTAAAGTCCGGGTAAACAACATCCACAGCCTTCTTCTCATCCACTAAGTAGGTGACCTTGTCATAGAAGAAGATCAGGTTAGTCAGGCAGGCCCTGTCTTTCATAAACCCTTACTCACCTGCTTGTGCCATACATGTCGTGTGATGGCAATTAAGATGACCTGCTCCATGCCCTTCCTTGGCATGGAGATCAGCCTGACAGGCTGATTCTCCAGATCCTCTTCCCTGCCTTTTTCTAGAAGGGTGTCACATTCACCAACCTCCATTCTTTATATAAGCCTGCTTCTCCTAGATCCTATGCGTAATTCTCTATGAAAACACAAAAGGTGATTTCCTATTCATGGAATCTCTCTTCAAAAAAGAAAAAGCCTGTGCTACTTAGGATCACAGCTGGGACAGGACAGTCCTTGGCCTCTGAAGCTTTGCAAAGCAAGACTGAAGAGAATTTTATCTGTCAGGTCTGAGTGCAAGCCCCCAAGCTGATAAAACATTTGCTGTGGAAAATTTCCTTCCCCTCTCACACAAATGTACTTAAATTATAGCAGATATTCAGACAGCAAGCTCAGCTCTTTACACCACCAACAGCATTTGCTGCTCTACCTTACAAATAGACTTTTGTCCTGTGTGTGCTAAGAGTTCTCTAAGACATTTTATTAATTTTTCATGACAGTAGTTCTTAATTGGTATTATCCTTCCTTGGATGGTGCTTGCTAAACAAACTCTAGAGGCAGAAAATTAAGTTAGAAAGAAAATCTAACAAATCTTGCAATTTAGAATGCCTTTTCTTGCTACATAACTGTCTGGAAGATTCCAGTCTATTGCTTTCTGCATCTCTGTGAGCTATGGAAATTCACTATAATATTGCACAACTCTGCTAAAAAGCATGTTATATGTTGGACCTGGGCAGCCCAGACTTTTCTTACTAAAAAACCTTTTCTAAATTTTTACCACAAGGAAAAAAAAAAACAAAAACTGTTCTCCCAAGGATTTGTGAAAATTGTATAGAAACAGGTCGGATGAAGACCAAACAAAGCAGATGTTCCCCTGACAATATAGGATATATACCTTCAGACTATCCTTTTCACTGTGCAGTCCCAAGGTAGACATTTATCATAGTACATATGAGTGCCACACACATAAAGCCGTTGGTTAGTCTATAATGATTCCCAATGTCCTGTCTGCTCCTTCTCCCTCTTTTGCCTTCATTCTCTGACCTGGGAAACCTTCCTAAATAAATGTTATTAAAAGCAGAGAGATTTCATAGAAAGTCTCAGTCTTGGTCACAAGAATTTTCTGACATAAAACAGTCCTGCAAGAGCACTATTCACTTTCTCTGGTGGTGAAATGACAGTGCATAAGTAAAGATCAGAGATAGCTCTCATTTGCTCCCCTGGGATACTAGAAAATGCATGAAATGTATGAAAATTAGTTTATGGATTCTAAAAACTGCTGGGTATGATTCAGTCATTGACAATTTTTATTCTTACAAGTAATGCATAAGTTTAGTGAATGGGAATTACAGTGATGTCCAACCACAGTAATAGGAAAGCTTTTCTACTGGCTATGATAGCAATTATATCAGCTTTGTGATCATTTATTTTAAGGGGACTCACTTTTGCCATTGCTGCACAGGAATGTCAGGCTGCCTTCAAATGTTGGCGAAAAGTATGTGCTGTATACCTCATCTCAACAGTAGAAGTCATTTTTGGTTGTTAATTTTATTTATTTATTTATTTATTTATTTTTATTTTTTAAGGAAGCTGTTATTGCAAATGGTACCATTGCTTTTGATAATTGGCTTGTGCCAGGAAGCTCAGTTTACAGACAGTTTTGGATATTCCATGTGCAAAATCCAACAGAGGTGTTAGAAAATGGATCACGTCCAAAACTTGAACAAAGAGGACCTTACACATACAGGTAACCATAGTTTCTGAATATGTGACATGTCATATCAGAATTTTTGTTAAAGCCAGAAAAAGTTCTGCTGAGTTAAAATTGTTTAAATTGGTTTTGGAAAGCCTAGAATCCCATTGTAGTCAGAGTTGTCAAAAAAGCCTAAATATTTGCAGCTATGCACTGCTTTCACAAACATTTCTTACTGGGTTTCACGTTGGGATACTAAAACAGGTAATCAGATGTGAATCTATTTGTTCTTGTGATAAACTATTGCTCATTAGTAAGATGTTTACCAAAAAAACACACAGGCATGTTGCATTTGTTGCTGTTCAGTGTTTGCCAGCCTTTTACTTAGAAAAAATTATGCCAGATGCCCCCAAAACATGAGATTGTCTTATCACCCATGTAAGTATAACACTCATATTTATTGTAATAATATGTTTTGTTTTATTGCTCATTTATTTATTTAGTTTTGCTTTGTTTGTTTGTTTTTAATGTATAACTTTTTCTTTCTCAGACTTCCCTCTGAAAAACATTTCTTTTTAATATAATATCTAAGGCCTAGATGTAACAGACCATCCCTGTCCAGGAAAGTACCTAGCTGTTAGTGGCACTCTTGTTATGAAATTGCTTTCCTAAAATGATAAGACATTTCTTTCTTAATGTCATTGACATGTATATTATATTTGCCAGGTAGTTTTGTATTGCAGTATCTAAACTACAGGTGCCCTAATGCCTAAAAGGTTGTTAATTTATCATTGAAATATCTTGGTTCATACAGTACCTGGGAAGACACAGAAGACATAGAATTTTTTACTCTGGACATGGTGGTGCATATACTTTCTGGGATAAATCTCTGCTGATAGCCTAGATAAGACTGTGCAAGAAATGATGGCTTCATTTCTTGGGAAAAAAACAAACAAACAAAAAAAAACCAACAACCTTCTCAATGCTGCATTCATGCTCATCTAAGAAGCAAAAGATACCTTACGTCCCTTGATCAGAGATATTGGGTCTACCTTAATCACTGCAGTGCTGAGTCTCTCTATCAATTTCCCTTTGAATGTTTCATTGCTTACTACAGAGTAGAACAACTGTCCTTGAAACTGCAGTTGTCCCCAAGATTCTGTTGGAAGTGGGAAACTTTGTTTAAGTCTTTTGTTTCCAGTTAGAAGTAATGCTACTTAGAAAACAAACCTCCCAACTTCTAGATATGTGCTCTACACATTAGTCCATTAACTAAAATGGCATGCACACAAACCGCTCTTGAGAAGTCAAGATCCAGCTGCTTGCGGGGTAGGTCCCACCCTGCAACAGTTACATCTGTACCATGGGGAAAAGTGCTCTGAAATTTCTGGTCCTCCCATGGCTGGATGATCTGATGGAGCATGATGATCCCTTCTGGAATGAAACTGGGATAAACTTTGTAGATCCACAGCATAAACTAAGTAATACAACACTTGCTGGATGCCACCTCCACAGTGGGGTCAGCGAGAGGATGGGGACCTAAAGAGCCAGAACTGTAGCAGCTCAGATATTTGTGCGTCAGTGATCCCCTAACAGAAATATAGGCACTTATGGGCACAATGGAGAAGGGCTTTTGTGTTTCTCAGTGGTGCTGAAAGACTGCTTATAAATCCCCATATGGATGTGAAATATTAATAAAGTAGTTCCCATTATGGATTTAACCTCTAATCTCTTTTATTAGAACACAGGCCTATCACATCAAATCTTAAGTGCATTTATAAACCATTCCTGAGTCATTCCCTTCTAAGAACAAGCAATCATGAAAAAGCTTAGAAAAAATGTGATGAAACATAACTAATTCAGAACAGAATACAAAAAGATAAAAGGTCCGTTATTGCAATTAAAAGTTAAAATAAAAAAAAATATATTTTAATATCAAGCAGAAAAAGTGCATTAGGCATTAAGGAAATGTTTGGAAAAGAAAAATATTTTACATAAAATAGTTTTTTTTTTTACAAATATTCAAATGAAACATTTAAAACCATTTCAGTGATTTTAAAATGCAAAATATTCATCTTCAAAAGTGTTCATCAACATCTCAAAAAATTTCAGTCAGCTGTGGTTATGTGTTGACTTCAAAATCAGATTTTAAAATATTCTGTGTTTTATTATTTTGTATTTCAAGGGTGCGATATTTAGCCAAAGAAAATATCACAGAAAACTCTGATGGCACAATATCCTACATGTTGCCTAATGCTGCTCGTTTTGAACCTGATATGTCTGTTGGAACAGAAAACGATACCATCACATGCCTGAACCTCGCTGTTGTTGTAAGTCAAGAAAACAAACCATAATATGCACATTCGAATGTTGAGATATTCAAAAAATAAGGGTAGAAGTAAGCATTAATAACACAGATTCTGAAGACATATTGCATTTACATTGAGGTTTCCTTATACTCCCAGGGTAATCTTAACTGTAAATGAAAATTGACATGTTCTTGTCAATGGAAGCAAAGTCATCAGCTTGGATGGGATGTATCAAAAGCATCCTTCCAGTCAGTTTTAGTGTGGGAATGAATCAAAAGGTTGTGGATGGATTCCTATTCTACCTGAGGTACAGCATGACTAGTATAATGTGGGTTTTCCATACTCTTTTCATAATATCTTCAGTCCTGCTTTGCAGGGGAGACTGTTAAATCAGTGTATGCATGGCCTTGCTGCTTCCATGGTGCTCCTCTGCCCCAGTGCAATGGCATCCCCAGAGCTCTCCAGTCCTCCTGAGACTTTAGTTCTCCTGAGGAAATCACAGGAGACCCCACCTGTACTTCACTCCAGATGTTTTCCTGTTGTCATAGGATTTGAGTGTTTGCCCTTGACCTATGTTTACAGATTTCATATTTGTATTCAGCCCTAGTTGTGTTTCTCGGGTGTCCCATACTAACACTGTGGTGTCTGCATGTGAGATTTCAGGACTACTGTGAGAGAGAGGGTGGGTGCTAGTGGCAGAGTGGAGAGATGCTGTGTGTAAAAATGAAAAAAAAAGGTTGATTGCCTCATTCAGACCAGATCTGTTCTGCCTATGTTCTAATTTAGGCTAGAATTTTTCCTTTTTTTTTTTTTTTTTTTTTTTTCTTTCCCCTGGACTAATGTCCTGAGTCCTTCATCTCATGATATTCTTCTCATGGTATTCACTAACTCTGCTCATTTGCCACATTTTGGACCATGTAGCTCTTTATGGATGTAAAAATAGACTCTTGCCTGGAAGCAGCCATCTCAGGGGAAGTAAGAGCAGAGCATCCAAGCCCCGTTTTGATGTTCAGAACAAAACTTGGATAAGTTTAAATACCCAGAGAGGCTCTGCTTGTCTCACATGACAGTATCAGTAGAGCCCATCTTTGGCATCATAACCTTGTGGTCAAAATACTCACAAGGGTATCAAGAGAGGTTTTTCACACTTTTCTTAACCCTGAGTGGATTGAACCCACATCTCCTCTGTCTCATATCCGTGCTTGCTGCTTGCTTTATGTTCAAATTCAGACATGAATGCATGGGCTAAGAGAGATTAAAATAAAACAAACAAACAATAACAACAACAACAACAACAACAAAAAAGAACAAACGAGAGCAACTTTGTCTTGGTTGTTTCGACTTTCTGGCTAGCTCTGACATTGTCATTCCTATTGCATTGAAGACAAAAAGAGAGTCCAGTAAAAAGTCTAGAGTGAACACTTGCTGAGAGGTACTTTTGCATTATACAGTTTTACTTATCAAAATTGTTACCATTCCCTACTTCAACACATAGGCCTACAGAGATCATTTTTGCTTGTTTTCCACAAGCTAATCAGTGGCTTTAGGGACTTGACTTTGTGTTTATGCCTCTGGAAAAGTTAATTACAATCATGGCTGGTAAAATACCACAACATTCTTCATTGAAATAGGAAAAGTTAATCTGTTATGTAGAATTAAAACCGTTTGGAAAGAACATGGTAGTTGCAGAAATGTATTCTTTCTGATTAAAGAAATAATGAAGATTCATCACTCCATTGGTTTTATGCAGGATAGAATTGTACTGCTGTTAGCATAATTTTATCAATATAGCAAGTCTAAACCACAGCCAATAGGTAACAAGGCACGTATCTTTGTACTTGCATGCTTATGATGTGAGTGAGTCTGCAGTGGTGAGATATGAATATAGCAGAAAAGGAAAATGAAAGTTGTACAGTCCTTGTTATGTGCACAGAGACTTGAAGTATAAAGACATTAGGGATGATCTAGTGAACTAGTGGAAACAGTGAAGATAAATTGTCTACTTTTATATACGTTATACTCAGCAACTGTTTCAATAATGAGTTGTAGTTTTAATTAGAAATTTAACTTGCAGTGAGTAAGGTCTGGAAACAACCTTACTTATCAGCTTTCCCAGAGATTTATTGGAGTTGGTCTGTATTTTTGATCTGCTCATGCAGAATTTTATGCTAAACATTAATTTTATTGCTGTTGTAGGCTGCACCTGCCCTGTATACAAATGCTTTCATACAACTACTATTAAACACTTGGATTAAATCTTCTAAGTCATCCATGCTCCAGAACAGAACAGTGAAAGAAATACTATGGGGATACAAAGACCCCTTCTTAAACAAGGTTCCTTTCCCCTTGGACCCAGTTTTGGGAGTATTCTACCCGGTAAGTGAAACCAATCAGAAGGCAATATTTCAGTTATAATTCTGTGAATAAAATCAAAACTGCAGCTGCAAGGATGAAAAATCTGACAAAAATACCCTGGGTCAGTACTTCTAACTTTTATTCCTTCTTGTGTCTATTATAGTATAATGGGACATATGATGGACTTTACAGAGTGTATACTGGGAAAGAAGATATAAGCAAAACAGCAATAATTGAAAGTTATAAAAACAAAAGGTATAGTAGCATTGTATATATGAAACAAACAAACAAACAAACAAACCAACACATATTTTCAAGGTTTGCATTTTAAGACCTGACTCACTGAGTGTTATAATTAAATGGAAAGTTGTCAACAATTCAAGGAAAGCTAGATCAAGCCCCAGGCTAAGCAAAACCACCTCTCTGTTTCAGCTATTTGTGATTCTGTTATGAGCTTCTATTTAAGATAATTTTTTGATTCTTCAATACAAGTAGTTACTTCTGTCTTCCATACTTAATTAGCTAGATCACTTTTGCCCTAATTTAATGCGTCATATAATTTATCTGAACATACGAATTAACATCCCTGTCATATGCCTTTGCTAATGAATCATGTTTATACTGGAGCAGTGAGGATTAACAACACAGGTAGCGAAATGGATTACATAGTACAATATAATTAATGCAGCATGACTTTTTTTTTTTTTTTTTTTTCCTTTTTAAAGGAATCTTTCTTACTGGGAAGGTTACTGTGATTTGGTTAACGGCACAGGTGAGCCTATTAAAGCTTTTTGAAACTTCAGTGCATTTCTTGATATTGAAAAGGAATAATGTATGTTAAGTCCCTCTTGGGCTTTGAGAGTTCTGTATTATACATATTAAATGTCTATATAAATATGAATGTATATATACTGCTGCTACTATACAGGCATATGTATCTAATATAACATATATTATACATTATTTAAAACACTTTTATATACTTATATGCACACTTCAGCTATAGAATATGTAGAAGACAAAAAACAATCTAACTGTCTGTTTCTAATAAATATCTGCATGGCATGGTATAACTAAGATTCTTTTTCTTTGGTACAACAGTTGAAAAATATTATCTTTGCCTTCTAGTAATATACGTTAATTTACAGTGTTGAAGAATTAAAGTAAATGTATGAGAATAGACAGAAAAGTGTTTTTTTTATTTTTATTTTTTTTTCTGAGATATGAAAAGAAATTCAGTGGCAAGGAAGAAAGCTCTCATACAAGTGGTAGTAGCAAGTAAAAATGAAAAAAGAAGAGAGGTAGATTAGTATGGGTTGAATTTTTGAATTTTATTTTGGAATGCATATGGAAACAGTTGAGTTGTTTAAAGATATATTTACCCAAATGGATATATTTCTTCTTGGTGACTGAAAATGTCTCTGTGAGGACACTGGAATCTGTTGAGTTGAAGCTGGCAGATATCATGGAGGAGACTTGCAGAGAGCTGCAGGCCTCCAGTGAGCAATTATCAAAACAAACATCTTCCTCCCTCCCTCTTTCTGCCTTTCTGCCTCTTTCCTTCTGCCTTTCTTTCTGCCTTCCTTTCTTTCTTCCTTTCTTCTTACTTTCATTTTCTTTCTTTTTCTTACTGTTTTTTTTTGTTTTGTTTTGTTTTGTTTTTTTTCCTATGCACTGTGTAGTTTTCCTTAGCATAGATCATTCTCCTTAAAAAAAGCAACACGCACATGACAAATCATTTTGAAGCATTTAAAATACTTCCCAAGAATGTGAGTTTCCAAAAGGTTGTGTATCAGGAAGGATTAGTTATTTTAGCGATTAAGAAGTGATATTTTCTTAGTTTCTAGGACTTGCCTTCTTTCTTATGGAGCCCCAAATCTTTTTAACTAGACTAAGTGCTTCAATACAGTGAAAATGGGGAGAATTTCACTGTTAGCAAAGGTCAATACATAGTTTACATGAGCATTCAATGTGACTGCTGAGGAGGGAATGTGTTTAGAGAATCAGCAGGTTTAAAATGTCTTGTAAGTAAATGTGAGAATTCCTTTTTATCTTGTAAACTTTCACAGCAAAGCGCAGCATGTTTTCCAAGCAAAAGTAAATAACGAGATAGAAAGATTAAATGGTATTCTTGTATGGGGTTTGAAACGAGTCTGTAGTTGCAAACACTCTGAGACTGCCAAGATTTACAAATAGAGTGTGTCTCTAGGATGATCTTGGATTTTCTTTAAGGAAAAGTGCTTCCGTCAGCAGTGGGCAAGTGGCAGTATGTAATTTAGCTTTCTCACTCTTGCCAACTAGATTCAAAGATATCACAGATGTTTTCAATTCCTTGGTTAGGGTTGCTGACTAAGAAACTAAACAGAAATTGTTGCAAGAAGTAACAAATGTACTGGTTAAAGGTTTGTTACAACACCTTGCTTGGAAAAAATGGCTGAGACTTCTCTTACTTAACACTAGTTGCATGCAATACAGAAATATGCATCTGAACCGGCAAGCTGCTCCTTTCATAGCAAGTGGGAGAAAAACATCACCAAAGTGCTCTTCCTCTGACCTTCTTTGCTTGTCTACAAGAGCAGTCTTGGGTGAAAAAAAAAAAAAAAAAGTTTAGTGCTGTTTATTAAATACATTTTGAAGTCTAAAGCTGCATTTCTTATAAGAAATAAGGTGCTGTAACTCCAGGTGAACCAAGCATCTCCAGAAAGCTTTAATTTTTTAGACTGCATAAGCCTTGAGGCAGTGGCAACAGGTATTGGGATTCATATTAAGCAGGAGTGGTATTTTTATCTGCTGCTTTTAATGGGCTTGATGATGTATAGATTCATGTCTGTGGAAAAAAAAAAAAAAAAAAGATAAATAAAATAAAATAGCTGCCATAATTTGGCTTGCCTTCAAATCAATACAAAATCAATCCATGGAGTACCTGTCATTATGCAGTAGCTTATGTAAATATTTTCCCTACAAATAACTCATTGTGTTTACTTTGTTCACAGCTTTATGGGAAAGTACTAATCACTGAGTTAGAAATTAAAGTACATCTTCTAGGTGGAATTGCTTTCAAGCTCTTAATTTTATTCACAGATGGGGCGTCATTTCCTCCATTTGTTAAGAAGGATCAGGTACTGCGCTTCTTCTCCTCTGACATTTGCAGGTACACCAGTCCCTTCCTTTTGTGCATAGGTGTGCTTCCCAAATGCTCTTTTGTTTCAGTACACTGCTGCAGTATCTCTGCTGGGCTATCTCTTAGGTTGCTGAGGCAGTTCCTCACAACTGTTTCATCTAAACTCAAGTAAATTTGTGCTTATGATTCAGAGCTTAATTCTATCACTTTCATTTGTGTCAAGTAGCAAGTTGTTTATGGTGTGTTTCATTTAAGCAAGTTACAGATGTGTAATTTAGGAATACCACTGCTTAATTTTACAGAGAGAGACACTGCTATGAGCAGTTAGAGACACTGAGTTCCACAGGGTTCAAAGTCTTGAACAATTTCTAGGAGCAGGACTCAGCCTCTAACCTGCCTAATTTGGTCTGAGCAGGAAATTTACCCCTCTTCAGGGGCTGTCTGGACCATTTTGGGGATTTCTGCATAACGTCATCTATTCAGAACAGGATTTACTGTCAGCCATCAGATGATCAAAATTGTTTTCCCACAGTATTTTTTACATAGTTTATTTTTAAGTGTTTACAAACAAACCAACCTGCTTAATTCATTCCATACTGATGGCTTTTCAGCCTGCTTCTGCTGTGGTTATCCAGTGTCCCTGATTTTTCCAGTGAGATAGCTGAAAGCAACATTAAGAGATTTAAAGGGCATTGGAGCGTATTTACTTTGTGAGGTTCAATCCCAGTATTTATTTTGCTGCCTGGAAACAGCTGCTTCCTTTTAACTAGGGTTAAAGTGGACCATTTGCTTTGCAGATTGTTTGTTTTCAAAGATCAGTGTTTTTACATGAAGTTAGAGTTCTTTTTCTTGTGAAGCAATTGTATCCCCAAACTGGACAATGTTTCAGATCTTATGGAAAAGGGAACTCTACATAGTGGAGAAAAAATAAATTTGAACCAATTGGACACAGTTTGAGAGATTACTCAGGCCATCTAATTCTCACAATCAATGAACAATGAAGGGCAATAACAACCTCCCAGAGGTCTCAGATGAAACAAGGTCATGGAAAATGGTTCTGACCATGTTGCAAGACCCAGAATCCTTCTTTTGATTGGCTGCAATACAAATTGTTGCTGCCTTGGTTACATTACTGCATACCAACCTTATTTTTTTATCAGTTGATAATGTATCAAGAAAAAAAAGTGGTAAGCTTGAAGTGGTATTCTAAAGCTTGAAGTAGTATTCTGATTCACATGCAATGGAATAAGTTTATAATAAGTATGTAATTTGGTCATTTGCACCATAAAGCTTAAATCAGTGTTATCAAGTCAGTAAAAACTGTAACCAAACACACTGATTTTGGTAAGTATCTCTACAGTAGTCAAAACAAATTTCAAACATTTCATAATAACAGTTGCTGTAGAAGTGTGTAGAAAAGACCTGTTATTAGTTTACTCATTTAGTTTATATTGTTTATTGGTATTAGTACTTTTTCTGCCTTTTTGTGTCTTGCTGTGCTCACCTCTGAGCTTGTACAACCCTTTGTGAAAGCACAAAATTGTCTGTGTTACGGGGAAGGCCCCTACAAACTGCTGGGTGCAGGCTCTCTGAAGTACTTTTCTTTTAAGAGACAGTCAGAGGATCCTTGAAGAATAATGCCATGAATTCAGATTTTCAACCCAAGTGACTAAAACATATTTTTCCTCTTTTATATTCAGATCGATCTATGGAGTCTTCCAGGGCAAACAGGATGTGAAAGGAATCCCACTTTATCGTTTCGCAGTTCCTCGTGAAGCATTTGCATCACCAGTTGAAGTTGGAGATAACTACTGCTTCTGTACAGAGGAGGTCATATCCCAGAACTGCACAACAGCTGGAGTCCTAGATATTAGTGCCTGCAAAGGAGGTATAGCAGGGGCATGATACTGCCAAAGAAGCCATCTAACTCCGGAGAAAGCATGGGTCCTGTAGCTGAGGTGTTGCTCTAGCATTCAGGGCATTTCTGTTTGTCTGCAAACTCTTCCACAGACTGCCTGTGAGAGCCTTCCCTTTTCCGTAGCCTCATTTGCCCAAATGAGAGCTATAATATTTCTGTATTGTGAATGTCAGTATGAAGAAGAAAATCACGACACTATAGATTGTGTACTGAAATTGCAGGAATGCACATGTAGAATGGAAAGGAGGGGGATTCTATAGGTACTGTTTAAAGCCAGAAATAGTTACAGTTCTTGTATTTGTGATGATTCCCACCCACAATGTATGTGTTTGTGTGTGTTTACACAGCTGTATACATACACAGAGACTGAGAAACACCAGTTACTTAATTTAACACCAGTACAATAAAATGCAATCCTAGATCTACGGTGTAAACACAAACAAGGTTTGTAAATACAACTTATTTCATCAAGCAAATTCTCCTCCTGACAGTAGAATCTCAGAAATTCTCTATTTATTTTTTGTTGGAGTGAGGGAAACAATTTAATGCTTTTTTTTCAGGATTGTTTGTGTGTTTGTATAACAAATTATGTTTGCATAGAAAATGGATTTAGAAGGTGAGCACTGAAGGCTTAAGGATTCAAATGCTTTTCTTTTTTTCTTTTTTTTTTTTTCTTTTTTTCCTTTTTTCCTTTTTTTTCCTTTTTTTTTTCTATTTTTTTCTTTTTCTTTCTTTTTTTTCCTTTTTTTCTCTTTTCTTTCTTTTTCTTTTTTTTTTCTTTTTCCTTTTTTTTTTTTTTTTCAAATAGGAAGACCCGTGTATATCTCTCTTCCACATTTTCTTCATGCAAGTGAATCTATACTGAATGATGTTGAAGGCTTGAACCCAAATGAGAAGGAACATGAGACATTTCTAGATGTAGAGCCTGTAAGTCCAAATATTTAATAAAATTAAATAGTAACTCAGTAAACTTGCGATGTTTAGATTTCATTGCAGTAAAGTAGGCCTTTTACCAGAGGACACAATTTTTTTATGCTTGCTTTTTAAGATCTGCTCACAAAGGTGTTAAGCTTTTAGCAGGGGAAATTTAGAACTTTGTCTTATTCTGACTTTCAAAGTTGGAAAATAAGCTTTGATTTTTTCCTCATTGGGAATGCATGATGAAATATATTCCGCAAAGGTTTGAAGTATGCTATAACTTATCTATGGCTTTCAAGTACTTTCTGAAAATTCTTTTCTATGAAATGTCTTCTGTTCTTTCTATACTTACTTATTTTTCATTTTCCATAGTTAATATTTTTGTATAATTACTATCTCTATTGAATAAAGTAAATAAATATAGATTATTTCCAAGAAAGTTGTTAAAAGTCTAAAGCCCAATCACTCACCTGGCTCTAGAACAGAACTAATATAGTCTTTGTGACTCTGTCCAATAGAGCTCCTAAAAGAATGTATTTATGATAGCTCTGATTTTGTTTGCCTTCAATCTTACATTTACTTCTGTTCCAGTGACTCAGATTAACATTCTCAAGTGTGTTAACCAGAGTCTTCTGAAGTATGTTGTGAATTCTGAAGTTTCAGAATTTTATTTTCTCTGAATTTAGATGAAAAGGCAAAATTCAGGATTTTTCATTAAAATATTTTTTCTCATATAATTAAAAATGAAGCCACATAACTTCAATGAGATCTAACGTCAAGTCTCATTTGAAATAGAGATATAAACCTAAGTTTCCTAAATCTGAGGTGAAAAGGAGACAAAAAAAAATCTGACCTTTGTTATGATATGTTTGTTCTGATAAGAAATGTTTGTTTTCTGCCCTATGCCAATTAAACTTACTCTGTCATTAAAATAGAACTTTTAGTCAGTTTCTGATGAAAGAAGAAATATATTTTTATATAGATTTATATACTTTTTATATACTTTTAAAATATACTTTTATATAAAATATATAAACATAACTGGTATAACAGTTTTTGCTATTATTGTTGCCTTCAGTATAAATTTGTAAATTACAAAAGTAACTAAGGTAAAACAATAAAATCATTACTTCTATGAGAAAACAGAGACGCTTAGAAACATACAAAATTCATAAAATGTAACTCTTCAAAACATAAAAAGAAAAATAAATCTGAAGGGTTTTTTTTGTTTGTTTTGTTTTGTTTTGTTTTTAAACAGGCTGTATTCTAAGCTCATGCAATCAATTCAAATTTTAAATTAAAGATTTTTTTTTCATGTTTTAGACCACTGGTTTTACACTACAATTTGCCAAAAGGCTGCAAGTAAACCTCCTTGTGAAACCTGCAAAAAAAATTGAGTAAGTGTTGTTTCATTATTTTGTTTTTAAATACTTTTTTTTTTTTTTTTTTTTTTTTTCTCAGAGGTCTTCTTGGTCTAAAAAAGTGTTGGTAGAAAAAGGAAAAGAAGGAATGAAAATACTTGAGTAAAGTCTCTTCTTCTCTCTTGCAAAAATTTCAGTCATGACTTTCCAGAGAATATTAATTTCAGTGAAAGTGCAAGCCTTCTTGTGCAAGGCACTGTCCAACAATTTTAGCACACATTTGATTTCCCCACAACATCTTACAGTGCAACATGTTCTTAAAAATAACATTGTTACAAAACCCAAATGGAGGCCATAAGGATGGAATAGAAGGGATAATATATTTTCTGCAATAAATCCAATGAGAGAGGTAATTTATGTGTTCCCTGTTACTGGATGGAATTTATGAGAAAGGTTAAGGTTTATCTCACTATTTCTCTTCTCTTCATTGGACAAAATGCACATGTACAGCTCCTGTACACTGGGTTTGGGTAAACACTACATAGATTTTCAGACCCTTTCTTCAACACTTGTCTGCGTCCAGCCTTTCTTTTTTCTGACTACCTCTACATGGAAGACTAGACAGAAAGACATAATTGCTTGATTGGTGAAATGGCTGTTCTTAATTGTAGGCTTATTTTTTTTTTTTTTTTTTTGATCCAAATCTACCAAGAGGTACCAAAAGGTACTTCCAGAAGACAGAACTGTTAGTTCGGATAGAAAATTTTTAAGTAGAGACTGGCTTTATGCACCAAACTGAAGATAACATTCTGTAATTTTTTTTTTCCTTCTTCTCATTTCAGAGCTTTATCAAAAGTTAAAAAACCTTATATCTTCCCCATCCTTTGGCTAAATGAGGTTAGTATACACACACACAAAATGACTTAACTTTTTCTGTCTTAATACCCTGAAATTGGGCAAATAAGCTCATGTTATGATGTGCACATGACAAGAATATATTCAGTAAGCGAGGGCTCGTATGCTTAGTGTTCACTGACTTTTTTCTTGCGCTGTTTCAGTCTGCTGTTATTGGGGATGCAAAAGCAGAAATGTTCAGAAAAAAAGTTTCTGGTCGGGTCCAGATGCTGAGTCTGCTGCAGATGGTGTTGATCATCTCTGGTTCTGTGGTGTTCCTCACATTCCTGGGTTCTTATTTCATATGCAGATCAAAGAAATTAAAATAAGTAAGTAAACATTAATGGCTCAGTCCTCAGCAGTAACTTCTTAAAGTTTAAGTTGTTCAGAATCATTACATATTTAGTTATGGTTATTTTTCAAGTGCTAGTGAAGTTCAGCAGTTATTATGTCAGTTCTGTTGAAAATTGTCTAGATAGCTGTTGTTTTCAAGTTCTCGTCCCAGCTTTAATCCTTCAGGATACTCTTAACATACCAGGGAGGGTATTGGGATCTATCTCCAAAAGACCAACACTTTTTTTTTTTTTTTTTTCAAATAGACAACATAATCATGTGACTTAAGACATTTTATCCAAAACTGTTAGAACACTTCAGAAGTGTACTCTAATACTTCTTTGGGACAGAGGCCACTCAGCTGCAGATTCCTGCACTTTTCCAGGCCATAGCCCTGTTTTGAGGTTCAGAGAATTCACTGTAAATGACATTTCCTATTAATAGTGTTGAACAGGCTTTCTCACTTTTTTCTCTCAGTTTTGCATCACTATCACATTAGTCAAAACACATCCTGTACACAGCTCTCCTACTAAGGCTAAATATAGTCCTGTCATGAATTGAATAACCAAGTGGTAGATTAATGACATCTAGGGAGATATGAATGTTACAGCAAAAATATCATGCTGTAGTAAAAATCTGTTTTTAAGAAGAAGACTTACCTTATAACATGCTGAATTCTGATTTTATTTCACTACAGGTAACAAAAGACTTCAGATGTAGACAGTGTTTAACTGAATTTTCAGCCAAGCAGCATGTTAAAATTCAGTGACAAAAGGTATGATTCAATGCACAGTCAGCCCACATGCTGTGGAATTCAGTGTGCTTTTCCATTTTGAGAAGACCAACTCACTGACCCAAATAAGTTGATGTTGCCAGAGGCCCACACGTATGACATCACTAGAGTGGCCACTGTGGAAATTATTCTTTCAAATAACTGATTACATGAACCTTGTTACAAATTTTAAAAGACATTCAAACAGACTGAAGTTGACATGCAGCTGGAATTTAGTCCACATTCTGCCATATATGCAACTTGCTACTTTTTTTTTTTTTTTTTTTTTTTTTTTTTTCTTCTTCTGGGAACTGCAAGACAATTGAAAACCCTTTGCTGATGTTCTAGCTTGGAGCACAGGCTTGGGAATGACAAGGTCAATGAGCTCAGGCCATACTCTAGATACTCTCATTGCAAAGTTTCTTTCTGTTCCTTCAAGGAATGGAAACTGCTGCAGAATTGCTCTGTGTCCTCTATTCAGGGATGCAAATTGTGTTGAATGTGAAGTTTATTATGTAAATTTACTAACAGTAATACATGAAGTTAATAAATAACTTACTAAAATATATGGTTCATACATTTTATGCAGAGATGGCCCATACACACACCACAGTCATTCATATGTTGATGGCACTAATCAACATTTGACTTCACAGTTGTTTAGTAATCTGAGCTACTCGCTAACTACCAGCCACCATTGCTCTTTGTATTGCCTCCTGTGTGCTTCCCTTTCTGGCTCTTGCTCAAACTTCAGGCTCTGCTCTGCCTTAGCTCCACTTCACCTAAGGACTCCCTTAGGGAATGTTCTAATATACCATCTTTAAGACTGAGTGAAAATATTTCAGAACATTTTGGACACAGGAAATACTAAGATAATGGTCAAACATCAGAGGATTCCACTTTCTTGATAAGGAAGAATATAAATTAAAACAGGTAGCCCCAGTTCCTCTCTGATAAGCCATCTGCCACAAGGAAATACATGCAATCGTGTGGTTAATGAAGTGCATTAACCTTGCTGATGCCTGTAGACAGCTAGCTAACATTTCCATCTGTGTAAGTGGTTTACTTTTTCACTTAATCTGAATGCCATATCTTAGAAATGAGAGTCAATGGGACAGATATCAAATGTCGTGGGGTCTCTCCCTTCTCTTGGACTCACTGAATTCAGAACAATAGCCAGAGTTCAGCATTTTATAAAACTTCCCCTTGGATCTTTTTTCCCCTTAAGAGCTACAAAGAAAAAGGAAAATCAAACACAGGTCAGCTTCTCATTGCCTGGTGTTTGGAAAGAGTGCTATAATGGACTTTAAACCAGAAGGGTTTAACTTGCTACCAAATCTTTGGTCAGGTATCTTTAGCAAGCTGTTTTCACCCTTTGGAAAGAAAGGGAAAGAACTCAATGACTAAAATGATGTTGTCTTAATCCCTAGTGTTTAATGTTCCCTGTGTTGCTATCATTGTACATTAGAGCTGATGAATTACAAAAATCCCCAAAGACTATTCTTGGAGGGAATTTCTATGTGGTACATCACTAGTCTTTTTCCAGCCATGGCTTAGAACTCTAAAGTAACAAGGCGGGAGATGTGAAGGAAGCATGACACTCAAGGGAAGTTCTGATTGCACTCAGAAAGCTGATGTATTTAATTTCTCATTGTGCTTGCTAATCAATGTGAGAAAAAAAAAAAAAGAAAAAAAAGAAAAAAAAAAGAAAAAAACATACAACAACAACAACAACAAAAGCCACCTTTTTCTCTTTGCTACATTATTGCTGGTGTCATTTGTAATGCTCTGTTCCCACATTAGCATGGGAACAGTTTGACGCAACTGAAGGCATCCCTAGAGTCCTATGGACTGGTGAAAAAAAAAAGAAAAAAAGAGCACAAGTAAAGGTATTAAGTCACCTTCTTTGAAGCAAACAGCTCTGCTGTGGTTCAAGATCTGACACCAAGTTATTATAATAAAACTATGTGTGTGTGTGTGTGTGTGTGCTGGAATCTAATGGTGAGATATTTTCACCAAAGGAACAACAGCAGCGGTCCTGTTGATTTTGATACAATAGTATTTCAGCTTAATTTTCTTTGGCTTGAAGTCCATTGTTAACACATTAAAGTTTGCTCTATTTGTGTGGCTTAGTGCTATGTGATGCTCTAGCACCAGTGATCCAGCAAGTCACGCCATGATTTTAAATGTCTCAGGGCCCAATTTTGCATACATACAAATGTACAATGTTCTTATGTATAATCTAATTGATCTAAATGCAAGTTTGGATTTTTAAACAATGTTCAGCACCTAGGCTACACTTGAATTATAATTATAGTTATTTTGTCCAGAGCATTGGTTTCAGTTATTCTTAACTGATGTTATTAAGGCTAATGTTAATTATGTGCATTTGTTCAGACACATGTGGGATAAACATTTATTAGGGATTTGAAGAACTGAATACAAATAAAATAAAGCTCAAACTGTTCTTTCTGAGTTCCATATGTCTAAGTGTAAATAAATTCTTCTGTGTTGGATAATGGACTCCATTTATTTCTGTTCTTGGTATTTTGTGTTTTATTTTCTTTGAGACTGATTTTATAAATTGATGAATAAATGAGCTTGTAGCTGACCTTTATTATATAATTGTAATTTAGCACATCCCTGCCGCTTAGAAGGGCATATCACCTTTTGTGTTTTGTGTTATATCATGATGTAATATATCACGATGTATTATAAATGTCAGTGACATTTATTTATGCTTTTTTTTTTTTTTTTTTTTTTTTTGGTGGGGGTGAAGTTTAGCACCAGTATGTCCAAACCGAAGCAATTCTGCAGCCATACGAGGAAGCTAAGCTAAGAGAAACCCGTTTTCACACCCCTTGAGCTGGAGGTCGTGGCAGTGTGTAGTGGCACATCTGAGAGTACATCATAACATCTTTTGCTGGTTTTGCTGACCCAGCTAGTCGGATGGGAGAGGAGCCTGACTATGCTCATACCCCACGTTCACCACCCACCCCAGGTCATTATGGATGAAAATCATGGGTGAAAATCAGATCTGACCCAAGATCTACCAGCCCACATACACCCCAGAGCAGGTGTGCCAGCTCTTGATCTCTAATTGTAATTATGCTTTCAAGGCCTTAAAACCTGTTTTCCTACCAAGCCTACCAGTGTCTGTTAAGGTAATATAAACATGACACGACACCCTGAAAAAGAGAAAGATGATGTTTTGTTTGTCCTTTTAACTGGGAGACTAGGCAAGCATTTGTTTTACTCATGGATGTGCACAGTGTCAGCATTTAATAAGTAAAAGAAGTAATAACTATTGAAATGCACCTTTTTTTTTTTTTTTTCAGTAATCAGAAAAACAAAAAGAGGCAAATTACCTTTATCAAATGCAAACTGTATTTATGAATAGATGTAATATATTTTCTTTTCTCTGGCCCTTCTTTGCATACCGGATTTCTCTGGCACTCCATCGAAACACCCACTCTGAGGTGTACCCAAAGCAGCCAATGACCTAGAGCTCAACCAGCCAGTGTCAGGCTGGGGACTTTCTGAGATGTACTGTGCAAGAAAAGAAGCTAAATGCTTTGCAATAGGCGCCACCCAAAGGGCATATATTTTTTTCACAAGTTCTTGTGTTTCACTTCAGTATAGTCAGTGAAAAATTTTTCTGGCTAAAACTCAGTTGCTTTTCCTGCCAGTTGATATAGTCCAACATAATTGCATCATTTTAAAAGCAGTGTGAGAAAAACCACATCTTAAGTGTCTACTGAATGCCAGACTGTCAGAGGCATCGCTAAGACAGAAATTTTAATGCCCATTAATATTCTAGAGTGTTTGTTTAATTTCATGTTTTCCCCTGAGTTTTGTGAATTTGTGTTTTACAGGATACATGCCTAATGTGACCTGAGCCTTCAGGACTCTATTTCTTGCCCAGCAAGCACTAATGTACCACTAAGGATTTATGGACAAATTGGGATTTACATAGAGACATCTGCATGCTCTTATACCTGACTCAGGTTCTGGATGCACCTGAAACATATTTGCATATTCATTTGCAATAGAATATTTGCATGTAGGACTAGGAAAATCGAATTTTTGTGCCCTCTTAGTAATTTTTTTTTCCAAATGCAAAGCCCACATATAAGAATTCTTTTAAAGGTAAATTTCTCCAGTGACACTTTCTTTCATGACAGGAGCTAAAGCATGAATGGCACCTCAGACCAGCAATGGAAGGTATAAGTATGCTGGAGGTGTAAGTATGTCTGTGTACTGATACATAGAGCCACTTTTTTTTTTTTTTTTTTTTTTTTTTTTTCTGTGTTCTTAGAACAAATGTGAAAGTACATTCTTCTTTGTGTATTCACTCTAAAGATGTAATTTTTTGTCTTTGCTCTGGTCAAACAGTGGGTCCAGTTTGCAAAACAAGAGTAACGTTATCACAACAATTAATGCACACACACACATCCCCACGCTGACTGTAATGTTGAAGCAACTTCATTTTATTCTGCAGTCTTGATGACTTCAGCCTGTTTATCCTCAGCAGAATAAAATGAAGAATACAGACTACATTCATGGACTCACATTGACAGAAAAAAAAAAAAATCACAGAAGGGGAAACGGGTCTATTATTATTATTATTATTATTAATAATAATTAATTATTATTCCTATTAGCAATGGAAAAAAAAAAAAACACACAAAGAAAACTTTTGGCAAAGCATAACCTTTAATTCAATAACAAGTCAGTGCAGTTAAGAGGTTAATTGAGGAAATCTGCTCTAGTTGCCATCTAATCTACCAGGCAGCACTCAGTAACATCACCCACATTGCTGAAAGGATGTAGGTACATGCTTCCTGGGTAAGATCATTTGGGACTTATGTATGATCATGCACACAATGTTTCTAGCAGTAGAAGTAAATTAATGAGTATAGGTACCAGACATAAAGTCAAATATGTGGGTTACAAAAGCACCGATTTTAATGTGAATTATTTAGATTACATTAGCTCAGATTGCAAGTGTGTATTATTTTTCAGGTCATACCTTCAACTGAAGTTGAAGTTGTATAAGACGGTGCTAGTCCACAAAAATGAAGGGGATCTTTGATCTCCTTTGGGTACTGGATAAGAAATACAGGACAACTTTTATGCTGTATTTAATGCCTACTGGATTAAAACCAGAAGTAATCTAATAATCAAGGACCAGAATCTCTTGATCTCCCTTTCTAGCCAGGTGCAGTAACAGCAGCACAAATGCTACATGTACCTTCTTCTTAAAGAAAGAGAAAGATGCACTGCTTTTTGGAGTTAAAAACTTCTATTAATATGGACACATTTTTATGAAAACATATGAAGAGTCAGATTTTACCTTGTGCTTCATATGAATTCCTTTCCGGGGCTGAGCACCTCTTGGGCATTGCAGCACTGGCTATCAGAACTCCTAAGTACATCTGTTCAATACTGCTTCAACCCTCACAAGGGGGCTGCTCTGTCTGGAATACGTGCATGAGGACTCTGGAGGTCCCTGAAGTCTGGCCAAGTGTCATACAAAAATAAGGAAAGGCAAGCCTGCACAGAGAGTTCAGCATGGCAATGCCTCATACCTGCATGGAAAACTTTCAGAAGTATGCTTAGCTCGGAGTCAGCTAAGAGTGCCAATCCTGCCATCTATTTCACAGCATCATGAATGTAAGAGTGGTTAGTGGTCCTGGCTGCGGCGGTGGTGGGCAGACAATGTGGAAGACTCCCAGATAGCAGGTAATAGCTGTTGTTCTCTGATATCTAATATAAGGTTATTCATTATTAGCTGAAGATTGAACATTATGAACATTTTCACATTTGACAAAGATTTAGAACAAGTGAAATTGATGAGTTTAAAACAGTCATGGTTTCACTACCTTAAACTCATACAGTTTGTATTTCAGCCTCTGTGATGCAGCACACACAGCAGATAGTTTAAGCAACTCTCTGATTAATCATCTCTGAGCTGAGACCTGTGAAATGGTGTTATGATTGTTTAAATCTTTGACAAGTGGTTAAACTCGTCTATTTGGTTTCATCTGAAAGAAACTGGAAATTGTCACTGTAGCACAAAGGATGATGAAAGAGGTTTGCAGACAAAAAAGATTTATTTGTGAGGTCCATACGCCATGATGTACAGCAACTGCAACAGAACCTCTTGCATTTGATCAACACAGGGAAAGAATGGGAAAAAAATGGGAGTGGGGTGGAGAATTTTCCAAAGTAGCTAGCCTGGATGGGAAGTGACAGATGTCCCTCCAGATGAGTTCATTTTGGGGACATCCTTTCCAGTGCAACATTACTTGCAAATAGCTAAATAGCTTTTTCAAAGTAACTGCAGTTACATCATGATCTCACCACTGTTTTCCCTCACTCACTGCTCTGATAGAGCTGATTTACGCATGCTTCAGTCAGGAACAGATTTTGCAGTGCTAATTGGCTGTTAATTCTTATGTCTGTGCATTGCTGGGAAATGCTAATTGTCTATCTGAATAACACTTATTATTTTCTGTTAGTTCATAATACATGTTTTCAAAGTAAAAATTATAAAGTGAGGAATGAATTGTAGACGGAGGAAGGAAAGAATGCATGTAGCAATGGCAATGACTTCTGACAAGACCCAACAGAGCGATTTGTGAGTTCCCCTGTGCAAAGCAATGAAGATAAAGAGTATTCGCTAAGATCAGGACAAGAAGAATGGCCACAGACAAAAGCAGGCATGTTCAGGCAGATGGCTACAAGCAAGTGCAGTGCTCCATTACCAGGACTGCAAGGCTGTACCCATAAAGCTCTGAGCACTGCACAGGCTGGGGAACCAGAAGCATAATCCCACTAGTGGGTTTGCTTCCCACCACCCCCCTGTTCACTGCTGATACCCTAGAAATTGTAGTTGTATGCACATGCAAACAAACCAGGGAAAACCGGAATGTTGTGAACATTCTCAGTTGCCTCACTGTATGAAGACAATATGTCTAAGTATATATATATATATAAAATATATATATTAAATACATATATATTATATATTTATTTAGCATCTAGTTTAGGAAGACCTGGGTCTCCGATAGAGTCCATGTTATAATTTGAAACACCCTCATGGGTGTTTCAAATATCCCAAAGCATGTAATGTGGGAAGTCTTCCTAGATCATTCTATAATCTCTTTCCATAGATGTGCTCTTCACACCTGAGTCCTTGTGAGGAACATTCCCCAAAGTTCTTTGTGGGCAGAAAAGAGAACCGAATGAAAAGATATCACAACTAAATAACTCAGAAGCAGATTTATATTAACTCCTCTTGCCAACCTCTTCTAAACTTTTTTTACAGACACTTTCTGGATGCTCCAAAATGCACTTAAGAATATATAACCTCTTGCAGCCTGAAACCCTGAATAATAAAAATAAATAAATACTGAATAATAATAAAAAATGCACATTTTATGGTTTTGACTATTGAGTTTTGGGGGGCACATTCACAGAATTACAGAATCACAGAATCACAGAATCAATCACAGAATAGTTGAGGTTGGAAAGGACCTCTGGAAGTCATCTGGTCCAACTCCCCTGCCCAAGTAGGGACACCTTGAGCAGGTCCACTCAGGACCATCTCCAAGTGGTTTTTGAAGATCTCTGACCAGGAAAGTGGTGGAGTCACTGTCCCTGGGAGTGTTCAAGGAAAAGTTTGACTGGGTGCTTAGGGACAAGGTTTAGTGGGTGAAATTGGTAGTAGGGTGATGCCTGGACCAGATGATCCTGAAGGTCTTTTCCAACCTTAATGATTCTATGATTCTATGATCTCCAAGGAGAGAGACTCCACAGCCCTTCTGGGCACCCTGTGCCAGTGATCAGTCACCCTCACAACCATGAAATACTTCCTGATATTCAAATGGAACCTCCCGAGTTTCTGTTTGTGTCCATGACTTCTTGTCCTGTCAGTGGGCACCACTGAAAAGAACCCAGCTTCATTTTCTGTGCCCCCTCCCTTCAGGTATTTATAGACATTGATGAGATCCTCTGAGCCTCCTCTTCTGAGGCTGAATAGTCCCAGCTCTCTCAGCCTCTCCTCACAGGAGAGATTCTCCTGTCCCTTGGTCACCTTTGTAGCCCTCCATCAGACCTTTTCCAGTATGCCCACATATCTCTTGCACTGTGGGGCCCAGGACTGGACACAACACTCCAGGCATGGCCTCACAAATGCTGAGTTGAGGGGAAGGATGATGTCTCTTGACCCGCAAGTGATACTATTCCCAAAGTGATCAAGAATATTCTTAGCCTTCTTAGCAGCAAGGACACATTGCTTACTCATAATCAACTTGGCCTCCACCAGCACTTCAAGGTTGCTTTCTGTCAAGTGGCTTTCCAACTGGGTGGCCCACAGCATGCCCCAGTGCCTGGAGTTGTTTCTCCCCAAAAGCAGAACTCTTTACTTGTTGAACTTCATGAAATGCTTGTCAGCTCTATCCAGCCTGTTAAGGTCACTGTGAATGCCAGTGTGGTCCTCTGGTGAGTCAGCCACTCCCCCTGGTTTTGTGTCACCTGTGAATTTACTGAGGGTGCACTCTTACCCCATTGTCCAGATCATTAATTAAGATATTAAGCAGGAGTAGACCTGGTATTGACCCCTGTGGTGCACTGGCCTCCTACTACACTTTGCACCACTGCCCACTAACCTCTAGGCCCAGATGTTCAGCCAGTTTTCAATCCATCTCACTGTCTTCTTATCCAGTGAGTGCATCAACAGTTTCTGTATGAGGATCATAAGGGAGACAGTGCCAAAGGGCTTACTGAAGTTCAGGAAGACAATATCCACTACTCTATCCTCATCCATCAGGCTGGTCATTTCATTAAATAAGCTTATCAGTTTGGTCAAATGTGACTTCCCTCAGGTGAATCTATGCTGCCTATTCCTGATTATTTTCTTCTCCTACATGTGCCTGGAAAAGGTTTCCAGGATTCCATCGCCTTCCCAGGGATTGAGGTGAGGCTGACCAGCCTGTAGTTCCCTGAGCCCACATTCTTGACCTTTTTGAAGATAGGAGTGACGTTTGCTTTCCTCCATTCTGTGGGCACTTCTCACACTTATCATGATCAACCAAAGATTATAGAGATTGGCCTCACAATCACATCTGCCAGCTCCCTCAGCACTTGTGGATGAATCCTATCAGAGCCCAAGGACTTATTTATGTCCAGTTTGCTTAAGTATTATGTGACACGATCTTTTTCCACCAAGGGTACATCTTCCTTGCTCCAGCATTTCCCCCTGGTCTCTCAAGGTTACTGAAGACTAGTTGTGCTGGTAAAGACTGAGGCAAAGAAGGCACTCACTACCTTGACCATTTCACTGTCCTGTGTAAATAGGTCTCCTGTTTCATTCAGCAGAGGGACTATAGAATAAAACTTGGGAACATAACACACATGCTGCAAGCAGCAGAGGTTAGTGCTGTACAACTCAGGGAGTTATTGCTCCCAGTGTAGGAATAAAGAGCAAGCCACAGAGTAGTCCCAATAATTCTTAATAATTTTGAACGAGTAATGATATATGTATATATGTACTCTGCTTACAAGTAAATTCTGAGGTGAAAGCAGAAACACTGTTAATTGCTTACCTGGTCCTTCTCTGTTTACAAAGGGTACACAAGTATCTTCCCGGTTTTATTCTATTCCCAGGAAAGGAAAATAGAAGGGGTAAGAGCTTCAAATTTTTTTGCTCTCTCACAAAATTCATTCTTGTTCCTTTAGAAAAGTAAGGATGAGAGTGGAGTTTTCTATTAAGAATTTTGTGCTGTCATCACATTATCTTAAAAAAATCATTATTTAGTTATATAAAAAAAAAAGTACACACACACACAAAAAAATAAATAATACTAAAATCACCCTAAGTTTTATAGACAGCACTGTGCATCTTAACCTCCAGGCCTCGGCCTGCAGTTTGCGAGATGGGCACTAGGTGGCAATGCAACATCTAGGTTGGTAGTCCGAATTCTCCAAAACGCGTGTCCAGGGCTACTCACCCTTGCACTGGGATTAGGGTGGATACACTTGGACATGGTGAGAGCTAAACTGGGGGCCCTTTATGCGCACTAATCCGCAGCATAAAATAATCATTGCATCACCACCTCACACAGCTTGGTAGTGTTGCAACAATTACCTAATTAGTTCATATATGTTAGCACACAGCTTCAAAGAGAACTAGATACAGAGAATGCTTGCTTTACAAAGTTGCATTTCAGCTTCTGAAGAAAAAATGAAATATTTGAACTTGGGTAATGTTCTCCCAGGCCTGTGAACAACATAAATGATGCTCCACTTACTGTTTAACAGCTGCTGCAGGCAGAGCATGGTCCTGGTACTTGTTCAAAGAGCCAGGCTGACTCCTTCTGATGAAAGGCATAACAAAGTATGAAACACCCAATGCTCAGGAACCTCACTCACCACCTCTTGACATCAAAGAAACAACATCCACTTTTCAAGATTCACCTAAATATTTATCATCTTTTTTTTTTTTTTTATTTTTTTTTTAATATCCCCACTCTCCAGCCTGCAAACTCATATTTTCTTATTCTCTCTGCTTCCTGTGCCTGTGAGGATATGAATATGAACGTAACCTGCTCGTGAATTTAAATTCAGACTTACTTACACTGATGAAATATTCAGAAATGTATCTGTGTAACTGTGTACTTAAATATTTGCTTAAATATGGTTACAGCATCCGTCCTGGACTTTCAGTTGTAAATCAAGGCTCTAGCCCTTAACCAGTATTATACCTTTATTGTGGGATATGCCTTGGTTTTAGAGAAAAGAGGTCATGTTTCTATTTTTTGTATCTGGGAAGAACATGAATATTACAATACATGTGGCTAGACGAACAGATATATGTTTAAATAACACATTTACACCAATATTAACAATACCTAGTTAACAGGGTAGCCATACTGGCAGTTTTGAATGACAGGAAATAATAATAAAAAAACATGTCAGCTTGACTTGTTTGTAGCCTACCTTCCAAAAAAGTATCTCCAGAATGTTCTGTAGGGGTTTACAAGTGAGCAGGAAATGAGCAATTTCTGATCTCCATTTTCAAGGTAATAGTGCTGGCCATGCTGAGAACCAGTACCTCAGCAAGCTTTTTCTAAAAGTTAGATGACAGGTAGGTCAGGTGTAGCTGAAATTATGATGGGTATGTCGCTATTCACCTGTGGCCATAATTTATGGAAATAAATATTTTGGAAATAAAACATTTTGAAAAAAGAGTTTTGAAAAGCTTTACCCATACAAACTAAACTTGGCATGGAAATGATCCTGTGGGGATCCAGTACAGTAGTGAAGGCTTTTGTGTTGCTGCATTTAAAATATTGATTTTGAAATTTGTATCCATTATTCAAATTAGCTCTGCAAATATGCTTTACAGCAAGTCTTGCCTGATTGAAGCTTGACATGTAGAATCTTGGCTTTCCTTCTGAAGACTAAGCCTTCATGCTGAATGCCTGAAGGGCAGGGAGAGAGTTTGCAGGCCTGAGGAGGTAGTGGAGGCGTGTTAAAATGACAGATATGCAACATGTATTAAACCTCCTCCATGACTAGCTTTCCCAAAGTAGATTTCATAGGCAGCGGCTATCACATGATTTCATGCCCAGCTGCTGACTCACCAGGGAGCACATGTAGCTGCTCATATTTAAAACATTATTTTGCTACTTCTGTCCTCGTTGTTCTGCTTCCTCCAGCCCTGAGCAGCGAATGCTGACATTTTCTCCAGACAGGCACTGACAACTAGCAAACAAAACACATAGGACACAAACCTGTAAAAAATGTATTTTGAAGAAGACAGTTGCTACACACATGACATGATTACATTATGCCCACATAAATAAAAACAAAAAAATATAATTGTACCACCTGATAAGCCTGGTGTTCTTCATTACATCATATGCAAACACACTGGATATTGTATACTGCCTCACACCCTCCTCACCCATTTCTTCTGCCTTGATAACCACCCACTGCTTTGGTAATGTTTGTTTTCCATCTCTGTGCATGACTGTACCTGAAATCCCCAGCTACCCAAAATGGTAAGGCTGGATAACTGGTAGTGATGCAAAAGAAACATATTTGGGAAATAACTTGTCATATGGCACTTCAACTGGGCACAGCCCTGTTCTCTTGATCAACTTTCCCATTGAACTCAACAAAATGAAAGTGAGAGCAATAGGGGAAAAACCCTACAAGCATTCATTGGATGCACTCCACCTTTCCCTTCTGTATGACTCAGCCCTGTATACAAGATTGGTAATGTATCTAACTACCCAGCAGGACTTCTGCATGAAGAACTCCACAATTCATCACAAAAACTTAATGTACAGAGCTTTTCCATTCAGGTTGTTAGTGATTTACTTAATGTGTTCCAACAGTGGTTTTGGAGCACCAGCATGGTATGTTGAAAGGGAGAACTGAAATGCGTGAGAGTGGGTAACCAGGATGCAATGGCAGCCTGATGCACCCTGTGTGAAGGGCACAAGAGTTTTCAGGTATCATTGGTTTATGAGCTTTACTGAATTAGGAAAATGATTTGAAAAGATTAACAAATTTCTTGGCAGGATTGAGGCATTTTAATACCTGTGATATCAAAGTATTAAGCCCTTTGACTCATTTTCCAGGTTATGGTCCCCAGTGAAATCAGCTTCTGGTTGTCAAGGTGGACCTCAGATACACACTTTCCTGAGGCAGCAATCCTGTCTTACCGAGCTTAAACCTCCACTTACAGGGCTTTCAAAACCCAAATATTTAAAGACATCTGAACTCTGATGTACTGCTTACACATATGTTGATTCAAGACCTTTTTGCATTAAAGAAAAATTTCTCACAAATAAATAAATAAATTACTTTATCCCATTCTATTTGGACAATATTTGAATATTTGAATATTGAGAACCAGTAGCTTTTAAGGCGGTAGGCATTAAGTAAAGCTCCAAATAACACCTCTAAATAATTTCTTTTTATTCATTCTTGTATGCATTTTTCTACTGAAAATAAGTGGTTTGTAGTCAAAGTTTAATAAATGTACCAACTTTCAACATTTGGAGAAGTAATAAATTGTATGCTTCACATATTGTTTAGCTCTGGTGTGGTCATTTGATTCCTGAGGAATGAACACATTCTGTGTGTGTAGGACAAACTCTTCACCCTAAGAATTCAATATAGCAAACACCAGCTGTTTAAGGTTTTAGCCAATAGAACAGGAGGGAAAAAAAAAAAAAAAAAAAAAAAGCTGTATTTACAGCTGCATTAGCACTTAATACCATGAATTTCTTTCAGACAGAAAAAATTGACCTTTAAGAGTAGCAAACTTGGACTTCAAATGCAAAACATGGCTTGATTATGAAAGCTCTGATATAAAACAGGTTTTATTCTTATAATGCTTGTCAAGTCGTTGGCTTGGAACTGCAAAGCTCTTTGGTTACTATGCTTTTCCAAGCAGATGATAAATCTGCCTGCTTTATGTGACTTGATGTGACAGTATGGCTCGTGCAATTCTTTTAAGCAATGAAAATATGCCTGAGACCACAAGATTGTGTCACCGATAAAGGAGCTCCTTCCTGCATTTTTTTATTTATTATTTTTTTTTCACAGTGATGCTGAGGGGATTGAAATGCTCCTGGCCCATGCATATGTGGTCACTTATTGATTGGCTCTACAGATCCAGTTACAGCAAATGACATTATGTGTCCTTCTCCCTAGTTAATTAATGAAATCCCCTTGGGCTGACACAATTTCCATATTGAAGTGGGTGGTGTGTGGATAAGTATAATGACTAGTGCTGAAGTAATCCTTTTAAAGCAGAGGCAGAAGGCCAAAGGCCATTTCCTACAATTAGATAATTTAAAATCAAGTTTGATCAGGTAGGTTAATGCGGTCATAGAGATATGACCTAGGTTACTCTGTAAGAAAAGACATTAAGGTTTTATATCCCTTCTGCCTTTAGAGGTATGGCATCTGGGAAGGCTGGAAAAGACAGTTCCTGGGAATATCTCCTCGGCAGGACATAAAGGCTGATGATCCATGTGTATCCTCCAGAGTCGAGTGACTTGGTTCTGACTGCAGCCTTGCCACGGTCCTGCCCTATGACTCCTTCTGCCTCTTACCTGCCTCGATGACCTAGATGGAGACTGTCACATGTATCTGAACAGTGCCTAAAACAAAGGATGTCTGCTCTTGCCCAGCACCTGTAAATGCTACTTTAGTGCAAGCATGGACGTGGTTGATACTCTTCAGTCAGAATCCATTAACTTTCATACAGAAGTGAGGAAAGAGGAAAAATGAACCTGGTGAATTGCCTGTGTCCATCCCAGTGCATGCCCCTGCATGAGCTGGGGTGTATCAAGTCCTTCAGCTGATCCGTGGTGTCCATGTCGTTGCTCTTGCTCTCTTCCAGTGCCTGCCATTTTGGTCATCTCAGAAGGCAGCTATACTGAAGTATATCTCAGGATATACTTCAGAGGGAAGAGGAAATCTCATGAGCCTTAATAACATTGTGCTCATGATTGTCAATTAGCAGAGAATGATTGTCAATTAGCAGAGAAACCAGAACTCTGCATTCTCTGAGTGGAAGGTGTCCCTGCCCATGGTCTATTAAATAGACCCTTTAAGGTCTATTCCAACCCAAACCATTTTATGATTCTACGATTCTATGATTCTATGATTAATACCTCACTTTTGTACACACACCACTGAAAATTCAATCCAGAGCCTCAGACTAGTTCCTATAACATGCAGCAGCCCATATATGTGGCTTGAGATTTGCTCAACACCTCTCTTGCTCAAGAGGTTGGACTGACAGAAGCAAATACTACATGAATGAATCAACTCATTCTGACAGTTTCTTCTGCAATCTATTTAAACTTACTCATCCAGAAAGTGTATTAATGTTTATTTGAAAGCCCTTTGACCTTGTGAAGGTATTGTTTTCCTCAATAGACAGGGCAATAAACAGCTGCAACAATATTTAACTTAACAGAAAACTGTTTTCTTTGTATCAGTTTTCTTGTGTGTGTTTTCTCCAGCCTGTGGGCTGCAAAAGACATATATTCATTTCTTTAATTTTCAGATTGGAGTGGAGAGGCATCTTTCTGTTAAACTGCAATCACACAATGACATTCATGGAAATAGCTAAGCTGCAATCAGATTTCTTGTGGTGCTGAAAGTCATTGTGTGGAGGAAGGCATGCTGCTCCTGCAGGATTCTCTGCAGTCAGCTAGCATGTATCAGCAAAGGCCTGGTTCATCTTCCCCAGACTAGCTATAAAATACCAACAGCTGCTTGCTTACAAGCAGACTATGAGGACCGTGTTGGTACATGCTGTCTTTGCTGTAACTCATTTTTCCAGCAATTCAAACTCTGTTTTTATTTTTGTGAAAAGGCCAATATGCAATTTGGAATCAGTGATGATAAGAGAATTTGAAAATAATTGCAGGTTAAATATACCCTGAGACTTGCATTTTCATTTCAGCTGTTGCTCTGCATGTGTAGCTTTTTGTAGAATAGAGTGGTAGCTGTTTGTAGAATAGAGTGTGAGATCTAGAATGACACATTTATTTTGAATTGCAACCAATTTTCTGACCAGTCAAATGAAAATATAAATTGAGGCTGCACACAAATGTGTCTGCAGCTCTCCAATATTAGTTGCATCACACGTTTCTTCAAGTTAATGGACCCAAGTAAGTTGTAAACAAACAATCAGAAAAGCACAGAACTGTCCTTGAAAGAGAGTTAGGGAGACCAATATCTGTAGCAGAAAGGAAAATTAAACTGCACAACTGATACAAATTCTTATATTAAGAAAGACAAAATAACTTTCAGAGAAACAAACAAACAAACAAAAAGGAAGATTGTCAAGTAGCAGTACCCTATGACAATGGGGATTTTTAAAATGTGCATTAGTTTTAATCTCTGTTCTTAAAATCATCTTAATATTTAGTTAATAGGGCACTGTTAATAGTTTCTAGTCCAGGGCTGGACTGTAGAACTGACTCATTTAACAATCTTTAAGCTAAAACTGAGCTTTAAGTACTCACTGATCAACAGTGAGGAGAATATGAGCCATATGCTTGTTAACGTAATACAGAATTCTAGCACCATCTAGCCAACTTCAAAGGCAACTTCAAATCAGCAAACAGGTTCCTACTGTCCCATACTGACAATTAGCATTGTCTGTGTATTGGTGGGTGTGGGTGGACTAAACAGCACAGCTACAGGTCAGCCAGGATTGCAGTCATATCTAGTGTGGTTCAGAGCTGTATCCATTCCTGAAAAAATGGGTTCTTTCTATAAGAGAAAACCTTGAATGAAAGAAGCATTTAGCCATTATACCTTCTTCATGTTGAAGGGAATAATTCAATTATTTGGGAATGTGAGTGTTTTGGTGTATGGAGATGACTGAGAGCACTAACATTATCACAGCCATGACTAAGATTTGTCAAATAAAATAAACACCGCTGTATATTTTAATTTCTCTTTTACTGTATAATAAAGGAATCTGGAAGGAATTTAATTTCTTTAAAATTAATTAAAATAATTATTTTTTCAATATATATATATAAAATCTTGATATTACTGTGTTATTTTTCTCTCTCTCTCTCTCTTTTTTTTTTTTTTTTTTTTAATATTTTCTGATTATTGTCTTATTGCTTTATGTTTGTGATATCCTGACTTTGTATATAGTTACTATGACTATAGTAACCTAAAATAAATAAAACAGAAAATAAGTGTTCTTGTCAGTGACTTGGAATGAATTTATAGAGAGGATATAGAGCACCCACCATCAGGTGGTGAGAAAGATTTCAAATGCAAAAGACGCTGGACACAGGAAAAAGGAGGCAAAGAACACTTCTCAGAAAGTCAAATCCCACAGGCCTTTTTCAGACCTCACTCTTCGAAAATGAGTAACTAACGTCAGTAGGAGTTTTCACCAGAAAACTGGCCTAAGAAACTGACTAGGGAGTACATTGAACTGGGCTGCAGTTTAATGTGTCATCAAGGAAATACTTGCTGGATCTTTTCTAAGATATGGGGATGGGAACTGGGCATGTGTTAGACAAGGAGCTTGACATTGCACAAGATGCAGGGTATTTTACACTAAACTGTCTTGACTTGAATTCTGGATCTGTCAAGAATTACATGTTTTCTGTTCCTTTCAAGTAGCTAAATTTCAAGTGCAATGTCTGATATATCTGAAAGACTTTCTTGTTGGTGAAATACAGTTGTGCAGCATGCAGAAAACATTTACAGAAACTCCCATTTTACAGCTGAAAGAGGTCACTACCAAGCAAAATCAGTGCTCTCCTGGTTATTGCACCACCTCTTCTCATGCTGAGTCTTTCTTTAGGATGTTGATGAGTCCCAAAACCATGCATCTTAGTGCTTTGTCTTGGTAAATGGACTTGAATAATGGCCTAGACACAATGGTTGCTTTGCACAGTTCTGGTGATGAAAAGCAGCTGTGAACTGACTTAATCAACCAGTTAAATCAACCAGTTAAATGGTGTTTATGACTGTTTCAGCTTTCTGGGACAGCACAAAGTAGCTGTAGTAAACCAAGGGAGAGGCTCAGATTTGCCAGTTTGAGGCAAAGTAAGCAGACTGCATCATCTCCCTTCTTCCAGTACTGACAAGTAAGGCAAAACCTGGTGTAAATGGGACTAGGGGAATGCAGCATCTGGCACAGTGTGACACTGTCTGCCACACTCAACTCTGCCTTCACCAGCCAGGAACAGCTCAGTCAACAGCAGTTACTTCAGAGGTTTCCCTCAGAGTGAGATTTATTCTTGGCATCCAAACCTGAGTGCTCTCAATTCAGGAAATCTTGTACCATTTCCAAGATTTTTGCTGGCTGACTTTACAGTTGGCTGGAGGATACAGGGGAAGTTTCTGTTCATCTTATATGGTTTTCGCCATCGTGTTGTTAGCTCCTTTCAAAATAACAGCTTGCCTTCTTGACAGGAACGAATAAACTGGCAAGGCAAGTCTTTCTTTGTTAGTCTCTAACTGGTCTCCAGCAACACTAGAAAATATACTGTCTCTAACTCCATTTAGGGATTCTTGGCCAATTTGTACCACACCACAACAGGTCCCATGCCGGGAGACAACTAATCTGCTCTAGAGGGCCATGTGGTCACCAAATGGCAGTAAATATGACCCCCTACTTCTGGAGCCCTGGGAAATCCATCAGGTATGTTATTCTCTGCTTTAACCACTTCCTGATAGCCCACTCCATACATTGCTAGGTGGAGGACACAGCACAAGAGAGATCCATACATGGGATAGATCGATACGTAGGTAAATTTCTAATTCTAATCCTTAGAAATTTTGGAAGGAGAAGAAAACTTGTGAATTCCTTTTGTCTTGAATATGTGAAGGAAGCGCCTAGTTTTGTTTCTGTGATAATAAGGGTGATCTTCAACTTCCATGGCAAAGGCCTTTGATCTTTCCATGAACAAACAAACAAAAAAATCTTAGGAACATTCTTTATAATCATTTGGATAGATTGGACTAATTCTTTTGATTATAAAACTTTCTGAGTTACAAAATAATTTATCTTCACAGAAATTTGACTGAATCTATTTGTGACTGGTAATCTGTCAAACAGATTGAGTCTGTGCAATACCATCTATTGATATTTCACTTCTCCATCCTCTGTTACCTCAAGTCCCCTAAAACAAAGTCTTTGAGCCTGAATGCAGTAACAAAACAACACCCAAGCACAAAAATCAATGCAACTCTCAAACCTGAACAAAATGATACCCAAATGTTGAGTGTGAACATATACATTCTACTAAGTGATATGCTTGTTCTTAAGCTCAAAAATTTACTTACAACTTAGAGATTCTTCTTTTGTTGTTGTTGTTGTTGTCATTTTGTTTTGTTTTTTAGCTGACACCATGAAGCAGAGAAGCTTGATGATACCAACCATATGCGGCATCTGTTGAAGATTATAACAGGTAATATATTTAAGATTATTAGAGTGAACAGTGTTTGTAACTAAAACAGCTAAGTTAAAATAGCTCTTCTGAGTTTGAGTTTGGCTGAGGAAAGGTAAGGAAATAAAAAGAAGATGATACAGAAAAGGAAGAGAACATTATAGAAAGAAAAGCTTTAGAAGAGGTTGATTTTTCAACAGAAGCTGAGAGGAGCATAATAGCTTTTGAAAGGGCCTAACCAAATCCTCATTGTGAGCAGTTAAACGACATTAATTTTGGTGAGCTTTAACTACTGGAGAATCAGGCCTTCAGAGATGAAAGAATAATATTTTCCCATCATCTAACAACATGCAATAGCAATTCATATTTTATTCACAGCGTTCACACAAAACGTGTGGCATGTTGCATTGCTCTGCTTCTGGGGTCCTGTTCCTCTCTGTCTGTCATTGTTAGCAAAGTTTTAAAAATGCAAACTTTATTTATTTATTATTTAATATTATATCAACTTCTGAAACTGTTTAGACAAATATCATAGACAGCACTATATGTAATGTTATTTTTACTGATGTCTTATTAGAAGAAAGGCCTGACAGGATGTCCTGGACATTATGTCCTAAGACATGAACTTGAAAGCAAGTATAAACCCGGTGTCTCTTAGGGATCTTTGAGACACAGAGAGAGAGCAGATACTGGAAACAGAACTACAGTTAAGAGCCAAGAAACTATAACTACTATAACTATCCAAAAGAATTGTGAACCTAAGGTTAAATAAATGTATTTCTGCTTATTATTTCCCCATGCTACATGTTGCTGTACAAGTTGCTCAGCTAGAAAACAGTCTTTCTTACTGACTCTCTAATTTCCCACAGATAACAACACTGAACTTTTTTTTTTTTTTTTTTTTTTTTTTTTTTTTTTTTTTAATTTGCTCTTTCTAAAATCCTTTAAAAGAGTTTCAGGACTTTTAAAGATGTTGGATAGTTTGAAACCCCTTGGCCTAAACAGTCTTGAATGTAGAGCTCAGCAAACTTTCGGGTTCATTTTTAAGGCTGGCATTCAAATCAGCAGTAATGAAGCTGATACAGTGCTAAGAATACATGAATGCTGTTTGCTCTGTAAAGCAGTATATAGAATCCAATTATGAGTCCTGGGATACAAGACAGTCTATCACTGTAAAGTAATTATTTGTTGACTGTTGAGCCAGCTGTGTTGAATTTGCATCTTGGAGTGTTCAGAATGCCAAGACATTTTCAAATCTCAGTTTTAGTTTATATCAGACATGTTAAATACCAGCATATTTTTATTACTTATGCTTAGTTTCCTGATTAAATTAAAAAAAAAAAAATAGAGAGAGAAAAAAGAGAGAAAAAAGAGAGAGAGAGCAGAAGAAGCTAATTTAGAAAACGAGTGATTAGAAGAAAGTGCTTTTGTGGACCACCTTGGGGTGCAGGAGAAGGGGTTTAACAAGCCAGCTGCAGCTCAAAGAATAAAGAGATATTAGTCTCCCAAGACCTAGTCCATTGCTTTAGACAAAAGTCACGATGTCCCAATCTGTTTTTAGTCCCACAGAAATTAAAGCCACTGACTTAATTCTAGAGACAACGATTAATTCCATAAGTATTCTTCAGTACTGGGACCAATCCTGTTGTTAATGGTGCCTCCTATGCGTGCAACATTTTTCACTGGTTCCCTCTGGGCTTTTGTGGATTTGTAGAGGACGATGTGCCTAGCATTGCTCTTCTGCTCCTCTAGGGATCCTGCACAGTCACACACATCGCAATAGACTGTGTAAGTAAAAGTGTGTGGGGTTCGCATTCTGCTTTCAATGAACAGGGCTTGGCATTAGAAGAGAGAAAAGAAAATGAACTCCCAGATGAAAAATAATAATAATAAAATCCAACAAATCTGAAAGACAAAGAAGAAAGCTTAGGTCTTTGAAAATCTCACATGTGATGTCCTGAGAAGTCACGTCTTTTACCACTGCCTGGAGCTAAGAAATCAAAACAGTAAGTGGTTGAACCATTATTTTACAGAAGGTGGGGAAAAAGAGAAGGGGGAGATATCATGAAAAGACTGGATAGGGTTTAAAGACAGAGGATTAGATCTGTGAAATGTATATCAGAGTGTTGAACTCTGTAAATGCCTAGCTTTAAGTCCCTGACTTTTAGAGCCTAATCATTTCCTACAGCACTTGGGAGCGCTCAAAACCTCAGCTTCAGACCCAAACTGGCCTGAATGCAGGTAACTTATCCAGTGTCAGCACATCTAGGAGCTAGCTAGTATGGAAATCCTGGAGTGAGGTAATCTTATCCTTCTCACACCTCATAAAGCCTTGCAGGAATCTATCTATTTGGGAAATCAAAATCCAGGTTTAACGATCCAGAACCTTGTTGTGAAGGTCAGTATTTGTGACATTAACTCTTTAATTATTATCCCCCAAAAGCAGGTCCTATGTTTTCTTTTTAAAACCCATCTGGAAAAACGGAAGACAAGAAGACCAATTATAACACTGCTTGGGTGATAGATGCAGGAAAAAGGAGTGTACTGTAGCTGTCAGGCAGGTAATTTTGCTCCAAGGACAAACCAGGAAACAGGAGACAGCTGCAGCTCCCTAAGGTGCAGCTCCACCAGCATGCCTCCCCTACGGAGGGAGCATTTCCTTGGCAAATGCCTTGAGTCCCAACTGAAAGAGAAAGCAGAACAACACAAATTTTCATTTGCAGGATTTCACAAAATCTGTTTTGTTGTTGTTGTTTGCTTTGTTTTGTTTCCAAGTGAAATGAAAGCATAAAGCATTTACATTTAACTCCCCTTTTTAAAAGTCAGACATTTCTTTATGCTTCTTATATGCATCCTTTATAAAGTCAAATGTTATACTTCTAGTAGAAAACCATTTTAGTTTAGTTTAGTTTAGTTTAGTTTAGTTTTTTTATTTTTATTTTTTTACAATGAAAAACTCTTGACTTGTTTATATGCAGTCTTTACAAAAGGTCTTTTCTGAATGAATTCAACCTCATATATGCCTGCAAATCACTGTGGCCTAGAGCAGAGGTCAGAACTTATCAGATGTAATACCTTATGCTGCAAGTATTTGCTTTGACTTGTTTAAGAAAGCCTACAAGGTTGTTCTTCAGATAAATAAATAGTTTCTTATTTTTAAAACATACGTGTAAAGGAGAAAATTAAAAAAAAAAAAAAAAAGTTGTTGCAACACACTTTATTTTGTCAGGCAAATAATATTTTAGATATTCAATTAAATAACACTATGTTAAACTACATTTTGTTCTTTCTTACACACTATATAATGCATATTCACTGTAATGACAGTTTCATCATGCTAGGAACTTTTACACATACCTACAATTTTTAAAAACAGGATTTTCTTAATAAAACACGCATATCTACAGTAACAACAATTGCAAAGAACACATTGTTAGGTCAAGATTTCAGCAAACTTTACAAACTACACAAAATAATAATAACCAAAAAATATCAGTACACAGTGAAGTTCTTAGCAGAGAACATATCTTTACATTTTGTGAAGTTATGCCTAGACGTCTTTTTGCTTTTGTATTTTTTAAGAAATAAAATTATATACATAATTTAGTAATCCTCAAAATAGGAAGTATTAAATAGCACAAACAATATTACAGTCCTAAATTTTGGTGTTACCTACAGTAGAGGGGCTATTTTAACAAATAAAAATTGATGTTTGTCTATTCTGTACATTCAGGGCCAAACCCTCAGCTGGTAGAAACCACGGCAGCTAAACGGACAGCAAGGAAGTTAAATTAGTTTATACCAGCTGAGCATCTGGCTCCTGACTACTCTATACACAGGGGAAGGCTGCTAAAGCATGGAAGCTTGGACCAGTTATGCACTGACAGCAACTTATTATATATTTGCTGAAGTTTTCATGCAGCAGGAAAAATGTTAGTTTAAGTATAATCCCTTAAACAGTCATACCATAATAATGGTATATGAAGCAGCTTTAAAAATATTATTTTATAATCATATGAAACTGAGTTATGCTGATTGTTTTAACGGAATCCCTTATTGCCAATATTCTATTAGAAAACAGTGTAACTATAATATCTGAGGCCTAATGGGGGCCTATTAAAATATCACTGTACCTAACCAGTTAAGGAGTAAATTGTACCCTTAAATACTTATTAATCACTGTATTCCATCTGGAAGCAATTATGATCCTCACAATAGACATTAATATCACACTGACTCTGCAGTGAATCTGCTGGGAAAATAAAAGCATGGCAGCATACAGAGCATATGCACTAATGTCATTCTAGGAGGTAGTTTCATTTCTGTGGCACTCAATTTTTGGTTTGTAACTTACACACTCCAGAAGTCGGTTATCCTCAGATTTTTTTATTTTATTTTATTTTATTTTATTTTTTATTTTTTTTTATTTGTTTCCCTGAAAGTATTTTTTTACCAGTTCTCAAGGCTGGTTCCAAGATCACAGAAATCAAAAAGAAAATTTACCCATTGGTTTCCATGTGAAGGACCTCAGATACCAACATCCACATACTGCAGAAACTTGCATTTAGGCCTTAACTGAGGAAAACACTTAACTACTTGGTAACATACAATCAGGCATTGCCATCCCCTTTGAAGCAAGCACTAAGCATGTATACAAAAGTCCAAGAGTATCAAAGCATCAGCCTCAAAGGGTCTTAGGGAGAGTGTTCAAGTAGTTTGATAAATCATGACCCATTTCCCAGCTATTCTGCATCAGGTGGTGACAATATGACATATCAAACTACGGTATCACCTTAATAATAGAGTTAACTCCATTGCACTGGATCTTAAATCACACTTGCTGAGGTGTCTTCCTACATCCTGTAGAGTTATGCCCAGTGTAGAATCAAAATAATGCCCAAGAGTTTCAACAAGCATCCATTAAATTTTTCAGAACTGTGTTTTAAATACAGTATCCATGTTACTGGCTGGACCTAACTTTTTCTTACCTTCACTGGGCTCAGAAGTTATTTTCACTATGTGATTTTTTAGAAAGTGTATTTATTTATTTATTATTCATTTATTTATTGAACTGAACATAGTTAATTAACTTATATTGTTGCATACCATCATAAAAATATCATGTAATAAAACAGTTTTTCTAAGGCAGTCACACACATTTAATCCCTACTATTTCCTGTAAACAAACCCAGTGGCTTCCAGAACACTCTTATAGAATAAAATAATGAACATTTTTGTCCCTATTTTTTGGCATCAGTGTTGCTCAAAAGGACGCGATTGTTTTGCTCAGGATAGATGATGCACATGTAACCAATTTTCAATAGACATACTTGATTAGACCTGACAGCTGCTTCTTAAACAAAAATATTTCTATTTAGACATCCCTCTCAAAATGTTATCATTTTAGGTTTTTGACCCAAACATATATATATATTTTTTTATTATTTTTTTCTGATCTTTTCAGCAGAAAACCAACCATTGAAAATAAAAAAGGTATAAAGACTGAAAAATACTTTAATTCTAGATACTATATTTGCAACTTTGAGAAACCAGCTGAAAAAATAATGTTTTGAAATTTTCAAAGACATTTCAGACTTTTTATATTGTAGACCAGCTCCAAATAAATTGTGAAGCAGATTAAAGACAATTTCGGAGTGAACACTGTACAGTATACCTACATTCTGAGCTTTGAAAAAAATTGGAGTGTAATTCTTTGAAAACAGCTAAAATATCCAAGACACTTAGGTGTTTTTCAAAATTGTATGTATAAATGAACATTCTCATCTTAGCTTGTGGCACTTATAAAGCTATGTCATGTTATAGGACATCCTATAAAAATCAATATGAGCAGAGATATTTTAAGTTACATTCCAGACTCATTAATTTATTACAACTTACTATGAACAATAATCAGTGTTTCCTCTGACAAAGTATAAAAAGCTTTCTCTTTTTCTTCTACTCATTCCTTCATTTGACCTCTGAACGAATGAAACATTTCTACTTTATTTGCTTCCTATCTGCATGCATTCACATGATTTGAACAATGAGTGAAAGCTGTAAACCCAGTATAGAACAGTAAACAAGTAGAAACTCATGTTCATAAATGCAGTGCAAGGAAATCTTAGTACCATCTCACTTTGAGCTTGCATCTTAACCCAGATTCTCCCACCACCAATCTGTTTAGTACATTTCCAAAGTTGCAAGACAATGCATTGATTTTGTAATAATTTCTGTTCAACAGTAATTAAATACTGAGATGTTGAATGTGAATCTGGTTTAAGAAGAACACTCAGTTTTGCTTCTAGGACAGAGCATAATCTAGTGCCAGTAAGCATCTAGGAATGAAAATTCTCCACATCTTTTCTTCAGTTAAGTTACACTGCATTTTATTGGGAGGATGATATTTTCTGAAGCTTGTTGTAATATCATTTAATTTTTCATCATATTTGCTCAAATTTGTTCTCAAAGGATAAATATAAGCCCTCTACAGTGAAGACAAAGATATCTCCTACTACAAAACAAAATTAAGACCCAGGTAACTGATTTCTTCTATTTCTACTTTTCCTGCTATTGATGAGGGCCTTTAGTTTACTGTAGTCCCCTCTCATCTTCTGGGATTCTTCCCTCTTCTGACCTTGCTGTCTACTGTCTTTGCAGTACTGGTTAATCATCTGCATTTCTGAGTGGCTGAAAGCTCCCACAAAGTCCTTTGGATGGAACTGCAGTGCTCGCACTGAGCTGGCCCAGGTCCAAGGGGACCACTTGTCAGTCATGAAAGCCACTATCTCTGCATCTAGCACTTTGAAATTGATTTTTGCTAAGGTTTGCTTGAAGTTGTTCTCTGTTGCGATGCAGTGATAAAGCCCTCGGTCACTGTCTTGGACAGAGCGAATGAGGAGTCCTTGTTCAGTAGCTATGATCCTCTCATTCAGCTTGACCTAAAGGGAGCAAAGTCAGAATGAACTTTTTCAAGAATGTTACAGAACAGCACAGTATTGGACCTCCTGGCTAAGGCTTCAAATGCCTCTTTCTTTATTAAGGGTTTCTTAAATGTATTATATTTTGCTTTATCATGCATCACAGTGACCACCATTCCTGCTAATGTTAGGAGAGAACTTACCTCAAAGTAGGTTGTGTCACTGAAGAAAATAATTTGAATATTTGTATTCATTATGTTACAGTAGATTTGACTGGGATGAAGACAAAAACGTCAATCTGGAGACTACATGAAAATTTTTTTTATAATGCTCAAGTAGAGAAGCTGAGAAAATGAACTTTTATTTGCCAAGGTTATATCCCTGCAACTATCCCTGCCAGCATCAGACACTGCTGTTGAAACTTCATGGAAGACAGGTACAGGATTAGGCCAAAGGGTGATCTGCCATTGAACTAAAGGTAGCTTCTGGTTAAATAGTTTGACTGGTAGAAGGTTTCTGGGGCTAATTCCAAAGAACTCTCTTTGAACTATGGAGTTTAAAGCCAGATAAAAAAGTTTTCTTCACAGTAGCATCAGCTGGGACTTGGCTCATTGGAAACCTAGAGCAATTTTTCTACTCTCTTATTTCCTTCCTGGTGTCAGACTTAGGACAGTCCCAGGCGATAGTAACATCATCTGAAGAAAGCAAGTTATGATATTGCGTTGAGCTATAATCTGATTGCAAATGACACTGCATGTGTCCCTTAGCATATCAGATGTGAAATAAAAATTAACCCAATGTGAAAGAATACCAATTCTGGCATTTTTATGAATTATTTCTCTATTTTTGCCACTGCACTTTGCATTATACCTGACTCTCTTGAGATCCAACGTATTTATTATGCTATTCTGGTATTGCAATTTTTTAAACATATCGCAGAGGTAAAATTTTCAGCAATCTGAGAGTCAGTTTAGCTTGAAAAGTAATTATCAACTATCAACAGACACCATGTTACTTAATTTTTCGTTACATAAGATATTCCTTTTTATTCATACAGTAACTGCTTTGGATTTGAAATGGATTTTTCCATTTTTATATTACTTAAGGAAGACGCATTCCTCATAAACAATCATACTGTATATTGCAGTGCTGAAACTTGTGAGCCTTAGAGAGTGCGGTAATGGAAAATGTGATTGCAGTGTGGTGGGGAAATACTTTTGTCAATACGTGTTCTTGCTAAAGAAACCTTTCACATTTCTCCCACTTTATCTCTTCAATAGCACAGAAAGGCTGCTGCATGCAGACTTTTTCCTGAACTTTATACAGCTTATTGCTTTTACGCCTGTTTCCTCAGATCAATAGTAAGTCCTGAGTGCTGCAAACTTTCCATTTGCAATTAGTAAGGTGTGAAGGAAAAAATCATTAACTGGTTCCCTAACGTTAGGGTATTTTCTGATAACTATTCTGCTTTGATAGAAGTTGGCAGAGTTGAGGAGTTAAGTGCCTTCCAGTCATACTGAAATCTCTGCCTTGACTTATACAAGTAAAGTGCTGGCCAGTGTCCTGCATCCACACACATTCTCCAGCTTCAATGTAAGTGGATAGTCTGATGAAAACACAAACACTATTTCACCTTGGCCTGGGATGTGGATTAGATACTGAGGTCCCTTAGAGAGCTATTGCGAACATTACTCACCTCTTTTCTCCTGTCATTATCTTTTTGTAGCAGCCATTTAATAGAAGCCTGAGGAGATTTGGGTGTACATTCAAGAAAGGTGGTGTTGTTTTTCACTCCGTACTGGACTGTTTCTGCTGCATTTCTGTAGGCTAGAAAGGAAAAGAAGACAGGTCAGGATAATGTAAATGCTAGTTATATATATATATATATATATATATGTATATATATAGATGTAAACCTGTGTTTGAACTATTTGCAATACAGGTCCAGTGAAGTATATTTGATCCCAAAATTAACAGATAATAAGTATTTTAAGGAACAGAATTTTCAAAGAAAATAAATGAAATGTAAAGACTCAGAGCTAGCTCCAAATATTGGTGTTTTCACTTGGACATGATCTTTTCTAAGAAAGTCAATACATGTGGGCTGGCAGGCAAATGTATATATAGATGCTTGTATTGAGCTGAGTCCTGCCTGGAAAGCTCTGCTTGCTGATGGGGTAACTGAGCTCAGGCATATTCTTCTCAGAAATGACCTCATTCTCTAAGACAAGTCCACCTCTCTGGAACTGTCCAAAGAAAAACAAAGGGTTTTATACACTTCTTCATACTTCACAGTTTACAAATTAGGGTAATACTGTTGGCGTGACTAAAAATACATAATGACCTAAATTAAAGACAACTCCATCTATTCCAGTGGTCATGCAGTATCACAGGGAGGCAAGAGAGGGCAGACTTCACTGCCAATCATCCACTTCTCTAACAAAGCCTTTCCTTCTAGGAAAGGACCTGCCTCTAAATCTGAAATTCAGTAAATACTTAGGCCAGCAACTGAGAACAGGTCAAATTTATACCACTCCAGCAACATCTGGGCAAGTGCTGAGTGTATGTCATCACTTGGACTTGTTGTGGCCCTTTATAATTTTGATAGATGAACATTTGGTAGCTACTGATAGGAACTTTCAGATGTTCATTGTTAGCCCTAAATTATAATATTTGTCCTGAAAACAGTATATTTCCAGATTTAGAAGCTTACATCATATATAAAATAAAGTTCTTATGCATTTATTTATTTAGACAAAGGAGCAATGGATACAAAATAATGTGAGAAATGCAGATACATAAAATTCTATGTGTTTTAAATCAGACTGTGTTTTTGTACAGTCCTGAGACTAGTTTTCCTCAGCTTATATCTTCCTTTTTTTTTTTTTTTTTTTTTTTTTCATGAAATTATATGTGCAATTGTAATCTATGCTACTAAATGGAGGAGGCTTTTTCTTTTTAGTCCTTGCAAGTTCTTAGCATATTTATGAAGTTAAAACAAAATCAGTTGCATTTTTTTTAGGAGAATAATATAGAAATATTTTGCATTCAAAGACCATAAACTAGCAAAGAGCTTGTCTGTGGGCTGGCTTGTCTGTAGCTGTGGAACATGGTGAGAATCAGAGTTGTAGCACAACTTTATTTCTATATACACTGGGACTAGGTGTAACACATAAATGCATTTTTTTTAAATCTATTTAGTTGATCAATGCATATTTAACTTCTTGTTTAGACCATACTCCTACCACTTATACACGCTAAGAAAAAGAGAGAGAGAATACAAATGCATTTCTCTAGTGGCCATAAGGTATAAAACAAATGTAAAAGTATTACAGTGTTTCACAGAACATTTGAAAAGTGGTGTTATAAAACCCTTCTTGACAATCTCTTAAAAATAGCAATATGCTAAAAATGTTTTTATACAAGCTGAGAGGTCTGAGGCATGCAACCTGTCATGTTTAAAGACTTAGTTTCAAGACTTCATTATCTTCCTTATGAACTTTTAAAATTTCATCTCATTGTCCAACCAATTGCCCTTTTGTCTTTTAGGTAGGTTTCAATTTTCTCTCTAGAATAATAGTTTTTATACAAATGGCTTGAATTATATTTTGAGAGATTCCAAGTTGCTGTTTCTTTTCTCCTTTCCACAGGAGAAGATGCTGTCACCTACCCACACTATACTGCTGTCACCAAAACATCCTTTAAAATTAAAAAGGTATGGAAAATAAGACTCCTGTGTCAAAGTTAAATGTTTATTTCCTCTCAGCCCAAAAAGCACACAGTTGGCATTCTCACATTTTCCACATGGAAAGAAGAGACACCCATCCTTGGGATAGATAGCAGGTGGGTGGTCACAGCATATGCCCACAAGGTAGGACACAAAGATCTAGGTACTTTGTGATTCAGAGCCTGAGCTTCAATATAAATATCTCAGGGCTCAGGTGCATACTGAGCAGGTGAGGTCATCTTTTGTAATTAACCTGTCCAAGCAATCAAGCTTCATATAAATGACCTAACACTGAATCATGGGGAAAGACCCACTGGTGTTGTGGGTTGGCAGCTAAAGCAGAATTAGCCACATTTGGCCTGAAGGTTCTATGCCTGTCTGACTGTTGTGGTCTGTTTTCTTCCAGGAGATTTTTCTGGGACCCAAAAAAAAAAAAAAAAAAAAAAAAAAAAGTGGAATTATTATTGACTGAACATTTGACATGTAACTCTTTAAGCATTCTTCTTTTATTCTACCTGTTTTTAGTCAACACTATCAGCTTCTCATTTCATGTATGCTGAAATTTATATGTCATAGTTCATCATTTTTTATCATATGTGCAGGTTTCATGTAATTGCAAGGAAAAGCTTAGACTTGGAAAATAATTACACTTTACCAGTAAACCACACAGATAATATGAGCTGTAATGAATCATATAAAGGAAAGCCATATGTTCTTTATATAGCACGAGGATCTCTAAATTATAGTACCTTTCAGGTTGAAACCTCGGCACTGAGTCAGAGGGTTTCCATGTCTCACATCTTGCCTGCGACTCCTCCTGAAATATTTTATAAACACAAACTGTTACTCCAAGATAGGTACACAACAAACAAACTTTTTTGTTTGCTTGTTTGTTTGTTTTTAAACCAGATTAGGTATCAGGGATAGTTCATTACCTACTCTGAGATTACTTTGCTGCTGCCAGGGATGCTAGAGAGAAGATACTGTTTAAGTTAATAATCATTTTCAAGAATTTCATAAAGCAGTTGTACTTTAGGTTGGTAAAGTAGTTTTGCAATGAAGGCATAGAGATCGGAGATGTAGAGATAATGCATAAAATGTTTAGTGATGCACAACCTAACGTTTAGAGGCAGAACCCCTGAATGAGGCTAGAGGTCTTCAAGAGGGCAGGCATGTAAGAATGGGTTGTAGAAGAGTCACAGATCTCATATCTAAAGCACCAGCAGAAAATCATAATGTAGGACATGTTCCCTCCTTGATTTTGCCAGGCACCTTATTTTCAGTGCCTTTAGCCACCATGGTAGCAGAGTAACTGAAGTATTCAACTGGAATGGTGGAGAATTAAGATTCAGTTCTGTCCTTTACATGAGGGCACATGACCTCCTTTCTTTTCAAATATATTCAAACTCACCAAGTCTCAAAATACTTTGAAATGGGGCTTTGTTATATTATTTGAATGATAAATGCAAAATCATGACTATGTAGTTAAGTAGTTGAGGAGCTTACTAGGATTGGGCATACTGGAATTTTAGTCCTCTTTGTCTAGGAGGTCACTGCTCACAGAATTCAATGCATGAAAATCTAGAACTTGAATTTTTATTCTTAAGATATATTATTTCATTTACTGAAAATTCTGTAAATTAGATCAATATTTATCAAGTTCAGTGAAAAAATATGTTGTTGCAAAGGGATGCTGTTGGGATATGCAACAGCCATGCTTTGAACTATTCACTAATGACTCATAAGATAAGAAACTATGAAAAGCCCCTGGAGCTCCAGTATTGCTGGGTGAAGGGTGATGCCTCTTTGGTCACGTTATACCATGAACTACACAAACAATGAGAGAGAGCCCTTGTAATCCTTTGTCACCTGATCTTTCACTGAATTGTTTTATGAGGAAACATTTGAAAGGTGATCTTTCAAAGGAGTAGTTTCTGACATTCCAAGTATATTTTTGATGGTAAACACCAAAAATATTTCATATTATGCCTTAGGATTTTAACCCATGTGAACTGCTTATGTGAGTCTGTACTGGGTCTGGCTGGGATGTTAATTTTCCCTGCAGCAGCCCATACAGTGCCGCGCTCTGCACTTGTAGCTAGAACAGCAGTGGAGACACAACACCAGTGTTGTGTCTGCTGCTGAGAAGTGCTGGCACAGTATCAGGACTTTCTCTAACCCTCCTGGGAGGTGGGCAAAAAAGTGAGAAAGAAACATCACCAGGGCAGCTGACCTAACCCAACCAAAGAGATATTCCATACCATATGATGTCACACTCAGCAATAAAAGGTGGAAAAAGGAGGAAGAGGGGAGGGGTGGGCTTTTGTTGCAAAAACGTCTGTCCTCCTCGCGAACACCGGCTACGTGCATTGAGGCCCTGCTTCAAGGGCATGGTCAAGCATCGCTCATTTGTGGGAAGTAGAGAGTAATTCTTTCCTCTGCACTTCCACATAGCCTTTATTTGTTTTGTTATTCCCTTTCCCCCTCCTTTTTCCCCTTTCCCTTTTTTTTCCCTTTAGTTGAATTGTTTAATTAATAATATTTCCTTAATATTTTTTTTCCCTTTAATTAAATTATCCTTATCTCAACCCGTGAGTTGTTCTTTCCTTTACTTCTTCCCCTCCTCATCTGAGGAGGGGGAGTGAGAGAGCGGTTGTGGTGTTCAGCTGCCTAGCACGGTAAAACAGAGGAAACAACGGAGAATTTCTCAGTGAATTTCAGGATTTCTGTGCTACCTTGAGATGCTCCACTCCATCAGAAATTGTATGCTGGGGACATTAAGCAGTTCTGAGAATCTAAACTTTAAGTCTGATATTTGTCCAAAAATGGCTGAGATGGTGGTGTTTAGAAAATAAAGATACTGTGTTTTGAGGTAAATCAATTTGGATGAGAAAACAGTAAATCATGGGAGACAGAAGTGTCAAAAGAAGCAAATGAGAAAATGTGTCTAGCAGAAAGATAATACTGTCTAGACAATGGGATTTGGCTCTGATTACCAAAGTTTTCTTCTTCATAATCTCTCTTGTTAGATAACAGGACCCCTCATTTGCTTCACATAGTAAAAACAGATAGATTTTTTTTCCCATACAATTTTAGGTGTTTATTTTCATTTGATATAAAAAGCGAACTGAAGACAAAATGTCATCATGGAAGCAAGCCCCAGTGGAAATAACCATGGTGTATACACAGAAATAGCAAGAAATCCACTGGAAACTGTACAGGCTGGGTATACCTGACTGCTCATTATCTTTCAGTGACTATTTCAGGGACTATGTCAGTGTAGGAGTTAAGTGACCTGAGACTTGGAGATTTTTCTTTCCACCCTTGTCTTCTGACTTTTACTCCATGGAAGAAAACAATCAGTTCTCAGACTGGAAGCTGAATATAATATGTGAAAGCAGTAAAAACCCATATATTGTACCATATCTTTTGCTGCTATATGACCATGTTGGGTTTTACATTTTTTACGTGAAATGAGGAATGATTCAAGAAAAGTTTGTCATGATATAAGCAATCATGTTTAATCCCAAGGGATCCCATTGTCATCAACTGGTTGGGTCACTGGGGCAGAGCCAAGCTTTGCCTGTTTCTGTCTACCAGCTTTCCCCATGTAGGTAACAGTAAAATATGTCCCCAGCATCTGGGCTTCTGCATCTGCAGGCCAGCTGCAGGGAGTGAGCACAGGGATGCAAACTAGGCAAAGCTCTGACATGTAACTGAAAGGTCTGTCTCCTCTGTGGTAGTACTTCATCGTATATTCTGTAGCTTTGTACATGAAGTGAAGTCTTAGAAATACAAAAGCTTACTTCAGCCCCCTGCTATTAAATATTTCCCTAGAGAGGAGGAAAGAAGCTCCTGTTTTGCATAAGAATGAGATGGACTATTAGCTATGTTGTAAATTAAAGAGAAATTGCTTTCCCTGTCTGCTTTAATAAATCTCATGTCAAAAAAATAAATAAAGAAATCTCAAAGATTGCAGGCATTACATGGAAATCACATTTGCCTGAAATTTCCCTGGAAATATTTCCTCTCACTTAGGGACAAGTGAGGAACAAAAAGAAAAAAAGAAAAGACACTATTCCTTCAACAACCTCAGAGATATCTTGCTGTATTTAAGGTTATCTTAATTACATTCATAGTGAGCAACTGAATTTAAATAAAGGGAACAAATATTTCACTGATTTTGTGTGTGTGAGACTAAAGATTAATATTTATAATTAGGAATAGCTTTATTTTTTTTTTTTTTTCCCTTTTTTATTTTTTTTCATCCATTACTTTAAATATGAAAAGACAAACAAGGCAAGCTCCTAGGTAATGAACAAAGCCCAGCACAATAGCTACAGATGCTCTGTTTGTATTTGCTTCTGAAAGGAACGACATCTCACTTCTCTATCATATTGCAAGGCTCCAAGCTACACAGCAGCACAAAAAACTTATTCCTACAGAATAGGAACCTTGCAGATTTCACAGGGCTACTCACCTTTTCCCTGTAGGATAAAACCTGGAGCAAGAGTTGCCATCCCAGGCACAGTACGGATCTCGGGCTAGGCAGCAGTCAGCACAGGCAGTCCCATAGATGTGGCAGCGGTGCAAGGATACCTGGGTGACCCCTTCGTCTGAGCTCACATACAGCTGTTGCTGTAGAAGGAAATTGAAAGATTTATTTCAGATGTGGAGGAGCTTCACCCAAGACTCAACTCACATACTAAAAAGCCTTTGAATTAATTTTGGAATAAACTCACGATCACAAGAGGATCCACTAATATATATAAAGCCTAAATAAATAGAAGTTTCCCAGGTGAACAGTACCATTTCCACCTTCCTGTTACAAAACACTAACACCAGAGAATGTTAATGTTTTTGGACTTTGTCTGTGGTTGTTCTGTTCTGGGGCAGGCAGGCTGAATTAATATTGTTCAGACTTTAGAACTTGGTTCTTATTGTGTGAGGGCTATTGGTCTTTTACCTAATTATTTTCTCTGCATATAGTCACATTAATAAACATTATGCAGTGTTACTAATTGGGTTCTCGAGTTCATACATTTCCAAGACATAAATCCTAGAGATTATGTTGAGATTGTGGACCAAATTCTCATAGCCTTAGATTCCCGGAAAAATAATCCAATAGAACTTCTATATTAAATGAGAACTTTTGCAAAGAACGTTCAAAGTTGAATAGGTCATAACTGGAATCTGGGACAAAGTATCTCTTTTACTGAGAACCAATTAATCAATTATTCTTAAAATAAACATTAATATTAAAACAAGAAACAAACAAACAAAAACTAGTAACTCCTGATCTTTTGGTCATAAAACTATCAAATTGCAGGCATTACATGGAAATCACATTTGCCTGAAATTTCCCTGGAAATATTTCCTCTCACTTAGGAACAATAATTTAATTCAGTGAATTGTGGATAGTGTTTAATTCTTAGCTTTGTGAAATTTTGAGCAATATGTTTGCAAAATCGTGAAATATTTATTTTAAGTTTGGGTGTTGGTCATTTCATTAGAAATCTTCTGAACTATTTTTATTACTCCAATTGCCATCATTATTACTAATAGATAGATATGTACAATTTCTCTATAGACTTAGACTTAACACTGCATTTTTCACATAAGCCAGATTTCGAAGGAAAAGTATTATTTAGGACCTATGTAAAAAATGGAGGATAAATTTCATCTTTTAGTACTTTTTTTTTTTTTTCCTTACTTGCTTTTTTTTGCACACTTTTAATGAATTAGAAATGATAAATTGTTAATATAATTTTTTTATCCTAGTGGCTCTGGAGCAAATAAACAACTCATGAAAGTTTTGGTCATGTTTTTCCATATTAATTAGGGAAAATCTCCTGTCTATATTTATTATGATACATTACAACTGATCTTTTAACATCTTTAAGTCAATTTGTTTCCCTATTAAGCACTAAGTAAGCATCCCACTTCTCTTTACCTTTTTAGATGAGATCTTCATTGTTGTTATAGGAGAATTACTCTGAAAGACAAAATTACAAACCACTTTTACAAAGACTAACTTGTTAATACTCTCCCAACATTTATATTTAAAGTTCAATAAGGACAAAGTTGTATCTAATAAAATTATAACTTTCCACATTTTGGAAAACAAAGAAATAAAGAAACAAAAAACCACAAACACTCATACTACTTTTTTGCTATTTCAAAACTAAAAGAGAAATACGTAAATGCAATGAATGTATCGGAAAAGGTACTAGTTGAAATAAACAGCATTATTATTCATCATGTGTATAGGTGATTTTTTTGTGCAAGTCTAATTCACCTGCATTTGTGTTATCTCAACAATATAGAAGTAATGTGCTCTGAAGCCATTACTTTGCAACTTAAAAACAAACAAATAAATAAATAAATAAAATGTCCTTTGAAAATGATGATATGGAAAAATCATATAATAGCTCATGCATATATATCACGATTCAGATAAGAATGTCACATTTCTTCTAAACATTGTCTACAGTGCATAGAGTTTAGTTGCCAGCCAACACATTATTTCAGTCATTCTATCAATGACTAGAATATTAAAAATTGCATGTGTTATTCAATGTTTTGTTCACAGAGACAGTGCTGTATACTACTGTGTGTCATCACTGGAGTCATTTATTGCCTGTGTCTAAACCAAACCTTAAAGAGCTGGAAAAGGAATTACCACATTCATTGCCTTAAGCAAGTGAAGCGATTAATTATTATCATCCTAACAAATGATAAAAATGATGGTAATTAAAATGTTCAGCATTTTTTTAAGATTTAGCAATTGCTCAGTCAGAAAGAAAAGCCTTAACAGTGGGCCTGGATTAATTGCAGTGGACTACAAGCATAGAGGGGAGGACAGGACTAAAAAAACTGGCTGTGAATCATGTGAATTGGCAAAGGTTTTTTAGAGCTGCTATAGTATTTTATGACTGCAGTGTCTGGAGACACAAGTTCCAATGCAACATTGGATCTGATGCCACATTCTCCTTTTCTTGCTTATACTCTGGAAAGGAATCATGCTTTGCTTACTCTCAATATTTACTAGCACATATCTGGTGATCTCATTCCCCCTCTCTTTGTAAGGCTCATCAAAAGACTCAACACTGCCCCAGTACCCACACAGACTGCAGTGGCAGAAATTATGATTTTGTGATTTTGTAGGCTCAGGATAAAAAGGTCTGTGCTCAGAGCCCCAGAAGTGAGGCTTAGGGTCAGGATTCCTTCCACCCCAACAATCTGCTTGCTGTAAATGGAATAAATACTTGGGCAAATGGTGCTCTAAGTAATGCTAATCATGTATATTTATCAAAGGGAAGTATTCAGCAAAAGGCTAGGAGAGCTAATTATACCATTTGGGGGGATTGACACAGAAAGTATTTAATTTTTTAGATAAAATGTTTTTACTGTCAGTCTAGATAAAAATCTTACATTTTCTTTTTTTGTATTCTCTCAATGAAACAGAGAAAGGCAATGACAAAACCCTTAACTAAGTTTGTAGCTGCACAAATACCATTTGCCCGTAGACTACTTATTTTAAATAACAGCCCATTCAAAAATTTGAAAATGATTCTTCAAATTGGTGGTGAACATTTTCTTTAGGTTATTACAAGCTGCTACACACCAGACTGATTGATATTGTTCCCTTATTTTTACCTGTAGTTGTTTGTGTTTCTTTTTGGTTATGTTGTGTTAAGCTTGTTACTCTAGAGGATTTGAAGAATGGGAGCAAAACCAACACTAGTTTGCTTTAATTCTGCAGCCCAGAATCAGGAAGATTAACAGATAATCAAAATATAAAAATCTTATATTCCCTCTGTAAATAGTGACAGTCTCAGTATGTGATACCAATGATAAAAGTTGCCTTTAGGCAGCCACTACGATATTATTACAATATACAATGTTATTATAAAAATCCTTCCATCTAGTATGACAACTTAAAAAAAAAAAAAAAAGAGAGAGAAAAAACAGGCCAAAAAAAAAAAAAAAAAAAAAAAAGGAAAAGATTTAAGCCCAACTACAGTCTTCATAACAGTTGACATTTATATTGTACTTTGGGTGGATATCAAGTTGGCAGTATGCACATCTGTTTGATCTTTTATGAAGTCATAGTTGCCCTTGTCAAAGCCTATTAGAACAAAGAGTTTGTGTGAACATACACATTGGAAAATGCGTATGCAGGAGAAAGACAAACCTGAAAAACCTCCAGCTCTTCTAAAATGATTTCTCCACTTGCAGAGAAGTTGGTGGGTAAGACAACAACCTTTTGTACAGTTCCTTGGTCTGGAAAAGATGAGACAAAGTCAAACCATGTGACACAGACAGAAAGAAAACATTAAACATTATCAGGTATGAAAAGAAACCATCAAAGTAAGCACGATAACACAGAGTAAGATATGAAAAGATGTTCATTAATTTATTGTGTTTGGGGTGAGAAAACACAAGATGAAACTATGAGATGATTCCTTCAGAAGTCACAAATCGTGGATAACTTAGATATGACTGTATAAGTAATGTTCTTACAGAAGAATTTGAAGTCATAGTAAGATTGGAGAAAGTGCCATTATTGTTACCATTCTACCCCAAAAGATCAATCAAAATCAATAACTGTTGTACCAACAGCTCTACAGACACACAGATAGAGGCAGTATCTATCCTTATGACCTTGCAGTAAAAACACAGCACTATCAATAGCTACTGTGTAATTGAAGTACATTAATACTCAATAGTAAGATGTAATGACAACTGATGTCAAGAGAGGTAAGTATTTCAAATAATAACTCAATCTCTTTCTAAAAATAAAATTATTTTTTTCCCCCAAAGAAAGTCAAACAATACTTAAATTCTATATATATTAGTAGGAGGTGTTTTTTTGGTCCAGGTGGAAAAAAAGAAAATTCAAGGCGTAGCTACTCTTTTGTAGCTACTCTATTGTAGCTACTCTTTTATAGTTCCTTGTCAAAATACAGTTTCAAACCCCCAAATCCATTCAGGTTGGATAAAATCAGGAGTATATAAGAAGATGGATGGGGCAATGGTGATGTTTCTACAAGTAGATGTTATGAGTGAGACAATCAATGATTTAGTGGATTTATGTGGAAAGAACATATGGGTTGGAGGGGTCATTCTGTGGAGGCTCTTAGAGGTTGAGACATCCACTAAAGGATTTCTGATGTGGCAGAAAAGGCAGACTGTGAAGAATCATAAGAACAGGCATGTGGTATTTTTACTGGGAAGAAGTACAACAGAAAAAATTCCTCTTGTCTGAAAGGTCTGGAAATTAGTTTGAGTACAATAAATTTATTTGCTCAATATTGATTCTGAGGAATGAGAACACATGGTATAGATTCTGTTTGGCCTTCAAAAAATTTATGAGCAATATAGACTGGTGTGGTTAGTAAAACACTAGCACAGCACAATATAGTTAAGTATCTATGTATTTTTATGAATTTGTGAAAGGAAATCTCAGCTTCCTGTTTGACAATCCATGATGTTTACTAAGTAAACTGAAAAAGTGTAATTTTGCTTTTTCTTTTAAGGTCATTGACTAAATTTCATACCTGGAGCTGTGGGGCAAGTTGGTTGCAGTAAATAATTTACATCTTCTTATTTCCCTGGAGGAAGCTAGCAAATAACCATGCTTTTTTTTTTTTTTTTTTTTTTTTTTTAAATAAAGTTTATGGCCAGAATATTGACATGTAATAACCTGACACCACTTGCAGAGAACATTGCCCTATTTTGTCATTTAAAAAAATGGAAAAGAGAAATTGAAACCTGAGAAGATTTAAATATGTGTAGCTATCAATTGTGCATGCACAGAGCACATTAGGCATGAATTTTTCATGAGAATTTCCTATGGCAAACATTTATTTTCATTAGACAATGACACGATAAACCAGTTCCTTCCGAAGAAACTATCGAAACTAAATCTTGTGATAGCACAGCTGTGGTCTAGACTGGGTGCCAGTATTAGCAAAGCTATGAGAACCTGATAGAGATTTACTAACTGCCAAGACACACCAAAGTTTTAAACTGCTGCAGATGCATCCCTTGCTGCAGCTAAGGAGAAGCACGTGCATGCATAAGTGTGTGTATTTCTGTTCCTGCTAAAGGGAATAATCCCCACACAAGTTTACAAGGTTTAAGTGCACCTCTACCTCTTTACATCCTTTTTTTTTTTTTTTTTTTTTTTTTTTTTTT
>CM021765.1:10961963-11007741 GCA_011076525.1 Nettapus auritus | reverse complement strand
TTTTTTTTTTTTTTTTTTTTTTTTTTTTTTTCCCAGCTGCCTGCAAAGTATCAGCTACCTGTGACCCTGACTTACAGGGTATGCAGCGTGTTGACAGTGACCCTACCTGCAAAGGAATGTGAGGCTGAGCCTCCAAAGAACAGAAGAACCGGTTCATTTCAATGATCCATTAGTGCATGACACACATTTAAAATTCCTAAATTGTCTTTAGTCCTCAAACATTCCCCCAAGCCGAAATCAGAACCTGAGGGGAGATTTTTCCAGGGTATCGTCACAGAAAGTACTGATAATGCCTGACGCCAAGCCTTTGTGTCCTAATAACCTTTCCCATTTGAAAACTAGGTTCATATCTACCTTTTTGTCACAGCCCAGCAAAATACACAGTTGACTTGTTTACCTTAGAATTCATTCCCTTTGACTCACTATTTTACCATTCCCTTTGACTCAGTGTTGTACCATTAGAGACAGATCCTTGTAGAAAGGAATGCACCATTGTTTTAAAGCAATTAGTAAACTTAATACATTTAGAATAAATGTTAATGTGAGGGAAAGTAGGCAACAGAAAGCTATTCATTAAATAAAGCCACTTAGAGTTGGGAATTCCAATAGTCTGTACATATATATACACATAATTCTAACAATACATGGCTTGTAGGCCATGTAGTTATAACTGTCCACCCCTTCTGAAAATGGTTTTGCTACTGTCACTCTGTATTTTCTTAAATAAATGAAAAGTAAGTATTTGTGCCTAGAAAACTATTCTTATTCCTTTTTCAGTAGAACTGAGGTCTCCATTAAAACCATGGTAGCTGATATCAAGTCATTTCTATGTGTTTATGTCAGAAAGCTTATGGTACATCTCAGTGTTATTGAAAATCTTATTTGCTTATTACATTTTATGGCAAGGCTGCAAACTAAATTTCTGGGTCAGAAGGAAGATTGGACAGGATGAGGTACTGTGCACTGCAGAAGATGGATGCAAAATAGCACTGCCTGAGCTGTTTTCCAGCGTATTTCACAGCAGATAATCTGCGTTGTGAGCCAGACACAAGAGATTACTAAACAATGTCTTTTTTTTTTTTTTTTTCCACATTTAAGTCACAATATGAAATTATAAGTAAATTCTGTAAAAATCGTAAAAGTGAATGTGATAATTTCCTTCTCTATTTGCTTTTTATTTCCAGAAATCTACTTGAAAGCAGTTCTACATGGCTGTGATTTCACACAGTCATGAAAAAAAAAATAATATTGTGTCTCCAGAATATCAACTCACAACTAGAATATCCCAGGTGTAGTGACAGTCACCGCTGCCCTGACTTTTCACCAGGAACTGCTTGCAGCCTCACTTCATCCCAGCAGCTGGGAGTGGAGGGCAGACTGGCAGCTGAGTAGAAATCCCCTTTGAGCTGACAGCAAGCTGACAAGGGCAACTCATAATGACTGTTTTTCTGTTTCAAACCTGCCTGAACAACTACAGTCTCCCAGCTCAGTCTGGAAGACTATGTCACTGAGGTCATATTCCCTCTGAGAGGACTGAGAAAGAGGGAACGTTAAGGTAGGAAAATGTTGATATCCCACAGGCTAAAAGATGGAGTACAGAGTACGCAGAATGGGAGAAGGAAAGCAGCATCTAACAAAGGAAGGAGAGACAAATAAATATTATTAATAACAACATCAATAAGAACAACAAGAAGAACAATAATAATAAAAGAAAAAGAAAAAAAAAACTCCCTTGAAACACAGGGCATAATTCTAGGCTGGTATTAATCAATTACGTTTCACTGAAACTAGTGAAACTGTACTTGGTTACACCACCAATTACTGGTCTGACACCAATTACTGGTCTGACTGACCATGGGCAATAGAAAAGGCAAAGCTTAATGATCAGTGATGAAAAATATGCAGGTGTTTGTCTGGAATCTACATTCCAGAAGCTGAATCTGTAGGTCTGAGTTTAAATCTCATTCTCTGAATTCCTACTAGCTTTTCTTTCCATAGATCTAGGTAAACACTACAGTTATCAGTGTTGTGAGCATCAAAGAGAGACAGAACCTATCCAGCTCTGAGCCACATTACGTGCACAAAATGAGCAGCAAATAAAAAAAAAACCCTGACTTTTCCACATCATAAAATAATGACTGCAATGGACATCAACTGCTACTCTGCAAGGAGATTCACAGAGAGGCCTCCTGTGGTAACTCACCTCCCCGGTGTGTCAGGTGTGTGAGAGACCCTTTGTAAACTTTTCGCCATGTTGTACTTGTCAGCCTGCTGGCAGATTAATTATTTTTGGTCTCTAATCTGAGTTGAACCTGATGTAGACAAATAAAATTTTAAGAAAAAAAAAAAAAAAAAAAAGGAAGAAAAGCATTTGCAAAATGCTTGAAATCTCTCTGAGAAAATGTTCAGGCTCAGCAAAGCACCTGAGATGGTGGTAGGTTAGCAGTGAGGCCTGAGAGCCAAGTCTCTGCAGTCTCTACTGTCCTTTGGTGTTTTATGTAAATCCGGGCTCCCACCACAGCCACCTAACCTCCACCTTAGTTCACTCATTTGTTATATGGCTGTAATATTTTTCCAGCTCTGAGTGTTGCTGTGAAACTTGGTGAAGTCATTTCAAGCTGCATCAGAGAACAAAAAGGCAGGTACAAGCCACACTCAACGGCAAAATTTCCACACAGGCCCAGCTTGATCAAACTTCTGGAAACTCTGTGAACTTGTTTAAACAAAAAATTGCCAAGGAAACCAAACAGGTGTAAGAAAACCTTTACATATCTTCTTAAGAAGCTGTGAGAAAGCTTTGGATGAGTTGGTTTCTAAAAGGTTTTGAATGACTCGTCCAGTGTGAGCAAGAGGAGGAAGGAAAACTGTCTGATGCCTGTTGTGTCACTGTTATGCAACACCATCTTCCCAAGCTCGCAGACATGAAGCTGTAGCCACCGCATTTGTGGGAGGCAAGCTTGCTCTTCTGACCACACTATCTCTCTCTGTTAGAATCTGTGGCTCATTATATTTTGTCTCTTGTGTTACTGGAGGCTACTGTTGTCAGCAAGGGTAGGTTTTCCAAAAAGACATCCATAGTGTAACACCACAGAAACAAGTACTGTTGGGATTAATTCACATCTTTAAGACTATATTACAACCTTATGCTCTGAAAGCACTTACTGTTCCAGACTTTGAAAACAAGTGTTGCATCAGAGAAGAAAAGATAATAAGAAACATTGATCAACCTCATGCCATATCAGATGCATCACATTAATCATTTAAACAAGCCACAGTGAAATCTGAAGTGCCTTTTCATGGCAGTCACTTAGATCTCTTTACACAAAAACATATCCTATCTTGATAGTAAAGAGATGAAAAAAATCCTACTGTTGCCTATAGCTGTTTAATGTACTCAAGTTTGACCCAGACATTTAAATATTTTCATAACACCATGAGCAATAAAAAGGAAAAAAAAAAGCACAATCTTTTGGTCGTGTAATCTGCGTGTACTTTGACCAAAAGCTTTCATACTGCAGGCAGTAGGTGGCATGCTTAAAAAATAAATATTAATCTCAGAAAAATGTCCTCATGCTGGTTTATGGCTGTTCTTAAAACTCAAATGGAAAACAATCTACCAAAGGATAAACTAGGAAAATATTGTATTGTATTGGGTTCTTTACAAAAGTGAACTGGCTAAAGTACTGACTGAAATGCTAGGGTGAATCAAAAACTTCAAGACTGAATCCTGGACTACCACAGAAAAGGGATAACTGAAGCAGAACTCTAACTGAACGTTATTACAAATCCCATAGGGAAAAAGCATTATCAGCATTACCCTTGTCAAATATGTAAATAAGTGATTATATTATATTCAAGTAAATTATCCCACTGGTTTCTGAAGACAAGGTACATTATTCCACTTGTTTGTGAAGACAAGGTACGCAGCACTCTTCTCTTGTAGCACTGCCATCTACTTTAAGGACTTGCTCTTTCTTACTCTAAATCAACTCAGAGGACACTGTGGAGACAGTTTTGGGTGGCAAATTTTGTTAAGTGCTTTGGGAGTCTTCAGGTTGAAAAGCACAAGGAAAATAAGAGATTGTTATCATTTGAAAAGCATGTGGAATGCTGCAAAAACAATATCTGTCTGTGGGATTTACTTTGTTAGCTACATAAGAGAGAGAGAGAAAAAAAAGAAATGTATTAAGTCTTGGCATGGACCAGCCTCTGTAAGCTCAACACTTCTCTCTGGGGGCACAAAGGAAACATTACATTTAGTTCATATTAATGTGAAAAAGTAATACAGCTGCCTGTACCCTCCCAAGCCATGACGAAAAACACTGGGGTTCTTTTGGCTTTCTGTTCTGTTATTTCTCACTTGCATTCAGGAACTGATTTATTACTGAGGCTATAAAGGAGGAAGAGAGGAAAAGCTAAACATTTTGTGTGCTCTGCATCTGGCAAGACATAAAACACTCCAATTTCAAGCATAAGACAGGTCACTGACAGTGACAGACATGACTGGCAACATCTCAGTTCAGCAGCAGTAACTCATCATCCAAGCTGAGTGTAATTGTCACCAGGTGTCAAGTCCCATTGTCTCTGGCTGTGAGGCTCCAGGCTCCCAAGGAAATTAGCACATGAAATTCTCCTATACAATGTGGTTTTTGCATTTTGCTGGGATGAACTGACACCAAAGTAAATCCCCTCTGCATTCTTTTTGACAGTTAATATCTCTATTGAATCCTCCTGAGTATCACAGAAAGCAGAGAATAAAGAAAACTCCTCTCAGTGGCTGGAACTTGATCACTTTAATTTAAGTGCTGAGAAACTCAGTAACCTTTATTGCACCAGTTTCTGTTGAGGAAGATCTTGGAAGCTATTAGTGTCTCAGGGAGTCAGTGTGCCCTACTCAGGAAGACTAATATCTACCCCAGCAACTCACTAGAAAGCAGACAATGATCCTTGTCCCAGTGTACTGCAGAAGTTAAAAACAATGCATATAAAATATCAAGAGCTGCAGATTGCATATTTTTCCAAAGTGGACCCTGTGCTGATACACAGAAGAGGCTTAACAAAACATAACTACAATTTGAGGTATGTTAGCATTTTAAATGAGTCACAGGTACATGTGTGAGGCCACACTAGTCACTTAAGAATGGTCAGCAGCTCATTGAAATAGAAATAGAAATGGCTCTTGTATTTATCTTTTGCAGAATTACTGAGATGCTAAATGTGTATTTTCATCGACATTTAGTATTTTCTATGCATTTCCAGTATTAACTAACACTACTACATTAAGAATCCTGCATTGGCTGGAAACTTGTATGTTTTATCTTTTCCTCTAATCTTTAGTGAGATTTTACTCCAATTACAAACAGTTGTTTATAGAACATTTTAAAACAATGGCACAACTATATAAAAAATACTGAAAATGTACATTTGAAAGATGTTTTAGCCTGCCAAGCTATTTCTATGGTTAAATATAGTGCTGGCAAGGAATAAAGCTAAGAGACAGCCAAACCTCTTCTAACAGAACAGAGTTCTTGTGGAGTTGTATAACAATATCTATAGTGACAGTATCTATTAATGCTCCTGATATTTCTACTGCAGTGTACAAAAATTTTTTTTTTTTTTTTTTTGTTCTGAAGGAAAGGAGGAATATGACCCTAAGGGGCCCAAAAGCTGAGAACTGTAGCTGCATTAATTACACAAAAAGAAAATATGGCTACATGTTAGGGAGGGGGAAATACAACAAGAATAAAGTCCCAACCTAATTACTTAATTTGGTAGTTTCCAATGACTTTGCAAGTGGGATCAAAGACATTTTTAGGGATGCCTTAAAACTCATTTAGCAATTACCTACCAAGAAAACTAAAATGCCCAGAACAAAACCTGATGAAATTTCTACTGTAATTCACTACTTAGACCTTTTTCTATCCTAACTATGCCTTATAATATTCTAAGCATTCACTGTACATTAAATGATAAAGGTGTGACATAAGAATGTGAGCTAACTGTTTTTGTTTTCTTATTTCTTTTCATTGAATGATAGAATCCTGTAGACTGGAAGGGGCCTTTAGAAGTCATCCAGTCTAATACCCCACTTGAAACAGGTCCAATTAGAGTAGGTTTCTTGGAGACATGTCCAGCTGGGTTGTGAATCCTTTGAATCTCTGAAGGCAGATAATTCACAGCCTCTCTAGACCCATATTACAATGTTTGACCACCCTGATGCTGAAAACTTTTTCTTTTATATCTATTTACAATGCCCCATGTTCCAGCTCATGTCCATTGCCTCTCATCCTGACACTGAGGACCTTGAGAAGAGTCTGCCTCTGTCTTTTCCCATGAGTTATCTGTACCCTTCCATTAAATAATTGCAAATAGCAATAAGGTTTCCCCTTAGCTTTCTCTGAATAAATCCAGTTCTCTCAATGTATCACAGTCCATCTCAGTCCATTTTGTGTCAATATTTTCTTTTTTACCAGAGAGCCCACAAGTGGACATGGTACTTCTGATAGGAGCCAAATAGAGGGGAAGAATCCCTTTGAGCAACCTGCTGGCTGGATATGCTTTTGCTACTACAGTGCAGTATACATTTGTCCTCTTTTGACCCAAGGGCACCCTGCTGATAGCTGGGGAGGTTTTTCTAAGAAGAGTGAAGATACTTGATTTTAATCTCACAGTCTTTCTACAGAAGTCTGAAATTCCTGAAAGTTTCTATTTTATTTATTTATTTATTTTCAGCACCAGCTTCCTAAATCTATTATATCAGGTAGATTATTCCAGTCCCATGTGAGTTTGCTGGCAGACATAGTTATTCTACAAGGAGAAAACAACCAGGATCCCAACAATATGTGAACCATAAAAGCAATGCAAGCCACCTCCGTAATTATTTTCTGATGCTCAGAAAATATATTTGTTCTCCTGGAGTTCTTTTTCTTCTTTGCTCTACTTGAAACCATCTGTAGTAAAAAAGAGCCTTTGTGCATATCAGCCTATAATGCCCTGTTAAGCCAGTAAACCAGTGGGAGTTTCACATGTGAATGAGTCCTAGTGTCTAGACAGACTACCACTCTGCTTGTCCACTTCAATCAGGAATATGATTCAGATGTGAATATTTTTTAAAAAAAACTAATTTGATCAGTACAAGAATCACTCGACCTGCTCCCAGTAGAGTTCAGCAGCATAGCATCAGATTCAAATTTAATGTAACTAAAAATATTTTTTTTGTTTGTTTGTTTTTTTACTTTTTTTGTTTTCTCTTGTTTTGAAAGCTGCTATTTCTGCATTAGTAACATCCTGTTCACATTTTCTGTTTCTTGAGAAGTAGGTTACACAGCATATATTAAGTTATGGTAATGGTAGTATACAAAACTATTCAAGGCCAGATTTTGGTATTTTTACATGTTAGAAAGCATCACATTATAATATGGAATCGCACTGATGATGAAACATATTCAAATTTAGATCAAACACAAAATACACTAATGTTGATTTGTATTTCCAATAAAATTCATGTTGATATATTCTATCTCTTGCACATCATTAAGATCCATAGAAAACACAAAAATGAAAAGAAAGTAAACAAACAACAAAAAAATGTGGCTGTCTGTAGACATTTTAGTAATTAGTAAATATATTTAAGCAAACATTTCTGGAAGCTATCAATTGTACAGATTGGAGTTGACTGCAAATTAGAATGCAATGGAGGAAATTGTTAATTTTGTCTTACCTGTGCCAAGAAACAAGACATGGTATCTTCCATCTGCTGCATTCACCCGGTCCACAGCAATCTTTGTATACTTGTAGTCCGTTCCTATCCGGATGATTAATGGCCTCTTGTGTATTGGGTAAATAGGATTAAACATCAAAGGGTGATTCCTGATGAAGGTCACAACATCATCTGGAAACTCTTTGGTTGTCCGCATATTGGGTGTGAAGGCTCCTCCTGGACACTGCAAGAAACATGAACGGTAATGCTTAAAAATGCTTACCATCTTTTGCAGAGATTTAATCTCTTAAGTTGTTTACAAATATTGACAGATAGTTGACAAAGTTCCCGAAAGAGCACTTCAGACTCTGACTGAAAGTAATTATGTTCCAGCAACAGGAATTAAATACTTTAATGATTTGAACTCCCATCAGTTCGGATAAGGCAAACACAAACATAAGTTTGCAGTATTAAAATCCAGGTTGATGGCAAAGATCCATATTTCTGGACCTATTATTTCCACATTCCTTATGCTGCAAACACCCTGCTGAAAAAAAATCCAAGTGATTTGTATGGGAATATGCATCTGTTTTTTTGTTTGTTTGTTTGTTTGTTTTTAATAGAACTAGTAGTATAAAGGTAAAAAGTAAAGTTCGATACCTAACTGTAATTTGATCAGTACCCTCTAGACATTATTTTGGTTATGAGACGGTGAAAAGGCCTGTGACTCATCTTCTTTTGAAAAGGTGATAGCATGGGTTTGAAGCGGGATATCTGATATCTGAGAAAGCTGATCATTCACAGGATCTTGTCTACCCTTTCCTCTACACCCAAGAAATACCAGAGGTCCACTGGTGTTCCAGATGCTCCTTTAAATGCAGTGAATAACCACCCAAATAATCAGCCCTGAGGCATTCTGGACTTCGTGAGGAAATAAAAGAAGTCTTAGAAATCTCAAGCATTTACTGAGAGTGAAGATAAAATAAGACAGCGTGGGAAGAAGTGATGGGCTACGTCAGTAACTGGTAGTATGTACTGGATGTATCCCTGATAATTTACGCTACTTCTTCAGCCATTGTTACCTCACTTTTCACTGCTGCTCCTGAGCTTACTTTTTCCCACTTACAGATTTTTAAGCTATAAACCATTCCTTAGAACACTGCAGCTATTCAGAAATGTGTCAATATAATATTTTCCAGTTGTAAAAGTTGCTTTGTTCAATACAAAGTATTTTATATAAGCTTGTTTATTTTGATGAGGACAATTCTTAGATCTAGGATGGGACTTTTGGTCAAAACCACAGACATTAAAATAATTAGTAGTTTAGGGAGAGATTCACCTCACCTGACTTCTGCTGTCTCAAAGTCAGGCATTTATTCTTAGTTAGCCATCTAGCTTTCCTCTGTAGTCAGTAATTCAGACTAGATGCCCTGCTTTTATATGGCTAAAATTATATAAGATGAATCATACTTTGAGAGACCAGGAAACTCACCAGGGGTATATGACTCATGTGCCCAGCCTACCTGATGCAAGCAAGCATTAAAATCTGGGTCTTCACATCCCAGGGGACCCCTCTAACCACCAGAGAGGAGTGTCAGTTCTACCCTCACTGACAAAAGTTGCTCCACTTTGTTCACCTAATTAACTATTTGTTGAGTAATACCAGGAACCAAGAAAAAAAGGGACTGAAACCTAATCCCAAGTTTTAGAATCAGCTGCTGGCTCAATTAGGATTTAATTATTTATACACAGTGGAATTCTCTCTGGTAGGATTTGTTAAAAAGAAACCGCTCTGGCATCATTTACCTTCAGCAGGAAGAACTGAAATTCAGCTCAAATATGCGTCTCTTTTCCCATCTGGAGTCCTTAACAATTTATTCATCTGAACACTTATTTAACCTTGGAGTTCTTGTTTGGTCCTCATTCCAAATGACACTACATGCTACTCCTCTAAGACTGCTTATTTTTCTTATCTTCTTTGCCCTTCTCCTTCCTTCTGTGGTACCTCCATCCAGTCTTCCAGGAAATGTGTTGTGCTATCTGCCACGATTAGCAGCAAATGGTGAAAACAGAACTGTCTTCATAAATCTGAGGGCCATTAGCACAATTATTCTTCTTGGCAGTGATCTACCAGACCCCAGTTAATCTCCAAAGGATTTCTATTTCACCTGCAGTTCAAATTAAATTTTCTTGTCCCACACAGCTCAGTTAAAAGAAGACTTTCTATGATACTTTCCATCCTTCTTCAGTTCTTGAATTGGAGATCACAAGATTCTTGTCTATGACTTCCTGAAAAAATGTTTATGCTATAGTTCACCCCAGTATGACCCTAAAAACTTAGATTAAATAGTTGTTCTGAGCAAGTCCTTAAAAACATCTTTAATCAATTCATTCTTTTGCTATTCCTCATAAAAACCTATACCAAGCAAAAGATGTTACTGAAGAACACGATAAACTCTCCTTTTCCTTGAGGGACTGAATCTGTATTCTTCACACATCATTCAAGGACTCGGCTACACAATAGTTATGTTCACAGTTGATCACTGTGCAGTTAGGTTACTGAGAGAAACATAATTCTTTAATTTACAGTATATTCAATATTCTGTAGGTAAAAAAAGCTATTTCTGTAAACTGAAAAATGGAAACTATCCTCAAACATGACTGAATTTAGTAGGAAGCTGCCAATTATGTAGTGTCTTTTTTCCATAAGTAGGTTTTGCTTGTGGAGAAATAAGAAACCATTGGTATTTAGTGAACAGCAGCGAAACTCTGCGGAATTGATTATGACCAAATGAATGTATTGCTTTATTTGCTAAAGCTATATTGAAGACTTTTCATTGTTTATTCAATGTATTGAAACACAAAAAATGTTCAGTTCTGTCCAAAGTTTTAGTGTGAATATCTCTTTAGGCAACTATAAAGTAGGATTTTCTGAATTTTATATATATATATATATATGTCTAGTGTCCATGTGTCTAGTGTCCATATGTCCATGTCTAGTTTAGCATCCTAGAAGTAGCATATAACTTATGTTCTAGAGGAAGGATGTTCAAGCCCCTTCATCTGCAAGCTTGCAAGCTTGGATATTCAAAGCTAACTCCTTGAATGCAATTTCTGAACAGAAAACAAAAACAAAAACCTGATTTTTACAGATGTTTTGACATAATTTTTTTAAAAAAGTTTGTAGAATACATATAAAAAAAATAGAAAAAAAAATGAGTGTTTTGGCAGTATAGAAAACAAAAACAGAGAAGTCCCAGCTTAGAAAATACAACTCTAGGATACTGTGTTATGGCTGAATTGTGAGGAAACATAGAAAATTCAGTTATCAGAAGAACAGTGGTGATCATCCTAGAAGCTCTTTCATCTTTATTTTCTGTGAGCTATGATCTAAGAATTTATCTTGAAATTAAAAGCTCACCAGCATGTCTGAAAAAGGAAGATAACTGCCAAAGGTTAAATCCAAATATGATTCCCTTCCCACCCCCCCCGCCCCTCCCCCCCCCCCCGCCATTGTGGTGCTCAATTCCTTCAGGCCCATCTGGAATACCTCCTAATTCTCCATGAGGTGAAACATGGCAGTGGTTGAGAAGTTGAGGAAATAGATACAAATACAATATTTTGAAGCAGAAATAAATTCTAAAATGTGACTATTTGCAAAAGCACAGAATCATAGAATATCCCAAGCTGGAAGGGACCCATAAGGATCTTCAAGTCCATCTCCTGGCACTGCACAGGTCTACCCAAAAGTTTAGACCATGTGACTAAGTGCACAATCCAATCACTTCTTAAATTCAGACAGGCTAGGTGCAGTGACTACTTTCCTGGGGAGGCTGTTCCAGTGCATGACCACCCTCTCGGTGAAGAACCTATTCCTGATGTCCAGCCTAAACTTCCCCTGCCTCAGCTTAACACCATTCCCGAGGGTCCTAAATGGATTGTTTATTTTGTGTTTTTTAAAGTTTAAGCTTAAAGCCTCAGTGAACACATGAGATTAGAGCTGTATGAATTCATTGCAAAGAAATACTAATGTTAGCATTAGAAATTAGTGGAACATCACATATTGATTAGCTAATTTTAGGGATCTGGGGACATGAAATCCTAAATTTTACAACCACTAAAAACTGCAGTAAAATATGAAGAATTGTTCAAACAGACAAAGTTATTCCATATATATAAGCACTAGTGTATGAGAGAGAAACAAATAGAGAGAACAAGATATGCAGCACAAAGAAGAAAATGAATGAAATGGCAATATGGTTAAATGTTCTTGTAGCTACTTGAAAAATTAAAACAAAACTTAATTTCCTGTGACAAATGGAAAAGCAAAAAAAAAAAAAAACATCTAAAAAATAATAACTACAACTTTGAGAGTAGATTTATGATTCTGTGCATGCTTATTAAATTCTGATATTTTATTAAAAATTCTTCATGAGACTCAATGGAAGTCCACACTACCATACTTCTTTTAACAAATAAGTATTTAGGGAAGATGCTGGAGAAACTTTATATATTCTTCATTAAATCTGAAAATATTAGATTTCATAGCTCTGCTAAATCTAATTTAAAAAATAGAATGATAAGTAAATAAAGGCAAAGCTGCATCAACAGGATTTTTTATACAACATTTTTATATGAATATATTGGATTTATTGTATTATTACCATTAATCCACTAATTGGATTATTGGATTATTACCACTCATGATGAAAGAAGGTACGGAAAAATTTTCAAGGCATACCAGAAGTGTTCTTGCTGAGGAAGACTACTGTGAACTGACTGGCATGAAAACTCATTTCTGTGTCATTTTCCTAAGACTCAGTACCTGACAAGGTATTAGATCTTGCCAAAGAACAAAGACCTGTTCTCGTCCCACACCTTCCAAGAATCATGGTGGAGCTGCAGAACTTTAGAGAATTATGGAAAAGTCACACTGGCTGAAACCAAAAGTTTGGATCCAGACTGCCAAACACATTCATAATGCTGTCTTTTTACAGTTGCTTATGTAACTATCTTTTGCTAAAACCTACGCACAAATGAAAATGTACATGTAAAAAAAATGACTGCCATCTAATGCAATAACTCTTAACACCTTTTGAGCAGAAAGAGCAAGAAAGATAAATATTTTGCATGACTTAATTCCTTCTAGAAGATTTCCAGATACTACCTGTTTCAAATAGTAAGCTGAGAAGCAAATAAAATTGTTCTGAACTGTAACTAAATGCCTTAGTCAGATACAGTCCATTCTCCTGGAATAAATAAGATCTAATTATGTATTAAACAAAGACAAGTAATTGGCAAGCTTGCATAAACATATCTTGTACTTACAGTGCCAGGCCGCGGATATGGTATTCTGCCTTGATATGGAATCAGCTGGTGGTTTGGTCCCTCCTTGTGTGCAAATGGCCCATTGAACACAGTCTGGATGTCAGATAAATGATACACACACACAGCTGAGCCTTTAAATATTGAGCTAGAAGAGAGAAGGAAAAAGTTACTATCTTAAGCTACCATATTTTCTATAGATTTTCCATCATTTTGCATGTTCCAGTGATGAAAGATACCTCTACAATTTAATACAGTTTAATACCTCTGTAACGTGTATTTACTGATATTTTAAATCAACTAATCTAGTTTCCCAAAATACACCATTACACCTTAAGCTGGAGAAGCTTGTTGACCAGTGAACGGAAAAAAAGAGGGAAGGAGGTACAACCCCAGTGGTAGTATAAGAAAATTTCCAAACGTTGAGTATAAAAAAATATATATAATCTGGTCCCAGTGAAATCAGTGGCAAAAATATTGCTGACTTAAGTGAGACAAAAGTTTTATAAACTTTGAGCTGCCAAGCTCAGCACAGGTTTCCAGAACTCCCCACCAATATATTAACCACAAAACTTCCATGAGCTTCTTAAAATCCATGGCCGAAATGTTAATCAAAACATCCAGCATTATTACTATTGGTTAGAATACTACAATAAGTTGCCAACATTTCTAAGAAAAATGAGGGCAGCTTGGGGCTGAAAGAGAATTTCTCCTATACAGGCCTTAAAATGTCCCACAAAACTAGTTTTAGAGAACTTCAAGGGACTCGAAGTTTGATGTGTTCCAAAGAGAAACAGGGGGCTCTCCTGTTTTTTTTTTTTTTTTTTCTACTACTCTGGGTCCATCAATGGTCTCAAATATCTCCTCTAACAGTGCAAGCCCTGAATGGCCTGTATCAGCCAGTGACTTCCTCTGGAAGGCACCAGAGGAATAACTCTCAGTGTGATGTTAAGTCTGACTGCCATTAATTATTACTATTATTATTTTTTTAAGGTTTGGGATATTTATCCTAACAAACTTGAAACTCCAGATAGTCCGATAATACATCTGATGTCAGTTGTAGGATGAAGATAATACAAGTAACTTTCTGCTTTTAATTGACAAAGAAAAAAAATCTCTCTAGAAGAAAACTAACTAACTAACTAACTAACTAACTAAAATTTCAAATGTTTAGTTATGAGACATAGTGTCTAAACAAAGTGCTGCAGATTACCCAGCAATCCACATTGCCCTCAGCTATATATGTATGAGCAAGAGGAACCTTTTAGATAGATTATTATATATGTGAAAATTTTAGTAGGTATTAATAGGATAACAAAAAAATGTACTTAATCTGTCCAGATGTTTTATGGTAGATTTACAGCAGATTAGGTCACCAAAATAATTTGCATCAGTATTACTTGGTTTCCCTCAGTATGGTTTAGATAAAAGTACTAATAGTTATTATTTGGTGGGATGTTTCTCTCTTGCTACTGTTACAAGTTGGAGGTGTACAAAGGTGAAGGTAAAGGAAAATTCAAGGAATAAAAATCATTTTCACCACTGTTTTTAACTAGGTAACACATTCAATCAAACAAAAAGAAAGAAACCATAAAGTACTAGTTCATAAAAACAGAAATGCACAAGTGTAAGAGCTTCAGTGGAGTAAAAACAGCTTAAGAGCCAGGAATAAGTGAACTTTTCTTTTTGTTGTCACCCTATATGGTCTTGCAACTCCAAACCTCATTTCCACTGCAGGAATACCAGGAGAATTAGGTATAAGTGTTTCCAATTCAGGCATGTTGCATCCACAGCCTAATCATAAGTGTGGTTTTACTCCTAAACATAACCTCAGCATTTTTTCTTTTTGTGCAGTAAGAATCATAAAATGTAGACTGCACCAGATGTTTACAAGTTATGGAATTCTGTTTTCCCAACTTAGCATTATAAAACTATATTTTTCTGGCCAGTTCACACATTTGAAAATGCAGATCTTTGGATCCGCATGAAAAAAAAAAAAATATATATATATATATATATAATACAATACAATAAAATAATAATGTAAAATAAATAAAATAAAAAAATAAAATAAATAAAAGTTTTTTTTTGTTGTTTTTGTTTTTTTTTTAATGCAAGGGTTATTTCATTGGAAATTGCCTTTAAAGAAATTAATAGGAATAACTTAAAAATCATGCTAATTCAATCAAATAAATGAAATGAAAAAGATTAAAAACACATTTCTCTCCCCACTCTCCCTCACCCTTTTTTGAACATACATAGTAACAGCTAAAATTACAGGATAACATATCAGAAATTAATAGGCAGTAACTATTTCTACTCTGTATGCTACCTGTATTTGCTGAAAGAGAGAGAAAAGGGGGAAAAATGTACAAATGGTAATATCAGTAGGTACATCTGTAGGTCTGTCTTTGTTGGAGGTTTCAGCATAGTAAGATATAACTGATACTTCCAGTGCCTTTGGGAGTTCACTGAGTGCTTTCTAAACCAGGCAGTACGTGAACACTACTGACTAATAATGGTAGCTTGAGTCTGTGAAGATGTAATCAAACATCATATAGGCTTCCTTTTCACAGCTCATTGAAGTCAACATTGGTTATTTGCCATCTGTGCAATCATCCACCAGCTGAGAGACTGGAAATTATTTATATGCATTCCTGTAGGATTTCCTGGTTTGATCCTTCAGGGTGCCGGCTGTCCTACAGGAGGTGTTAAACACTCTTAACACCACACAAGTCCACTGCTTTGAAGTTCTTTACATTTCTGCTGCTGATCAGCAACAAGTAGCCCTCCACGGAAATGTTTTCCCAGTGCCAACTGCCAGTATGTTTGGGAGCAGCTTGGTTCAAGCAGCACAGGATGTCTACTGTTGGTATCCTAATAAGGATACCAAAGATACCAATAGTAATGCTATTAACTGAGACTGTTACTCCTGCATACAAATGCTGGTCACAGGACACATTCTTCATTGCACAGGACAGCTTTGACCACAAACCATCACTTTTAGTCTTCCTACAGAAAACTGGGAAATTCAGAAAAGTAATTTTTTTTCAATTTCCCCGTTACCTTGATGTTGTAAAAATTCCATACACAAGCGTTGTTCTGGGGTTATCTGTCTCCAAAAGAAATACATCCTCTGTAGAAAAACAAAAAACAAAAAAAAAAAAAAAGAAAGAGAACCCTTTTTTTTGGAATACTAACAAATTTTTCATTTTCCATTTTAAATTATGACTTTATTCCTGCTGGTCAATGAGTTTTGCCTTAGATTTGAATGGAAAAAAAGCATATTTATCACATGAATAGACCATACACATTGCATTTGAACATTCAGAAACAGAGTTAGAAATTAACTCCACACTATCTAGCCTTACGAAGACAGAAGGCAAAGATTTTCAAACATGTACACCATCCATGTGTCACATTTCTCTCAGCTGGATCTCATTTCAGCAGGTTGTTTAGCAGTAGGCAAATATTTAAGTGGCAGTAGGTCAAAGACAGAGTTCACTTAGGTATAATCCAAAGCAGGATAATGAGGAGGGTTTTTTTTTATTTTCTTTCCTATCCTGTACACACCCTAGATGCCCTCCCATTAGATCATTGTCAACATGATAGGAATGACATACAGTTCTGCAGTAAAGACAATGAGAGATGGGAGCCTTCATTGTGTAGGGATTTATTAACTGCACTATGGAAAACTGTACCTACTTGCTGAATTGAATTTGCTCAACTTTACCTCTGATCTGATGACTTTTCTTATATTTAAATGAAAAATGCTTTAGTCTCTGACAGTTTCTCTTTACAAATGTTCCTAACTAACTGACTATAATCAAGTCACTTAAACTTATCTTATATCACACAAAAAATAAGCTTTTTAAAAGAAAGTACATTCTTTAGCTTGCCATTTAGCTTGTCTCCTTCATTAGCCGTCTGAAATTTTTAAACATTCTTTCAAATATATAAAAAGCAAGACTTCACCATCCAGGACTGGCAAAGTTATACTCTTCTGCATTATACATGAAAACAGAAGAATGCACTTCATTGCTCCCAGAGTTTTCTGCATTTCCAGCTGTGGTTGTATTCTTCCTCTCTGCCACAGGATTGTGCTGGAAACTCACACTGAGAATGTTATCTCGTATTCTGTATGATCCTGCATTTTGTCATGCAAAAAAATAAAAGCCATTCTCCTGCTGCTTTCTTGAAGAGGAGTAAGCTAATAAATTACATCTCTGAAAGATTAGTGGTTAGATGTTAAGCACTGAGAAATTCTGAAAGCTAGTCCTCAAAGCACCTTGCACAGAGTTATAGAAATTTAGGATCTGCTCTTATCATGCTCCATTGTAACCTTGAACCAGAAAAGTACACCAAGCATTTGTAAAGATACCAAGCAACAAAGGCTCTGTACCCTGTTTGTTATTATGAAAATGAGGAATAATGCCAAAGGAGAGAGACTACAATGGAAAGAAGGTAAAAATCATATGCAATATGTGTGGAAGGGGGGGTGGGGGTTGGGGACAAAGAGGGATTAGCTATTTATATTATTGTTATACTAATACAGACAGCAAATCTTACAACACCTGAATTTAGAACGATGCAGATCACAGCTATGGACAACATCAAATTTGAAACTTTCCAATAATGTTGGTAGGCGCTTAATTATCAAAATATGCATCTATTAATTCCTCATTGAAAGGAAAGCTCTTGTAACTATTGTATAGATTATTCACTGAATATTTACAGTGTTTTACATGCTAAACTGAAAATCTGTTCTTGAATTATATTTATTCATAGTGTTATTGCTGGTGCTAGTAACAGCACTTACTAGTATCATCCGGAACTATCAAATTGAGACCTCTGCCCAGTGATCAAAAAGAGAAACTATTATGAAAAGACAGTATGCTACACATGTGAATAGTTTCAAAGAGATATTTGTTTTAAAATCTCCGTCATAATTCCAACTAGAAGCAAAATAATGATGAACTTCACTTACATGTTCCTTTCCAAATATTAATTCTTTTCTTATGTGATTCCTTTACATAATCAAGATCAATTACCTTTTTTTCAAAGATAATCATAATTACCCAGACAGTTTTAACAAGAAATTTTTCATTTCCCACCATAATATTGTCAGGAGAATTTTGCTGTGGGTTTCTACATGGCCAGCATTTTAATGTCAATGACTTCACAGAATCACAATGTCATAGAATCACAGAAAGGCTGAGGCAGGTTGGACCCCTTGGAGTCCAGCTGGTCCAACCCTCTGCTCAAGCAGGGACACTTAGAGCAGGTTGCCCAGATGGCTTTTGAAGATCTCCAAGGAGGGAGACCCCACAGTCTCTCTGGGAAACCTGTGCCAGTGCTCTGGCACCCACAGAGTAAAGTGCTTCCTTATGTTTAGACAGAGCTTTTTGTGCTCCAGTTTGTACCCATTGCTCTTGTCCTGACACTGGGCATCACTGAAAAGAGCCTGGCTATGTTTTCATTGCATCCTCCCTCCAAGTATTTTTACATATTGATGAGATCCCCTTTAGCCTCCTCTTCTCCAGGTGAACACTCCTAATTATCTCCTCACTAAGAAGCCATAGGAAATTCTATAATATGTTCAATAATATGCACAAGGTGCAGGATTTAGATGAAACCTTTTAGGAATTTTCTTGCCATACCTAATTCATCAAAGTATGTTTCTGTTCCATCTTCATCCATTACTGAGCACACGAGTCTTGCTTTCAAGAAAGTTGTCCACTTGTTCACAAGACTACGCTGACCACCTGTATCATTCTGAAAAGGCATATCATTTTTTAGAAAAACAAAATACAACACAGCTAACATTTTATTGTGACTTTCCTCATTTTCCTCAGGTTAAATTGATCCCATCATCTAGACATATTTTATATTTGTTATATCCAATATAAATTATAGTTAAAACAAACAAACAAACAAAACAAAACAAAAGAGAGAGTTTTCTGAGCAGATTTTCTGTGCTGGGCTAGAAAGCTTGGGATGGTCAGGCAGTAAATTTTGTGCAGAAGTCATGTATGCAGAAGTAAGATTGGAAAAGACTGTAAATGTCTGTATCACTCGCTGACACAGTGAGGAGAGACATCCATGTTACCTTTAAAAAATCTGATAGGCTTATGGAGGGATATTTCTTCTAGTTCTGGGAGCAGTATAGCTCCATGTGATTTAATAAACTATGCTAACCCATGAGGTGGATGCTCTAAAATCAGAAATTATGCTAGCTAGATTTGCACTGTTGCAAGTCCTGCTAACTTGGTCCAGTGCTTGCTTGGTTACAGCTCACTCAAGGATGTCTCCATCTCTCTCCAAAACACAGTGGAAATGGTGATTGTGCAGCACAGAGGTGACAGCTCCTGCCTCATTCTGCTGGTGAACACCTTAGACAAGAGCAGCATCTTCCAAATGGCCTAATACAATGTCACCCAAGAGATAAAAGAGATAAAAAGGTAACGTAGAAGTTAGCCAAATGTGATTTTGAAATGCTTTTTTGTCTTCCTTGTTTCTTATTCCTATAGCTGGTAATCAGACTTCTTGGGTGACCTATAAGAGATCTTTTGCTGGGTTTCCTTTGGCACTATTTTACTAACATATGTGGCCTGTCTCAAATGTGTTGATATATGAATATGATGGTATACAAGTATACAAGTATGACTGGCTCAGACTTGTCTTCATTGTCTTTGGGATTCTGCCACTGACTTCAGTGTAAGTCTAAACAGGCTGAGGCCTCTCAAAAATCATCTGGGCTTCATTACAACAGTAACAATAACAAATACAGTTATAATAGTGTGAAATGTCCTGTTGCAAAATACCCAAGAAGGCCTCTGTGCACCTTCATAAAAATATAGAAAATGGAGATTATAAAACACATCACATGCCTCATCAAACTGCCAGAGCTACATTAACTCAACCTTGAACACACCCCTGTGCCCATGCACAACAACATCACAAAGCATCAAATTTTAAAGAAGATCCAGATTAAAGACAGGGAATAAACAAACACTCACATTTATCTTCCTTAACCTTTCCAAATGGAAGAATAAAAAGGCTAGTAGTAACTGTTCATTTATATTTTTTCTCTCATTAAAAAATCAATTTCACCAGAGATATTAATAACTGCTTCAATCATTTTTCATACACAATTGATTACAGATATGAGAAAGCAAATGGAGACAATGAAGAGTGCTGTGGCTGAAAATTAATTATGGCCAATGAGTAACCATACCTCCTGAATTTAATTTGCTTATGCACATTTGTAAAGTTAGGCTCACACATAAATCATTGAAATAACTCAGAAAGAATGGACATTGTAAAAGTGAAAGCAATATATGAAAGTTAAATCAACACATTTGAAAGCTTGATTCTGGTATTTCCAACATGTTTTGAAGATTTTGAGTGTGTGTGTATGAAAGACTACTGTTTTATAATTCAGTTTTTCTAAACAATGGGTGTATCTGATTGTTGCCAAGTATAGCATGTTTAGAAATTCAACACTGGTAACCATTCTGAGCCTGTCAGAGGAATACACAAATTCCTGAATCTCTATTTTTGGCTATCATTCTATATTTGACCAGATATACATAACAAGTTCAGACCCTAGCTGCATGTTTAATAACATCACTTACCAATGTCGAAGCTAAAACAAGGAATTACATTAGAATATAAATCAGAGGTTTTTCAATCATGTTAATGAACTATAGTCATTTAACTTGTCATGTCTCACTAGCAGCTTGTCCCACAACACGGTGATTAAAATAGTTCTTACTGGGCATATTCTTGCAATCATTGAGTGAATTTGCTTGGTGCTGCCACTGTTGTCTGTCAGTCTCTCTTTGAAGAAGAAGTAGATTTTGGCATCATTGGGGTCAGTGCCATCTGGGATAACATGAGCATCCACAAAAATAGGCTCTGAAATGAAAGTGTACCAAAAAGATGAAAACAAAAGGTGTATCAGTATAAGCAGCTTAAGTATTTAATGATTTGACAGTTAATTACTGTTTCAAGGAAACATTGTATATAGAGGTACTGCTGTGGCGGGTTAAGGGATATGCTCTAAACCTGGGTCTGTATGTATCATATATCACTAGGTAAATTGTTTCAAGCTGGTAGCCTTAAGTTTCTGCTGCCTCAGATTTTATCCCACAGTGAATTTCTAAAAAAGTAATTCAAATACAGAATCAGGAGTGTTAGCTTTCTACAGCAATTCAAAGACTTGGAGGACAAAGAGGGAAGAATCAGTGTGCTATCACAGGTGCTTCAGGAAAGACTCGTTGAGGTAAAAAAAAAAAAGAAAGCAAGCTAAAAAAATAATTAGGAAAGGAATTAATAAGGTACTCTAAAAATACATAATAGGAAAACAGCTTTGGTAGCACTGAGAAGGAGAGTAAGATATGCAAATACTTTAACGGCATTTGAGCTCATATCAGAGGCTGATAAACAGTCAAGAGTACATGAAAAGATTGCAAAGGAGAGCTAGTGAGAAAACAATGTAATAGAAATGTGTAATAGCAAGCATATGATTTCTGAAATACATATATACCTAAGAATACAAAGCATACTAGTGCTACTACCAGTATTCTTTAAAATGCATATTATGATACACATGGCTGTGCACTGGTTTATTGCTATGCTTTATTTGTCAAACACTTCCGTTGGTGTTAGTACCTGCAGAACACTTGTTCTGGGGAATTTCCTATGTTAAAATATAATGGAAAGTGAAGGGAGACCTCAGGAGACTTTCTAATATGTCAGAGTCCTATGTATTTAGAATTGAAGAAGGCACATCTGTAGAAGTCAGAATTTCTGTCAACTTGCTGTTTGAAGGTTTCCACACACTTTTCCTTGAAGAGTTTGTTTATCCATAATGCAAAATAGGGCATCAGGTAGGGTGGCCCATGAAGTTGGCTCCTGCAGAGGGTCATCTAGAGCTGCGCATTGTCTGCAGTATGTACTTACACTTTTTTCTTCATGGTCCAACTTCATAAGTTAAATTCAGAGAAGAGCTCTTTAAAAGACAAACTATTTATTTTTAAATAAAACAAAGCAAAATCTCTGTGAAATACATGAAAAGCCCTAGTAAAACAAAGGCCTCTTACCACTCAGCCACTTGGAGTTGTGTTGGTCTGTTCGCACTGCATTCCGCCTGGTCAGGCTCCGAAAAATGGCTGCATCCGTCCCCATGAAATCAATATACATTCCTGAAAAAAGCTCTTCATCTGCAAAGAATTGAAATGGAGAGGAAGCATTGTTGTGGCTTTGGGAAAATATGTATTTACTAACCTATTTTTATTTTAACCTCATCAGCTTTTTATTTACACAGGAGTCTACACTCATAAGTATTAGGTCATGAGAGTGGTGTTTTCCTTGATTTATGAAGAAACAGTCTAAAATGAGAGAGAATCATCAGATTTTATCAAGGACTTTAGGGAACTGCATAATTCATGCCACAGATGAACCACGTATGTGGTGAACCTTTTCTTTGATAGAAAATTTATTTACTAAATATTCATTGCTAAGGAACACTGGAAAATTAGGCTGATGTTATCAAAAAGCATCACATTAATGTTTTTAAATAAGTATTTAAAAAAGCTTTTTGTTATGGGAGTAGACAAAGTGACTGGGCTGGACTTATTGCTGGTGTAAACTGGTACATCGTCTACTGCAGTTAATGGATTGGTGTCAATACCAACACTGTTGTCGAGGCTGCCATAGGCAGCCTCAAGCTGAGTTCAGTATTGCAGAGACTAGACAATTGTATTATTGAAATTTATGCAGAGCAATATGGAGCAACAGTTGTCCCCTTTTATGTGCTCGGTTCTAAATACAGGGTCATTATGCATGAACAGAATCAGGCATCGAAGTTCCTACATTAGCAGAGCTATGAACTTCTGCTCCCTGTGAAGAGCAGAAAACTGTCCATCAGTCAGAATGTATATCTGTGTTTGTGTGTGCATAAATATATATATATGTATAATTATAATTACATATACTATCATTTTCTCCTCTGTGAATAACCAAGTAATTTCCACTGACTAATGACAATGAAACCCCAGAGTAGAAAACAGTAGCTAAAATAAACCCTAGTCTCAGAGTGGGAGTGGTGGCTGAATACATTCCAGTACAGCTGGGTCCTTTGATTGATGTTTTTGTCTGAATTCTTGGACTACCCAGAGAGTGTGGTAAAACTGGCAAGAGTCACAGGTTCAGAAGCGCTTGAGGCTATTTTATGCTTCTCTCTCTCTCTCTCTCTGTGTGTGTTTGTGCATGCATGCATGTATGCATCAATATGGAAGAATATTGGCTCATGAGAGAATTAAAACTCTGGAGATTTCATTTTTATATTGCTGGCTAGAGCCTAAACTGGTTCCCTTCAGAGCAGCCAGTGGATATTGCAGCCACTCTTCTGCTCTCCTCTCTCCCAGTGAAGACAAGAGTTATACACATGGGATTTAAAAAATGAATTTGCTGCATGTTTGCGAAGCATTTAGATCCTGACCATATATTGATAGAATTATCTTAGAACTATATTGGTTTATAGCTGATTTGTATATTGGCCTCATGGCTTCAAACCATCAACACTTTATTTTTATTATGAAATAAATTGTCTGAAGGAGATTGGGCTTATGGTACTCACTAACTGTTAAATCCAGGCCTATGAATTTCTACATACATGCATTAATAATAGTACTACACAATGAAATTTTAATCCTATCAACACTATTAGTTATCTCTTAAGCATTCCGAGCATCTACTTGATAATCACGTATCAGATATCGGCCAGCTCCACTTCCTTTTGGTTGAATACTTAAATTCCACACAGCACTAGGTCTGCACAGTAGTTCACACTACTTCTCTTTGTTATTGTGGGAATAACTGAATTGATGAGGTATGTGTGCTTTTATGAATATCAGAACCTTGGTGTGGAGAGAGACCTGCATCAGGCACATTAGTTTTGGCAGGCTTCTTCAAAGCACTTTTTCCATTGCTTTGATGCAAAAGTGTCTTTGTACAATGGCAAACTGTAGCAAGTTCAAATTTGTTGTTATAGTATCACTTTCCTCTAAAGGGTGAATCAGTTTTCCTGCTGTATTCTGGGGTCATACTTTGTGTTATGGCAGCAGGCTGGTAATACCCCAAATTGTAAAGAAATGGCAGCTATATTTAAAAATGGTTCTTTCGCTGTGGAAAATTTAACCAGTCTGCCAGCATTTTCTATCTTTTGCAGCAAGGGGAAGGAATTCCTCCAGAAGAATGCTCAAAGAGTCCAGTACACAGGCTCAGTTCCACATAATTCAAACTGTGACTTCCAAAATCTCCCCTTCTCCAGCATGGACATTGAGGCAAAATTCATTCAAGCTTGAAGCTTCAGAAGTAACTGAACTTTGCAGTAACAGGGATTTCCAAGAGCAAGAATAAAACAGTCTGTGGGACTGTTTTGAAAAAGAATGTGACCTTCGCAGAGTAATTTAAACTTTGCAGATGAATTATGTCATGAAAGATAACTCAAACCCTAGGGAAGGTCTCTACAGTCACATAATTGAGAAATCAAGTAAGAAACTGTAAATTCTACTTGGATGAACAAAGCTGCCACAGATCCACTGTAAACAAGCAAACAAGCAAAGCAAACCAAACAGAACCAAACCAAACCAAACCAACAACCAAAAAACCTCAGTATACTATATATACAGTATTTCAGAAATGCAGAAAGAATGTACTTTAATAGGGCTTCATAAAATACAGTAGGAATATATAAGTTATATTTATTCTTTAATGACATTAAAAATTCACTTGACAATACCAAACCAGCAATAAACTGCAGCAGTAAATCCTGGCTTTGAACATATATTTTCTTTACACAGCAAGTGTCTGTAAACACTGAACATAGATCACTGAGGATATAAAGATATAAATGCAGCCAAGGTTCAGGGATGTACCTAAAGTACCTAGGTAGCATTTTTCTGTCTTTTAAAGGTTCTTAAGTTCATAGCACAGTGAAGGAAATTATTTGTCTTTTGTATTAAATATATTTGTAACGAGGAATAAAAAAATCATCAATTTATACTTTGAACATACTATGTAGAATAAACTATATGATATTTTCTTTAAGGTTTAGGAGATCCAATATATCCCGAAAGGAAATATAGAATTATAGAATATCCTAAATTGGAAGGGACCCATAAGGATCATCAAGTCCAACTCCTCGCACTGCACAGGTCTACCCAAAATTTTAGACCATGTGAGATCCAATATATCACAAAAGGAAATATCTGCCTCAATATGTTTATATTAGCCTTTAATTTCAGTAGAAACCAAAAAACACAAACATCATTTGTTTTTCCTTCCTAAACCTTGGGTGAAACATCCAATATTCGTGTGCACAAAGTTGTCTTTTCTAAAAAAGACCTGAAAAATCTGTGTAACTTCTATTCATAGCCAAAAATGTAACAAGGATCAGGCACATATTGAAAAATCAAGATTTTGGAACTAGAGGTCTGTGAACATGTTGCAAATGTGAAGGGTGGCATGCCAAGTAGAAAGTACCAATGGCAGGGCCAGGACTCCCCTGCAACAGCAGAAAATGGGACCAAAGGACCTGATCCTTTCTTAATTACAGTTTTATTTCCTGTCTCCTCTTACAGGTGCTGAAGAGTGCTTTGCACTGCCTGAATAGTGCAAAGCAGCTAGTATAAACTGAAGGATGGACTGTACTCTTTTATACCCACTTTTCCTTCCATACACAGTGAACCTTGACCTGAATTGTACAAAGTGTGGTGCCAACACAGAAGTTTTGGGTTCTTCGACCACGGGGCGCTTTACTCGGCACCCGGCCTGATGGCCGCAGATGGGTCCCAACTGTCCCCAAGGGGAAAATGGATCCTGGCCCAGGAGCTGGCAGGGCTCATTGAGAGGGCTTTAAACTAGGTAAGAAGGGGGACGGGGAAGAAACAAAGCCTGTTGGAGGTGTGCCAGGGGGAACAGTGGCTAGGCTGGGGGAGAAGGCAAAGGCTCAGCTGAAGTGCATCTACACTAATGCACGCAGCATGGGCAACAAGCAGGAGGAGCTGGAAGCCATTGTGCAGCACGCGGGCTATGACTTGGTTGCCATCACGGAAACGTGGTGGGACCACTCTCATGACTGCAGTGCTGCCATGTCTGGCTATAGGCTCTTCAGAAGGGACAGGCAGCACGGAAGGGGTGGTGGAGTGGCTCTCTATATTAGAGAGTGTTTTGATGTTGTTGAACTTGAGGCTGGGGATGACAAGGTGGAGTCGCTATGGGTTAGGATCAGCAGAAAGGCCAACAAGTCAAGCATCCTGATGGGGGTCTGTTATTGACCGCCGAACCAGGATGAGGGGGTGGACGAGGAGTTCTACAGACAGCTGACAGAGGTTGCGAAATCGTCAGCGCTTGTTCTTGTGGGGGACTTTAACCTCCCAGACATATCCTGGGAGCACAACACAGCCCACAGAAAGCAGTCCAGGAGGTTTCTGGAGAGCGTGGAAGATAACTTCCTGACACAGCTGGTTGGTGAGCCTACCAGGGGAGGTGCCCCGCTAGACCTTCTGTTCACTAACAGAGAAGGACTGGTGGGAGACGTGGTGGTCGGGGGTTGTCTTGGGCAGAGCGACCACGAAATGGTAGAGTTCTCGATACTTGGCGAAGTCAGGAAGGGGACCAGTAAAACCTCTGTCTTGGACTTCTGGAGGGCTGACTTTGAGCTGTTCAGGACACTGGTTGGCAGAGTCCCCTGAGAGGTGGTTCTGAAGGACAGAGGAGCCCAGGAAGGCTGGGCGCTCTTCAAGAAAGAAATCCTAATGGCTCAGGAGCGGTCTGTCCCCACATGCCCAAAGACGAGCTGGCACAGAAGAAGACCGGCCTGGCTGAACAGAGAGTTGTGGCTCGAGCTTAGGAGAAAAAAGAGGGTTTATAATCTTTGGAAAAGAGGGCGGGCCAGTCAAGGGGACTACAAGGATGTTGCGAGGCAGTGCAGGGACAAAATTAGAAAGGCCAAAGCTCATCTGGAGCTCAATCAGACTACTGCTGTTAAAGACAACAAAAAACGTTTTTATAAATACATCAATACCAAAAGGAGGACTAAGGAGAATCTCCACCCTTTACTGGATGTGGGGGGAAACTTAGCTACCAGAGATGAGGATAAAGCCGAGGTGCTTAACGCCTTCTTTGCCTCAGTCTTTAGCAGCAAAACCAGTTGCTCTCTGGATGCCCAGTACCCTGAGCTGGTGGAAGGGGATGGGGAGCAGAATGTGGCCCCCACAATCCACGAGGAAATGGTTGGCGACCTGCTACAGCATTTGGATGTACACAAGTCAATGGGGCTGGATGGGATCCACCCGAGGGTACTGCGAGAACTGGCGGAAGAGCTGGCCAAGCCGCTTTCCATCATTTATCGGCAGTCCTGTCTGTCGGGGGTCATCCCACTTGACTGGCGGATAGCAAACGTGATGCCCATCTACAAGAAGGTCCGGAGGGTACACCCGGGGAACTACAGGCCTGTTAGTTTCACATCAGTGCCAGGGAAGCTCATGGAGCAGATTATCTTGGGCGTCATCATGTGGCAGTTGCAGGGCAAGCAGGCGATCAGGCCTAGTCAGCATGGGTTTATGAAGGGCAGGTCCTGCTTGACGAACCTGATCTCCTTCTAAGACAAGGTGACATGCTTAGTGGATGAGGGAAAGGCTGTGGACGTGATCTACCCTGACTTCAGTAAGGCATTTGACACCGTTCCCCACAGCATTCTCCTCAGGAAACTGGCTGCTCATGGCTTGGACTGGTGCACGCTTCGTTGGGTTAAGAGCTGGCTGGATGGCCGGGCCCAGTCTTAGTGAATGGAGTCAAATCCAGTTGGAGGCTGGTCACTAGTGGAGTCCCCCAGGGCTCGGTACTGGGGCCAGTCCTCTTTAACATCTTCATCGATGATCTGGGTGAGGGGATCAAGTGCACCCTCAGTAAGTTTGCAGATGACACCAAGTTAGGTGCATGTGTCGACTTGCTCGAGGGTAGGAATGCTCTGCCTGATGATCTGATAGGCTGGACCAATGGGCCGAGACCAATGGTATGAAGTTCAACAAGGCCAAGTGATGGGTTCTGCACCTGGGGCACAACAACCCCAAGCAGAGCTACAGGCTGGGAGATGTGTGGTTGGAAAGCTGCCTGTCAGAGAAGGACCTGGGAGTTTTGGTTGACAGTCAGCTGAATATGAGCCAGCAGTGTGCTCAGGCAGCCAAGAAGGCCAATGGCATCCTGGCTTGCATAAGAAACAGTGTGGCCAGCAGGTCCAGGGATGTGATTGTCCCCTTGTACTCAGCTCTGGTGAGGCCGTACCTCGAGTACTGTGTTCAGTTTTGGGCCCCTCACTACAAGAAGGACATGGAGGTGCTTGAGCGAGTCCAGAGAAGGGCTACGAAGCTGGTGAAGGGTCTGGAGAACAAGTCTTACGAGGAGCAGCTGAGGGAGCTGGGACTATTTAGCCTGGAGAAGGGGAGGCTCAGGGGCGACCTTATTGCACTCTACAGGTACCTGAAAGGAGGCTGTAGCGAGGCGGCGGTTGGTCTTTTCTCCCACATCCCTGGTGACAGGATGAGGGGGAATGGGCTAAAGTTGCACCAGGGGAGGTTTAGGTTAGATATTAGGAAGAACTTCTTTACTGAAAGGGTTGTTAGTCACTGGAATAGGCTGCCCAGGGAAGTGGTTGAGTCACCCTCCTTGGAGGTCTTTAAAAGATGTTTAGATGTAGAGTTTAGGGACATGGTTTAGTGGATGATTTGTTAGTGTTAGGTCAGAGGTTGGATTCGTTGATCTTGTAGGTCTCTTCCAACCTAGACTTTTCTGTGATTCTGTGATTCTGTGAAGTTTATGCTCCCTTGAAGTTTCATTTAGGTGGTCAGTCGCAATGCAGTAATTATTTGTGTGTAGGATATCTCACAGTTGCTGAGTACATCCATGACCAATTCACAAGAATATTTAAGGTGTGTCAGTTGTATCACTTACAGGCTTCTCATATGGAAGAAAATTGCAAAATTTTAGGGGTAGAAAGCCAACGGAAGAATGAAGAGTCTTGCAATAGCTGGTGGGCTCTACATCAGAGATGACAGCAAAAATGGGTATCAAACTAACTAAAGTCTTTAGACTTTTTTATTTTATTTTATTTTTTTTCCCTTGGCTTTTCTGAGAATTACAAATGATTAAATGATACACAAGTGTTGTCTAGGATGAACAAGGTCAGAAATTGTTCAAACATAAAATGTTAGACAGGGTAATAGAAAGTTGAAACTGACCCTGGGAAAATACGTGCAAGCTGGAAAAGGGACAATCTTTTGTTTTCTGTTTTTCTCTCTCTCCCTCTGAATAACTTATTTCTATATTTCATTTGTACATCCATCCTTATTTCATGTAAACCTTGTAATGAGAATGGGCACAACATTTCTGCTCATCAGTATAGGCACCAGGGACTCATCTTTGGAGGTTGAATTCTGTGCCCTGGTCATCCGACTATTCCATACCATCCATGATCATACAGATGTAGACCTCAGCACCTTGGAGTACTTTTACTTACTGATCATAACAGACACCGTGTTCACATTTGGGTTGAAAGAACAGCGTCCCTTCCCTGATTCACACTTGGAGTCAATCTTGAAGATTTGTTCCTGCAATGTAAATTTGTATGTCACTTCTCATTTTAGAAACTATCAGATGTAAAGAGATTTTTCCAGCATTAACAATGTTCAAGGTTGCTGGGCACTTTTTTTGTACTATCAGCAATTTATATTTCCTATGCAGATTCACATCATATTTTTAGATATTTTTTTAATTGATACCAAGCTATTTTTAAATTATAAACTCAAGACACTTAAAGAATTTTTTCCTAAGCTCAATTATGCTTTTCAAAGGTTAACTGATGTCTACAATAATAGCTGTGAAGATTATATCTGAATTTCTGTATTTCTGAAGTTATTTATCATTTATTTGCCAAATCTGTGGTGATAATTATAGTAGGCTAGAACATTTTAATGAAAGTACTAGAGCAATAGTATATATTAAATAAAAATATGATAATTACCAAATTAAAAATTACCAAATTAATAATGATAATTACCAAATTCTGTCATTTGGTAATAGTATCAATCTTTTTACTTTTTACTGAGCTATCAGACCCCCAAAACCACAAAAACACAGCAACAACAAACAGAAAAACAAAAAACAAAAACAAAACAACAAACAAACAAACAAAACAAAAACACCACACAGAAAGTCACGCTTATTTTCTTCAATGACATCTCTTGGATTATGTACACGGCTCCAGTTCCATAGTGACAGATGATTTATTAATATCTATTGCTGTAGCCTGAAATCTGATTCTTTTGTTCTTCAAGAATCTTGGTAATGAATCTTGTTCATATTTTATGTGATTCATAAATAGGAAATATATTTGGCAAAGTCAAAGAAACCTGGACTACAGCTTGAAATATGAACAGTCTTCAGAAGATTCTCACATCTTGGTGCACTTCTTCCCTTCCTAGATCCCAGTAACCCCGAACAATGTTGTATGCTAAGCAAGAAAGAACTTATGGGCTGGACTCCATTCCTTAATAACTGCAGTCAGTAATAGCAGAGATACAGACACATAGCACATCTACTTGTGTTACTGTTATTGTATACTACCTTGTAAACAACTTGTTTCTAGAATCCTATAACAATCTTTAATAAAGTTCTAAAAGATAAAATTTCATGGAAAAAACAACAACAACCAAACTTAAAATATATCGGTTAGCTGAAGAAACAACTTCCAAAGAAAGTTTTCTACGATATAGATGCCAATGTATTAAGTATTTGACTGAGGGCAGAAACTCCTTATATTCTCTTTAACAATTAACGTAAATTGCAGTGGAATGGGGGAACCACACAGATCATTGTACAGCCATCTTGCAACAGCAAATTGAAGACTACCAACCTGATATGCTAATTTACAGTTTTCATATCCTTTATCCCGTCTCCTTTTTCCCTCTTCTATTTTCCTAATTTAATCACAGAGATCTTATATATAACTTTTGTAATAAGCCCTCTAAAACAATGTTAAAAGTGTAAGTATGAAGTTTCTAATATAATTTTGGGTGGATTTTTTCTGTTGTTGGTTTACTTTTAGATTAATAAGCAGCTTGATGTTAATCTCTATTTACTACATTATACCACTATTTACCAATTCAAAATGTCCATTACTGCACTATTAAGCTAGCTCCAGGATTGCACTTGATTTTCATATATATTAAACTACTTTTTAGCATATAATTAATTCACATAGTGATTACATTTGCTTCTGTTTGCATTTACTTTGCCATTAAAATATATTTGGGTGACTAAGAGAGTCATTATGAAATACCAAAGTATCAAGTATGCCAAGCAAGAAAATGAATTATTTTTTAAGCTCTGTTTCAGAGAGAAGGGTAACATTCTGCATCACCAATGAAACCACTTTTTCCATGGGATTATGTGGAGACTAAAGAGGAAAACAGGCCTAACTCTTATGATTGTTGGATATTTCTTAGTGTCAGTCTTTGTAGCTTCTAGAGAAAAACAGATGTGCATTCTAAAGCAGCAGTTTTACACCTGCAAAAACAGCCTTCCGTGCATTTAAAACTGTACTAAATTCAAGGTGAAATGATAAAAGCAGAGAAAAAAAAATGAATCCTCTCTAGTCCCATCAGCATTACATAGTTTCTTATTCTGGTGTATTAACTAGACATGTACTTATGTATACAATTGGTTCAGAAGGAAATGCTTGATTTTAAACCGTTATGCTATGGTTGGCCTGTACAAGTAAGGGCTTTGGGCATGTGATGACTACAGTTAAGTGTCTGACAGACTCCAGACATCTGAAACAGCAGTTTATTTAATCAATTGATCATAGGCATGTAGCTATACAGACAGGCTAAATTAAGCCAATTCTGCTCTTCCAAGACATGTATCTTTATTTTTAACTTACAAAATATAACATCTATAAAGCACATGAAGAACTTATGTCTTTGTTTTTTGATGCTGGTGTTTTTCGTTGTTCGCTTGCATTTTTTTTCCAATAGAAATCTTGTTTACACAATTCCTCACATAAAGAGATTCAAAGTTCTCTGCAGCACTACTACTTAAGCTGATAAATAAGTTTTCATTAATTAATAAAAGATCTTTTTCCACGTTTTAAATAATTTTTCAAGAAATAAATTGGGTTAGTGCTGTTACCTGAGGAAAGCAGACCTCAGTTTCAAAACAAAGCTATTGCGGACTATTAGGTAAGGAGGATGGATTTATTCACCCCATTCTGCTTGCTTGTACTTTTAAATCCAGGCTTATGAACCTCTACTCTCAGATAATCCATGAGGAATGAAGGTGCAGTGATTCAGACTACATCATCTGCCAAAGAGGTTGGAGCCAGGTGATCTACCAAAAGTCACTGAGATAATTCCATGCAAACCTACCTGGAAAAACAATGATTTATCACCCACCAGCAAACTCTGTAGTAGACCTGGGTCCTGGCCAGAATTCCCACCCTACTCCCAGTGAAATCACTGATGAATTTCCCAGTGTCTTCCCCAAGAGCAAGCCCAGTTTTTAAAGCTGCCCTAAAATGGCAAAACTCCAGGCAGGACTCCCTGATCTGTCTTCTCAACACATCTGCTTCCCATTCTACTGGAAAATATACTGCACACCCTTGTGCCTGCAGACATGAATCTGACCCAAAAGCTGCAGAGGTGCTGGGTCTTGGTTAAGTACTTTTTTTTTTTTTTTTTTTTTTCTCTTTCTGGTTGTTTAATTTATTACCTATTACATTTGCACATAAACAAACATTTCACTTGCAAATGATGAAACCTGGACAATATATTTATGAAACTTCTGGTACTTCATATACTTAAGTGTATTAATAGTGAAACTGAATATAGAAAAAAAAATAAAAATGAGAGCTACCTACAGAAAATGAGATTTATACCCTGAAAGATCTCTCAGTGAGGAGTAAACTTACTGGTTTCATCCTGACAGGACCTACTGGGACAAAAATTGTGTGTTAGATGAAAGTTATCTACAATGGGGTTGCATCTAATGGTTATTAAACGGAAGTTCGTGAACCCTCGCATACCTGCACACTTAGTCCGCAAAAGTGCTTCTCCCAGGAATCAGTATCACCCAGGAATTATAAAAAGCTGTTGAACTGCAAGATTTACTTTTTATTTAAACAACTATTTCCTTTCAAGTATTTCTTGACAATTCCAACTACAAGTAGGATTGAATTCACCAGAAAACAACAAATAAAAAGTAACATCAGGTTTAGCCCAACATTTGATACAACTAGAATTTTAGACAAATGTCATATTTGTGTTTTTTGACCATGATTTTGCTATTTTCTGGTAGAAACTGTCAGAAAACCATGGATATTTATTCTTTTTTTTTGCATTACACAGGTGAAGAAACCTACTTGGTTTGTTAATCTCTCTTTTCATTTTTAAATTCATGAGGTTTGCATAACGCTAGTAAGAACCAGCACAAAATGATAGAGATTTACCTCAGACCTGCGTCCCCTGTTGACATACACACACACTGGGCTGAAGGCTCCACTTCCACAAACGTATAAGTGTGTGCGATTGTACGACTGTACCACACGCACAAAATTTCCACAGCCATGCTGGAGGGATTAAAGAAACAGAAACAAAACAAATCACATTGGCAACTATTATTAGACATTGGGAACTCTAGGGAATAGACACAATTCATATTTGTAGTAGTATCATGGGAACAGCTACTGAGTTTGGTAGTCTCTGGGTTTGAACAGCCATAGATTTCTGCTTTATTTTCTTGTCATTTTCTCTCAGTTGGGAATCAGATATAGATAGGGTACAATAGAGGAGTAATTAGAGGATTGTGTGCAATTCACCCCTCTCTCCACATAATCTTATTTTCATCCCTAGACTTCACTGTATCTTTCATGGAAAGAAGCAGGGGCCTCCACAGAAATGCAAGTAGTAACCTTATGAAGCTTCCTCAAGGAAACCTCTAAAACAGTCCCTCCCCTCTCTCTCTCTCCACTCCCCCCTCCCCCCTTTTTCTTTTTTACCCAATACAGCTGAAGATAATTAAAAAACAAAGAAAGCCCAAATCTCAGATCCCATTTCTCGTGTAAACAATTTCTTTCCAAATAATTAAAACTCTGAGCAACACATTACGTAACAAAGTTTGCATGGAATTGTTGCTTCATATTGAAAATCAATGGTAACATCTTCAAATTAGGATGAAAATTGAAACAGGATGTTAAGTAGCACAGAGTTTCACACCATCAGTTCTACAGTTTTCTCCTTCCAACATACGCTTTTCTTCTCTTGCTCTTCCCTTTTCACTATCATCAACTGTTAATGCACTTTAGGTTAAAAATAGACTTTTTTCTTGAACATTTTTCTTACTGAGATCCCAGATCTGCTTTCATATTCACTCATACAAACCTTCACCAAAGACATGAGAGTGAGAATTGAATGTGTTTTTTGAGCACAGGATGGGAAACTGTGTCATCAGTCATCTTCATGAAAATCTGTAGAGTTAATTTTTGTTCAGCAGACTACACAGTTCATTTATATTTAAAGTATTTCATATTTTTTGGTTCAGCAGGAGCTGGTACTCTACTACAACATCTGAAAATTGGTGCATAATTGTAGGTAGTTCAGTGTTCATAAAGTTTCCCTGCAGGGAACACTGCATGTCCTCTGTGCAGTTTTATCTCAATCTATACCAGAAAAATCTTTTAACTCAGTCAAAATATGTTGTTTCTCTAAAGCTAACGACTGTTCCTAAAAGTTTCTATTTTCTCTTATCTGACCATCTTAGTTTGGCTCAAAAGTGGTTTTAGCAATATCTTGCTATAGAAAACTTTTTTTTTTTTTTCTTTTTTTTTTTTTTTTTTTTTTTCTCAGCAGTACTACCAATTTCCACATTATAGCTGTGGAAAAGGAAAAAGGAGGGGTGAAGGTATAGCACTAGCTTATGTAAGCCAGTGTGTAAACTGACACTTTCTTGCTTTTTGCAGAAAGCTTTTCCAGAAGATCCCTAGATAAAACACTACATTCTGGGAAATTTCAGAAGAAAAAGTCAAGGATAAAAGCAATGAGCCAATGGCTAGATGAACAGTACACTTACTGCTTCAATACTATGTCATGCACTTTCTAAAGTGTTTATAGCAAGAATGCAAGGGTGGTCAGATGAATGATTCTTTTCTTTAGGGACAGTCCTCTGAGGTTATTATCTGACATATACCTTATCTTCATGTCTCTTCTCTCATAATTTATGGACAAGTAACACAAGTTGGCTCAACACCAACATTATTGTATTTCAATGCTCACTGTCAGGAAAACCATTTTATATTCTCTGAGCTTTTGCCCATCTCTCCAGTGCTGAACCACTGAATTGCATTTTCAGTTTGCTATCTGATTAATCTGGGTAATGCACTGTGACTCCACAATCTAACAATAAATTGTTATTTATTTTTCAAAATATTCTAGAGGACTGCTTTTTAAAAGCTTCCATTTATTTCTCTTTCTATTGTAGTAATCCTGCTTCTAAATCAGGGAGGTCTCAGGTGACATGAAATCGTCTTTAGGATGGCTGTTTGTCAGAGCTGATGGTTAAGCTCTAGATAGTTGTATATTACTGATACTCCTCTTGGATCTGATACCAACATGCACTCTATAACAGTCTGGGGAACTGTCATTATGCCCTAGAATCTCATCACAGTACATTAAAAGAAATAGATGTCAGCCTAATGTAAGCATCCAAGTTATCTTGGTGAACTCACTATTTGGAGGTGACAATTTATTTTCAGTAATGAAAAAGGTAGCCAAAAATGACAAATGCAGGCACCAATGTTTGTCTGACAATTGGGCAAATGAACCCTTCCATAATCACCTTTGAAAATAACTTACTAGTTGTGTCCTTTTCTGTCTGTTTCTCTTTGGTCTTGTGATAATCACTGTTCTCTGATAGACCAAACGTTATCATACATCTACTCATTTTTTATTATTATTATTATTAAATTATTATTATTGTTATTATTATTATTATTATAGATGTGACAATTTCTAATTCAATTGAAATGATTCCTCTGAATTAATTCTCTGCTTATCCTGCTCTTATCAGGAATGAAACTCATGAGAATTATTCAATTGCTCTTCAAATTGGTCTATAAATTTCAGATTGCAAACACTGATTTATCTCTGGGTTCTCTTTTTTCTCATTATTTCAGTGAATTTTCAATAAGGTACAACACAGATTTGAGAGCAACAGCTGTTTTATCAGGATCATATATATGTAAATCTTCTGAACTTTTGAGGACAAACATTAAGAAACTTCACATAAACGTGTTTTTAGGAACTTCATTTTTTTCTGTTTACACAGCCAGGATTTAAAAAAAAAAAAAAAAAAGCAAACCAACCAACCAAAAAAAACCAAAAAACCCCCAAAAAACAAAGTTGGTGCATATGATAGGCTGGACATTCTTAATTAACTACATTACAGGGCATCTATCCAGAAACCTGTTAACTAAAGCATAAACATTTAACTAATATGATTAAAAGTTAGGAAAGTCTCACCACTAAATACCCAAAATTAAAAGTTCTCTGGAGCACCCAGGACTTAATAGTGTCCTAACGTATTTTCCCATGGATCACATTTTGTATACTGCTTTCTGCATGTACCTTTTTTCTGTTCTTGCCTTATGTTGGAAACATGAATAAGACTAGTGAACATTTGTATTTCATATAAAAGAAAGTTTCTTAACCAGTCTATCAGGAGCTGTTGCAGTCGACATTATAACTAACCAGGGTAAACATTAATTATCATGAATAAAGCTATATGCTTTAGTTTCACACTTAGTACACTTAGTATGAATTAACAAGTTATTAGCTATAGAGTTTACTGCACACTTCAGTAACCAGAATGATGCAAAGCTGTATAGAAATGTGGTATTCAATAGGAGAATACTTCTTTTTCTTCCTTCCTTCCTTCCTTCCTTCCTTCCTTCCTTCCTTCCTTCCTTCCTTCCTTTCCTTCTTTCTTTCTTTCTTTCTTTCTTTCTTTCTTTCTTTCTTTCTTTCTTTCTTTCTTTCTTTCTTTCTTTCTTTCTTTCATTTTTCACTACCATAGCTATCAGGAAAGAAAGTAGGTAAGCTGCCATACTAAACATAGAATTATTTATTCATAAGGACTCCTTCTGTTGCTTTGGAGACCTGTAATGAATTATTCCCCACAGTATTGGAAAAGGTGTATTGCAGCTAAGCTCCAAGAGGGCAAACTTCTGGTGTCTTTACATGAGCAGTTGCAATAGATTTAAAACCAAACCAACAAACAAACAAACAAAAAAAAACCACCAAATTTTTGTTATAAAGTGGACTCAGCAGTATTATTGTAACATTGCAAGTCATTTGTAGGCTTAGTTAACAATACAAAATGTATAGCTAATATAAATAGAAATATTAGGCCTCACTTTTGTTCCTAAATTTATGCAGAGGAGGATGTTCCAAAGACCTATCTAATGTGAGGGTTTCTGATTTCCATGGTTTCTTGCTCAAGTCAAAGTATAAGTAAAATCAAATTATTTTATTTATAAATTTAACATGGAGAAATTGCAATTTTCTAGCTCAGAAGAGATTACGAGTTCTAATACTTAAATATCAGTTGGAAATCAGAATAAAAAAAAAAAAAAAAAAGGCTAAAAAGCTAAAAAGAAAACCAGATACCTAGGTGCTGCTGAAGAGAGAAACAGACAAAAAGATAACAGAATAGAATAGAAATGTGACTTTCTGTATTTTTCTTATACTTTAACATTCTTTCATGAATAAAATCTGGGCATATACAGACTCTAAGATCCAATCACTTCAGGAAGATAACTATGTTCAAACACAACTCTGCCAAATACAGGATCTGCTGTACCGTATTCTGCATCTTTCAAATAGCTAATTTCTACCTATTTTCTATAAAGAGAGCATTGGGAAATTATCATTTGATTTAGGTACTTAAGTAGCTGCTTTTAGATGGGAGAGTAATCAGTTGGGGTGCAAAATGACTCAGTGTAACCTCTTGGTGGTCTCGTTGACTCCAGAAACCATCTTTACCTTGCCTAGTAAAGTATACTAGTTTCCAGATACTCATTAGGGCATTGCTTTACATAACTTAAATACATGGTCAGGATTTTTGTGAGTATAGGATTCTCAGACTGTAGGCAGCACAGCGGGTACACCCTTCCTGGGGGCCACCAGAGTGCATCGCTACACTGAACAAGAGCTTAGTAGACTGCTGGCATCATTTCCAGGACATACCTGGAAAATTACTATTACCTAATTCACCAGTAACAAGAAAGACTGAGGCAAGGAATTGGACTTTTTTTTTTTTTTTTTTTTTTTTTTTCATTTTTTAAAATTTTTAAGGGGCACTAGTTTTTTTTTTTTTTTTTTTTTTGTAATTAATTTTTTTTTTTAATAATTTCACTTTATCATTTGGCCTGAAGAGCATTTATAAAGCAAAACACTTCTTTCATTTTGCTTTTGGCTGCACTCAAGGTGTTCTGACTTTACTGCCAAGTATGTAATTTGTGTATGCATGTGGATGTGCATGTGGAGTATTACTTACTGTAGGATCTTTGCCAGCCATTTTGCACTCCTCTACCTTGTTTGAAGATGCTGGCCAGAAAATCTGTGAGGAAAGAAATATCCTTTAACTAACACATTTATCACACAATTTACTTTTAAATATCATTGTAATGTATAACTTACAGTAATAAGTTAATATTTTGATAAATTTTATACCTTGATTATAAGACCCAAAAGGATTTTCATTGATAAATGAGAACAATTCTTGTCTTAGAGAGCAATAAATTAAATAAAGGACAACACTTGTGGTTGATATAAATTATAATATATTTTGAAGATAAGTTAATCAATTTATTTAATTTTATTTCTTCCAAATGAGGGAGATTTTCATCATTGTTTAAATTACCATCCACTTTTTTTTTTTTTTTTTTTTTCAACCTTTACCAAACTCCTAGAAGTTGTTCACACTGGAAACTTGAAGACTAAAATATAGCAAGAAGGGTTCTTGTGACAAATTTTCATATTTAAGGTTTGAATGTCTTACTATAAAACTTCCTCAAACCTTAAGATTTCAGATTGATTTCTTGATTTATTTCCAAGACTTCTTGCACTACAGACAGCTTTACCTGAACTGTACTTAAACTCTGATTTATCTTGATTTTGAAATAGAAAAAAGCATCCCTTAGAAATCTCTTACTGGAAATTTAATAAGTGACATAAATTGATAATATTTAGCCTCAAGATAACATAAATAATAGTGCTAAAAGATCTTTGTGTATATATGTATATATACGTACACATGTGCAGACAGTTGCAGGTTCATATGAATATAGTATAAAATTAGCAAAGTAGGTCTGTTATAAAAATAAATAAACTAAAGAAAGAACACATGGAATTGCAGAAAGTAATTCTGAGCATAATATTGGGTGATTACAATACCTGCCAGAAAACTTCGGGTAATTTGATTTCTGTTGATTTTGTTTAATTTTATTTTGGGCTTTCCATGCCTAAATAGACTACTGAAACACCTCACAGCTTTATACTGCAGAACATATTTCATGCCACAGAAGTTGTTGTACCTAGCTAACTCTGCACAGAGCTAGAAAAAATCTGTTAAGTAAAGGTGTTCAGTGCAGGGACACCACCACTTCCAGACCAGGTTAGCAGAATCACTGTGAGATCTGAATTAGCAAGGTCACACCTGCCATTTCAGATCAAAGAAGGCAGCCCCATTACAGATCATGGTTCCCATACCATTAGGAGGCGGAAGGAGATGTTCATGCTGTCACACAAGAAACTTTTAATTTAAATGTCTAAGTTAGAGAGTCTGCCCACACTCCCCACACAATCAATTCAGGTAGACAGACATGTCCAGAGGGTGATTCAGAGCAAAGCTTAATTTAAGTACTCTTAATCACCCTCCAGTGGGATCTCTCTTTGCTGACACATTAAAAGCATTGACTCTTAAGTAAAGCACTGAACTTTGCTGCCACAAGCTGCATCTCCCTGCCCCTTGACATTAATAGTCAATTAGGTACAGTAATAAAGCCCATAGATTAAGGGGTCAGATGAATTTGGTATAACAAGGCATATAGGATACATTTTAAGGTGTTGGTGTAGGTGTAATCTAAAGTTAGGAAAGGCAAGGTCCACACAGGTAACATCTTAATAGTCGAGCTTCTGGGCACAGTATTTCTGCAGGCCACTTATTTTAAAATCAGAGCATCTGGATTTCAACTGGCTCTGGAAAAAGAAAAAAAAAGAGGAATCTAAAAAATTTTAAATATTCACTAATTTGATTCTTTTCATATACAGGGTGCCTACTACAAGTTGGGGAGCTGGAACATAGAGAGACCTTGGAAAATGACATCTCACTATCTTCAGAGGAGCAACCACAAAAAGAGTGAGATGAGGGTCATGGTGTCCAAAAAAGAAACCCTACACTGGTTGTGTCTCAGCTATCTAACTGAAGGGCAAGGGCTGATGCAGCCATAGCAAAGCTTGACAAACAGATCAGAGACTAGGATTCAGAGTACAAAACAAAAATAAATATAGTCAAAGGTTAAAGTCAGAACTGTCCCTGTAGTTTTTTCTATTTTTCCCCTTTGGTCTGAAAATGATAGCATGTATCATATACTTCCTTACAATCTTTTTTTTCAAAGTGCATTTCTGAATTATCTTAAATCTTCAAGAGAACTGGAAACCATCGTATAAGCTTTTTTTTTTTTTTTTTTTTTTCTTCATATAAATTCTCCTTATGAGGCCAAGCCATGCTGTATGTCGCTTCAAAACAAGTAAACAGCTCAAACTGAATGTCTGAGTCACAGTCATGCTAATAGTTTGTTCATCTTCCATTACACATAAAACAAGTACTAATAGTTCAATAAGGTGTAGACCTGCAAAATAATGAAATATATATATATATACATATATATTTGTCTTAAAAAGAAATGCATTCAGTAAAGCAACCTTGGATTCTCAAAATATATACCGAACTTACACTGAGAGGGTCTTGGCTTATATTATTAATATTCAAAGACAGAATATGATCTTTGCTGCCCACATAGATCCGATCCTGATCTTCATCCATTAATAATATCCTGTAATCCAGAGGACTGTGTGATATTCTGTGATATTCAGAAGTCTTAGTTTCTTGCAGCTCTGAAATAGTAAATACAAGAAATTAGTAAACTGCTTCTCTTTTTAAATAAATGAATCTTTAAACATAACTGGGACCAATAAGAGATGAAGAACCCCTATTAGACATTTGCAATAGCTGAGTTGAAACAAACTTTTCTTTCCCAGTTTGAATGCAAACTTTTTATACCCTAAGTAACTATACATAGCCCATAAAAATCTGGCATTGTTTTTATTCAGTCATGTAATGAATTGATATTTTAATGGATGTGATTTTTTACATCTTTAGCTTTTAAGGAAATTAAATTAATCAATGTGTTCAATATATTTTGAAGTTTATGACAGCACAAAATCCACAAGATCAATACAAATTACATAAGAACAGTTCACTTGCTTTTCTTGACAGGGGGCTTCACCAATAGGATTTTATTGGTTCCAAAGTAAAATTTTTTTCAGTCCTTCATGACTATACATGGCTAATTAAAAAAAAAAAAAAAAAAAAAAAAAAAAAAAAAAAAAAAAAAAAAAAGTAATAAAAAAAAAAAAGTAGTAGAAAATGTATTTAATCAAGCCCTATTGCCTTATTGTGCATCTATTTTTTCAGTTATTTGTTTATGGGATTTGGAACAAACTATCAGAAATTTATAACTGGCCTTTTTTTTTTCTTTTTCACACTTAAAACTTTCTTCAATGAAATGAAGTGAAAAACATTCTTTGATCTCAGTAGTGCAGGATCAGGCTTGTTACAGGAATAGCACAAACATCTGTAATCTAAGTATTATTTGCTGCCCTTGAGAAAGATCAGCCTTCCTGTCTTTGCTTGGCCAATATATTTTGGCCTCAAAACAGATTATTTTTCCTTTCCTTTCAGTGATAACAGAAGGGATATTTCTCAAGATTTGAGAAGGGAAAAACAAAACAAAACAAACAAAACTTTAATAATCAATTTCTCCATATTCAAGTATTTAACATAAAATAGTTTTCTTAACTTAAGAGCATTATTATTGGATTGTGTTTCCTGTGATTCAAACAGGGTTGCAAATACAGAATAAATATGAAAATGAAGCCCTCTTAAAATCATAGATACAAGAACTGAGTCCATATCTCTTTTCCAAGTTGGGTGTCTGGGACACTCTGGCTTGTCACTGTTGCTAAAGCCTGTTTTTCTGCTAACAGCAAGGTCTTTGCTCAATATTCTTCTATAGAAGATGGTAGATATCATAGCCAAAATAGTCACCTAATATTTTGGGACTTAGATTTCTGTCTACTGGAGATCTATTGATTCAAAGAACGCTTAACATAACATGATTTGCATTGATAAATATGATATACAACCACTTATTTTTTATATTGATTTTTAAACAGCTTAATAGAAAGATAAAAAATACCTTTGATTAATGAAAGATATGACATTTTGATTAACTTAGGCATGTGCCAGCTTTCAGGACCAAAGTGTGTTCTATATGCCTTTATTAATGTTAATATTAAAAAGATCAACAAATAATATTTCTATATCATTTTTCTCAAGAAAAACATACAAGTTGTGCTTAAGAGCTTAAACTGAAACAGTACTCCTTGAATATATATGAAAATTGTCCACATCATTTTCAGAAGTCTTTCTTCAGTCCTTGAAAAATCAATTTATTTACTTCATTTAAAAATTCTCCCTGTAAGCTTTCAGCTGGGAGTTCCAAAGACACCAGCATAATACCATTAAAATTCAGTCCCTTTGCTCTTGCTGAAATTCTCAGATTGACCTTTCATAACAAGCCTGAGAAGTTAGGCTTCCCCTTTCCTGGTGGCCTTATTAACTTTATTGTAATTATTTTGCATGTGTAAGATGAAACTGAACCATCTCACAACTGTATATTTGATGTGCTAGAAAAGCACAGATAAACTGGGAGAGGCAGCAGTTTCCCACACAAGATTGGGTAAAGGTGAGCTTATTGATTTTGCATTATATAATATCCCTTACAGCTTCAGTGTTTTTAGAATAAACATGAAAATAAATAAACCAAGATGGACATAAAATATGACAGAGATGCTAATGATTGTTTTTAAGGAAGAGGCAAAAAATAGCTACATATATTTGATTTCCATAACCATTATCCATAGAAATACATTATTTTCCGATTTCTATCATTTGCAATGCTATTTTTTCTTCCTAAGGCACCTGATGGCTAATCTGTCTCCATCAAGCTGCTGATTAGGAGAATCAGGATGTTATCACATGCCACTAGACTACAGAAACTCAATGACATTCATATGAGGGAAGGAAAGCCCTTGAATATATAAGTACACTGCCCTAAAACAAGGACTCTTATATAGATTTATTACCTTTATTTCTTTCAGGGCTGAAGCACACAGTATATTAGCTTAACAGGGACACTCAAGCAAGTGAGGAGAGAATTTATAATTTATCAAATTTTCTTTTCACTTAACAAAATTTATCAAAATCAGGAAAATCTAATTTTCTTAAAGATTCACTAGCTGGATGATGTTACTTAAAAATATCAGTGTGTGGAAAGATGCTGTAAGGTCTTCCACATTCCCTTTCATCTCTAAAAGTTTTGGAAAAAGTAAGGCAAATATTTACTGATTTTTAAAGCACATTTTATTCCATGCTTTGGGAATTTAACCAAACTTTCAAGGCAGTAAAACCTGTGTGGAGAGTAATGTTGTGGACAGCTCTCCATGAATACGTTTATTTTTCTTTGGCAACAAAAATAAAGATTAGAATATATTCCATATGCAAATAATTGTCATCTCTAATAATACAAGAATAACCTTTGTCCAGCATTCTTTATAGGTCAGTGAACTTAGTTTTGGCTTACTTAGAGTGATAACGGCAATACCAGTTTTATTTCCAGTGCTGGAAATCTGTCAGGTCAAATAGCTCTCTTCCTTTTTAATGAAAAAAAAAAAAAAAAAAAAAAAAAAAAAAACTTCAAAGAACTCTCTTGCCACAGCTATTATTATTATTGACCTGCATGTTTTGGAGATCCCAGTGACTAGGAGTTTTCTGTGAACACCACGTAGAGCTTACTGAAAATTATTTTAACATTTACTCTTTAATTATCTTTCTACTCCACCACATAAAAGTTAATACAAGTATTACGGAGAAAATACTGTGCTCTCACAAGAGAAAAAAATATATTTGTATGATATCTATTATTAACATCACAAAAGCCTTTGTAATACTAAATAAATAAATAAATAAATAAAATGTATTGGCCAGGAAAAAGCAAACTACCATTATCAGAATCTAGAAATTGAGGAATGTGGAGATATCTCCCCTGCTGACAAAGTCTGTTATAACTGAACTGTCCAAGCCACCGGTGCACGTATGTATGAGCTACATTCACTCATCAGGTAGTTCTCTGAATATCTTATTTCATCACTTGACATGATGACACTCCTTATTTTACATTCCCTGATGTTTGAAAACACAACCTGACTTTCTCAAAATAAGGGATATAATAATCCCCAATATATAAGATAAAACCTTAATGTAAGTGACTTTCTCAGTATAAATGTTATGCTAATATGGATGCTTGATACATAAATACTGAAACTACTGCAATAATTGGTGGAAACTTCCTAAAAAGTAAAGAAAAAAAAAATTACACCCTATTTGCCGACTCACCTGGCCATTTGTTAGTAAAAACTTCAGTATAATCTGTAGATATCTTTACATGGCAGAGTTTGGTAAGCTACAATTATGGGGTGCTAGCATCCCCAGCCCAAGTTCAATGCACTGAACATCTCCACAGACAAAATGTGGATAAACTGTGATATGTGATGTGAGTGCATGCAGACATCTCTGCACTAAATTGTCCTTGGGTTTCCAGCCTGGCAGGGCTTCTTTGAGCAAATCTAGGATGATCTGTCAAGCTTTTAATTTAGGATCCCCTGTGGTAAAGTACAAGAAATAATATGTTTTCGTCCTCTTTCCTGCTGGCATAGGGATTCAGCTTCAGAAGATTTGTTTATGGGGAAGCTCAGAGCAGAAGCACAGATTTGGAGATCAAAAAAAAAAAAAAAAAAAAAAAAAAAAGAAAAAAAAAAGGAACAAATGCAGTTTTATGCACAGAACGACAGTGGAGGGGAGAAAACTAGCTTTCTGGAAAGAGGTTCTCCACAGGGAATCTCTGCTGCTCAAATTGGCACAGATTTTATGTAGCCTTAGTGACTTGGAAGTCAGCAAAACTACTTTGTTTTCTTTATACTCTCACAAGCTATGGGTTTCACCATTGACTGGCCTTGTGTGCAACCCGCAGTAGGATTGACAACATTAGCCCCTTGTTAATGAAACTGTAAGAGTCTCTTAAGCCTAATTAAACTGTCAGCTTGTGCCAACACATATGCCAGACCATGCCAAATGTGAAATAGCAATGTAAAATCTCAGTTTCTAGGAATAGAAATAAAACAAGCTCCTTTCTTTCTTTCTTTCTTTCTTTCTTTCTTTCTTTCTTTCTTTCTT
>CM021765.1:10951386-10961953 GCA_011076525.1 Nettapus auritus | reverse complement strand
TTTCTTTCTTTCTTTCTTCCTCTCTCTCTCTTTTTCTTTCTCTCAATATTTAAGTAGAATGATGGTTTTGCTTATAATACCAAATGGCAATAGGACCATTTTATTGCTAGCACTGAAAGAAATAGCTACATATTTTAAAAATGCAAGTGGAATCAGAAATATTTGTAAAGTTACAAAAAATATATTTTAAAAAGATTAAAGCCACAAGAAAAGCTCTTATTTTATTTTATTTTCAATATTTTCATTTGTACTTTTTATTGAGTAACTTATATGTTTTGTACCTTACTAACAGAAATGACTGGAAAAGATCTGGTTAAAAGATATCAGATTTCATAAAAACCTAATCATTTTAACTATTGTTTTCTTGGCCTTATTTCTGATTCTTTGTTAAATGTAAAGACTTAGAAGAAATGTATTATTTTTGCAGTTCACATAGCAACTGTGGAAAACTACCTTATTTATATTCCTCATTTATATTATTGCTTTTCAACTATGAAAGATACATTGTGCCTGTTTATATTTGCAAATTGAACAAGGTGAGTCTGCATATTTCCTTTCAAAATCTTCAGAACATGTCACCTTTGCTCTGTCGATATTCCAAAAAAAAAAAAATTGAGTCCTTCTACTTAACGTGGTGAGGTAAGAGAGCTGTTAAAGCATTTTTGCTACTGTCCCTGCAGTTTTCAAACTACAAACCAACTCTCAGCCAGCTCCCAAGTGAAGCTGATTATAAATGGGTACATAGTAATTTGGCCAAAGAGCCATAAGCAGCCAGATGTGCTACTTGTCAGTCCCTTGTGTGCCTTAACCACTCAGGGCCCAAAAAGCTCAGGTGGACCTTTGACCTTTTCTTTACCTCTTTATCCCGTCTTCATGCATGAGAAATCTTGACATTTTTTTCTAATGTTAGAACAAAATTTGTCCTTTTCTATGAAGAGGCAATAACCTTAGAAGAACTGTTAATTTCTGAATCTGTCTGAAAGGGTTTTAATTACATTTTTTTTCTTAAAAAAAAAAAAAAAAAAAAGTTAATGTGAGAGGAGAAAATAGATTTACAAGTGCTCATAAAATCACAGGCTAACTAATTAACAAGATCACATAGAGGATATGGAGGAAGGGAGTTCATACAGTACAGGCTGAAACAGGAGCTCTCATAGCCCAGAGCTAAAATGTATAATTTGCTAGAAGGAAACTTAATTGCTGTATTTGGAGTGAGGGAAAATAACATGAAAATGTCAACAGTATCTAAATGTGATGTGGTTTCACTATGCACCTTGAATACTTGTTGGTATATGTGCTAAATGAGTTGAAAATGTAATATACATATTACTGGTTTAAGATAGGGAAGTCTTTTATAAATAGAAATAAAAGTGCAAGGAGAAATCTTTGAAGAATCAGGCCTAGAGGTAGCTATAACATGTTTGAAGAGCAATCTGTCACCTTGGACAGCTTTATATACACATTAGGAGCAGTAAAATGCTCAATAGCTCTTTGTGAAGGTGGACCACGTGTTGATAGGAAAAGACATACCAGTTAATAGTTAACATTAAGCAGAGCATTCAAATATGTCAGTATATGATTCCTCTTTTACAATTCACAAGACACACAGAAGTCCTAAAATGCCAGTAACTTGTAGAATTAAAAAAAAAACATAATCACAATGGATTATTAACCAGCTTTTGTTGGGAACTTCAAATGCTGTTCTAAAAGACACTCCTAACAGAGTTTTATTGTTTTTCTTAATACTGCTTCAACAACTATCAGAATTTTTTCACCTTTGATTTACTGCTTTGAAGAACGAAGACAGACAGGCAGACCCTCTGAGGTGTGGGCAGCTGCCAGTTTTGTGAAGGAGGAATGTGCTCTCTAAGCAAAGATACAATGAGAGAAAGTCATTTGCTTGTGTGTGGCAAATTGTAGTAGCATATCAGTGTGGCACTTTCGTCCTAGCATACTCCATTGGGTTAAGTGCATTTTTATTGTAGCTTTACATTATGAAGAACAGACACTATTAAAATACTGTTTTTTTTTTTTTTTGTTGTTGTTGTTTGTTTGTTTGTTTGTTTGATTGATTTACAGAGATATTGTCTTGATGAAATCATACCACATTCCACCATAGAAGCTGTACTCTGAAACAAAGAGGAAAAATATGTCAACATTTTCCAAACTGCAGTTCCATACCAGGACGTTCCAAAGGTTCCAGTATTGAGCTTCCTTCACTAAGAATTACGTAAGACCACCCACACCCTTCAGCCACACAGTCTTATTTGTCTATAGACACTTCTAGGCATAATTTTCAGATTATTCCTCCATTTACCTTGCAGTAAACCTGAAATAACCCCTCTGAAATCTTTATAGATATTTCAACAAAAATGCTGAAAAGCGGCCTTCTTATTTTTTAATATGTTGAGTACAGTTATAATTTTATTGGTCATAAACTTCATCCCTCAATATAATTGTAATTTGTGTGTGTGAGAAAGAGAAAGCAAGAGAGAAGATGTCACTAATACTGCCACAATATAAAACTTTCCAGAATAATTTATCTAACTTTTCAAGTATCACCTCATCCATTTCTGCCCACTATTAATCTGTCCAGGACTTATTCTCATTTTTGGTCTCCAAACCAAAGAGACAACTTTGGCAAGTATGGAGATCTGTATAAACAAGCAAACTGTGTTTAAGATTACTGCAGCTGAGTTAGGCATGTGAGATGGAAGCCAGTCTTCTCCATGTCTCATGTACAAAGTTAACTGCTGTCCAAGAGCTGCATACTTCAGAGTCTGCACATAGTCATGCCTTCTTTACTTCTTTTTGAAAGAAATGGAGAAGAGGCTTTTCCACACTGCCTAGGGCTCCACTAGCTGAACCAGTCTCACCCACTAGCCTGTGTGCACATAGTGGTTTTGCCACTGGCACTTGAGATGCTTTTGTTTTCCAGATTCAGAAGTGAGAAGCTGTCGGTTGCCAAATATAACATTATTTTTGACATGAATTGAGGAAATAAAAACAACACATCCATGGGGAAGTCAGACAAATTCCACATTATTTTACTTCTACTGGGAGCAGTATATCTTTTCATTGTTATCTTTTGTTTTCTTGCTCTCTCTCTCTCTTTTTTTTTTTTTTTTTTTTTTTGATCTATTGGACCAACAGTCACATCACTGGAGGAATTGTTGCACTTTCTCCTGTGATGTTCATTCACATAGAAAAATGTTCCAAGTAGCTATCACACTAATTGGATAGCTGAAGCCCTTGCTGCGTGCAGACACCAAAACTCTTGAATGAATTATTGCAATTGTCTCCCTGAAAAATGAGTTAAAACTTAAGCTATTCTCCAACTCAGAACTGGCGGCAACATGAGACACATGTGAGCTGTTCTTCCAGTTCATTCATCTTCACCCCTTTTACTGCCAGTAGGTTGAACTCTGAGAGGAGATTGAGGTCTGAATGGACATCATAGTTTTGCATCTCATTCAGGCTGCTGGTTTTGCAAAAAAAGCAAACTTTTTTAGACATAGGTTTGAGCACTTATTTACTCTCCATAAACTCAAGACAGCTGATGCCAGCTGGGATATTTTTGAATATCTGTGAGACAGGGAGGAAGAGGAGCAGGGAGAGTGTATATAAAGTCCTATGACAGGTAGGACATTTTACTGCTAGAATTGCCTTTCCTTGCAAGTTTATATTTTTGCTTCAATTTAATAATGTACTTTGCAGTTTTACTAAGGTATCTTGTGTATAATAAAGATATGTTTTGTCCTTTACAAAATTGACAGTGGCAGCTACTCCCCATATGTACAATTTTGAGGTGTTAATACATTTTCATTGACATGCGAGCTCTATGCATAGAGAATTGGAATGGAGAATGATCAAATATTACAAAACATCCAATACCTTAAGTGATTATAGTGGTCTGTTAACCTCTTTTTCAGACTGAGAAAATTTTCCACTTCAACTCACATGCACAGTCTTTCCTTTTCTTTATGAGTATATTGCTGCTAAACTGCAGAATTACTCTCATGGCCAGAGCTAAGAAAAATTTGTTGAGAAAGAACAGCTAAATCACTGAAATATTTCATTATTAGTTCTAATAGAGTATGAACCTCCTTCACTGTGAGATAGAAGAACCTTTTTCATTATACACATTTTTCTCCACCAAAGAGCAACCTCTCCAGAGATTCAGCCAATCTCTCCATATCTAGGATTGGCATTACTGCCCCTGCTACTGTAATCCCTGTCTTTATTGATCCAACCAACTTTAGCTGTGTTTTTATCCATGCCACTTCATCCTCATCCACAATTCTCCTTAAAATATACTGCTCTTTTCTTCAGCAGTCAACCCTTGCCCTTACTCAAAAAAAAAAAGAAAAAAAAAAAGAAAAAAAAAAAAGAAAAAAAAAAAGAAAAAAAAAAAAGCTTATTTTATGCAGGCTTGGTTACAGTTTCATTATTATTATAGTAATTTTAATCAAATTAGGATTAGCTATCAGGCAAACATCAGATCCAGCTAAATCCCAAGTGCTTTTCTTTTCTTCACTCTTCAATAAAATAATGTAAAATTTACTCAGCCATGAGCTGAAGAAGATTTGGAGGACAGTACTTCACGTTTTCATTATTTAATCATTTCACAATTTCATTAATAAATTAATTTCAGTGGACTAGTGAATTAAAGGGTGATATTTTAGACTTTAGCAAATCTGTTTATAGAGGGATGCTTTGTAAAAGAAGCTAAGTTGTCTATAGCAAAAATACAGAAACAGATATGTGGAATAGTGGATGTCACATACAACTACGTAAACTACTGCTTCCTAATTTAGAGTGTCTTCTTATTTCCTATAAGCATTGGTATGTTAGTAGATGGTGTGTATTTATCTGGTGCCTTTGTCAGACAATTGCCTCTATACTAAGTTAAGAAAGTTACCAAGCTACACTTTACATCTGAGAAGGATGAAAGAAGCATATATTCTCTCTCCACTGTGTGAGAAAACAAAGCAGCTGGAGGTCAACAAATGGCATCTCCTCACCAGTGAACCTTCAATAAACCTCAATTCCAACATGATTCCAGAATGATCATTATACTGAAGATAACAAACTTTACCAAGAAAAAGCCACACTCAATTCCACATTTTTTTTTCTCAACCGTATTTATCCCAATCTCCTCTTGATAATTCTATCTCTTGAACAGAAATATTAAAATAGTAGAAGATTTCTGCATGATAGTCTTCATTCTATTTCCTACTGTGTTCTGTGTAGTTAAAATATGTTTTGTTGTCTAATTTGGGCTGTTTGATTAGACTTGATTTTGCAGCCAAGAGGCCACCCAGCATTCTATATTGACACAAAGCAAGCTGTTTTCTGGATGTGGGTGTTTGAGATGTTTCCCAAAGTCAACAAAAGTTTAATTTGTGAGAAATGCAAAGACCAAGCCTATCCTTAAATGTTTTTTTTTTTATTTTATTTTTTTATTTTTTTATTTTCCACTTTGAAATATGTATATATATATATGTATATTAATATCCATCTACTTGCTTCAGAGGAAGATCCAGGTAGATACATGAGATTGCACATTAAGATTTCTTTTTTTCAAAATGACTATGATGCCACAACCTGCTTCACTGGACACAGGACTTGGTCATGTCTCTCAGAGGATTTCAGAGGCTGAACACAACTGGAAGTTATTAATTTTATCATCAATGTTCATTGTGTTGCTGAACACCTTCAGGTTGTTTATGAGTATTTTCGATTGTAAATTAATCAGAACTTTTTTTTTTTTTCTTAATGTCATCTTTAAAAACGTTTCCAAACATACAATTAATATTATTTATGTTTACATATACATATGTCTGTATGGATTTGGAAGTTGGAGGTGGGTCTGTAACTGTTAGGTGTCTTTTACAAGATGTGGCTATGTGGGAGTAAAAGAGTTCTGCACCCAAATCCTGCAGAGAGATGTGTTCAGTAGGTAGTATGCTTGCTGTTTAAACACACAGAGCATAACTATATTTCACTCTTTTTTTGCACCATAAAGACTGACACAAAGAGTGAATTTAGGAGCACATCCCAGAGCTGCATGCTACCATCAATCTTCAAATGACCACCAGCTGGTATTTGGGTGTACAATAAAAGTCATGTTTAGTGGGCAGAACATAGCCTGGTGGATTAGAGTCCACTCAACTCTAAATCCTATTCTGATGGTATTTTGCTTTTGACTTAAGACATGTCACATAAACTCTCTGAGTTACATATATAAAATGGAGGTAATAATTTGTAATATATTTGACTGAGTTGTTTTGGGGTTGCATTTGGTAATGTACAAAAGAGCCTTTGAAATTAAAATGAAATAGCTGCAGGAAGTTATTTCAAGTGTATTTCACATGCAAAAAGAGATTTTTTTTTTTGTTTCTTTTAAGTCCAGACTCTTAAGACTTAAGACTTAATAAGCTCAGCCAAAACTCTGGTTTGGATTTAAGAGATAACTTTTATACTTTTCTGTTTAGATTTCATCTGAACGGGAAGCCATTTAAATAAATAAACCTTCAACAGTCACTCACTCTGTGTTTAAACTAGATCTGCCATATTTATTCAGCAGGATGACCATCTAGTATTTGGACAAAAGTAGGAAAAATTATGTGAATCCCCTCTCAGTTGTCCATATATATATATATTTAAATAAAAGCTGTATATATATATTTATATATATAAATAGTTAATTAAATAAAAGCTATATGTTTATATTCAGATCTGAGTTATGAAGAGTCTCCTAGGTACAACTCTATCAGTTTTAGACAGTTACTTTTAGCCTCCAACGGGAATAAGCTATTAATTCATTTGGATATGCTGAACATCAACAAAGAGTAAAAGGAATATAAATGCTTGCTTCAGGTAAAAAAATAAAAGAGTCAAGAAGAGTAACATACTCTGGTAAAGTACTGCTCAGATCACTTGCAGGTTCAGCACGGAAAGAACAAGTTCAAGGAAGTAAGTTCTCTGTCAGAAATCCAAAAATGAAGGGCATTTAGATTTCTAGCAGGCTAAAATTGGTATGCTGCAGATATAGGATAAGAGACAGAGGATAGTATGGAATAGAAGTCAACCATGGCCAGCCAGTGTTTTGCTACAGACCTATTTTGCTAGGTCTGTAGCAAACTATTGTACTAAAAGTTGACTGTACTAAAAGTTGACGACTAAATTGTACTCATATTTTGGGAGTATAAGTAACAAAATATGACTACTCATTTAAAGCATAGTATACAAATGTCTAGAACAAAGGAGATTTGTTTCATCATCAGAACAGGGAACTGTAAGTCAGAACTCCTGGGCATTTGCTCTCTGGCCTTGAACAAATCTCTCACCCTCCATTTATGTCAGTTTAACCATCTGTTATATGTTTATAACTACATTTACCTGTTTCTACCAAGTTCAGCTAATGCATGTTAAAAAAAATACAAGTGAAAGACATTTTTACGTTCAAAATGCTATTCTAACTAATGTTGCTATTAACCGTTTAAGATTATTGCATAATATATTTAAATCACTCCATTTTACAGGTACACATGCTTTAGTGTTTATATGTCATTTAAAGTAATGCTGCTTAATGCACAATCCATTTCAGCTCCATTAAACATATGATGTCTTGAATTCTATTGCAGTAGAAAGGAAATCTCCACAAGAGAGAATAACGTAATTATGACAGAGTAAATAGAGTTCTGAATAGCTTTTAATCAGAATTTATTTACTAGGCAAGTTAACTCCACTAGAGTGGCCCATAAGGAAGAATACTAGGCATTCTTTTGAAACATTTTGAACCTTTAGCTTGAATGAAAAATATTTTTAACAGGTTAAAAACAGGTTTTACTTGGTGTTATATGCTAAAGACTAAATATCAACAGCTAAAGACACTGCAGTTTGAAGATATCTGTCTTTCTGATTTGTGCTACAGAAGTTATCAAATCTATTCCTGCTTTGGGAATATCACCTGCCTGAGAATTACAGCTCTTTACACAACCCTGGGTTTTATTGTAACGGTCCAGTAATCTGTTGACCTCATTTTCCACTACATTGTTCCAAATTTCCTGTCTAGACTCCACTAAAACAGAGATCCACTGGCATAAAATATGATTAAAGCATTAGGAATTAATTATTAAGTCTCCGAGCAAACTAATTATTGGAAGTGCAGTCTCAAAAATTAGCAAATTTACAAGTTGGCTGCAAGCAAAAATTCAAAAAAATGTTGAAATATAAGCTCATGGTGAGAAATGGCCTAGAAGTACAGACCATTGGGCTCTACTCAGGATATTGTGACCAAACATCAAAGCGGACAATCCTAGAAATGTGATTCTCAGCTTTGCAATGCCTGTAAGACTCTTGGGGTACTGCAGCTCCAAGGCAGAACTGAGGAGAGTGCAAGTGTTCAGCTTCTTAGGGGAATTTTTCAGGCATTAGCCTTCTGCCTTCAGAGCATGCTGGTAAGGCTTGACCATGCATACTAGTATCACCAAAGGATGATACTAGTCACCTATCTAGTCACTATCACTAGTCACTAGTCACTATTACCTATGATGATACTAGGCAAAGAAATGTTTTTGTTCTGCCTGCTGATATGCCACCTTCTTAGCTAACCCAATCCAAAGACAAACACTGTGCTGAGCACACCCAGTTGTACAGCTTTCATCTATGAAAATTTCTGCTTATGAGCTAGGATGGATTTTCCTTAATTAAAATCATAAATTTAGTCTCTTAATTCCCACCTAGATGTCAGTTTAGGTGCCAAACTGGTGTATTGAATACATTCCATATTATACCTCCTTCATATACTATGCTTTCTTTACTCTAAATGTGGGAATGTCTCAACTATTGTTATCTCTTCTATCATTAAATTTAGTACAGAAATGCCAGATTATCTACAAAAAGATTCATCACTAGCTGTAGATTACATAACAAAGAAAATACTCCAGAGACTGTTGAAATCTGTTTTCCCTTTAGTACTTTATCTATTTTTATATGTTCTGTGCTCAAACAGTCACACAGATGTGGGATGGCTACATTCAGAAGTCTAGTGCCTGATTCAAATCACAAGACACAAAGTGGGCTATCCCAGACTTCTCACCGCCTATCTGATGGCCTGTCTGTCGATCACGTCAAATCAATGCATGACATTCCAGAAACTGAATAACATAAAACAAATGATTAATGATTTACAACTCCTGAGATAAAGCACACACAAAAAAGTTCATTCATTAGTGTTCCAGTATTGAACATAATAGTCACAAGTTCTGCATTGCTAGAAAATCCATCACCTTCTGCAGACTTAAGAAATAATAAAATTAAGGCAGTGTACGTTAGGCTTCAATTTGAGAAAAATAAAACCTTATACTTAGAATAAGTGAATATTTGCGAAATAAAAATTTTACTGAGTGAGGAAGAAGTCATTATTTTCAGGTGTTTTCTGAAATGAAGAACAGTGACACAAAAACTAACATATTAGCCCACACTGACATCAGTTTGTCCTTGGTCATTTATTTCAGTCTTCTTCAGTAGGATCCTGTTTCCTCCTCTCTTGCTTTTTCTGTCTAACAATTAGAAAATAAACCTAGATGATTAACTCAGATTAGATATCTAACATCAGATGACAACACTAGAAGTATGTGAATCCTCAGACAAGTGTGACAGTAAAAAAGTAAAATAAAATTTAAAAAAAGAAAAGAAAAGAAAAGAAAAGAAAAGAAAAGAAAAGAAAAGAAAAAAGAGGTAACTAGGGATTTTGTTTGATCATTTAATGGTTGAGTTTGGTAATCAAAATTAAAAAGATTTAATCATTTATAAATATATCAAATACAACATTTCACCAAAAACCTGCAAATGGGAAAGCAAACAAACAAACAAACGAACAAAAAACAGGAGTGTGACTACCATGATATATTAACTTGCTGGATTTATAAACTTTGAAGCAAGTGACACATGAGGATAGGAAGGAAGTGAAGACAGAATCACAGTATCACAGAATCACGGAAAAGTCTAGGTTGGAAGAGACCTACAAGATCACCGAGTCCAACCTCTAACCTAACACTAACAAGTCATCCACTAAACCATATCCCTAAGCTCTACATCTAAACGTCTTTTAAAGACCTCCAGGGAGGGTGACTCAACCACTTCCCTGGGCAGCCTGTTCCAGTGCCCAACAACCCTTTCAGTAAAGAAGTTCTTCCTAATATCCAACCTAAACCTCCCCTGGTGCAACTTTAGCCCATTCCCCCTCATCCTGTCACCAGGCACGTGGGAGAACAGACCAACTGCCGCCTCGCTACAGCCTCCTTTCAGGTACCTGTAGAGTGCAATAAGGTCGCCCCTGAGCCTCCTCTTCTCCAGGCTAAATAGTCCCAGCTCCCTCAGCCGCTCCTCGTAAGACTTGTTCTCCAGACCCTTCACCAGCTTCATAGCCCTTCTCTGGACTCGCTCAAGCACCTCCATGTCCTTCTTGTAGTGAGGGGCCCAGAACTGAACACAGTACTCGAGGTGTGGCCTCACCAGAGCCGAGTACAAGGGGACAATCACATCCCTGGACCTGCTG
>CM021765.1:10898913-10951376 GCA_011076525.1 Nettapus auritus | reverse complement strand
CAGCAGGTCCAGGGATGTGATTGTCCCCTTGTACTCGGCTCTGGTGAGGCCACACCTCGAGTACTGTGTTCAGTTCTGGGCCCCTCACTACAAGAAGGACATGGAGGTGCTTGAGCGAGTCCAGAGAAGGGCTACGAAGCTGGTGAAGGGTCTGGAGAACAAGTCTTACGAGGAGCGGCTGAGGGAGCTGGGACTATTTAGCCTGGAGAAGAGGAGGCTCAGGGGCGACCTTATTGCACTCTACAGGTACCTGAAAGGAGGCTGTAGCGAGGCGGCGGTTGGTCTGTTCTCCCACGTCCCTGGTGACAGGATGAGGGGGAATGGGCTAAAGTTGCACCAGGGGAGGTTTAGGTTGGATATTAGGAAGAACTTCTTTACTGAAAGGGTTGTTGGGCACTGGAACATGCTGCCCAGGGAAGTGGTTGAGTCACCCTCCCTGGAGGTCTTTAAAAGACGTTTAGATGTAGAGCTTAGGGATATGGTTTAGTGGATGACTTGTTAGTGTTAGGTCAGACGTTGGACTCGGTGATCTTGTAGGTCTCTTCCAACCTAGACTATTCTGTGATTCTGTGATTCTGTGAACTAACAGTTTAACTTAGAAGAAGTTCAGTTGGGACTTTGCAGGAATGCAAGTTAAACATCTTTAAATGCACTGTTTGACCAACCTTTAATTTCAGGTAAAAAGGATGGTGAAGAAAGACAATCACATAGAAGGAAAACAAACAAGGAAATAAAACTACTGGGTTAGTTACTACAAGTGGAAGCAGTGATGCCAGTGATTAAAAATGCACAGCGGTGTCTTACAGAAAGATAGGAAGTTCAATTTTAGCTGAATATTGTAAATAAATCCTGGGCTGCCACTATTATGTATTACTATCCCAGCAGAGGAAACAATCAACAAGGAACAAGGGTCATGGGAAGGGAGAGAGAGAAGGGAAAAATACCATTTTAGAAATAAGAATGTCAATACAGCAGAATATTGGTTCGCATACTTTTTCCTCCTCCTGTCTCTATGAAATCTTGTCTGCAGGCATTTAAGGACAGATTTTCAAGATTTCTTCTGGGTGAAGAAGACGCAATGATGGTGGAAGGATACTCTTCATACACTCAAGATGCTTATATATTTATCTGATAGCATATTTTTTCTGCCATTATTAATCTACTTGAGGCTCAAAGAAAAATCGTGGCTCTGTGCAACATGCTCTACCCAAATATAAGGCAATCTCTGTCTGAAACAGTTGCACCTTTGTAAGTAAGTCAAAGAAGAGAAATCAGAAATATAAGGAGGGAAAGTGACCAGAATTCATCCAAGACCATGAGTTCCCACTGACACATCCTGTAAGATCAGTGGTAGAATCTTGGCCTTTCCTTAAGCAAAGGGAAAAATCATTTTGGGAATAGTTATCCCCAAGCAGGCTGCATACAGCAGAGACAGGATCCCTTCTCAAAGCCCCAGTGAAAGCCTCTGAATCTTTTCTGATGTCCTTGGAAGAACCAAGTACTCTGGCTGCCTACTTGCATGGGTAGCAAATAAACAGCACGTGCATGAGGAGAAAAATGTGGAAACCTCTTTTTTAAACAGCCATTAATGGTTTGTGGCTTAACTAAAAATAACAATGGCTGGAAAGACAATGTGTATTTGTTTTTCTTTATGGGTCCAATTTATGTCGTTCAGTGACCAAGACATTTCATGAGATTCAGTCCAAAGAGGTTCAAATTTCACTGTCTGGGAAGGATAGGTTGTTTATATATGTTCAGGAAACCTGTTAGAAGGAAGTTGGTTTTTGTAAAGCCCATGTCAATACACTTTACTCCCAGATTCCCACATCACAGAAAAATGAACTAAGACATCACTCAGCCCATCTGCCTTCCTCTACCTCTTAAACATGCTTCCCTTGTGTTTTAACAGTACATATTTCATTTGGTTAATAGCTAATTATATTTAATGAACAAGGGAAAAAAGGTGAGATAGGAAGAAAAGAGGATTTGTTTTTGTAGAATTTAAAGAATACAAAAACCAAAAACAAAGAACAACAAATTTAAAAAAAAAAAACAAACACCAAAACAAAACAAACAAAAAAAACACAACACCCAAGCACAGATATTCTATAAAGAAAGAAGCATGCATTCTAGCAATACAATTTTCAGCACTCAACACCCTCTAAGAACAGCAGGTGACATGGCAAAGGTTTATTACTTCAGCACCTTGTCACTGAAATATATATTTGTTTTCAGCCACACAGAAGTCGACTGACCACTCTTTGGTTTTCTGATTTGTCTTATCTAACATTCATTATTCTTACTACACTTAATATGCTGTGCAGTGAATGTATACAAAGTCCTTTGTTATCTCTGTTTCCTATTAGTGAAAGATTTGTCACTGCATTAGAATGCTATTGCAATGAATAAACTCATTGCCACCCTAAAAACAAAACAGGAAGAATAGGAAGAAAATGAAAAGAAAATCCAGATGCACATTCAGAGAGAGAAAAATTCTAAAAGTTCCTTAAAAAACAAAACAAAAAAAGTATATTTTGGCCATGTATGTATTTATTGGCTAGCCAATTTCCCAAGCGTAAAATGTAAGGAATTTGGCCCAAAAGAGCAGAATTATTGAAAGAGCCACTGACATTTCCAATAGCACAGATGTGCTTCAAAGAAAATTCAGACTGAAGAAAAATGTATGTTTGCCCCTATGTGCTAACAGCAGCAGAACATACTGATATCCAGTTAAACCTGCCATGTTCTTTAATGTAATCCAAGTACAGTGTAAAATTTTCATTACCCTTATAAATATACTTCCTATGTGAAATATCACACAAGTCAAAAGTTCAGAGAATCTTTTTTTTTTTTTTTTTCTTTCCTTTTTAATCTCCTTAAAACAAACACTTGGCAGAGAATAAAGTTCATAGGTTCATAGCAATCTGAACAGAGAGACAAATTCAGTCAATTTGTTGAAACATTGGCATACACCAACAGGAATGAGCAGAAGAATGACGAAACCTAGTTCAAGATTATTTCTGCTAAAAAAGATCAAGAGTTGAACATTTAAGAAAACAAAGTTTCTGGTACTAGAAAAAAAATCATAAAGCAGTCATGGAAAATAGCAAATCAGATCTGTCTCATAATAAGAACAGAAGATTACTCAATCTCTATGAAATAAAACAATAAAACTTTCTCTATCCCTCCAAAATGAGGCCAAAATCGAAGAAATTTGCTAATTTATTCCTTGAAATCTTACTGCGAATGTTGATTCCCACTATTCTTCTAAGGCTCAGCTGGCCTGGAAGAAGAGCTAAAATATCACGGGACGTATGGCAGTAGCTCCAGTTTGTTCGTAAGTAGTGGTTTGATATTTCCTAAAGTGCTGTAACTTTCAGAGTTATTCCTCTGACACAATCTGAAACATGATTTCAAACAAAGATAGTCAATTAGCAATGCTGAGACTCACACAGGGCTCAGTCCAAGCCCATTAGAGACCTCCCAAGTTTTTTGTTACTTAACAGAATGCACTCCTTACTTACTTCTTCCTGTGGTGAAAAGCCCTGGCCGCTGATCTCTGCAAGCTCACGTCCCAGTACAACAGGCCATTCAGCTGGGTGTGGCATGCATTGCTCCAGAGGCAACAGAAAGCCATGACATGGAAGGGCTGGATGTAAGAGTGGCCGTATGAGTGAGTCTTCTGTATAAAGCATTTGATTTATCAGGTACAGTACTAGTGTTAATAGGAAACCGTATCAAAAAGCTTAATAGAAATGTGATAGAAAAGATAGAAAGTTTTTAGTAGGGCAGGGAGATAATGCATTGATGCACACTTTGTCAAACACAACAACCCTAACGCCACACTGAAGTAAGTCTGAGAAAGGTCTTAGTACAGAAGGAATGAAAGTTGGCATGTTTACCAGCAGCAAACAAAATCTTGACTTTATTGAGGCTTTCCCTATTGGTATAATAACTGACTGAGCTGTAAAAATAGGCCACATAATAATGAGGTTTTTGATAATGTTTTTGAGCAGAAATGTTTCACAGTAGCTTCATTTGCTGCCTAACACTGCAAGGGAAGTCATAAATACTAGTTTGAAATATATAGGTCTTTTTGGACTCAATGTATTTTTTACTATCACAACTAGGATTAAGCTGTATAGAGTTAGACCTCCAGGCTAAATAATAGCAGGTTTAATTAATTTGTTAAAGCTATATAAAGTATTCAGCTTTCTAAGCACAATTCTATTCACCTATGCTGACTGAATAGTATTAATTGCCTAACAGCAAATTTAGCTGTGAGACAATGAAAGCATTCAAATAGCAAAAATTAGTTGTAGCAATTAGTTAATATGGTAAAGCTAATAAAGCAAGTGTTCACAGCACTAAAAGAAAATGGAAAAAAAAAAAGATAGAAAACAGTATATTAAAATAATAAAAGGTACTTATAATTCTACTTGATAAATGAACATTTTGTCTCTCAAAAAAACTTCCTTCTCCCTCCAGGACAACACATGGCCTAATAGCTGGTATCCAGGAAGAGGTCTAATCCTGCCCTCTACACACTTCCAGGAAACTAACAATAGAACTGACTTATTTAATTTTTGGAGGTTTTCATCTTAAGTAGGAGAAATGGCCTACTTGACCAGACTGCACTCCATCTCTGTGACCAGACCAGCTGTTTGGGCATGACCTTTAACATATTTTCTTTTCTATTTCACTTATAAGGAGTATAGAAAGTGCACTATCCATGTGTATATTATTTATTCATAGTTTAGTAGGTTACACAAAGAAATTTCTTGGAAGGGAAGAAATTGTACTACTGTCTTCAAAGAGTCAGGTTAGTACTCTTCACTGTCTTATATGTCAATTTGAATATTAGATGTAAAAGTTTAGATAATGTATACAAAGCATTGTTTTAAATAGTAAACAGCTGTTATGAATACAATGGGTAATAAAATTATAACATGCGGTAACACTGACACAAGATCCCAGACCTCTTACAAAACTTGAATTGCATCTTAGTACCTGGCCTGCAGAAGAACAAACACCGCACAGAGAACACATCATTCAATAAGCATCTCCAGGTTAAAAGGGAATAGCTGTTTCGTACCACACAGCAAATAACACTCAATCTTGGGGATGAGAATAAAAGTGAATACTCAAAGCAAACAAAGGTGCAGATGGTAGGTCAAGCACCAAAGTCATAGGTTTAGGTTTTACACCTGTACAGGCTCAAAAGCAATGTCTGAATCTTCAAACTCTACTGACTTGACCTCTGTTTAACTTTTCACCTAAAAGATAATACCACCAACAGCACAAAACAATAAGACTTTATTCTGGATGTATTGACTTAGGAAAGGGTCGCCTTCTGAATCATCAGCCAAACTGCAGCAGCAGCTGGGTGTGCCTGGGTGATGATCCAGCTCCAATTAACTCCACAGCCCCGAGATTTGGCAGGATCTTGTGCAAACCAGAGCAGCTGCAAAACCTAGGTGGAATGGTGTCTCAAGCTGCCTGTAATGAACATTAGTTTGTTAAGTGTGGAAAAATATACTGTGCAATATTTACAGTTAAAAATAATGAACACAAATTAGATGGCAAAATGTTTAGGAAATCATGTATGCTACAAAATCAAAAATCAAAAAAGTTGATTGGCAAAATCAACTTTATAAAACAACATGTTAAAAAGAAAATTCTTTCTATGTTAATGGATTAATTTTAGCTAATGTTTTGGACATCTAGAAATTTCCTTATTTGTTCTCTTTTACTGCCTGCCATTGTAAGAGTTTCAATGGGTGTGTAACATGAAGGCCAAAATGTTTATCTGTACGCTGACAATGCAAAAGATTATCAACAAGCATAACTGCAGACAAACGAGTTCTAAATGTTTTAACATAAGCATATGGACACGGACTTCCATTTCACTCTCATGATCCGTAACCATTAAAGATTATCTCATGCTTCTAAAACCCAAATGAAAAGTGAAATCCTCAGAAAGGTAGAGCTCTTGTTGGAGAGGGTCTTTTAGTCTTTTGATATTGTATTCTAGTAAAGCAAAGCCCATTCATCACCCCTGAAAAATGTCATACCCTTGAGAACCCTTTTTAACCATCCTATGGAAACAATAATGTCAGAGACATAGAATATTTTTTATTATTCACTGCTCCTTTGTAAGTGAGAATTAGACCAAAAATAGCATGGTAAATCTCGGTAACTACTAAGCACTGAGAACCTACAAAAATATTGAAGTATGTTTGTAATTTCTCCATGTCAGGGTAGGAAAAAAAAAAAAAGACAAACAAACAAAGATAAAACTACAAAAGAAGCTAGGAAGTCTATAGTTGCACACTTAACTGCATTGCAAATATGTTCTGTATCTATGTGAGGAACTTGTTTAAATCTTAACCAACTCTGAATGATTTAATGGCCATGTGAGTTTGCTCTGTCATGCACATATGACTGACCTAAGCTGTGTTGCCTGGTGATATAATCAATATAGTATCTCCCATAGTAAGACAGAATCTAATCATCACCTGCCAATTCTCACTGATAGTCACAATACTTGCTAATTAGCTATACAGAAAAGGTCAAGGAAGGAGGCAGCGGAAATGAGATTCCTGTGGTGAGGTCCTACATACAACTCAGTTTGACCAAAACAACTTACATCTGGACAAAATTAGCACTCATACTGCAGATTCTTTGAACTCTGAGATAGTGGCCAAAGTGGCTTGGATGCAAATACATGTATGTGTGTATATAAACACACACACATGACTCAAAAATACTTCCAACTAAGTTTTCCATAGGGCTGGTCACCAAGACATATGAGAATCTGTGTTACATCTGTTAATGTTACACTCAGTACTTCAATCATAAGCAGAGAAAAAACAAATAACAAGATTAAGTGGAATATGCATACGTGGTAAAGAAGAAAAAGGACACTATCTTTGAGGGCACATTAAATGGTGAAGAGTACTGAGCTCTTTGATGTAAAACACACAGCTAAGGCTTGTAATGTATGGTAAAAGAGTCTAAAAATGTAAAGAATCTCATTATACCAGCCAGGTTAAACATTTAAATTCCAACACAAAAAATGATTCTGTTTCTAGTTTTCCTCAGTGTTTGGAGTTCTGTTAACTCTTCCATCACCATTCTGACTCAGTAGAAATTGCCATGATAGCATACATCATGTGAGAGAAAAGATTTATGTAAGCCCTCAAAGCAGATTTCCACTGTTTCCAGTAATATTATCTCAATGGTATTTAAAAATTCTGTTTGACAAGGCCTAGAACTTTAAATCCTAAAAACAAAAGACTCTGTATTCAATATTAGTGGAATAAAACCAGAACAAAATAACAGCAAAACTAGTATGGTTTCATAGTAACTCTATACAGTTTCTTAAATTCAAAATTTAGGTTTATAACCAGCAAAAGACTTACTGTTAAAATGCTTGAACACATTTGTCACTCCCCATAAAAGTGTGTTGAGGAAGGACATATGTGACACATGCTCAGATTTCTTGTTTCCATACCCTTTCTTCAAAATATTCTTGCAAAATATGCCACCAACAGCACGATGCCAAGTGTCTTAAGGGTCACACTGGGCTTGCTTCACAGGACTGCAGTGATTATATCATGGTGGCGTTGACATGCAGCCATGTCCAAACAGCTGCTAAAGAGATGACAGGATACCATCTGTCAGGAAAACCATGCCCAGCTGCTTTCTAATCTGAAGATTACTTTGCTGACATGATGCAGATGGCACAAAAAAGCTTCATTACCAGGTTAGTTAACCAAGTAAAAATAAATAAATAAATAAAATAATCCAATGTTACAATTAGCAGAATCCTTTCTACAGATACAACAATGAAGCCTGGGGAAAATAGTATTCACACTATGGCACAGCAGAAGGCAGTACAATCCACCATACAGAATATGAAAGCTAACTAAATGCTAAAATATCTGACAGCGTCTGCTGTGAGGCTGCTAGCATTCTCTGCCAGGAAAATTTGTTCTTATAAACAAATCAGGTCTGGCCTCTAAGCTTTATCATCCTGTTCCTCTGTTAAGCAGGAGCCTATCTTGTACCTCTGAGTAAGGAGACTGGACAGGCCCTCTGCCAGCCAAGACCTCTGGATTTGGCCCATGGGGCAAAGGTAGTTCTAAAGGAGAACAGATCTTCCCCCCATAAAGCAAGAGAAAATATTCCTATAGCTACCTTCTTCACCCAGGTGAGTAAGGAAAAGTTTTTGTTGGTTTCTGAAACATCAGCTTTCTCAGTCTTATTGTTGAACAGGCTTTGAGTTTCTTCATCACTGCCTATTAAGTAAAGTGGTAACACCCCAAGGACTTCAAAGAGCACAGTTAGCTAACATTAAGAAGCCCACTGCTTTTCCTTCTGTTGCTTTCAAGGAAAAAAAAAATGTTGTTGAAAGCAAAAAGATGCTAAAGTATACCTTTTAATATGGTCTTACATTACCACAATCTTGTTTTCTTTGTGATTCACATTGGATGTCTGCTGATTGGGATAAATTATATAGATTTCATTGCTGTAACATGAAAAGTATGAGTGGAATCTTCCATCTAAAATGTTTAGCAATACAACTCACTTTGAGTAAGATTTGTTCTGTCCAGCCACAAGTGTTTGAAAGCCTCACCCTCTATTAATTTTTAGGAAAAAAAGATAAATGTCATTTCATAGTGTAGGCATATGGTATATTGTATTTCATAGATATGTATGTTTTGCAGTCTCTGCCAAAATTCATAAGAATAAAATAAAATAAAAAAACAACGCTTAGGCAGCAATGCTGAATGCTGCAAAGGAACTTTGTTTTAATCATGTAGTTAGTTTATAATTAGCAAACACAGTAATTCCATTTAAGGTTACAAAATGAAGATGCAGAACTCATAAAGAGTGCAGCTAGTAAAGAAGCTGGATGAGTAATGAGTAATGTCTTCCTTTTATGCATTTTCTTTTTTTTTTTTAAAGACAAGATTTTAAATAATGGAATACAGGGACAGTATCAAAAGACTTGTTCTGCAATCATTCATTTCTTAGAATGCTTTCTCTACAAGTTATTTTGGGTAGAATTATATGAAATATGAATTGAGTAAATTGTAATCTCTCTCCCCAAATACTCTGTTTAAACAACTTGTGTTTAAACAACATTTATAGTTACCATAATACTTGGCAAACTTATAAGTGTCTTTATTTTCTTAGTATATCTGTGATGTAGCTCCCTTGATGGAAAATTACAGACAGAGGACTAAGGTACTTTCTCGAAGCATCACAGAAACTGTTAAGCAGCAGGGAGGTGAACCTCCATCTGCAGGAGGCATCATAACTGCTTGGTGAGCCTTCTGCCAAAACATATCCTGGCAGAACTGGCAGAAATAAAATTTTGCTTCCTTAATCATTAAAACCTTGATCAGGGTGTGTAATAAATTCAGAAAAGCAGAGTGGGTACTGTTTATGAGGGTGTCCAAAGGAATAATGTAAGCTCTCTTGAACTTGGACAATTGGGATGACTTCTCTGTGCTTCAGTTTACCTAGCTGATAATATCCCCTGCAAAGTTTTTGATGCTTCTTTCTCTACAAATATTACTAAAATGCTGAGTATTGTTGTTGTTACTATCTAAGTTTTGGAGTCAGCAGAAAGTCTGAATATCTTACAAACAACAACTATGTTGAAATTGTTTATGTACTTTTGTAGTGCAGCTTGGGTAAATCACATTAAATATAATGACTTGGATCAACCGTCTTTCTCGAAAATGAAAAAAAAAAAAAAGTTTATTGGGGGAAAATACATTTTATATTTTCCAAAATAGTGTTTTCCTTTTGAGGGTAACTGTGAAATTTTTAAACATATAATAAACTCTTCACTATGTTTTTCAAAAAGCTAGAACTATTGCTTCATTCAAATATTAAAAGCACGTTGTTAGTGTTCCCCTCAGTGAAAGCCCTCCTTTCTTTTCTAATACTGCTGTACTACCAACAAAATCTACCAAGAGTGAGAAACCACACTGCCCACCCAGCACTCCCTTCAGCAAAGTCCAGACAGCACTGGTTGTTGTCTCTACAATAACTCAAACACAGGAGTGAAAAGCTGCCAGTAGCCATTCCATTTTATTTTTTTTATTTTTTTTCTTTCCTCTACATTTTACAAAGAAGCAGAAGCAGCTCCAAGAACAACTCTCTGGCAGGGTGCTGTACATGCTGACTTGGAAACTCATATCTGATTCTAATCCAAACCAGCAGGCTGTGAAGAAAACCATAGTCTCTCAAGTGCAGCAAATGTTTCTTCCTCACCAGTAGTCTAGAGACACTGTGTCGTCAAAGATTTTATTGTCCCAGCAGGTGGGGGGGTTAGGTACCTCCTAGATACCAGCATTTTCACTTACAATCCAGACATGACACATTTTGTTTTTTTGTTAAGGGGCAATTTTCTGTTAAATGGTCTGAAAAGCATTCTGTACAGTTTAAGAACTATATCAAGACATTTAGACAGCAGGAGGATCAGTATGACAGACCAGGAGCACATCTACAGTCATAGCTATATCCATTGAAAACTTCCTCCTAGAGAACAGAACATAATGCACAGAAGTGCTGAAGCTGTATTTGACTCAAATCCACTATAATTAAAGCAACTCTGAATCCTTCAGACTACTGCTGCCATCCACTAAATCAACTTCAAATACATGCACAACCAGAAGATTTGCTCTGTGTCAGTAGGTGCCTGTTTGTACCATGTTCTCCTTCCACACTTTGCATTGCTGTTGAGTAGTTTATCCTTACAAAAGGTTATGTTGATATTCTAAATATTATGTTGATAAAATTTTCTATATATCTCTGCAATTACCAGTCAACAAGATAGAAGATAACTCCTGTCATATCCCTAAGAGTATAGTTTTATATCATTATGTTTTGATACTTATGTTATTTTTAAAAGCATTAACCATCTGAAAATGCAACACCTGTACCTTGTTGCATGTCTGGTGTAATGGCCCTTGTTGTTATTACCTAGAAGTGTTTGATTATTGGAGGGAAAACTTGGTGTTTTCCTGGAGCACAAGAGAAGATTGAGTTAACAAATGTGATGCTGCTTAGATGTCTAAACATTCTCCACGTGGAAGCCCTGGGTAATAGTCTCTCCCTTTTCCTACCTTCCTATGGGTAACTTCAAGTCTAACAACCACATTCAGAATTGCAGGCCCAATTTGGAGCTTCCTCATATTTCAATGCTTTTTAGAGGTGCACTTGATTCTGGGTTCTGGGTACCTGTCCATTTCTAAAGAACTAAACTGTATAGAATACACACAATGTTATCTGAACTAAGGCTTTTAGAGTAACTATTGTGGTTTCAGACAGCCAGATAAATGTGTTTCTCCTAGGTTCCTAATATTTTAATCATGGAAATATTAAGTGATTTTACAGCTGGAATCCCACCAGAAAGCAAATACTATATACACTCAACACATTAAGTATTCATCATTCCTTATGGGAGTAACTGATAAGAAATGCTAACAGGCAAGTGGATTTGGCATATGTGTGAGGGAAAGGCTGACCTTCACAAAAAAAATGTGATTGATGGAAAAAAAAGCTAGTGAGTTTACAATCTGCACTGGGAATGCAGATCCAGCAGACTTTCTATACCACTAACATATTAACCAGACTCACTATCTTACACCTCTACTAGCCAAACTCACCTCATTATTATTAGTTCTCTGTGGCCTTTATTGTTCCTTATCAGCATAAGAAATCACACCAATTCAGCATGACAAATGCATCCAGCTTCTGGTTCTGCTGTACTTACCCTAGGACTGACAGCATGGACGGGTCAGTACAAGTAAAACGTTAATGTTGAATCTCAAATAAAAACATAAAACCCAACTACAAACTGCCAAAAGACCAAGTCCTTGCCCTAGCCAGAATCTCTCACATCCTTCCTGTCCTTCTGCCAAAGAACTATCACTGCTCAATAGGTGATGAGGCTCATACCAGCTTGTTCTTTCAAAATCCTTCATCATCATCAGGTGTTTATTCATTCCTCTGCATCTCTGTGGTGATATCATTAATTCAGAACAATGCTTGCCTAAAATGGTACGGGTGCAGTAACATTTACTTTCACATAAATATATTTTGTGTATATGTGAATTAGGTTGGCTAAATGCACCCTGTAGTATTTATCTTCAAAACCTGGCAGATCTGAGTGGGCTCTGTTCTTGGTGAGGAGGCAACCAATGTGCTATTTTCAGAGGTGAAGAAGCCATATTCAAGCAGTCGGTAGATACAAGACATTTTAAGACAAATTCATATAACCAAGTGATTCATTTCTTGTTATATGTCCATAAGTTTTATGCAAATGTGTAATCTAATTTCAGAAATAATAAATATTAGAGATATAGCTTATTCCAGAATCTTGTTGCATGGTAGGATTACTTACAGTTACTAGTGTCTTTTTGTAAAAATGAAGGCCTTTCAGATAATACCAAAGTACCAAAACTACAGCCGTTATAATCAGAAATAATTTTAAAATATTTTTTTTCATGAATTCTTTTGTTCATAGCCCTTTTTTTCTTGTTGACCTTGTAACTGGAGTAAGTAACTTTCTTTTGTATGTATAGACCGTCTGGCAGTAGGAGAGTTTTTTGATGTATTTCTAGCCAAATTACTTTTGATAACCATGTTTATGGTTGATAAGGACAAATAACACAAAATCATGTTATTTCTATTTACATTTCTTAAGCTGAAAATGTGATAGATTTTCTTAATTTATTGTACATGGTACAGAAGAACTTATTCAATATGAAGCAAAGTGAGCCTACTTATTAACTGAATAATGTAAATACACTGAGTAGGATTTTTTTTTTTAAAGATAATCTTTCTCATTTTAGGAAAGATTATGAAATCCATAGGATTTAATTAACTCCAGCTTAAGCTAGGGTGCAAAATTTCTATTTCTTCCTTTAGTACATTTTTCCTTAACCTATTAGCAGCTGTTCTTTAAATATGCTGCCTTCTCCTGCCTTGTGTCACTGCATTTTTCTTCACCCTCAAAGCCCTGCTGCTGCATCCTCACGAGCCTCTGTTTTCTTCCTTTTCCCTCGAGGTGCTTCTGTTAGCTGCAGCTGCACTCAAAGCCCTTGCCTAATTCTCCCAGAAAGCTTACAAGTCTGGACTCTGCTTCACAGTATGCCCCACTTCCAATATTGCTAGTGAACTGGCACTCTTTTACAAATGTCTGTGCAGGAGTTCAATTTTCATGTTCATTTAATATTAATGACCACAACAGCTCAAGCTACAGCAAGCAGAGATTAAAGGTGACCAGACACTGGAGTTCACAAAGAATGTCCTAATGCACAAAATCGAGTTATAAAACCATGAAACCAACAGAATTATCCTGGCAAAACTTATTGGAAGTAAAAATGAAGTTATATTTCAATTTGTATTTTTCCTTTCTGGCTTATAGGGTTCATTCCAATAGCTCAAGTTGTATTTTCTTTGGGCATAACGTATTGTTCTGTTTAAATTTCTGGCTCAGCTAAAGTCAGGGTAAGAATATGGGACATCCCTAAAGGGAATCCAGAAATTTAAGTAGACATCTTCAGTACAGGAAACTGAACTCAGCACAGTAGCAGATAAGGAAAAAAAAAAAAAAAAAAAAAAAAAAAAAAAATGTATGAAAGCTGAATGAAAAAAAGTGGGAAATGCCAGGCATGATGGCATCACTCATAGATGGCACACATCCCAGACCTGTATCAAGAAATATGCAATTTTGTACAAGCAACTAAAAAGTGAGTTTTGGAGCCACAGTTTGCTCATTAAATATCTCCGTCATCTTTCCACTTCAGTTGGTGGAAAAACACTTCTGATTTTTCTGATTTTATGGATCTAAGATGGCAGTTTTTAGATTTGCTCATTTTCACATTGAAAAAGGATTCATATTAGAGTCAAAAATTACTAGTGTGTACATTTCATAGGAAAGGTTTAATTTGTAAGATTGTAAAGATACTTACCTAATCTTTTCATTTTTGAATGAACTTTCCACACAGACCTAGCATAGACTGTGGATGGAGATACCATAAAAATGGGATAACTTTTATAGCATATATAATATAGAAATATATGCTATACATTCCATATGCAGAAATGTATGGAATATATTTATATTATTTGTTTCTAATCTATGGAAAATATATAATTCATCAGCATCAAACAGCAACACCCTGTCCTCCAACAGAACTAGTGGAGATAGAAGAGTTTTTGTAACAAAATGTAACAGGTTATAGATTGCTGCCCAAAGGCAAGAAATGCATGTTATTTTTATTATACCGTTCACACAGAAGCTAATGTAATGGACCAAATCAAAGTGGAGAAATAGAATTTGGAAGGATCTGAATGTCATTATAACATCCTGCTGAGCTGAAGAAGGATCAATATATGCTCTCAATGTGTTTTTTTTTTTTTTTTTTTTTTTTTTGGTTGTTGTTGTTTTTTGATAAATGTGTAATTATCTGGGGACCATTCTTCCATTCTTCCAACACAATCTGTTTCAGTCATCAACTCCTTGCCCAGTAAAAGTTTCTCCTATGTATCTCCATTGCAAATTATGTCACTAACTTCCAGCCTTGTCCTTACAGGATGTGGTAATTACTATGGCAGTAACAGTTTGAAGACTATTATCAAGTTCTCTTCTCTCACACTGAAGTCTTCTCCTTTCTAGACTAAACAAACCATGTTGTTTCTAGCTCTCCTTGTGGGTCATAACTCTTATTTCCTTTCATACCTCTTATCACTCCTGTTGCTGTCCTCCAGACTTCCTTCACTTTGCTTACATCTTTGCTAAGTATGTTGATCAAAACTGCACACATCGGTTTGGAGTAAAATTGCCTCCTGCCATGAAATGGACATTTCCATGAATTTATCTGACACATTTATGTTGTTACTGATTCAGTTTGCAAATTATTATGCCTACCTCCAGTTCTGCAATGCTGCTGCCCAATTACCTTCAATTTTTCATTTGACCATTTCATTTCCTCTCCCTAACTGCACACAGAGACTTTGCAGTTCTCCTTATTGAATTTCATTTTATTGATTTCAGATTTCTTGTCAATTCAGTCAGATTATTTTGAGCTCTGACCTAATCTTCCAAAAATCTTGTAAGTCCTAACAGCTTGGTGTCATTTTCAAATGTGGAAATTTTCTGACATCCAATTTGCTGCTGAAAATATTTAATAAAAAGAGATTCCAGGCAGACAATTTGCAATCACTCTAAAGAAGTCTTTCTTCAGTTTGACAGCAAAACAACTATTTTAAAATTATTTTCTACCCATTTAACATATATTAATTTAGGGCTTTAGTTCCATATTTTACTTTCATAAATTTGAAAACTAGTGTTAAGTGAAAATGTAACAGATGCAATTCTGCACATTCAGAAAGTGCACTTCTTTCCTTCTTAAATTAACAAGAATAGTTTCTAGGCAAAAGTTAAGCTTTAGTGGGTTTATTATTAAAAACACACATTTCAAAATGGTTTTGCATGATTATAAAAGTTTCCATTTCAGTTTGCTTAAAAGCACTGCAACACACACAAAAGATGCAAGGATCTCTGAACTAGCATTTATTTGCACCCTTGGTCAATTTATTTATAGACCTTTCCTAAATTAAGTAGATAATCAAATTTTTCTAGTAGTTTAATGCCAAAATTGACTACTCTATCAGTCTCATGTGGTCTGTAGATTTTACAAAGTACTTTTGTTTTCAATTGCTTGAATGAAATTGTTTGGGCTAAAATTTTCCATTCTTTCTGTCTGCCTTGGGCTGAAGCCCTGGAAATTTTCAGCTACACATTTTTATTATTCTAAAAAAAGAGTCTAGGAAAAATATATTATTTTGACCATGTTAATGTCAATGAATTTTCATAAAAAAGGCTTGAGCCTCCCTTAAATGATAGACTCAAAATTTTATAAGTGTCCTTTTATGTGTCCTTTTAAGTGTCCTTTATAATACCATTATAATACTTCCCTTTATAAAGTGTCCTTTATAAGTGTTTATAAGTGTCCTTTTCTGTCCCGTGGGGGAAAAAAAAAAAAAAAAAAACAAAAACAAAAAAAAAAAAACATATCAATTTATGCACAAAATGAGCACCTTTGAGAAATGACTCTGCCTTTGTCCAGCAAACACGAAGTGGGCATATTCCAGCCTGGAATGAGTGTTGCATATCAGGCCAAGACACTGGACCAAAAATAAAGAAACTCTTTTGAGATGAACCCTTCCCACAACCTCAGTCTTATATCCTTTCTGCCCTTCTGATATGAGGCTAGGCATGAAATGGAGGACACCCTTTCAATACAGTTGGGAACACCAGGAAGGAAGTTGGCCTATGGTCACAAGTGACTTCTTCTCCAGGTTTAATCAACAAGGGTCATCTTACTGCTTTTATTCTTGAATGGAAGATGATTCAAAGACCTCAAAAATTGAATATAACATTATTTTTATGAGTATTAAGATGATGGTAGAGAAAGGAGGCACTCAGAGTGCTTCACTATTGTGAAGTTTGTCCTTCATTCATTCAGCTTTACTTTGAAAGCTTTACTAACACTGCAAATGTAAGCACTCGGAAGATGGAAACTACCTGAATAAAATATAATTTGACCTCTATGTTATTGTGAATTATAATACTATGAATTATAACACTTTTCTTAATTACATCAGCATATTTCTCCAAGGAAATCCAATTAACTCATTCAGTACATAGAATATTGAATAACCTTGAAGTAATTCAATATTTTTTTCATCTTCATTCCTTGAGGATATGAATTATTCAACCCCATGTGAACACAATATTTTAAATTCCTCTGGGGGCTTTCAGTGCTGCTAGGTGTAGAATCTGAGTGCCTTTAGAAATGTTAATTGAGTGACTATTATAACCTGTAGGAATTAATGGTCAGAGAATTGAGTTTAATAAAAACTGGGGTAAGCAATTGAAGAAACAAATAAAAATATTTTAGACTAATATTGCATAGCACTTTGTATGCACATTTGCATTTTGCTTATTATCAAGCCTCAAGTTTAAAGATTTGGCACCTCTGCAATCAAACTGAAGCATCTCATATCTGATGAAAGAACTTTGTGACCAGCTGAAAATATTATTTAATTGACTGGTTGAGTATTGACAAAGAAAACTGTAACACAGAAAAGGAGAGACTCAGTTCCCTCAGAAACATTGAGTTTAAATTTTCCTGCCTTCCTCTTTTACCTTCTAAAAAAAAAAGACAGTAGTGATTCACAGCCAAGAATCATATATTCCTGGTTAATTCCAAAGATGGAGGTAAGCCTGCAAAGAAATGACATGATAATTTCACAATACATGATCACAAAGAAGCAGAGTTAAATTTAGGATGGATATTATCTAACCTTTTAGTGACTGACTTGATCCTTCAGCAATGTTCTCTTCACATGGCTGAGCTTTGGAAGAGTTTTATAATGAGTATAGTTCTTACCCATGCTCACTCAACAGTTCTATTTCCAGGCTGATGTGGAGGGGGAGCTCTGTGAATAGCTGACCTGATATACTAAAAGGCTCTGCATTTCACAAGCTCTTATGCTTTCTGATCTTTAATAATATAGTTTGTCAGTCTTTCACTTTTTATCCAACCTGGGGTCCTATCAGAAAATGCTGGCAAGCTCCCTCCGAGACCAGACTTTTCACAGCAACATTTAGGTCATGGGAATCTTTTCGCTGACTTCAACAGACTGTGGAGCAGATTTTAGAACAATGCAAAAACCTGGTGTTTCTCTGAATTTCACAGGGCTACAAATGCTTCAGATCACTGTTCAGGCACCATGCAACACACTGGTGTGTATACTGACTTGAGACAACACTGGGCTTTATCTGCAAGGCTGATATTTATATATAGGACCTATTCACACTTCGCAAGAGAGATTCCACTGCTCAGAGCTAAGGTAACTGAGACCTTTGAAGCAGACTATAAATGTATGTAGCGCACAAATAACACAGTGGTTTTGTTTCTTGCTAGAGGAACTTTTCAGCATATTTATAATGTCCTCTGATGCTCCCTGTAAATTTGCAAAACAAGAGGCCACAAGTCCTCTCAATGAAACTGCAGTTTTAAACATATGTAAAACAGGCAGCTGGAAGAGTTTGGAAGAGTTTGAAATAAACACACAGAAAGAATTACACATACATTACCAACACATGGCTTAGCTACATTTTAAAAGATCAACAATGCAAATTTTGGCTCCCACATGTTACAAAAGGTTGTTTAAATAGCTCTTCTTAACTAGTTATTTAAACTGAGAACACCATGTCTGAACAGGAGATTAAGATATACACTGGCTGTGTGTTTCAGCACTTTTTAAACAAACCCCTACAAGCTATCCACATTAGAATTAAACAGATACAATTAGGAATGATCGCCCTTTCACCTGCATACAATTTCTCTCATTTCTAGAGCAGAATTCAAACAGACTTTAACATGCGGATCTGAAATGTTCAGATTGTTTTATCCTAAACAATGAGAAAGGAGTGTCTCAATACATCTTTTTGTATTATATGCTCTATATGGAAACAAGTCTAGAGAGGAATCATCTTGACACGGTATTTATTGAAAATAAGAGTTGGTTTTGTAGAATGGGCTATGTGCTACATGTTAAGTGAGAATTGAAATAGATGCCAGCTTAACTGGGAAGTCTGAATATCTTGTTGGTTACCATACATAGAGGACAGAAAGCTTGCTTGACATGATAAGCATGTAATCTCCAGCCAATCTCATCCTTGCTAACTCGAACAGATACTTTAGGCGAAAAATATTTTATGGCTGTCCCAGGCAACAGAAACAATGAGATTCTGAGCATTACCACATAGCATATGAAAAGAAAATAAAACTGTATGGTCTTTAAACCATGTGCATATCTACAGCTTTTGTACTTGGCACTGAAGACCACTTTCCACTCCACGTTATAATAGAAGAGTTTTTTTTTAATTTCTCTGAGAGACACCAGGGTATGATGTATTAGCAGCAGTGATTGAAATAATCTTTCTGTGGAAGTAAGCAAGATGTCACCAGCATCACTGACAACGGCCTGTCTAGTAGCATGCAGAATAGAAATAGTTTGTTTCTACAGACTTTGATCCATATATGTCATAACTGAGGCAACAAACCACACCATATATATATATATGAAGGTAGGATTCTTTTAAAAATCCCCTTTATTTAAGGCCTATCACTTAAACTTTCTTTTTTCAAAGTCTACTCAAATCCAGGTCTTGATTATTTGATTATTGCTGGGCATTTTTGTGAAATCATCTGGATTTCACATGCATAGTGAAAACTTCGTTTTTCTGCAGCTTTCTTTCAGCTCATCCAGAAGGGTTGATGTTCATGCATGTAAAAAAAGTTCCACTTTAAATTATGCTTTTTCACTGATTAGTAAGGGTGTGTCGTTTTTCAGTCCATAAATATGAAACTATCTTTCAGAAAAAAAGAAAGCTCAAACTAGTGTACACTGAAGGTATTCATTGGCAAGATCTCCAGTGTAGCAAATGTAGACAGCTTGCTTATCAATAAACAAATTACCATTTTGATTAGCTTTTAAAAACATTCATCTTTTACTGTTCGAAACATTTGAATGAGACTAGGCAACCCTTTCATCTAAATGAGTTGCTGTTGCACAGTGTCCCATTAATTTATATAAACCTGCTGCTGTAAGCATCCATTACCACAGACTGATTGTGACATACTGATTTTCAAGCTGGAACTACTTCCCTTGAGACTAGAAAGCATATGGCAGTTTGTTAGACCTGCTGGGTAAAACATGTTGATGGTTAAAAAGGCAAAAGATGGGAAAAGTAGGTATGAGTGTTTATTATTATTATTGTTATTTTTATTATTATTACTGTTCTGAAAACGATAATAATTCAGTCTTAGTAACTGCCTTTTTAGACCAAATGATCTTCAGACTGGGTTTATTACACAGCTAGTAATTCATAAACACTGGAGCTGTAATCAATAGTGGTATCGTGTTAAAACTACTAGGTTTTGAGCTACTCGACAGTACTGAAGGGCAACCCCAGGGACTTTTGGTGTTTGTGACTAAGATCATAATTAAACACCTGTTGTACAGAGCCTGACCAGACAGCTGGACAGCCATGCAAGCCGTAGGAGTCCTTCTGTGAAATGTTTAATGAGCTTTATGTTAGAACATAAAGAAAGCTGTTTTAGCTCACACTAAAGGTCTACACAGTGTCTACTCCCAAAATAGCTGTAAGGGAAGAATATGACGGAAATGATTTTTCAAGTGAGATTCCATCATTTTCCCATAAAATGTTTTCACACATGTATAGATCATTATTTGGTGTATCTCAATTTCTATCTTTAGCAGTATAACAAGACAAACACTGAAACTATTTTGGCTGAACATGTAAAATAAATTATATTAAGTGAAAAATTTAAACACTTCGAAGAGATTTCAACTGAAGCACTTAGAAGGGGTATGCCAAACACTTCTTACCTACTAGCTTTTTAACACATTGATGAGACACAACTGCCCCACTGAACACACTCATAAACTTTTCTCTATGCTAAACAGTAAGCAGCATTCTGTTCATGGCAGAAACACAAGACATATAAAGAAAATAAAAATTTAAAAGAATTAGGTGAATGCTCAGAAAACAGTATTTAAAAATTGTAGCCGAAAGGCAAAGGTAACATAATTCAAATTGACAACCCTTTCATTGGCTCTATGAATGCAAGCTCCAATCTTGCAATCTTGTTGTTGGATACAACACTTGTATCCAACCAGATACAAGTGTTTTGGAGCTTTATTATTTACTGAAAACAGTGATTTTCTACAGGTTTTCAAAACAGTTTAGACAACTATAAAATCAATACAAAGAGAGAAAGCAGAAATATAGTTTCAAGCAGGAAATATGAAGGACCTGTTTATTGCACACATCCATGGGCTGTCTGTTTTCTGTAGTGGCTAAGTGCCACATAGTCCTACCTCAGAAGATCACGTGATCAGATAAACATTTAGAGAATATTAAGAAGTTTGGTTTTGGTAATGATTAAGGACAGCTAAATGGGTAAAGTGACCCCTGAAAGGAGCAGTAGCTTGCATATGACCACTATAAGGAACTGTTCCTTTTTCCAACCCTTCATTTAGATCTACAGCACAGAGGATTCTTACACTCAACTACTTTGCTTCCATACTCATCTTTCTTCACAAATCTGCCTGGACCACATGCAATCCAACCTGTTCCCACTAATATTAATAAATACTAATACTAATAATCATATATATATACTAATATTTAAACAGAAGTCCATTTTTTACCCAAAGACTCATCCAAATCTTTTTACTTGTCTGGTCTGGACAAAGACTTGCTTATACTGGAAAATGAAATAAACTAACAGAAGAAAAACTGTTATATATGTTTGAAATGTATGAAAAAAAATACAAAATAAAAATACATCCACTGGATGTGTATATGTATAAGTAGACCAGTGACAAATCACTATTTCAAGATGCTTTAGGAAGTTCCGCTCCAGGCAGAGTTCATTACAAGTGTTCAGTCGAGAGCCCCAACAGTAGAAGAAATGAAACATTTCATTACATTGTTTTAGTGATTTAATGATTCCTGAGCTTCCACCCCACAGGCACAGAGGAGTGCAGGCAGTGAAAGCAATACCCAACACTGGAGGGTGTACACAAACGCGAGAGGCATAGCAGGAACAGGTACATTGGAAGAGCAGTGCACAATCAGGGTTTTGTAGGTACCAAAATACATAGAAGAGGGAAAGACCTCCTGAAACCCACTGCGAGGGGAGAGCAGGCACTAAATCAAGTTGCCTCATTTTCTTCAGCTCTTATTAGGACCAGGGAATGAGGAAAAGAGAAGCAGCAATTTTCTTCCCCCTAACCCCACACATACATCCCAAGTAACGTTTCTGTGATCCCAGCCTTCAAACATTGAAGTCACCACGTTGGCAGCTGGCCCAGGTACCAACAGCCTCAATATACCTCGGGGGAGAGAGAAGCCTGCCAAGCATACTCCAGCTAACTATGGAGTAAGTTTCCTACTGAAGGGGTTCCTCACAACTTGTTTCCCCAATAAATCTCTTTCTTAGGAACATTACAGAAATAAAGGGTGGAACACTTGAAGCAGCAGGAAATTTTTATTCATCTTAAACATGATATAATGGAAACATAGTTCTTCATTCCTTGGAATCCAGTCAGTGGTCCACTGAGGTTAACTAAATTAGACTCCATGACAGACTAAGCAAAGCTTTTCCTTACTCCTTACTCTGAAACAAACATTTATTTCCCAGTTTAATTCACTTCAGCATTTTCCTGGCTGGTCTGCTAATTCAGCAGCAAAGCCCACTTCTTCTGTTCTCCCACTGTCATTCCCCACTCTTCCTCTCATCCTCTCTCAAAGCCTTCCACTGCAGCATGCTCACCAGTGCTGTTAAATACTTTCTCAGCCCAAACTACTCTGGAATAAATTACAAGTCTCTAATTCTTGGAAAAAAGATCTTGTTCTTAAAAATCTCTCCTGTATGAGGAAGTTAAAAATACACTTTAATCACTTTTAACAAATGGTGAGATTTTCCACTGAGCAGAATTCATTTCTGGATGGAGACAAGAAAACTGAATCAGACTGACATGCACTTCTAAGTTTGATCCACTTAAATTTGGTTAAAGACAGTCATGCTAGTTTTACTAACACTACCAGACCAGCAGGTTAGACAGCAAGCACTCAAATGCTCGGTGCTGCCTGAACTTTTCCTAACTGCTTCTGGCACATCTTGAACTCTAAAGTTCAGAGACTTCTAAAAATACCCTGGAGAAGCTGCAGCGGCCGGCTGGCAGCAGATCCTCTGCCCAGGGCAGCTGCCCCACGCTACGCCTTGGCTGTGGGGATGGCCATGAGCCTGTACCTGCAATGCCGTCTGGGTGAGAAGTCATGAGATTGACAGCAGCATTGGCAGTGACAGCGGGGAACACTGCTGGGATCCCTGCCCTGCTGTAGAGGGTGAGAAGGGGCAGCTAGATTTACGTTCACTGCCCCCTGAAATCAAATCCCCTGTTGGGATGTTGGGATGTGTTTGGTGTGTGTAAGCACGGGATCAAACCAGCCTGGAGGAGAAAGGTCATTATTGTGGCTGTAGCATTCTTACAAAAAAAACTATATGTATTTTTGGAAGTCAATAATGGAAAGAGGAGAAAAAATTACATAAAATGCAACTGAAGATTAAAAGGATTTATTTCCTCTTTCTTATTTTCAGTTCTGGCGTCTAATCCACATTTCAATGTGATAGCAAAGAAAGCTTTCTGCTACTGTTTTCCTACAAGTCCTACAGATCCTGATGACATTTCTGCAGATGACTCCATGTCTCTTGTACAGCCTCCTAATATGCTTAATATTGCACAATGTTCTCATCCTGCTTTTTTGGCTTTTATGCAAAAACTCTTCACAGTAGGTAGTGAAAAACTGCTTTAGAATCCAAGGACAAATTCTAATGATTCAAATGAAAATATAAGCATTTTTGGTTTTATTTAATACTTATTCCAATGTTTCTTCCAAATTTTTCATACCTTCAAGGGAATGATGAAATTAATGGGTTCAAAAGGTATAACCTACATTAATTTACTCTACTTAAAAAACAGCAACATCAAATTAATTAAACGCCATTAATTAAACACCATTCCCTATTGCATACCTAAACACTGCTGCACTTTAAACCTGCCAGGTGCATTGCACACAAACATTTAACCATAAAGAAAGCAAAAGAACAAACCAGAAATTCTTCTTATTTTGCATATACTATATAACTGATTTTACAATCCTCTGAAACCCCTGCAAACTAAAACTGCCTTCAGGCATCTTATGCACCTAAAATGAATATATATATATATATATATATATATATATATATATATATATATATATTTGTTACCTGGATCATATGTTGCAAGAATACATTTGATAGAAATGTATCTAAAATATTAGAAAATACGTAAGTTTTTCTTGAGCCTCATGGAGAGAGGCTGTCTTTGTTCTTTAACAAAGGCCTGTTGATTTAGTGTTGTGCACTACCACCAAGTGCTTGTTTCTTTTTGCCCCTTTTAACTCCAGCTCAAACTGAAGGATAGGCTGAACTTTTTCTTCATAAGACTGCATGTTTTTGTTACATAGTAAACAACAGGAATAAGGAGATAAATTTACACGCATATTTGCACAACAGCAGTAAAGACTCCATTGCTGAACTACGTTTTCATTTCCTTTTCACTGTTTTCTTCTGGCATTTGTGAAGGAGATGAATAAATGCTGAGACTGGTTATCCTGTATTCTTGCCTCCTTTCTGCAGAACATGCCTTCATGCCGTAAGAGGGGCCAAAGAAGCAGCAGATTTCTAAGCTGTAGAGTGAGGAGTGTCAGCACAGGTGACAATTGTCTGAGTAAACAATATTACATGAAGCCTGAGGCTTACACCAAAGTTTAGACCTAAATATCTACTATGTTTTAAGTATGAGGCTGATCAGATCTCTAAACTGCAGGGCCAAGTCAAAACCCTGCTTTTGAAGGAAGCCCTCAGCAGAGGAGACAGATTCATACACTTGAGAAATGTATGGAAATGGGGTTCAGAGTAGGCAGCAAGTCTGAAAAACTTTATGAGAAAATCTGATGAAATCTGCTTTCACTGGACTATTCCAACACTGGTAACAATATTGACAATATGGAGTAAGAAACATATAACTGGTTCCTACACTCTGAGGCCCCTATCCCTGTATTCCTGTATTCCATATTGGGAACACTCTGCTCTTTGCCTTCATTTACCAAACATATCCTTGGTGCCTAAGAATGGAGTCGCAAAGTGCTGCAAGAAGAAGTGGGGAGATGAGACCCTGAGATGAGAGCAGCCCAAGTGCAGCTCTTACCAGCAAACCAACACAGTGTCGCTTTGCCCCATTACACCTGCTAAAGTAATTTTGTCTCAGGCATCAAGAAGGAAATTGCTTGAATGACCTTTAGGTATATCATAAGGTATCATTTCCCTTTGTAGGCTAAACTTGAAATTTTATCTTCAGTCAAATGGAATGGCAAAACCCAGGATGAAGCAGTCTGAAAACCTCTGGAACTACATACTCTCTAATTCACACTTCTGTCCTACTGCATATGTGGTCTTTAGACGGCAAGAATAGACATGTGCCTGAATATATTAAAAAGCTGAGAGTGCAGCCCTATGTATTTGTACAGCTGGTGAGTCAATGTTAAAATGACAGGCTTCAGAAAACAGCATGCATGTGGGCATGTAAAGAGAGTGGTCCAAAGTCTTGGTTCTATTACCTCATTATCACTTGGATTGTACTGTGTTGCTGATAATATGTTAGGATGCCTAAGGACTTGCCTAACTGTATCTTTATTATTTCAAATCTAATACCTTAACACACAATTAGGAGGGTGGTGCATATTCACTGACTTCAAAGGATTTAGTCTGGGTTTGCACACATTAAATTAGCATTAGAACAATACATGCACATACACCTGCAAGAAATAACTTTAACATGCACTAAATTGTATTTAGCATTACTTTGAACCCTACCTGGAGGAAACCCATCATGTTACAGAGTTTTACCACACCAAGATTATCCATGGAATAATGAACTGAGCTTGCTGAGCTCTTCAGTATAAGTAATGTGAAGGAAAACTGGCACAAGTTGGAACACTGAACTATTCAAGAGACTGAAGAGATTGAATTATGAAGGAAGATTGAGAAAACATGAACAAACAACAAGCCAAAGCATGGTTAGCAAGGCCAAAAAATGATTGTAAAGAAACATAACAACAGTTCTGTGTATGAGTGCCCTATGTTAAAACGGAAGAGGATTAGGATAGTGCACAAAAGTATAATTAACTGTTACAGAGTTACAAAACAGAAAACAAAGGCTCATAGTTAGAAAATAATTCTTCTTCCTGAAATAACAGCTCAGAAAAAGTTTCTGTGCTTAGGACATTCATTACTGAACAAGAGAAAGCACTACAAAAATGTGCTGGAGCAAACACTTTTTAACTAAAATGAGGTGAATTAGAGGAGTTAAAAATTTCTAATATTTCTGATTTCATTATTCCTACACTTATAGGACACATTCTTTTATTATTAGGACTGAATTTAACTACTGACTGTGCCTATTTCTTAAGACAAAGGTCTCGTGATATTTTGCACATTTGTCTATGTGTGTACACATGTAGACAAGAGGACAGAGAAGTGTGCGTACATGTATACATATTAGGAAAAAGAGATATTTTGATACCTTTCTTACCTGGGGCAAAATTTTATAAAGTGTTCTGAATTCACATGTATCTTGAATAGATAACTAGCCTGTTGCTTGAGGGAATGATACATAAAAGCTCCAAGAAACAAGCAAAGTTAATGAAGCAGAGCCAAATTCTCTGCTGCCATAACTTCATTAGAGGTAATCGCAGCTGCCCCCACATACATAGCTGAGAAGGCTATTTGAATGACGAAGAGAGGAGAGGGAGTCAGCCTAAATGTGTGGTTTCAAATTGTATTTTTCATTGTCAGCACAAACTGTAATTGCAACACAGGGCAATTTTTATTAATTAGACATCTAAGAATTAGCTTATATTTATGTCTATTTTCCTGCATTTTGCAGTTTAGAATGAATATCTTCAGGATTGTTCTGATATCCATATTCACTGCAAAGTATGCCTTATATTGAAGAAATGTACTATTTTCTCCCTTACTAATTTGGCCCCCTTCCCCCTCCCCCTTTTTATGTGTGTAAAAATAATGTATAAAATAACAAATTCACCGTCTTCAACATTTTATAGTTGCTTTGGGGGGTAGTAGTTTCCTCCAAGTCTAAAAGTAGATTGTTCTTACAAACACCAAACAGTAACTTAATTACCCTCACCAAAGTTTTAAAGGAAATATACACCAGGGGTTAAAACCATTATAGAACACAGACATCTCTGAATGTCCGTATGCATTTGGGGATGACTAGAATACAGAAATTACAAGATCTCTTCATTCATAACTGCAAGAACTTAAAACATCCAAGTATGGGAGGATTTCTTAGGGAAATACACAAAATTCACTAAATTTTGCCATGAGTTAGCTGTCCTAAAGTCAGGAGGACATGCTAGTAACCTTCCCAAATTAGATGTTTCCCCACATCCAACTGTGGGGATACCAACCAACAACAAATCTCTGAGTCTTAATCTGTGCAGACAACAGTAAAAAAAATATTTGGGGGCCAGGTGGTTAATATTCCTCCATCTTCAGTGGAATACGAGAATCATCTAGTAGATGCGCAGAGAAGAGCTGTGGCTGGCCCACAGCTCTGGTCCTCCACCACCCAAAAGGCAGCTCCTCATGGACTGTTTAGCTGCTAGTAAGTATATAATAAAGTTGCAAGTATGAAAACAAGAAACTGCAGCCAGGACTCAGATCTCACCCACTGCTCCTCAGCCTAGCTGAATTTATTCTGATTTTGTCTTCTGTTTGTTTGTGTTTGTGTGTGTGTGTGTACTGTAGAGACAGAGCTTAAAAAAGGGAATGAAAAGTTCTCTTCTCTGATTACCTCATATATCCAACCTAATGATACTTATTTAGGAAACTTTTTTTTTTTTTTTTTTCTCTCACTTTTTACTATATACGATACAGAAAGTAAAGTAATGTCTGCTCACTTCTTTATATGTAAACTATGCAAACATTTCACTTCAGGCAATAACCCTTCATCTGGATTCCAGGCTGATGGAGATACTTGCAGACCTGAATAAAACTACTAAATACCAAAATTAGTGTCATATTCATGTCCTCAACAATTCTCCACTGGCTAATTCCATGTAACGTTTAAAGAACTATAATGGGTTTTGGCAGCATTTGTTTATTTGACAGGGTTGCTTCAGCTCCCAGTCTGAGGTTCTTAACTCTCCCCAGGGGCTCAAGTGCAAACAACAGACACTTAAAAATGGGTTTGAATCCCACTATAGGAGCCAGGCATATAAAAACTGTTGTTGTTATACAATTTGACACAACATTCCTTTGCTGTATTAGCCCTCATTTTGAAATATTATTTGCACAGTCACTATCTAGTATGTTGTGCATTCTACTATGCTGTGCGCTCTAGTATGTTGTGCATATAACATATAGCAAACAGCATCATTCACTAGTAAATTATTTTTAACACCATCCACTATAACTTAATAAAAAGTTTTCATGTATTGCTATTACAGACCTTTATACTGGACTGGACCACAGTATTTGAACCATTTTACAGTTCTCCAGGAAGTGAAAACATATTTTAAGTCCACAAATCACAGCTCATTAGTTACCACAGGTAACTAATTCTGCTGAAATGGTCCCTCCTTTATCCTAGCTAGCAAGGCTTGGAAAAGTAAGCAGCTATAAAGATGGTTTGGTACCAACAGAGAATTTTATTGTTGCTACAGAAAGCTAAGCCCATCTATCCAGACATTAAATGCTTTTTCTTTTCTGCTGAGCTACTAGTGCATTTACTATTGTACTTAGAATAATCTAAGTACACATTCTTGTTCTCATTCTTGTTCTTATTTCTTGCTCTAAGGTAAATACTTTATAGACATATTTTGATTATTTAACGAGAGGTATGCGAGCTTCCACTGGGTGCTTAAGTGCATTAAAAAAGCCATGGTATGTGGCTACCAGGCTTATAATGTGTATAAACCACACAGTGAACAGTGACTGTATTCCTACTCAGTGGTTAAAGGCACAAAAGAACCATGGGAACCTTGTTTCAGCATTTATTTCTGCCTTGAGTAAAACAAACCCTAATTCTTTATTTGTCAAATTGCTATCTGTTACAGTTTGAACTTTCCTTAAGCTTTACTCTCCTAATGAAGTTTAATCTGCCTCAGGTTTAAAGCAAAAGAACATTGTGTGTTCGTGTGTATGCAGCGTGAATGTGGTTTTGCAGAAAAGGAAGTCTTCTGAATGTTAGGGGCTAAAATCAATGGAAAATGGAAGCCAGCCTATTGCCCTTGTTTTTCCAGCTGTCAAATTTTACTCTATTAAAGTAGATAGTATTTCTTTACAACCCCATTAGTTTTTCCTAAGCAATGTGACAATACCATTCACTGTTCTGGGAATGCAATCTCCATAGTTTATGCTATTCTTCTGTGAGAAATACCCTGAACACTTGTGTGTAGAAAAAAGGAACCTTTCAGCAATGTGTTCAGAGGTCCAAACATCTCTTCTACTTTATTTTACCTTTTCTGGGGGGAGTGGGGTGGGGAGTGGGGCAGGGAACTAGATTTAGAAGGTAATAACTATGAACCAATGAATCAAATTGGAGGAGACAGTAAGTGTGAAGAATTGTCAAGGCAATGCACATTTTAGCTTGGCAAAATAGTATGCGGTCTCTTAAAGAGCTTAGAAATAATAACAGTAGATTTTGTATAAAGAGAAGGACTTTAAAGAGACCAACACTACAAAATACTTTTATAATTACACTATTCAAAAGACAGCCAAAGTGAAGGTGAAAGGGTGCAGAAAATAGGAATCCACTAGGTGAGATGATCTATTATTTCACATAGGATCTTCAGTTAAAGTTGTACCTACAGAGCAGACCATCAGGTTTCTTATCCATGGGTCTATAAAGTGTGAATATTTCTTCAACATGCTGCTGAAGAAATTCAATAGGTCTAGCTATTAACAGGAGTCAAAATCAAAGTAGGAAAACTTCAGAAAAATTTCTGCAGCTGTAGAAATTCTAATTCATATTTGTAGAGGATACAGTCAACCCCTTCAGTACTTCTATGGTCCTCATTACTCAGGTATTTGCAAGCTTCCATCACTAATAAATTTTACTGTTCCAACACTTCCATAAATAAGGAGGCAGCATGAGCACAAATGGCCATATATATACTAACAGCATTAAAAACTTTATAAAAAAATCTAGGTATCTAATGTTTCTTCTGAAATAGAGAAGTATTGAGCTTCTTTTCTTTAAATATCTTTGTAGCTGAGTTTTCTTACTCTTTTTTATTTTGAAAAATCATTATTTGATTTTGACTTTGCATAATTAAACTCAAACCAGTAAGGCAGGAATTTGGCTTTTACTTTTTAATTTCTACTAAAGATTCAAAATGCTAGGAGAAATGCTCTTACTCTTAGTCCATTTCAGAAGAATCTTATTATTCTTACCATAATGACAAAAAAGGGCAGGTTTAATCAGTTAGGTATGAGACATACTTAACTGAGTGCAGGAGAGACAGTAATGAATTACTGCTTCCCATCCACCCCCATATTCTTCCCACTGACTGACAAAAGCATTAACACTGCTCTGCTGAAAGAGATAGTATTCTGCTTTTAATTTCACCCTGTCTTCTGAGCTGTAGTGTAACATTCTCTCAATTAGGAAAATTAAATATTCTCAAACATGAAGATATTAACTAACTATGAGACAATACAATTACAGAGAAGTGCTGTTTTTTTAACCTTTGTCTGAACTTGTAAATCACTGATTTCTTTTTGTGGTAGCTGCTTGACATGCCTCATTGTAGTTACTGCCAGTTGTCATAAGATAGCAAAGTACACAAAAATCTTTAATTCTGCCTCCACCAGACAAACCTCAACAAAAAGCTTGGGTGAAGTTGTGTGGGGTAGTGGCTAAATAGGAAAAGGAGAAAACAAACCTACAAACCAACTCTGTCTCTATAAATAATACATGGCAATTACTGGCATGGGCAGTGAAGAAAGGACATCAGGAAACGTGTACCCTTTCCATCATTCCCAAGAGAACAGACAGGGCTGTTCTCAGATCTACAAGTGCCACCCTGTTAATGCAGCCCCACTTCCACAGGCCTTGAAATCTCTGAAGAGGATGAATGCTTCATGATGAAGTTGGGATGTAAGAAAAAAATATATACATATATAGAAACTCGTTCTATTTTTTTATTTATTTTCATTATGACTTTCACTAGAAAGTTAAATACTCTCTTACAATGAAAAAAAAAAAAAAAACACACTGAAAAGCCTCATGCTGTGCTCATAACAACACACCTTCTGTTAGACTAGAGTGATTAAATGTAGATCACTGTAGTTGAAATACTGAAACCATTGGAAAATATGATCATGATCCAAAGCTTATTAACATCAGTGGACTTCAGAAGGATAAATAGTTTGCTGTTTTGCTAAATTAAATGTCTTTTTAGTTGTTGTTTCCTTGTGTTTTGCCAAAACCCAATGGAAACATATAAGGCAGAGAAAGACTGCAGCGGTTCACACTATATGCTGTGGATAAACCTCTGTGGACCATTTTAAAATTAAAATGCATCAGTTCAAAGTGTATGGAGACACAGACATGAATACTGTGTTTGTTTGTTTGCTTTTCACATTTTGTACCATAAGATTTTGTAACACAAAGTTCTGTAAGACAACCTTAGTTTGATTTGTGTGCAATATCCATAAAATTGAACTAAGAATGGAAGCTAGAAGAAGCAGACTTTCTCTGTCTTTTTTCTCCTCAAGAATTTCCTTGGTTTTGACATTTTTGGCTTGCCTGTTTCTGGAGTCCCGTTGTATCAAGACTGCTCGGGTTGCACTGGAGCAGCAGTTTTCAGTTTTTGCAGCCCTGAATTAACTGTGAAAATAACAGCAACAACAACAATAATAATAATAATAGAAACTTGCAAGAGTTACTCTTGCACTCTGGATTACTTTTATATGTCACTGTCTATCTATGACTACACCAGGGGACTGTGCCCTCTTTTCCATGCTGAATACCGATGCACTGTAAATAGGTTAGAATTACTGTCTGGGTGGGATATGTATGTGGAAGCAAAAAGTCTTAATCCTGTAAAACTGTTTACATTAATTATGGTCTACAAATAGAGCAGCACTAAGACTGTTATTTCTTCTACCTTTCTTTCAGTCTCTATTCATGTTCAGGAGACAAGGCAGAGAAGGTGCAGCAGCTGGGCAAACAGAGGTAGCATATTTTGCTATGAACTATGACCTCTAGATCCCAAGCATTATCTGAGAAAAAAATCAATTATTTTATCCAAGAGCAATCTTATTGGTATTTTATATCAGTAAGGAAATCATCAAATGATTTTCTTTTTCTAAAAATTTTGAAAGAAAATTGTTTTGTTTGTTCTTCAACATACCTTCATTGCTTCTTCTATTCTATATCTTTGATATATATTAGATAGATAGATAACAGCTGCTGAGAGATTTAAATCACAGAGCTTTTTAAGGCTGATGGAAGCATCTAATATTTTCAAAAGGCTCTGAAATATGAACAGATATCTTCAGGATTAAGGAAGATCAAATGAAAATGAATACCTCTTTTCAGACAATCCACCTGTCTTTTACCACACAGTGAACAAATTTGTTTGCACAAAGTGGAGTGTAAACTAGTGAATTGAAATGTTTTCTAGTTTATTACTCATATAAAACCTCTTTTGATCTTATTTTGATATTACCAAAATGATGTACTTCTGTTGGTCCTCCAATGACAAGACTTAATCCCCAACGTTATAAATTAATAGGGACTGGTAATGGATACATAGACTTTTCCTATTTAATTGCTTATATGGACTGAGTATTAGGCAGGGATTGAAAAGTATGCTCAGAAATTTATAGGCAAACTTCTGTAAAAATAACTGGCAGGCAACTTCTTCATGACACCCAGTCTCAAGAAATACTCAGAAACTACCACAGGACTCAACACCCACATATGTCCACGCTCTCCAAAAAAAACCCTCAATAGTTCAGTCTAACTCACTGAAGCCAATGAAAGCCTCCTTTTTCTTCCCCAGCTGAACACTGAACAACTTAATAATCATTAAATACGTACACAGACATATATATGGTCCTGACTCTGATCCTACTCAATTTGAAAGTGGCTGAATGAAGGTGAACTATTATAGTATGAATGAAGTTAGACTCTGTTCATATGATATGTGGAGAGGCACCTGGAGAGAAGTGAAGAGATGGTGAGCAGCTCTTGAAAGGAGCTAACATTAGAATGGAAAAATCATTTTCTAAGACTAAAATTAAATGAAAGAGTAAAAAAGGTTTCTAGGGCACAACACATGCAAGGAGAGATTAGAGAACCGGGTTTGTTCAGATTTATGAAGTGAAGAAAAAGGCATATTAATACCAGAAAAATACTATCAAAGTGGGTAATCACGGGTTGTTCAAATGCTTCGTTGGGTTAAGAACTGGCTGGATGGCCAGGCCCAGAGAATCTTAGTGAATGGAGTCAAATCCAGTCGGAGGCCGGTCACTAGTGGAGTCCCCCAGGGCTCGGTACTGGGGCCAGTCCTCTTTAACATCTTCATCGATGATCTGGATGAGGGGATTGAGCGCACCCTCAGTAACTTTGCAGACAACACCAAGTTAGGTGCGTGTGTCGACCTGCTCGAGGGTAGGAAGGCTCTGCAAGATGATCTGGACAGGCTGGACCAATGGGCCGAGGCCAACGGTATGAAGTTCAACAAGGCCAAGTGCTGGGTTCTGCACCTGGGGCACAACAACCCCAAGCAGAGCTACAGGCTGGGAGATGTGTGGTTAGAAAGCTGCCTGTCAGAGAAGGACCTGGGAGTTTTGGTTGACAGTTGGCTGAATATGAGCCAGCAGTGTGCTCAGGCGGCCAAGAAGGCCAACAGCATCCTGGCTTGCATAAGAAACAGCGTGGCCAGCAGGTCCAGGGATGTGATTGTCCCCTTGTACTCGGCTCTGGTGAGGCCACACCTCGAGTACTGTGTTCAGTTCTGGGCCCCTCACTACAAGAGGGACATAGAGGTGCTTGAGCGAGTCCAGAGAAGGGCTACGAAGCTGGTGAAGGGTCTGGAGAACAAGTCTTACGAGGAGCGGCTGAGGGAGCTGGGACTATTTAGCCTGGAGAAGAGGAGGCTCAGGGGCGACCTTATTGCACTCTACAGGTACCTGAAAGGAGGCTGTAGTGAGGTGGCGGTTGGTCTGTTCTCCCACATGCCTGGTGACAAGGATGAAGGGGAATGGGCTAAAGTTGCACCAGGGGAGGTTTAGGTTGGATATTAGGAAAAACTTCTTTACAGAAAGGGTTGTTGGGCACTGGAACAGGCTGCCCAGGGAAGTGGTTGAGTCACCCTCCCTGGAGGTCTTTAAAAGACGTTTAGATGTAGAGCTTAGGGATATGGTTTAGTGGATGATTTGTTAGTGTTAGGTCAGAGGTTGGACTCAGCGATCTTGTAGGTCTCTTCCAACCTAGACTTTCTGTGATTCTGTGATTCTGTGATCTATAACCTTGAATTTATTCAAAACTGAAGTGGAAACATCTCAGAACATCCTGATCTAATCACACCTACTTTGAGAAGAAGGTTGGCCAGAGGCCTCTTTCAGCCCACATAATTCTGTGATTCTGTGAAAGAGATGGAAAATCTGTTTTGTTGATGTTGTTGTTTGGTTTTGTTTTTGATAAATAATTCTTAGTAAAGGACTGATAAATAATTCTTAGTAAAGGACCATTAGAGCTTTTCTGAGAAGTTAAGGCAAGTTTCCCTGAGCAAGTCTGTACAACCTAACAATTGATACACTTTTTATACCGTTTTCAAATATTCAAAATAATTTGGCAGTATTCACATAACTGAAAAGAATAAGCTCTGAAACACATATCATATTACCATATTTTTATATGTGGATTGTGTGTGTGTGTCTGTTGTTAAACAACAGAGCTGAAGTTCGTAAGTCACCAAAAAGAAAGAAAATACCACAGCTTGAGCAAATTTAGGATGATATGCATACAAAATAGGATGTGGACAGGTAGTTTAGAATTTTTTTACTCTGGACTTTGCAGTTTTAGTATTATTTTTCCATACTTTTTGCACATACCTCTGCCATACATCAGGTAATATAAAACTTGCCCAGAAGTAAACACATTTACCTCCACAAACACAGTATGTACTGTAGGATCTGCTTTATCTGCTATATATAACATTATACACAAGTACGCGTGCAAAGTCTGAGAATAAACAGGGACCACATGTCATGTTAAGAAAAGATCTAATACCTTGCCTGAGACCAAAGGTATGCTGTGAAATTTTGTCACAAACGTCACTTATTTAATTTAGCATTAGTTTTAACTTGGTATTAAAGGATTTCAATATAATTTTGAAAAAATAAAAAATAAAAATAAAATTATGTATCTGCAAATTTACCTACATTCTGCACATTCATATGTAGTGATTTATTCATGAGCTCAACTTACAATAAGAAGGCTATCTTTTTGTTGTTGTTAGTTAAAAAGGACAGCAAAGAAGATTGCATGCAGAAAGTACAAGCAGAATCATCTGACAGATTGCTTTCATATTATTTCATGCAATACAGCATATCTATGATTTCTACTATTCATTAGAAGGGGTATTTTTATATTCTGCTGTGCAGCCAGAAACAGATACATGTTCTTTCATTCTAGGCCAGGAAACTGTAATGTATTTAACTGTAAGAAATCAATTCATACAGCACATGAGATTTCAGACTTGGAAAACCACAATTCAGGCACAATAATGTGCAGTAGACATAAAATAAATAAATAGATAGATAGATAGATAGATTAAAAATCTGATGTGTTTATAGCTTCCACTGTGGGCACGCAGGCTGCCAGGTCATTTGGGTCAGATTTCTGAACTTACTGAGGAAAGTTAACTTCTGAATTTCCTGATAAGCTGTCCTGGGAAACACTGCCACAGTTGATACCAATGTCTTAATACTCACACCTGCTGAACAATGATAAAATCTCAGAACCATAAAGCATGCAGGTTAGAAAGGACGTCTGAAGGTTATATTGCCCAAACATTTTCTCAAAACAGGACTAACTACTGCAGTGAGATGGGGTTGCACAGGAACTCATCTAGATGAATTTGGAATATCTGGAGAGTCCATAGCCTGCCTGGAAATCCTCTTTCAATGTCTAACTACCCCATGTTTAAAAAAGTAATAATAATAATAATAATTGATCTAATCATATATATATTTTTTTTCCTAAAATTTGTAACTTTTGTGCCTTGTCCTGTCACTGTACACCTCTGAGAAGTGCCTGGCTCTGTCCTCTAGATAATACCCCATCAGATGGTTGAAGACAGCATTGAAATGCCCCTAAGCCTTCTCTTCTCCAGGCTGAATATAGCTGCCTCAACCCCTCCTTGTCCATCACATGCACTAGCACCTGTAACAGATTAGTGGTCTCTCATTGGGCTTCTTATGTGTTGTCAGTCTCTCTCATGCTGGGGACTGGAAAACACAACTGTCTATTTCTGCCATCTCTCCGAAAATTAAAACAAAAAAATTGGAGTAACTGCAGAAAAAAATATATATGTATAAGAATGTAATAATAGGTCAGAATGATGCTCTACTTCTGTGTAAAAAAATAATATTTTGCCTTCTAACTGCGAATGGAGAGATACACATCTGTACTTTCCCCAGCATGGGAAGATCAAGTATCTATAGATAGCTGAAGTCATCTTCTAAGGATCTGGAGACTACCTCTGCAGCAGACGTTATGGGTGGACGCTCTTGTACAACATGGGCATAGGTGGAGTAAATTCATAGCAACTCCTTGTGTTGGTGAGTAATCTCCATAAGGTTCCTAACGTCTTGGTGACGGCTACATCAGCCTTTCATTCTCTATAGAGAAATAGTTGCTTTCCCAAAAGAACCTTTTAAAGCAAAAGTATCTCCCAGTCTGCTGTTTCACTCTCACCCATTTCCACATAAGAATCATACCTATCAGCCAAGAATTAGATCCACTTTGAACAAAACTCACTTTCAGCTGCCCAGCAAAGTGGCTGGGGCTATTACAGACACAGAGCAGTAAAAATAAGCAAAAGGAATGGTAAACAGTGAATGGCCACCTTGTTTATTCAGAGTGCTGAAGTTTGTTGGTGTTACACACAGTCTCAAGTTTAGTTGAACTTAGATGTCAGATGTTTTTCCTCATATGCACCATGATTTGAAAAGGGAGTTTTCTCCTACCGGTTGGTTGGGGAAGCTTTCAACAGCCACAAGCAAGGCATGAAGAAAGAGAATAACCTTAAAGCAAAGGCTTACCATGCAGAGTCTGAATGAAAATAATTAAAATAAATAAATAAATAAACACCTTGTCTGTTTGCCTTTTGGATAAGTACAGGTAGACATTTTTTCACTTCTATAGGGACAAGATAAGTGAGAAACTGAGTATACAAATGAATCTATTACTGGAGAAAAATATTAGTTGGTAACTTATTTCCAACAGGTCAGAGTTTTATATTTGTTTTATATTTTATTTTCTATAACTTTGTGGTCTGCAAGCAGAGCAACCACAGAGAAAAATCAGGTGAGCATCTCCTTAAGTGTTGCTTTGGTGGCCTGCAGGGAATATATGTTGTGAGAAGGACAGACTGCCTCATAATCAGTATTCAGTGTCTGGCTCCAACACCAATACCAATTAAAAACCACTCAGTAGAAGCATGAATATAATAATTTATAATGGAGTGGAATCTCATCAATGTACAGCAGTGCTGGAGTGCTCTTAAAAGAGAGAGTGCTTTGGCAATGACACCCTGAGAATCTGGAATTAAATGTGTCTCCTTCCCCAGCCCCCCTTTTTTTAAAAGAAGCAAATAATAATTTAAGTCACCACCTATATCTGTGGCACAGCCCTTTATCTGAAAACAAATCTAGCTTGAAAAAAGGTGTTTATTTTTTTTTTTTTTTATTTTTATTATTATTTAATTCCATTAGAAGACCCCCAAACACACCTAAGTAAATTACCACTCTAGCTATGAATCCTGCCTCAGTATTGATTCAGCTGGCACAACCTTCTTCTATAAAACTCTCTTCAGAGCCCCTGCATCAGGGTGGTCTGTTCTCTCCAGCTGCTGGGGAAGATGTTGAATTCCTGCGCTTGCTCCTCTCCCCCATCATCTGCTGTTATTGAAGTGGACAGACACAGCAACAGCATTTTCCAGTTGCATACATACATACAATAAAGTTAGACTTATGCCCTTTCCTTTCAATAGGAACCCATGCTAGTACTTCATAAACTCATTGGCCATTGTCAGGATGTCAGGGTGGGAGGAAGAATTCATCTGCAAAGAAAGTACATGGTGTCAAAGCAGAGATGCTCCCAAGTCTTAGAGGAAAAGATGGGTCCAGATAAAAGCCCATTGTTTGTTAGACCCGCCTGGTGGGCCACACCATGGTGGCCAAATTTGTAAATCTTCTCTTTGTTTCATATAATTCATGAGCAATGTCAGTGCAGATACCCTACCACATCTGAAAGTTTCAAATGACTTTTTCAATTTTATGCAGTTTTACCACTTCAGGAACAGCCTTTTTCATCTGCCTTTGTGAGCTGAGCTTAAGAACACATTTGGAGACCTAAACTCAGGAAATGGTAGAGAGGAGTCTGAAAAATATCCAGTGAAATAAAACTCACTGATATTTGATTCTTCTCCTTATTGTGCTTGTAAAAATTATGTTGGAAAGAGTCTCAAGTTTGCAAGTATCCATAAGGAAAACAAGGTTGCTGCAGGAGAAAAGAATGGCTGGCACCCTTCTCATTGTTAAGGGAATTACTAATACTATAAAGATGATGAAATATTTAATCTGAAGTAATAGCTTTATAGGTATATTCCTTTTCATGTTTTATTGCTATGAATGCACAGCTTTATTTCCTTAACACAGAACACCACATAAGGACTTCAAGTTATTCTGTCTTTGCTATAAGAATATCTGCTTTAGGGAAGAAAACAAAACAAAACAAAGGGATAGTGCTTTATTTTTAACAGTGGCAGAAAGTGGGTTTTTAACAGAATAAACTTAAAATATTCCAGCTGTGTTCACACTGAATCCATCAAAAAGTTTAAGCTCAGAATCAGCAACACATGTCAAATAAATTCTTTTCAGGCCTGAAAAAGTACATTTTTGAAAAAAAGCCAGGCCTCTCCCTGAAACATCTTAATTGGTTGATATTTAAAAAATGGAAAGTGCTGTTCTGAAGATGTAAGTGTTCACTTTTTTGTATACTAGTTTGATCTCTTGGTTTGTAAGAACACTCAACATATTAACACAGAGACTATCAACAAACTGCAATGGCAGGTATGCAAGCTGATTATTTCAGAAGAAGAGGAATTTCTAAGAACTGTAGAAACCAAATGTGTTACGAACTACCTTGTGCCACTGAAATGCACCAGAATAGTCAGTGTGTGACTGTCTGCCCCAAAGAAAACACTGTATTTCATTCCAAAATGGCTGTGGTTCAGCAGAGTACAAGGAAACTCAAGTCTTGTTCTCTTCTGAGACCAATGGTTGTTTTCAAGGAGTTTTCATATCAGCTTTAGGATCATAGCTTGTAAAATGTTTGAGGTCAAAAATCAGAAAACACCATTGTATGTACCGAGGTATGTATACATATAATGTTTTGAATACACATGCCTTTTTGCTTTAAAAACTAATTCCTTCAGGATTACACATACTCCTACTGCTTTTCCCCCTTGTTTTCTGTTGCACTAATAATTTTTGTATGCATATACACCGTGAAATTTATCTTCCACTGCTGTTCAAAACTTTACATTCTTGGTCTGTTACATGAGAAGGAAAGAAAACGAACCTCATCAGTCCCACCCATTGAAGCGAATGAGCAATCATACACTTGCCTCACATATTTTCTTTATCCCTGTAAATCTAATGCTGCAGATCCTTCAAGCTGAGTGTCTGCCCAATTGAAGTGATTCTAAGCTGACAGAAATTGATTTATTCTGCATAACTTGAAGCTTCTAAGAGCAACTGTATTTGTGTTTTTCATTAAGAAATGTAAAGGGAAATTGTATCATTAAACAAAATAAAATATATGTATAAACAACAAATGATCAGAAAAACAGGTGACAGAGAAAGTCCATAGAAAGATATACCAGACATCTTTTTTGTTGTTGTTTTCCCAGGTGCATTTGTAACGCAATGATGTCATAAAGGAACTATGAAATTGCAAAGGAAATACTAAAAAGGAGATGATAGGAGATATAGCTGAAAGTTAGTTTTAATATGTTTAATAGTTTTAATACATTTACAGTGTGACTCTAAAGAAAAGTCCTTTTTCTTCATTGCAGTATGCTAGCTTGACCCTATTAATGGCTGAAAATTATTCCTTTAATTTAAAAAAAAAAAAAAGGCCTTCTAAAAATGCCTTTGACTTTTTATTTTTTATTTTTTATTTTTAATAATTGTCAAAACACATTTTGATTTTCCATTAGGCAATTTGGCAACCCAGGATGACTGTGATGTCTCCTCATCCAAATGTTAGAAGATATTTTTTGTGAAGCAATCATTTATCCCAGAGCAGTATGCAAGATTAAGGAGACAGTTCAAAAGTCTGGTTATTCATTCCAAACTATTTCTACATGTTGCAATTCATGAAATCATATTTGCACTTGAAATTTGTACTAAAACTAAAAGCTTCTCATAAAGATAGGGTGTGTTTTTATATGAAGTATCTACTTACAGCCCACAAATAATAATAACAATAAAACCTCCATCCTTCCTCAAGCTAACTGATCTCATTAAAAATGTTATATCATGCTCCAGAAGAGCAAAGAAGTGTTACATCCTTAGGTGGTGGTTCTGTTTTGGAGAGAATTAAGAGATCAGCCCTGGAGGATTCTCACAGACAAACTCTTAGCTTACAGTGATTTGAGGGCTTGTTGGAGTTATGCACTGACCTGAGATTTTTCTATCAAGTTGGTTGGGTGAAGGAGGGGTGTGAGACAGAAAAATATTTGTTTCGGATAACAATGAAATACCACGGATTACAGTTTCTTGTGGGCAAGATACATGATGGTAGAAGTTTTTTTTGTTTGTTTGTTTGTTTGTTTTCCCCAAAAATGTTGTCTCTTTTTTGCATCACTGTCTTGGAATATATAATTATTTTAAGGTCTTTAATAAAAAAAATATTTATTTTTATTAATAAATAATTTAATAAATATTTTAATATTAATTTTGAAAATAATCTAAACATAATCTGGGGTATTGTGGTAATGGAGGAACCTCTTGCAACACACACTTTTGTATGCATAACTGATTTGATGAGTGAGAGCAGTAGTTCAGAATATCCAATATACTATCTGCTGTTCAAATGGAGAGGAAACAACCTCCACCAACCTTATCCACACTAGCAGCAAGGTACTTTCCTCAACAAGGAAGGAGAAAAAAAAAAAAAAAAAAAAAGAAAGCCTTACATTCATGTGAACAAGGAGAAAAATTAATTTATCTGAAGGGCATGAAGGTCCTACCTCAAGACAAATGGTGGTTTCATGGTAGAGACAGAGCTTCGTAACTTCCTTCTGCTGTGGTACTAGAGTCTCCAGGAGATGTCTAACTCCAGGACATCATTAAGCACGATTTTACTTCCAGGAAGAAGCCACATCACTGGTGGATAAACTTCTGATGCAAGTGTAACATGTTTACTCAAACAAATTCTAACTGTACCAAGTCTGAACTGAATAAGGATGGAAGTATGAAGGGAAGAGAGGAACAACAGAGAGGTGTAAGCCCTAAATTAATCACTATCTTCTATTTCATTTACTGGAAATGCAGGCTTCAAAGTAAGAGAGAAGATCTGACATCTCACTGATTCACGTAAGTAATAAAAAACTGTTTGCTCCTCAGGTGCATCCTGAGGCCCCAACTCTTTAATTGGATGAAGAAGGAAAAACACATAGCCTTCTTTTAAATTGATGCCTGATGCAACCACAGCGGTCTGAATGTAAGATGAGATGTCACACCGTGAATCAGAAAACTATGCCCTTATCAAAGGCCTCTCCGCTGAGAAAGAGTGCCTAGGCTTTTTATTAAGGAGTGTTATTGAGAACACTGAAAGGGCAGCACCAAAAGGAACAAAATACACATGCTGAAGAAACAGCCAGTTCAAGTGACAGAATAAAGTCTTGGTCTATGTATTTATTCATGACAGGATCTCAGTCAATGCACTTCAACAAAACAAGTAATTATTGTGAGTCACGTCAATAGTTATATCTGATAAACAAAAAGGCTTGTGCAGCACCATATAATCAAAGCATACTGTGAACTCATCCAGTATGGAAATGGCTCACAGAGGAGCTCTTGTTACTGATACACTGATAATTCTGAGAAAGATAGGGTATTAGAAATGTTTATGACACTTCTCTCATTGCATTTTTAAACATAAAAGAACTGATGTCTGGTATAATAATCATAATATAAGGTCTGTGTAGGAATTTCAGGAAACACAAGGAAGGATTGTAACAAAAGAGCAGTGTAATTGGCCAAGATAAGCTGATTTCTTCTACAACAATTGAGACAGTTTAAGATGTGTTGAATCTGTAAAAATGTTCTAAGATAAAGTTTGATTTCTCCACACTGAAATCAAAGACATGGTTCATATACAGGTCAAATTGACTGAGTTGGGAAACGGAAAGATACTAAAGGAAGTAAGTAATTTCTTAGACAATATATATATACTTTCTAGCATGAAAGTTTCTCAATCTGTGAAATTTGGATGACTACTTCATCCAACAATAGGATTACACTCATAAACTTTTGTCCTAAATCTAGGGCCTGACAATTAACCACCTTGAAGACTATGTATTTATGTTCTCTTGTGCTGACTTCAGAGAACCTGCAATCAACTGGAGCAAATGTTGCCTGTGACTTCAGCTTTATCATGTGACAGTTTTCATAACTGAAGTCACAGTACATACAATCTAACTTTGGATACAGAAACATTACAATAAATTCTCTTTTCACACTCTTTCAACAGTGTGAGAGAAGCCAAGTCAATGACACTGCAACTGGAAAAGAGTGTGTGTGAAAATAATCAGGCTCAATATCATTTAGCAGTAGTATCTCTACCCATGAAACTCTAGAAAGAACAATGAGCTTTTTACACTGTGCTTCCTTTAATAACTCTTAGAAAATATTTTATTTGTTACAGTTAACTCATAGCTTATTCAAGTAATTCAATTTATATGAGTAAGATTTACTGCATGATGTCTTTATCTGTTGATTTTCAACAACAGAAATAAAGGCAAAATGAAAAACAAACAAACAAAAAAAACACAAACACTGTATACAGAGAAGACAAAAATCTAAAAGCTACCCCCAGACTGTAATTTGTATATTAGGTATTTGTCTTTAATAACAACCAAAGATCTAGTTATCTAAATGTAACTCCCAATGTAACAATATCAATGTCACTACTAAAGATAAGATAAATTATTTGTAGTTGACAGTAATCAAGAATGAGTTAACTTCTTAGATCTCCATTGTGAGACAACTGAGGGAAAGAAATTTCACATGGTTGCTGCTCAGAGCTTTATAAATCAGCATCATTTAAGGTCTATGAAGCTGTGAAAACCACAAGTCAGTCACTTTTGAGAAAAAGTGACCCATGATTTACTAAATATTATGCCACTACAAAAACTCAAGAGATTTCTGGAATAGTTCTGCGTTAAAAATAAATAAATAAAAATAATGATTTAATGTGTATTTTTTCTCTTCCACCCCCCCCCCCCCCCCCCCAATACTCCTTTACTTCATTTTGAAAGTAGTTTTCATTGCATGAACACCACCAAGGATTCAATCAACTATTTGAGCATAAACCATTGCTTACTAGATTGTCGTCAGCACAATGTCCCCCAAATAATAAATGAACTTCTTATTAACTGTGGAAACATTAACATTACAATGAGGGATTGTTTAAAAACAAGTTGTACTGCTGTTGCTCAAGAGCTCAAAGAAAATGGTTCTTAGTTCCTTTATTTCTCCTTGAGGGTAACCACAGGGGTTGCATTAAATCTTTTTAAATATGTTGACAGTTGAATGTGTGCTTCTGTTGCTCTGGTGACATTTTATGCTATTTAATTGTCATTGATTAAGCTGACTGATACTTTCTTAAAACTGCTTTACGTGTACTAGTAATTTTATGACAAAAAGAGAAACAAAACCGTCTGCAAATTTGCCTTGATCCACTTCTCATATGGAATTTTCACTGGAGACAATGGGAGAATCTGCATGGGAAATAATCTGCTTGGCCAGTCATTTTAGGTAGGTATGCATGAAATGTTCCTGGTGAGTTGTGAAATTATCACTTGTTTTTGTGCTTCCATATAAATTCAAAAATTCAAAGAAGATGTGTTTGTATATATTTTTCAAAAATAAGAATTTGAACTGCCTTGACCAATTCAGAACCTGGTGTTAAAATGTCATGGCTCAGCTCATTTTAGGATTGTAGTAAAACCCAAAATGTAAACGGAAGCTGGAAAAATATGAAAGTTTGACACTCTCCTGGAGTCTCATAACTCCTCTCTTATTGTGATAATACTCCCACCGGCTTTGAAAAAGGCTTTGCCCTTATAGAGGCTGAAAGATACAGTTCCCAATTATCTGTTCAGGAACATGCAGTAACAAGGAGGAATGCATGCAGTCTGAGAAAGAACAGGCACTGTGCTTAATAGTTCATAAACAGATAAGGTAAGTCTTATGCTATGAGGTGAAAATAAACTATAGGGCTTTAAATTATGGTGGGTGATTTAAGTAGATTAAGGAAGATCTATTATGGGTCAAGGAGCCAGAAGAGGTAAGAGGAAGGGGAATGGTGTAGGGAGATGTGTCAAGTCCTTCTTCCATCCCAGGTTACTCAGCTCCCACATGGTCAGTGGGAATCACGGTAGACAATTCCCCATCTGCTGCATGACAGACTTCATATCTTTGCAATTTTAGAGTCAGAAAAAGCTAGAGTCACCTTTCTTCAACTGCAGCAGCTCTTCAAGTGTAGATGTTGTGCAAAGTTGACAACCTGAGCCATTACACTTAAGCAAGACAATTAGATTATGATAAATCATTCCAAGCAATTTGAGAACTCCTTCTTCTCATTCTCTATAGGCCTGATGTCATTTATAACCATGTATTCCTGTGCAAAGCAAGCAGCTCACCTCCAGGCTGACCTTTTTCTTTTATGAATGGCTATGCAAGGTGGAAAGCAAACAAAAATCAGACCTAGGAACTCTGTGTGACACGGGAATTGTCAAGACACTCAGGGTGCAGACAGCAGTAAGTTCCACACTCAGATGCACATTTAACAATCTCAGCTAAGTCATGAACTACATTTTAATTAGACAAGAGGCCAGGCTTTTAATTTCAAAAATAGAAATTAGGGTTGCAGTCCTTCACCCATTGAAGTTAATTGCAAAATCCCTATTATCAGGCTCTTGAGGTATTACACAGGCTTACTTTTTAATTACATTTGATTCTTAATGAAGTAGATGGCAAAGAGAAAAGCAGCTCATGATTCAAATGATCCACATTTTTATGTTTACTGATGAACAACAGAATAGGTCAAGATACTTGCTGGATTTTCCCATGAGAAATGCTGTGATGTGAATAAGCTCAATTGACTTGATCCTGAAGGAGCAGGTAAGCTTTGAAAAGCATCACTCATTTTCTCCTCCTGTACACATTCCACCCCCAAAACTTAAACAATGTAATTACAGATACTAAGCCAAATCCAATTCAGAACTTGAAAAAATATCATGTAAGTATCCTAAGTTTGAATGACTTGCCTTTATTGTCTAATGTCATTTAAAACATAAGGAGTCCTAATTATAGTTTTATTTTCAAATGATGCACTTTAAGAGTGACAATTCTAACTGACAACTTCTCAGGACATGAAGACAGGAAATTACTTGATATTTCTACATGACTGAAAAACAAACTACGAAACAACTTATGCAGAAAGAATGTTATCATACTTGGCAAGGGAACAATACAAAGTTTCACCTTTTTCCTCTTATTTCAGTATCCATGTAAATAAATTAAGACTTACAGAACAGAAGTTAGTTTTATTGGTAGGACCATTATCTTGCTATACACAACAACCTGCAAACTCTCTTCTCACATAATGAGAACTGTTTCTTACCATCTGGAAATCCGGATTAAAAATAAACTTATTGTTTTTACATTGTATGAAAAGTTCAGTCCTGTATTTCAGACATTACTTGACATATTATAAAATGCATATTTAATTTCTTACTTTTACACCTTTGAAAGACCCATTAAAATAAGATACTTGTGTATATACACACATACACACACACTTTTAGAAAGGCTGAATGTTGAGAAATATTAAGGAAATTCAAATGCCCTTTTTAAGGTAACCAGATAGCATCACGCAACACTTACTTTCCACTAACTTTTACTGAAAAAGAGGCTCTCAGTTTTACCTATGCAAACCATAACTTTAAAAATAAAGGACATGGTACAGAACAAGCAACTCCTATATCCTGGCAAGATCAAGCTGTAATCAATGCAGCTCACTGTGACACAGAGACGTCATAGTCCCTTTCAAAGGAAGGGGAAATAAACTCCTTTTAAAGAAGGACAGAGAAACTAAGGCTTTAATTCACCCAGATTTTTTTCCCCTCCACTTAATCCCTAAGTAGTTCCCCCCCTCCCCCCCCCCCCCCCCCCCCCTTATGGGCAGCATTATGTTTTGGACTCACAAGATGATTATTGTGACAAACCAAAGAATGAAAGACAACTATTTTGAGTCCAAGTTAAAACCACTTGCCCCTATTATGATTCTCTCCCATTAACAATGTTCAATACTGCAAAACCTGAGCTCTTCCTACCTCATGCTCATACAGTAAATCAGGGGAAACCTAAGTTAACGGCCAAGGACTCTGGGGACACAATGTGCAAATCTGAACCAGCCTGTTCTGTGTAACTGTGGCATGCCTGCAAGTGTAACACAACCATGGCCAAATTTGCTTCTATGTTGAGTTGTGTAGAATCAGTACTATGTTTTATCAGCATTACTTACACAAGGAAAAGAAATCCCCACCCACTTCTTCATTTGGCAGCTCCCACTCAGAACACCATTTTTGCCATTGCTTTTACTGGAACGATGCCAATTTGTACCTGAACTCATAAGTTTAGTGCCCTAAACTGTACAATATACAATATCTTGCAGTTGTTCAGTCTGCTCTTTGATATTTTCTGAAGATCTAACTTGATAGGCCTCCTGAACATCTCTCAGACTCAAGAGTACAAAGTTATAATCATTGCTGTGAATAGCAGTTTGAGTTACTTCCTAGCTATAGTTATTCTTAAAAATGATACTTTAAAGACTGATCAGAGGATGCAGACTATCGCCATTGCAGGACATGGCAAATCATGAAAACCTTGCACTCAGACCATACATACCATCCTAACACAGACAGCATTGATACAGGGTGCAGGAAGCTTTCATGCCTCAAAGACAATACCATAAAAATGAGAGGGTTGAAGAAAGCAAATGCCCTTGTATTTAGTGATAGACAATTTCTGCTCAAATTTAAGAGAATTTAAGGTAAGCCCAAAGAATGGGCTTCTCACACATTCTCAAGTGGTGGTTAAAATACTACATGATGACTAAAATCTGCATCTAAGATGATGATTAATACTAGAAGAATAAGCTACCTTGCTATTAAAGTAATATTGAAGTAATTGGATTAATACACTATTGCTCATCACTTCAGAAGTAAATGCACTTCTCTTGAAAACAATTATTTTGATTGCTTGTTTACAGTATGTAGGCATCAATGATTATAAAATGCTAAGTACACCTGACCCATTGTATTAAACACACAATGACTGCTATTTTGCCTTCAAGCACCCTGATTTTCAAATTATAAAGTTCTCAGCTGGTTACCAAGTAAAAGCAACTAGACCTACCGATAACTTTCACTACGTGACCTGTACCTCACATGCTATTATCTTCCCAGTGAAAAGTCAAGAATAAAAAATAAAACTTTTTTGTTGTTATTAAGTCATAATAATTTTCTAAATGAAGAGAAGGAATTGTTAATTATGTACCCATAGCTATAGTAGCAATGAACTTCAGGTGATAATCAAATTTAAACAGGTACCTCAGCAACATAAACCAAAAGTAACAGTTGTGGACACAAAATAAGAAGATAAATTTCTAAGTTATTGAAGGGAAGGCAGAGATGAAAGTGTTCAGTCATAACATTTGCTTAAGAATGTTTATCTTCTGTCTTACCATTGAATGATAAAAACACCCTTGCTTGAGGCTGGGAAGATCCTTTTACACTGTTAAAGTAAATAAATATCCCAATCAACAGGTGCAGTGCAAGAAGTGCCATCTCTTCAGATTTGCAGCTTAATATCCAAGAAATGAAACCTGAAAGAAAGAGATAACATTACTGTTACACAGTTTGGTGGAGGAAAAACGACAGAACAATCTGTGCTAGAAGGCTCTTCCATCTGAAGCCATAACATATGATAATGTGAAGGAGACAGCACTTCTGTTCCCGCCCCCCCCCCCCCCCCCCCCCTTTATAGATCTGAAAATGGTTTTCTCTAGCTGTGTTCCATGCTGGGACAAAAAGAGCTGTCTGTCTGTTAGTATGAACCTACAAAACCTTAGTTTTGGCTACAGAAGACTATGATATGAGATTCAGTTTATTTGAATAAGGACAATTTCACCTGCTGGAAAAATAATTATACCAAATGTCAAAGCAGGGAAAAGCAAGGACTGGAGATAAAGTTTCACGAATAAAAAGCTAGCTGATATTTTTATACCTCTCTCCTTAGTTTACATCATACTTGATCTCCACCTCCTTTTTTTTTTTTTAAAAAAAAAAAAAAAAAAAAAAACACATTTGAAATCAGCGGTGCTTGGAAATGAGCTATGAGGTTTTGTAAGTTGAGTGGTCTAACAGCCATCTTCATACTCTTGTAAGATGAAATCCTGAATATGCACGTCACTAATTTCAAAAGCATTAAAATCAAAAGTATTTTAACGTGCTTGGAAGTATTAATTGCATTTGCTTTTTGGGATAGCTACTTTTTCAGTGTGCTTACCTGCTGTCTTAGACTTCTACAGAGCACTGCAGTTATCCTGCATTGGACAATGTGTAAACTGTTGAGAAGACTGGGCTCTTGAAAGAACCAGAAGACACAACAAAATAAATCTGCATAATTTCTTAGGTCAGGAAGACTCGCAGTGGACTTGAACTCACTGAAGTCAGGGTCACCTTTCTATCAATGCCAATGGACTTTGGATCAGACCCATAAGATCCATCAGACATTAGAAGCTGAATACTGCATATCTTTGATGTTCCTGAACTGCATCTCTCCAAAAACCGTGAAGTCTAGATTTCATTTTACCTATGAGAACAGCTTTGGTCTTAACAGTCCCAGTGGTGTTCTTCAGTTCAGCTGCTAAAGTAAAAATAAAACAGTCTAATTTCCACCACATTCTCCTTCCCTGCTTATATATATATATATATATATATATATATTTTCCCCCTCTCCATTTTGACATCAACAGCCTTTGTACTAGACACCACTTATTGGATGATCAGGTGGAATACTGGATTCTATGGTAAATGACACCACTTTGACAGACACAGTTCCTAAGGCCAGAAGACAGCATTAAAAATAGCATTTATGTATTATACAAAATGTATACTTTTTCATGAAGAGTTCTCTTGCCTGTGCAATCAGTTTACACTTCTTTACCTCAGATCTGCTCTAGCACTGCAGTCCCTCCAGTGGAAGACAGTATTTCTACATCCTTATTCATTTAGTCCCTCTGAGATTTACACCTGCCCTAAGAGAACTGGCTGCAACCACCCCATCATGGCAGGAACCAGCTGTTAGACAGGGATGACTTTAGGTCAGCACCAATTTGGGCTGTATCCACTTCAGTGACTAAGAGGTAAAAGCTCCATATCTCATTACTAGCTCTGTCACTTCCCTATCCACTCACTGTAAATAATTTTTAAAGGCTTCTCTCTGCATTAGACTTTCATACTAAGTTGGAGGTGGGATGGAGGGCATGCAAGAGAGCACACAGCTCTGTATCCCAAATTGTAAACTACCCTGCCCAGTGTGCTCTGGAGTACTGAGAAGTGCATGTTGATCAAGTAATGCTGCCACCCTGCTAATTGACAAAAACACTGGTGTCGGAGATTTTCCAGATACAGATCTGGTCTACAGAAGAAACATATCCATTCTGGCCCAGTTCCAAATTACTTCTAAGGGTCTGTTAACTAATAAAATGATAGTTGAAGAGGTTTTGCCAAGAATAATTTTTAAACAATCTGAGTGAACTTCAATATTAATACTGCTTTGTGGGCTTTAAATTCAAAACCTTGAGACTAGCCCATGGGATATCCTTTAACTTAGCCCTCTTCTAAGACAGAAGTGCCATTAAATCCTGATAAGATTGCTTTGTCAGGCCAAAACAAATAGCCAATCATACTGAACATGTGATTTAACAGATGCAATGGGATTAGTACTTTACAGTAGTAGAACTATGCTTTCTTTGCAATAGAGATGAAAAGCCAGAGGAACAAGCATGTGGCTTTCTCTCTCCACTTAAATGACACTGTAAGAAATAATAATTAAAACAACAGAAAAGAACCAAAAAGGAAAAAATAAAAAGCAACCCTTTCAGCACTCTTTCCCTCCCACTCTCATGTCTCCTGCCAATTCTAGTGCAATCAGCTACAGGAGTGAAACATTGCTACATTTCATTGCTCTAATTGCATATCTTCACCATTAACACAAAAGTGACAGGCAAATGTAAGATTCAAATTGTAAGCTGCATGGTTCCTACCCAGCTGTTAGATACATAAATAATACATGCATACAGTGCCACAAAGGTATCACAGGGTGTCTGACGTGAGTTACCTAATGGAAATAAGTTTAATTTCAGAGATTTACATACCTGGTAACTGAACTCTTTGGAGGTTTGAATCTCTGTTTGGGCTTATATCCCAGTTCTGAATTTATCTCAGTAAGTCATGATACTATATTCAGCATGTCCTGTGCACATGATCTGTGCTGACAACCCACAGACCTAAAATCTTTTAAAGTCCTCTTAAAGTCCTCTTAAAGAATCCTTTAGGACAGACAAAAAACAATGTCTAATTCCATTTCTGCTCCTAGACCCTATCCTAGCTGTAAACAAGGTGGCAAACCTCTACTGAATTAAAGTGCTGAAGTTTTCCTGCCACGGAGGTCACTTCCAGCATGCTACAATTGCTTTGGAAAGTATCATACAGCTTTGCTGTGAAGTGCTGTGCAGGTGTCATCTGCTCCCGGCTCAGTCCTACCCTTAAATCCTGTAAATAAAATTGTTCAGCAGAGAACATAAAGAAATAAGTAAGTGAAAGAAGAGAAACCCCCGAAACCCAGACTATGCTAATCTGGAAAATATTGCTTTAACTATCTGTGAACAGTAGGAAAATTCAATCATCAAATACATTTCACATCTATCACAGCAGAGAAAGAGAACTTTCAATTATGCTTACCCAGCTATTGGAGGAACCAGTAATACAGCTTTCTATCTGCTTTCTATCAGTTTATGGACTCTTCTGCTGTTACCAGAACGTTTTAATTCTAAACCTGGCTCATTGTGAGGGGAAAAATAAAATAGTAATAATAATAATAAAAAAAAAAAATAAATAAAGGAGAACTCTCTCTTCGTGGCTGTTGCAAAGGTACTCCCGGCTCCTTTGTAAAACAATCCTTCCAGCTGGACTCCTAAGGCACCGGGAGCGCTTCTCCTCAGCCCTCAATTAAGCACCTAGGAGTGAATGGAAAGTGGCCGGGCGCTGAGGGAGAAGCCTTTGGTTTCCAGTTACCGGCACTGCCCTGCCCTCGCCGCCGCCGCGCTAGCGAGGCAAGGCACGGCGGCCTCCGGTGCATCATTAGCTGAGCAAATAGGGGCTGGAGCTCATAAATAACGCCGAGGCCACACCCCGCCGGGCTCCGCGGCCGCCGGCCCGGCCCGCCCCAGGCACCGCGGGGCCGCTGGCTCCACTCGGCTGCGCGGAGCGCCTGCGGGCGCGCAGGCTGCTTGCGCGGCGTTTCGTTCCCCCCAGAAGGGGGAGGTTCACAGTGCAATAAGACAGTTTTGGGGGAAGGGGGTCTAAAGGGCGGACAGCGGCAGGTTGCTCTCCAAGCCTCACCCGCGCTGCTTGCGCGGGCGCGGAGGTAAAGTCACAGCCAAAGTTGCCGGCCCGGTGCTCCTGGAGCTCCCCGACAGCTGCGCCGCCGATGCGGCTGCGCGATCGCGGCCGGGGACGGGGTCCGGAACCGCGGGGCGGGAGGAGGGGTGGGGGGGTGAGGGACGGCGGGGACCCGGGGAGGAGCGGGGCAGGGGCACTGGCTGGGAGCGGCCCCGAGGGGAGCCGGCCCCCGAGCTAGGAGCCGACCGGGGCGGGGGGATGCCGGGGGAGCTTTCCGGGGAGGCCGGTAGATGTCACTGTGATGAGAGGGAAAGAGTCAGGGTTGTGAAGGAGAAAAGCAGGTCATATCTAGCCCCGGACAGAGGGATTTCTTTCTTTTCCTTTCCTTTTTTTTTTTTTTTTTTTTTTT
>CM021765.1:10848953-10881147 GCA_011076525.1 Nettapus auritus | reverse complement strand
TTTTTTTTTTTTTTTTTTTTTTTTTTTTTTTTTTTTTTTTCAGTACAAGAGAGACCCATCAGATGGTCTCCCTCTACTATCGTATAGTAGTAGAGAATTTCAAAACAAACAAAAAGTGGTGATTCTTCATGGAAAAGGTTTTATGACTGTGGAGTTCTCTGCCAAAGGACGTTGTTTGCAAAGTATTTATATGGGTTTACAGACAGTTTGGACAAGCGCTTAGAAAATAAATTTGAAATTAGCTGGAGGCAGACAGAGTATTATGGGTGAAATATCATACATGTTTTCCCTGATCCTCTTTTTCCTTATATGTTCACGTGTGGCCACTTTTGGAGACATTACTGGGTTATACTGATTCTTGAACAAGTATGGTTGTTTTTATATGTGATGAAAACTATCACAAAAGATGCGTCTTTGATTTGCTTACCTGCTGTGATGCTTCCATCAGAGAATATGGGTTTTCCAGTTGTATGGAGTTTAGAAAAAAAGAAGAGTTGCAAACAGGGAATATAATTTTGTGTTTCAATACATCTGACCAGGGAGTTTTCCACATGGAATGTCTGTAAGAGTATCCCTTTTCTTGCATTTTATTCTGTTGTCTTAAGAGAATCAATTTAATACAGAAGTCTAGTGTAATGTGCCTGGGGATATTGACTCATACAGCAGACAGACATATAGGAGCTCTGAAAATGAAGAATAATAAGTAAGTCTTCTCCAAACTTGGTAACTAAATTGATCTTACTCTCCTCTGGTAGTTTGATGATGACCCATAAAGCTAGATGAGACATAAAGAGGATCATTTGCCATTATTAAGTACCCCATAATTTATTTAAGGTCTGATCTTGAGAAGTGAAAACACTCCTTTTAACATATGAAGACTTGCAGAATTGCAGGGCTTAGCACTTATCCAAATTGGTGATTAGCAAGCACAGAGATGTTAGCTCTATGGTCCTTGGCAAATTCCAACTAAATGAAAGTACTGTTTATAGTGGTGCCTACATTTTCACTCTGGTTTTATACAGATACACTATTTTTCAAGTCTCCTCCCAGAAAAGTAATGTGCTGACTAAGTCAGAATGATTCATGCTTCATACCCTTTATGTGGATGATTTCCAATAAAACAAAAATCCTGAGAATGACTACAGTTCTGCAGAACTGAGCTACACTAGATAACTATCAAGTGTAATGCACTAGCTCCGTATAAGGGATCCAGACATAAAGTAATTTTTTCTCATGTATCTAACATACAGACAGATAAACAGACTCCACTGAATGGCTAAAATCATAGCCTAATACAATAGATACTGGATATTTTGAGTATAGAAGAATAAGGGCAATGTTTTCTTAGAGCTCATAAAATGCTTCATGAGTATCAGGGAGGAAATGTTGGAAAGAAGAGCACTTCTGAAGGAGAAGGGATCCTCACAGGAAAAAATGAATATCGCTTATTTCAAGGAAAATATCGCTTATTTCAAGGAGAAAAGAAATTAAATCATATTTTTTTTCCCCCGAGTACTGGCAGATTTTTCCTATATGCTGATAAAAGGATATATACATTTTGCAGATGATGGGATGTATATCCTATCAGTATGTATATCCTATCCTGGCAGCTCTGAGCATCTTGACTGTAGACAGTATAGTCAGCAAATTTAATAGGATGATATCATTTTACTCCTGATGAGGTCTGGGTATGATTTTGGAGTCTTCGTAATCTGTCTGGACCATAGACAAAGCCATAGAGTTCACAAGACATCTGGATAACTTATGAAGCTCTTCCGGACAAAACCCTGCCTTGATACAGTAAAATGTTAGGAGATGGAGAGAGTTGTAAAAAAAAAAAAAAAAAAAAAAAAAAAAGTACCCTTCTTTAGAAGCCATCCCAGGAATCCAGATAGGGGCCTCATAATTGCATCACAGACAGGGGGATGGATGTGGATTTCTGCTGGTGCAGGACAAGAGGGCTTGCCCCACGTGGGCCATGAGAGCAGCCTGCTCTCCAGCCTTCCTGTGTGACTGACTTGGTGCTTGTTTCCATGGCAGTCTGAGCTTGAATGCAAGGAATGCTGGGGTGTGAACAAAAAGGAGCGGTTTTGCATTACCCCATTACTCCACTGCTGTGACTAGCACTTGCATTCCACACTTCTGTGAATTGGCAGCCAGTATTGATATAGATTTGGACTTGCAAGCTTGAATTGTTTTTATTAACAAAGACATTTGTTAATAAAACCAGGCAGTTTTTAGAGGGAAAAAAAGAGAGAGAGAAAGAGGGAAGATGATAATTTCATGTAGTCAATTTCCATCTGTCTGGCAAAGGGGCAAAAGATTTTAAGGTGCTTTTTCATAAACCTATGTGCATGACCATATGAATTCTTCAGACTGTTCAGCAGAAATATGTGGATTGTGTAAATTTTGTGTCTGCTTGGCAGTTGTGTTTGGTCCACTGTGACAAACTGCAGTGATACCCTGAATATATACGTTATTGATACTTCTTGAGTTTTATCTTACTAAGAATTTAACTCCCACTGAATCCCTTTCTGTTCCAGACATCATGTAGTAATTCCTGTGAAACCCACCTAACTAACCTGTTCTTATCTCAGGCTGATAGGGATCAAAAGGTTATCTCTTTATACTGTGCTTCTGAAACATTTTATGGTTGTGAACATAGTTTGATTGTGCTAGGTTGCTATGAATAAAGTAGGTAATGTATGACTTTCTTTTGTTGACATCAGATTTTTACGTTCTTATGTCTGTTTTTTTTTTTTTTTATGGTGATTTCAGTATTGATCAAGGAGAGTGACTTTTTGTTTCTTTTTCTTTTTTTAATAAATAAAATGTTTTTTAATCTAATTTGACATAGGTATTATCCTCGGTGACACTATACAGGTATAGCTGAGGATATAACATGAAGTTGTACATGTGTGAGGAGAGGAAGACTGTAAGGGTAATAGAGGGAGGAAAATGTTCCTGCAGAATATTTATTAATGTTTGTAATGCAATAAAGATGAAGAGCACTCGTTTGGTCTGGGGATTAGAGAAATAGCTAGATAATTTGATTTGGCAAAATTGGAGACCTTCAAAAATTAAAATAAAATAGAATTTTTAAGTAAAAGTAGTAGTTAAAAATATAACTGATTATCTGAATCATTAGTATTTTCTCAGATTAAAAAGAGTACTGATTGCTATGTCTGCACCGAATTCTTAATTGTTTCCTCCCTGTGCTTTTGACAGCACATTTATTTGTGGTCAGCAACACAGTTTCCAAGATATAGGAGTGATTTTTTTTTAACCGTCTTAGCTATAAGACCTATTATTTGTTGGGGTTTTCTTCCCTCTTTTCCTAGTACAAGACCTGCATGTTTAAAAGCTAAACAGAAATTCAAAAACTCATATGCCAAACAAAATGTAAATGGTTCCATGCCCCTGTTAACCTTCTTAAGCTGACATTTGTTATTACCAACTCTGCTTATGCTTAAGGGAAATTGCAGCTTTTTTTTTCCCCTCTGCAAACAGTTGTTACATCTTGGGTCAAGCCAGTTGTTTAAGGTCCAAACAAAGAGGAAGCCTGATTTTATGGTATGAGTCATCAAGTTTATGATGCAACTGGTGTCTTTTTGGTTGGGCTGGGAATTTTGAAGGATACATGAATGAGCACGTCAAACTGTGTAACCAGTAAACTTATGATGTTTCTGGCCAGGGCACACAGGGGAAAGACCAGTGACATACATGCTGAAACTTTCCACAGATAATTCAAAATTGAAAAATGTCATGCTCATTTTTTTCTGATAGGATTTCAATAGTTTTATTTTGTCACTGTGTTGGGCTTTATCATGTCATCTAAGTTTAATTAATTTTAATTTGAGTCACAAAAAATTAAAGTAAAAAGTACTTTGATTCTTAAGTAAGCCTATTTTGGAATTCATCTGCTTTTCATTACATAATACATAAACTTGTATCCAAAATACAAATGTGGAATTCTTAAAATTGTATTTTTTTAATATATCTTTCTGTTTTTTCCTTTTTTTCTTGGGTGAGCTGTGATGAGAACTATAATACTTTGTCTGGTGCTGTCTTCATTTTTGTTTTGGTGATTTAACTGGCAGGTAGATTTTAGAAAATATGTAGATACGCAGAGCTGCTTTAAAGGCACATGGTGAAATTTTGGGATTTTTATAAACTATCCTGATTTCACTGGGAGACAACCATTCTGCTAGGCACCTGTAGGCCACTAGGAACTGATTTTCTTCTGCATATCCCTGCTAAAAATGTATCATAAACCCAGCCTTTGGTCCTTCCTACTGTAAATATTTAATCTCATTATATTTATACACTATTGTGCAGGATGCCTGGATCAGCTGCCTCTCTTGAGGACTTATTTAATGTATTTTGCATACTTCTATATTTTTCTTCCGCGTGACTTTCATGGGTCACTAGTGAATACTGTGTCTGATAATAAGTCAAATCCTGTAAAAGGATTACCTCCTTAATAAGTCAAATCCTTTCTGATTTTACTTGACATTTTCCCTTAGCCTTCCTACAGATATGATAAGGGAGGGTAAGAGTGATCCACCTAGGTCCTTCCCAGAAAAGAAGTCCAAAATCTAAGTTAAGTCACCTTAGCCTCATCAAAGAGAAAAGAGATCATTGAGGAGCATGTGGGTGTTCTTCAGAGGACCAAATCAAGAAACATTCTGTCATCCAAGGAAATGCCTCAGATCATATCAGGTGATCATGCACTCACTCCATAGCAGAATCCAAGACTGGACTTTCCTGCCTGCCTCCCCACAGGCCCCCTTCACCTATACTACTCGTACTTAGTATATACATCTCTGAGTGGATTGCAAAAGGGATAGAATATTCTTTAAAAGAGAGGCATGGACTTCTAGCTCTTCTCTCCCCAGTTGTATCCAGGAGTGTGCTTGTAAACTCTTGTTGCTCCCCAGAAGACTATGCAATACCTCATTCTCCCACTGAGGTATGCTGTGCTTTCCATCCAGTATCTGCAGCTTTACTGGGAAAGTGTTACCATTAATATACAATAGCTTTGTGTATGTGTGTGTGTTGGAGTTTTCTTTATGTTTTCATTTGGATTTATGCTTATGCAACCATACTGATTGCTCCAATCAAAGCTAATCCATAATCTTTGCAATGCTGAATTCATCATGAGCAAATATGTGCCAAAATATACAAATTTTACTTGGACTACTCTGTCACCTCCTTTACAGATGTTGGTAGGGTGATGTGGGGACAAGGAAAGGGTGCTGATACGGAATTTTCTATCTTATTCTAAAGCACCTGACAAGATAGCAGAAATTCTTCTGTGTCATTTGAAATACCAGCCAGTTCAGACTTGTTCAGGAGTGTTCTGGGCATATTTTCTTTCTCATGGCCGTGTCTCAGAAATCATAAGAACTGGAATGTGACGTATGTGTCACACATGCAATGTGTACTAACTACTGCTAGCCTACTCTGAGCTTATTAACATGTTTTGTTACAAGAAGTATTTTGTAGTATAACCTTAGGATTAAATCCTGAAGATTCTAAGTACTTTTATTAAGATGTTAAAGACCCAATATTTTCATTGGAATTCAAAATCTGAAGTCCTCCCTCAGCTCATTTTTAATAAATACCAGAAAAGGTCTCTCTGCCTTTCATCATCTTCAGTAGTGAGCTCTGTACCTCATTGGATTAAGATGTAATTCAAAGTGTCTTGCTTTGTGCATTATTATTTAAGTGGAGAAAGCTACAACAAAAAATCATAGAAACAGCGCTGAGATGTCTGTAAGTTATAACATGATGGCAGAAAAAAAAAAAAAATCCCTCACAATGGAATATAAAAAGTCATCTTTTCTTGTTGACCCAATAGCTTTCTAAACCTCATTCCTAGTTGGCTTTTACCTTTTTGCAGCAGTGGAAATACTCTCCAGCGCTCTTTTGTTCTCAGTACTTGTTAATGATATGCTCACTTTCCTTAGCATTAAGTACAAGATAGCCTAATTTTGAGGAGATGCACTAACCAAAGCCTAACATGCAGAATTGTTGTTCAAACATATTACAAAGGATAGCAAATGCTGAAGTACAGTAGTGCCCAAAGAATAATTCTTAGTTATGAAGAAAATAAATGGTAGAAAATAAATTAGTTGCTCTCCAGCTAGGTTAAAGACAACTCATAGTATTTCAGTAGAGTAGCTAGATCTAAATCATTCCAGATTTACTGAGTATCTGCAATGGTGCTTTGTTTGTGTTGTTTAGAAAACTATTCCAAGTCAGAGATCTGGAGCTTATTATAGTTATGTGCATGATATATACAATAAAAATAAAATAAAATAAGCTGATTGAAATTTTAACCAAAAACTAGAAGCAAAAAAAGTCTTGTTGATCACAGACATAACAAGAAATAACAAGCAACTCTTTGTGTAAGCAGTGTCTTTGAAAAATGACTTTTTATATTTATCATTACCATCGTACACATGGCTGTGAGTACTTAATTTTTTTCTTAAGAAATTGCCTTTAAAAATAGTCACTGTTTTGACAAAGACGTCTTTCAGATATGCCCTGTGCTTTCAAAGGATATTTCAACTTTCTCGTTTAGGAGTGACAAAAAAAGAAAAAGTGTTGCTTCCACTTCTTATAGATGTTTCTTTATACAATATGTAGTATAAACAGTTCTAGTATAGATACATATTTGGTAAGACAACTAAAGTAACACATTTATAAAACATGGCCCAAAGTCACAGGTTTATCTAATAAAAAATAAATAAAGTAAAAATAAGATTTAACAGAAACTGAGAGAGAACAATTTAAGAAGAAATTATGGGAAAATAAATTTGATTTAAGCTTTAAAAAAAAAAAAACTCTAATTGTTCTTGATTTGATCTTATTCCTGGTAATTCCTGAGGCTGAAAAAATCTATTTTTTATTTTTAAGATTTTTCTTTAATGTTTGCAGATCTCTGTGGAAAATGAATTATGTCTAATAGTAGACTAACCTAAATTAATCCTTAATCTTTGCAATGCTGAATTCATCATGGGAAAATAAGTGCCAAAATGTAGAAAATGGAATCCCATTTTGCTTGAAACTATCATTGATAAATCTTGATATATTTTCTAGAAAATTTTGAAAGTTTATTTGTAAGTTACCCCATCAACTTGATGAGAAAATTGGTCTGTCATTATTAGACATCAAATTGCTATATCACCTTATGAACCAGTCCAGTCACTAACTTTTGAATTCATAATTCTCTTTTTAATTAATGAAAAGATGTGGATAATAAAATGATCAATGCCTGCAGTAAAACTCTTTTATCCAGCTATTGCACTGATTTTAATTGCCAGTACCTGAATTCAAAAGCTGCACTGATGATAATTACTTTGTTGAGTTAGGCCCCCATGTAACCTAAAGTTACATCTGCCTCTGAGATAAATAACAGAATATTTTTCTAAAGGATTTCCAAATTTCATATCTCAACGTTGAGACCAGTCTTTTTCAATCGTCTCAGGTAGTATTTTTTGTCCCGGGGCACTTCCAAAAGGAAATGGAAAGCCAGCTACTTAAGGGATTTTTAGTTTGTGAACTTCAGGTAAGAATAGATTTTCATTTTACCACACAGAGTGGAAGAGAAACTATTCTCTATTTATCCACTCTGCCTTTGAAAACAAGTGCTTTCTCTGATCATCTGCAGGTGCCTTCTGACTCTGCCAGTCCTGATATTTCCACACAGATCTCTTTAGGGCTGAACTTAAAAAAAGGTGATATGGTTTTCATTACAATTTTGTAGACCAAACAACTTTTCTCAGCTGCAGGATTTTGTTGTTGTTGTTGTTTTGTTTGTTTGTTTGTTTTTATCTTTGTGAAATTTTAGTCAGAGAGAGATGGAATGACACATTAGTTGTAAGAGAATTTTTTTCCAATAGTATTTTACTTTAAATAAATAAATAAATAAATAAATTAACAAATAAAAAGAGTTTGACTATGGTCACATTTTTGTTTTAAATGAATACTCTGAGGAAAAAAGAATTACTAAACTGGAAATTTTAAAACTGACCAATTGAAATCCTGCTGACAAATACAAATCTAATTTGCATTACTGAGAAATTATAAATACTCATGCAGGAGGAATTAGCCCTTAGTTCTGTTGCTAAGTACAATTTTTGTTTTCTAAAATACTAATTTTGGTGTTGTAAAATAACGTGATAAGGAATGCAAGAGACAACAAATAATGTGCATTTTAACACATTTGCCTTAATGGTTCAAAGTTTTCTTGCTTATTAACACTTTAAAATATTTCTTTGGCTCTTGAGAATTGGGATGTCCTGGTTCCTCTTGGACGCTGCTCTTGGCAATTTATCATTATTATTATTATTATTATTATTACTATTACTATTGATACTATTATTATTATTATTATTTGGCTGTGTGTCAGACTGCCTTTGCCCCCCTCTTGCCCACATCCACAAGGATGCTCATAGGCATCTCTCTCTTAGAGTTGAAAGACTTTTGGGAATGTCTTGCAGTATTTTTATGATCACTGTGCTTACCCTTTTCCTTCTCTGTTTTCCTATATTTTAAAAGTTTGTGTTGACCTGAGAAACAGTGGAGGAGATCATTGTCTGCCACTAGGAGGAAAAAAATACTTTGTTGAAACAAAGGAAATTTCAGAGATGAGGATTAAGTTTGAACAACCATTTGTTGAAGCAAAGAAGAAAGATAGTTGGAAATTAAAAGAAATTTGACGAAGTAATTTGCACTTCATATAATACATAGTTAAAGAATTAAGTGTTCTTAAAGCTAATTTAGTTAAGACTAAATATGCAGAGTCTAATGAAAAGATGATAATACTAAGAAAAAGTTGATAAAGGGTTTGCTTTAATCTTTCTAGTCACAAATGTCATGTAAGGTAAGTCTTATTTTAATTCTCCTGCATGTGTACCAGATATCTCATCTGCTTTCAAGAGAATTACTACCCCTTTAGAAAAGCAAGTGATACCTAGCATGGGTTTGGCATTTCACTCAAACAGGTACTAAAAAGGGATCACTGTTCATGTGCACTGCTGTTATAAGAACATGATAAGAAATGCAAAATATAGAATCAGACTGAAAACACAATGACTGAAAACATTCCATTTAATCTGTCTACAAGTCAAATAGAATCCAATGCAATTTAAATTCTATCTTCCTGTGCATTTTTTATTATTTAGAATGATGTTTGACAAACTTTTGGACTCTTATAAAAAACAAAAAACAAAAAACAAAACAAAACAAACAAACAAAAAAACAGGCTCTTCCAGTTACTTTCTGTCTTTCAGAAGCTGATCTTAATAAAATTTCTATGCTTCACACTTAATAAAGCTAGCATAACTTTTACACAAGCCAAGCAAGAATGAATTAGTATGTTTTTCTTCCGAAGGTATGTTTTTGTTTGTCTTTCTCTTGGTTATAGAGAGAACATTTTCTCTTTGAACTTTGTTTAAACTGTGTGGAAAATTTAATTCAAAATCAAGAAGTTAACCTGAAATTTCTTATAAATTTATATATAATCTGATTATTATAAATCCTGCCATTACTAGGAATAAAAATGAATTTGCAAAGACAAGACACACAAAGCTAAATCGTTACAAGATTTTCCTTCCTACCTGAAAGAAATAAAATTGTAGTGTTCATCTGGGAGAAAGACGGAGCCAAATACATATGCACATTGCCTTGCTTTCCTTTCTTTCCTGCCAAGTATTTCTCCTTCCTACAGCTGGCTGATCTAATGGAGGCTCAAAGCTGACACAGGAATCATACCCCGAAGGATTAACTGTAACATTTAGCACTACCCTGTGCTGGGGAAAGTACAGCTCCATACCTCTCTTAAAGGCAAAATACTTACACAACTCTCTGTGTACTGTGTCATCAAAACAGACAAATTTCACCCCCACACCCTGAGAATATTCAGTTTCCTTTCCTTTTTTAGGCAGTGAATGTGTAGGAAGTAGGGTGATCTGGCCTGAGCCACTCCCTTCCTCTTTTAGGCTGTGCAGCTGTGCGTTTGCTTTTATGAACACGTGCAGATAGACTTGAACTTATTTTGTCTGTACTCCAGGGTATGTGGATGTGAGCCAGCTCCAATCTGTCAGTGAGCTGGCTATATTAGCATAGCACTGTACCAAACCTGCTGAGCTCTGCTGAGACTCTGCAATTATCGCTGAAGTGCAATGACACATTCATGTGCCTTCATAGCTTAGAAATTGGACCAGGGTTGGGTCTGGCCAGATCAAAATCTTCACAGATGGATGTACTGCTGGTCTTTGTCTACTACTTCATCACACAGTGGATAATATATAAAAAAATAATGGAATAAGGGAAAGCCTCTTAAGCATACCTTCACTTCCTTTGTGTTTAAATTTCAAGTATTAGGGGGTCAAGCTAACTGTAAAAGAGAAATGCTATATATGCCTATAAGAGAAATTAAGTACCATTTGTGCTCATTTAATAGATTAGATATATATATATGTTTGAGTTCATTTGACATTAGTTTAATCTTTAATTAATAATAATTTACAATATACAAGTATAATCAGTTCCTTTGGATTATTCAGGATGTGTCTCATGGATATAAAGGAAAAATATACAAGAAATGCAAGTTATAGATGGCTAGAATTAAGATTTAAATAGAATACTTGGCTAATAGTTTTGTCATAAGATGATCAGATCAGATGATAGGGGTTATTCAAGTATGCAATAGTTCACAAGAAGAATATTTAATAGGAAAACTAAAAGTAACCACATTTAAACAGGGGAAGAAAAAAAGATGCTCAAAAGTTTGCTTTCCAATAATTAAAAATAACCATGCAAAACTCAGGGATTTTTATGTAGTGAAGTCTGAAGTACTGACTGAAGGACAGTAAGATTGAGTGAAATATCAAAATAAAATGATTTTATTTTTATTATGCAGATGGAGGGTGTCTTGAGGGAGGTTAACGTTTAGATTTAGAAGCTTGAATTTAGGCGTTGAATTTATGTGAGTTACACATCCAAGCTCTTTGTATTCAATGTTCGTTCAACATTTTCGCCAAAGTCTAAAGATTCAGAAGACTGGGTATGAGTATGCATGTTATGGAGAACTAGATTACTTCCTAGACTTTACTGATCATGTTGTTGGAGTCTCCATAAGCTCCACAATGGCAGTTTAGCCATTTAGTGCATATGTCAACAGCTATACTGGTAGTTGTCTACACTGGGGTACCTAATGCTGGAATTAAGCCTCTGACTTCTGAGATTAACAGAGCTCTAAAGAATGAATGTCAGACAAAAGCATACTGTTAGAAAGGGGGACTAATTATACTGTAATTATATCAATAGCACTTGGGAGTGCCAAATAACAGTCTGATGATACCTTATTTAAAGATGTGGGTTAATATGGGGAAGAATGTATATTTGTATGATTCATGAAGTCATGCAGTTCTATACACTAAAATGTTAAGAAAAAATAAATAAAAGTGCATCCTCTATGTATCATCCTAAATAAATTTGAGAGAATGGTCTATTTTGATCCACAGTAATTCCCCCAAATTATGATCTGGGACAGGAGAAGAAGGCAAGTCTGTAAGGCTACCAGTTAATTTTCCTCCTTCATTCTGAACAGAACATGCTCCAGAGCTACTCCAGTAGATAGCATAGATGAAACTGGACTAGAGCCCCCTTTATGCTATGGTTTTATTTATTTATTTATTTATTTTCTGTACTATGCCAGCAAGCTTCCATCCCTACATGTTTCAAGCAATCCACCTCTAAGGTCATTTCATGCACTTTTCACTGAAGAAACCACATATATTATAATTATGCATTAAGAGAACAGGAGCTCTCTCCTGAGAACATATGGACACAGAGATGAGTATCTCTCCAGTGCATAGAGTGGTTTCACCAATGTGCTTTAAAGCAAAGTGCTAGTATGTTCACAAGCTGCTCTGCTTGACAGACACATTTAGCACGGTAAGTTCAGCAGTAATATATTTAAGATGGAGTTAAAAAACAAACAAACAAACAAACAAACTTTTCATTCAGGTTACTGTTTTCTGGCTACCTGTACTTAGAAAGGGAACTCTGAACTTCAGAAGAACTGAATCCCTGAAATATCATTTGGCCCAGCCAAGAAGTGATATACTATGAAATACAGGTCCCAAGAGAATCTGTGGATGTCAAACATCTGTCTGAGAAGTAGCACATTTCAGCAACTGAATGTCAAATGAAGGCTGGAGACAGTATGTAGAAGTGTGAACACACATCTGTGGATCTGTAAATTCTATACTCATTGAAAAATGTAATGCCATTTGTCCCAAAGCTCTTCAGGTCCCAAGTTTACAAACTGTTTTCTTCTGAGAAAAGTCAAGGCCAGATTTAGAAGTAGGGTGATGGAGTTAGTGCTTTGCATGCTTTCTCTTTTATAGTCTGGATATATCCAGCCATTCATCCACAACTCCTGGGTACTGATACTCCCCTACAAAAAATTTGAACAGGGATTTTCAGTCTTTCAGAAAAATCTCTTATCCTTTATGCTGTTGGCTTTCTCGAGCTGGTTCTTATGTTCCAGCTGCTTCAGTTTTAATAAAATACAAAACCAAGGAGAATTATTTGTTAATTTACACATCTCTGGCCTCTGAGAATGGTTTCTCTTTCTTATTATTTCATAATTTGTACAAGATAAAACGTGACAGAAGAATACATTAATAACACTGAATTACAGAATACCCATGATCTAGCAGTTATAACAATGTCCTGGAAGGTAGGAAATATAGCTCAACACTCAAAGGAAAAAATTAATCTGAGTCATCCTCATAGATGGATGATCCAAGTATTTTAGCCCAAGCTTTTTCCTCCCCCCTCCATTTTAAACACACAGAAGTAATCCTATTTCAGACTGAACTGTAAGGAAGGGAAAGTACCGCCTTTTCAGTTGAAAAAAAAAAAAACAACAACGATGGTTGCATTAACCATCTGAAGTCATAGCCCTTATTGAGAGAGGATGGAAACATAAACATTGTTCAGTTTAGAATTAACACACCTAATAATTGGAATGATTCATTTTGATACTTGCTCACAGTCCGCTGCAACTTGCTGATTCCCCCCCTCCCAAATTGCATGAGCAAGCTATTGTTCAATTGGAATAGTTTGAAAATTCCCCAAGGAGAATAATGGGTGTCATCCTCACCTCAATAAGGTCAATGTAAATGTATCACTGGGGTCAGGTTTTATCCAGTTAAGACAGAATATTCAAAGTTAAGCTCCTTGAAACTATAGAGCTTGGCTGGAAATTGTTTATACATACACACATTGCAGAACAAAGTAGAGATTTCAAAACTGTGGAATAAGTTAGTAGGCTCAGGTGTGCTTCAGTAACACAGAGACCAATGGTCTGGTGTCTGAGAGAGTAATGTAAATAACCTGAACAGGATTTATCTTAAAAGATGTTCCTTCCTACCATACACCTGAACTAGCGACCTAAGGTTTGTTGGTAATCCTTAAAGAAGAATACGGAACTATTAATTACCCCATAAAGTAAAAACCTAATATAAGACAGATGATCTGTCCCCTACCTATTTATTACTATTTACTACATAGAAAGGGTAACTAGAGATGTAGAAAATCATTATATACCTGCAAAGACACACAGGATGAATGTCATTGTCCTTGACCTTGTCCCTGACTTTGTCCTTGTGTCCCATAGATACGTGAGGTTTTAGAACTCTGTTGCTTATAGCTGAGCCGAAAGTACCTCAGGCATGTCTTTCTTTAGTCTGTTTTGCCAATTCTTAGAGATTTTTTCAGCAGAGTTAAGCAAAATTATACATTTATATGTATACAAACACACACACATTTAAAGGAAATTAAGGACATTCCAAACTTCTGTAAAGCTTCCCTGGTTTATTTTGGAAATGCAAAAGGAAGGGGCAGAGTTACTACATGAATTCTTGTTTGTTTCTTTTCCAGATTCCTTACCATTCCTAATGAACTGGCATGCAGAATAGGAATGTCAGTTCAACACAGTATAGAGAGACAGTGACATATCTCTCTAAATTAGAAAACCCTAAGCTTCATATCTTCATCAATTTTAATAAATGTGAGATTACAAGAAAGTCAATGCAACAGCAAAATGGAATGTCTCCTTAAAAGAAAAAAAAAATAAAATAAAAAATAAATGTTTCTTTGTAGTTAGTACAGTTCTTACTGTTATGATTGGTAGGAAACCAAACTTTGAAGTTTTTCAATTATTTTCAGAAAAAGAATCTCAAAGTTCAGATAGCTTTTAGTGCTTTATAAGAACTCCAAGGACCTTTTGTGTTTCCAAAAGCCTTTTAGAAACTTCCCAAGAGAGGACTGTGTCATGCAGTTTCTAAGACTTAGAAAGGATAACTATACTGTACCTTCTGGCTAGCAATGAAGCAGATGAAAATCAAAACCATAAATGACATGATTTTTTCAAAATGTAGTTTGGGTTTAGATTGGACAAGTAATAAGGTAAATATCATTTTAAATTATTAAATTTCCATTACTCTATTTATGCTGTTGGATTTCCAGTGACTAATTTTTACTTTCAGTTCCTTGAGGATATTTATTGGTTTTTTTTTTTTTTTTTTTTTAATAATAACTGGTAAGTTATCTTGCATCAATAGTTACCATGCAGTTCAAGTTTAGGTCCTGATTTGAATCCAGACTTGAGGAGATACTACATCACTGAATTCTGAAATGTTTCAATAATTTCCTCTGTTTTGATCCCTGTGTTCATTTTGAACTTGAACAATAATATACAACAGCAAAAAATCTCATAATAAGTTTTACAAAACTGTATGCTGTAGAATCTACAGCAAATTACAGAATTACAGAAAGGGTTGTTAGTCACTGGAATAGGCTGCCCAGGGAAGTGGTTGAGTCACCATCCCTGGAGGTCTTTAAAAGACGTTTAGATGTAGAGCTTAGGGATATGGTTTAGGGGATGATTTGTTAGTGTTAGGACAGATCTTGGCGATCTTTTAGGTCTTTTCCAACCTAGACATTCTGTGATTCTGTGATTCTGTGATCTAAAAGTGAGATCTAACCAGGAGCCCAGTTGGCTCTCACCAGCCCAACCCAGACTTTGTGGACTCCCTTACCACAAAAATTAGAGACTATAGCTGTGATGTTGTCTGCTGAAAACTATGATAAGTGATAATCAGGATGACAGAACTACTTGGTGTAGTGAATCCAAGCTGTGTCTCGTAATCCCGTCTGAAAATGTTAATGTGAAATAATTTATTCCTGGGGATTTCTGAATCTCAGAAGCAGTTAATTAGGAACACCATTTGTGGCTTACATCTCCATGGTCTCCTGGACTATGAGTTTTATGTTAAATCACAGAATCATAATAACAAATGATTTAGGGGTGGAATAAAGAATCAAACCTTGAAGTCTGGGTTCAAGATTTTAAATTTCTTTGTTGACTGCATAATTTCAGAAAATCTGCTTTACTCAAAGAGTTCAAGAAGCAAGAACTAATTTTCCTTTTTCCATCAAATTTACTTGGATGGATATAATAAATTTACTAATATATATACAATATATATATATAAAAGCTGCAGCAGATCCTCATTTTCAATGCAGATTCAAATACTGAACCATTTGAACTTTGGATATAAATCCAGAATGAACCAAAACTTCTTTTTCTTTTCTTTTCTTTTCTTTTCTTTTCTTTTCTTTTCTTTTCTTTTCTTTTCTTTTCTTTTCTTTTCTTTTCTTTTCTTTTCTTTTCTTTTCTTTTCTTTTTTCTTTTTTCTTTTCTAAGAAAAGTATCTTGATTCCAAATTCTTAGATTTTTGACTTCCAATAAAATTAATGAAAGGCATATGAAAATACAGTAAAGGAATACAGTAAAGGAGAAGAGGATTCATGCTGAGCTGAATATAAAAGCAGTTGGGAAACCTATAGGCTCAATGCCAGACAAAAGATCTTCCAAATTCTGTCTGAGCAACCAGAGTTTGAGACAGATATGGGATTTCCAGACCTCAAAATCTGTATGTGTGCACCAGGGGATGATAGAATTAAGAAGGTGAAGAGAAGTAGAAGAATCTGTTGCTAAAGGGAAAAAAATAGATCATTTTATACTACTCAGTCTTTATTCAGAGGTTCATACTATACTGCAGGAATTACCTATAGATTTGGCAGTGGAGAAGACTAACACAAGTTCTGTGTTATGCTTATATGGGATGAAACAACAGGGACCTTAAATAAATAAATAAGTATTCATAATAACCAAAAGCCAGGATATGCAGTAATAAATATTTGGCACAGCTCAGGAGGAGTAATAGGGTTTTCATTCATGTCTGTGTAATATAGAAACCCTATTTGAAACTCTGCTCAATCATGACCTCAGGCCGGAGTACCTCATCATGAGCAGAGTTCAACAGTTCAATGTTTTCAAGATTATATGGGATGTTACAGTAAAACAGCAGCTTTCTTCCAGCTTCCTGTATACAGACACTGATGCTTCACAGTGAGAATGATTTGGCAGAAGATTTTCATTCACATCCACAGCAGATTATTGTAAATCATGCAAGCAAGCACCTTTTGTCCATTTGAGAAGCAAAAATGGGATCTCAATACAAACTACATGTCTCATGTTTTTTCCCTGTACAGAAAAGTGTGAAAGTAATACCCTAATGGATTCTGTGTAAGTGAGAAGAGAGGAAAAGTAAATACTTTCCACAGCATCAGAGCTGTAAAAGTCCATTGCCTAGAAAGGTGGCTGGTTCACACACCCAGAATATAGGCAAGCTGTGCTATAAGCTCCTTTTAATGGTGTTAGGGAGTGGACATGCATACTATGTCTTTAAGAATGTAAGGGAAAAATAAAGTGATGCCACTATGGTTGAAATACAGAAAGAACCAAAACTGAATTTGGGGGATTGATGATAAGTGGGATAATCATAACTTGAAATGCAAATTAGAATGTTAAGAATTAGATAAGAGCAATTATGTGACAGAGGAAAGACTGTTTAGTTGTAAATATATAATTCCTGTACCTAAAAGTAAATCAGAGCATCACTATTCATATCCACTTTCCTGAAACTGTGGACAATTCAAATGTGATACCAACATATATTTGATCAGATATTTCTAGTAGAAAGACGGTAACTTTAAGGCAATATGATCATGGCATGGCTGCTGTGACCTCATTTGCAATCTATAAAAAGGCAATTACCTAGAGCCAAAAACAAATGAAGAAAGAGCAGCTAAGATAATTGGCAGAGTGGATATCTCATTCCATGAGGTGAATAAAAGAGCTTAGTTTGTTTAGCAATAAAAAGTGAAGACGGACATGAATTGACATGCCATTACTAAGCAAACTGGATTACTTGAATTAACTAAAAGTTATTAGATGATAAAGAGCAGTTTGACAATCACTTCTGCCAGCTCCCTTAGCACACGTGGATGCATCCCATCAGGACTCATGGATTCGTGTGTGTTGAACCCACTCAGATGCTCCCGAACCACTCTCACGTCCACCGGGGGGAGCCCTCCATTTCCCAGACCCTCTGTCCTCTCCCCAGGGGTGAGGAGTCCCGGGGGAGTGTCCTTGAAGCAAAGAAAGCATTCAGTATCTCCGCCTTCTCGGTGTCTTCTGTGAACAGGACACCCCCCTCATTCAGCAAGGGACCCACATTATCCCTACTCTTCCTTTTGCTGTTTACATACTCGAAAAAACCCTTCTTATTATCCTTTATCTCTTTAGCAAGCCTCATCTCTAGGTGGGCTTTAGCCTTCTTTGTTGTGTCCCTGCAGGCCCTGACAACACGTCTATACTCCTCCCAAGAGGACAGGCCCTTTTTCCACATTTCATAGACCTTCCTCTTCCTTTTGATCTTATCGATGAGCTCCTTGCTCATCCACGCAGGTTTCCTGCCTCCCTTCCCCGATTTCCTACTCTCTGGGATGCACTGATCCCGAGCATGGAAGAAGTGCTGCTTAAATGTAGCCCAGCTCTCACAAGCACCCTTGCTTTCAAGCAACCTAGCCCATAAGATACTCCCAAGCAGTTCCCGGAAGAGGTCGAAGTAGGCTCTTCAAAAGTCCAGGGTAGCAATCCTGCTTTCAGCCTTACTTCCTCTGCCTAGTTCCATCTGGAACTCCACCATCTCATGGTCGCTGCATCCCAAGCTGCCCCCAACCTTCACATCCCTAACAAGGCCGTCCCTGTTGGTAAGAACAAGGTCCAGGAGCAGCCCCCGCCTGGTCGGCTCCTCCACTACTTGCATCAGAAAATTGTCCTCAACGCGCTGTAGGAACTGTTTGGACTGCACGTGCCTGGCCGAGTTGCTTACCCAGCAGATGTCGATGTCTGGGTAATTGAAGGCCCCCATGAGGACCAGTGCCCATGATCATGAAGCTACTAGCAGCTGCTCATAGAAGGCCTCATCGACCTCCTCCTCCTCCTCCTCCTCCTCCTCCTCCTCCTCCTCCTCCTCCTCCCCCTCCTCCTCCTCCTTCTGATCTGGTGACCTGTAGTACACCCCCGCAACCATGACCACCATACTAGCCTACCCTTTAATTCTCACCCACAAGCTCTCCACTTGTCCTTCACCCTCCCCCAGGTCGAGCTGGGTACACTCTAATTGCTCCCTCACATAAAGGGCAACCCCACCCCCTCACAATCCTAGCCTGTCTTTCCTAAAAAAGACAGAGTCCTCCATGACAGCGTTCCAGTCATGTGAGCTGTCCCACCACATCTCTGTGATCACAATGAGATCGTGGCCCCGTGACCAAACACAGATTTCAAGCTCATCCTGTTTATTTCCCGTGCTCCGCACATTGGTATACTGGCACTTTAGGGAAGCAGCAGGCGCACTGACCCCTGAGGTAAATAAATAAAGATAGATGGTTTAAATCTACAAATTAATTCAAATAACCTGGAAAGCAAAAGGTTTCTATCTAATTAAAAAGATGCTTTGGAACATCCAGTCAATGGAAAAATTAGGATTATAAATGATTTTAGTATGGGGCTGGACAAAACTATTAAAGGGATTATTTTATATGGTTAAAAGTAGTAACAATAGACTGAATGTCTACTGAATGCTGCCTTTGGTCTGTTTCTCAGAGTTTATGTCTAACAGTTGTCTATGCTGAATTTGTTGGAGATGGGTGGGTGGTTTTACTCAACTGGTCAGCGGAGCTCCACCATAACCGCTCTCTTACTCCCCATACTTAAAGAGAAAGGGGGAGAAAATACATTGAAAAGGGCTCAAGGGTTGGGATATGGACAGGGAGATCACGCAACATTTATCATCCTGGGCAAAACAGAGTCAGCATAGGGGGATTAAATTAATTTATTGCCTATTAGTAACAGATCAGAGCAATGAGAAACTAAAAGAAAAATGGAGGCTAACGGGGAATAGAGGCTGTGGTCAGTCCCTAACACTTTGTCTCTGCCATGCCTTCATGGTCATCCTCTGCTCCTGCTCCACATGGGGACCCTCCCACGAGATGCTGTCCTTCCCAAACAGATGCTGTGGGGGCTTACCAAAGACAGCAGCTCTTCAAGAACAGCTCCAACATGGGTCCGTGCCATGGGGTCCATCAGGAGCAAACTGCTCCAGCACGGCTCCCCCATGGCCAGCAGCTCCCCCCAGAGCTCCTGCGTGGGCTCCTCTCCACGGGCTGCAGCTCCGGCCCAGGGCCTGCTCCAGCGGGGGACTCTCCATGGGCCACAGCCTCCCCCCACGAGGGGCTCCTCCACGGGCTAAAGTGTGGAGATCTGCTCCATGTGGGACCCATGGGCTGCAGGGGGACAGCCTGCTCCACCAGGGGCTTCTCCTCAGGGTGCAGGGGAACTTCTGCTCCGTGCCAGGAGCACCTCCTGCCCTCCTTCTGCACGCACCTTGGTGTCTGCAGGGCTGGTTCTCACTCTTCTCTCTCCCAGCTGCTGCTGTGAAACTTTTTTTTTTTTTTTTTTTTTTTTTTTTTTCCCCCTTAAATGTGCACTCACAAAGGTGTAAACAACATTGCTTATTGGCTTTGCTCTGGGCAGCAGCAGGTCCCTTTGGAGTCTGCTGAAACCGGCCCTTAAACATGGGGCAGCTTCTCACAGAGGCCACCCTGGCAGCCCCCCACTACCAAAACCTTGCCATGTAAACCAATAGAATACAATGGGTAAGACTTGAAAAGTCTTGGTTAGCTATAGCCTTTGGATCTTCACAAAGAAAGGATTGTTTCAAACTTCTTGAACTTCTGCCTTCTGACTCAGGTGGAAGTAAAGCAAGAGCAACTGTTCGAAACAGTTATTCTACTTAGAACAGAATGAGCAGAATAAATCAATGAGAGGGGATCCAGTAAATAATACTTTTTGTGACAGTTATTTTTCAGATTTGTTCTTGTATACATCAAAACAAACTTCCATTTTAAAGTAAGCTAAAAAGTATCTTTTTTTTTTCTTTCTTTTTTTTTTTTTTTTTATGTTTGTTCTGTGGCTTTACTTATTTTATAAACAGATCCATCCATGTTGTTAAAAACTTGTCAGAGTCCAGCAGCATAATTGACTTAGAAATTACATCCTAAGGTAATGTGAGATAAGGTAGTGTATTCCTCTGATTTGAAGTACTTGCTGCTCGATAGTGCTAAACTGCTGTTATTAAATTCTTATGTGTTTACTGTGTTTACTGTTTGCCAGAATGTATTAGAAATAAAATACATTAATTCTTATATACTGGCTTCAGTAATTTTTTTATTTTTTTTTTTTTTTTAGTTCAAGTATTGTTAACTGTATGATTTAGATTAGCCCCACTGCTGTTTCTCAGCACGAGGAAGCATTCTATAATTAACTTACCAGAACCAATACATTCATGATTTAACTGTTATTCTCCACCTGAGAAATCACAAAACAGAAGGTTTTGGTGGCTTGTATTTATTTTTATTCAAATCCCTTTCATCTAAAAATTGAACTTCATATCTTGTGAGAACAGGATAGTTCCAAGAGTGTTCCTCAATCCTGTTTGGAAATGATTCACAAATATCATTTTTGTTTATTTGTTATTTCACAACTTTCAGTTCTCTTCCTGTATCAGAACTTGATAATGCATATCAAAGGCAGAAATTATAAAGCTCAGAGACTTTGATGGAATTGAAATTCCTGTTTTAGACATTTGAGGTTTTTTGTCCGAGTTAGAGGCAATAGTTTTAATGCTGCTTTAGATGGAAATTAATGTGAGAGTCTGATGGCTCTGTTCAGACTTTGTTGAAGGATGTTGGACATGTAGATATGCTCTGCTTCAGTTTCACTTCATTTAAATAGAACAAAGTGATACCTTCTTTGTAAAAAAACATATATATCTATTGGTCAACAAGACTACAGATGAAAGGAATATTTGATGAATTGTTTGAAGGAATATTTGATGAATTATTTTTCTTATGCTTATAATTATTGTAATGTTATCACACTTTCAATTACACTGGATAATAGTCTTAGGAATCATCGAATAGACTTAATTACTGCTAAAATTTTATCATAGTGCATATTCCGTTCTATTAGGTTCCTCTGAAATTTCACATCAGTGGTAATGTGTTTTAGCATGTGTTTTCCCAAATAGATTTTTCATAAACTGTGTTCATTTTTATATTACTGATTAATGTGTTTGTTATGTTTGTATCAATTACTAATTAAACTGCAATTTTTATCAGAACCACAATTGTTTACACTAGAATTAATTCCCATACTATTTATTTCCTTATGTCATAATTGTAAAATCTAATGAGTATTTTATTAAGGGAAAGTGTTCCCTCCCAAAGACTGAGGCCAGACGCCTCAGCTTATTTCTGAGCAAGGCTCTACTGTTTGACTACTAGCTTTATATCTGAAATAATGGGCTATAACTACGGTACCTGACATACATCATATTAACTGGTACGTGTAGCTTTTTTAATTAAATATATGCAGCTTGACAAACCTAGAGGCCTTCCCACATAAAGTAGTTTCAAAACAAGAAATCATTATTGTCTGTCTTCCGTCCGTAGCTGAACAAAACTCTCAAGCCACAAAGGTTTCAATGACACCATTTACTATGAGTCACTGAGATATAAACAAATTATTAAAATGAATGAACATGTCATTTAACAGAACAACAGAAAGGCAGTCTGTCTCCATCCTCAGACAAGAAGAAAAGACTCTTTTATTTTAAAAGAAATGCAAGGCATCAGACATCAGTTCCTAGTTACTACAGCTGTAGCTCTAAAATATCACTTAGTGTTCACACAGTGTTGAAAGGTAGGCTTTCTAAATAATTTCAGTTGCAAACTCTGAGGTCAAGGCCTAGAGTAATTGCTCAAGCAGCACAACTAGTACATACAGATCTTGAAACTAGCACCTATTCCCAGCAAGTTAATTCAAAATAACAAATTTGGTTAAGAGGAAAGCATCTCTGAAGATTACTTACTGAACTAGTCACACTTTACCACACATGACACAGAATTATTTCTGAACTTCCTCTTTGGCTTTTTGTTAAACATATTTTATCCTGCACAGTTTCATGTGTGAAATCTGTTTCACATTAAAAAGATATAAAGAAAAATAGAAACAGTTTGATGATCAGGTAGTGGTCCATAGATGTCTTTCCCTGCAAGTAAATTGCCAGGATGCAAAAGTTATTTTGGCTTTCTTCTGTATCTCTAAGTTCCACATCACTTTTTCTTTAGTGGCCCAGCTTCAACAAATCAGAAAAGGGTCCTTCACAAAATTTCTATCTACCTTCATTGTCTATAATCACTAGAGCTCAAATATTCTCAATATTAGAACATTTTTGCTGGTTTATTGCAGTATGACAAGAAGATACTACAAAGGTAATCTTGATTCAGTGGTTTGATGAACACTGCTTTCACAATAGTTGAAACACACCTATGGTATAAAATATTTTTAATTATACTACATTTTTTTTTGGAAAGAAGAGAGCAAAAACACAGTACTGAATCTAAGAGAAATAGTTGCACCACAAATCTTTAAACACTTTCCAAACACAAAATCAGTCAAGTGCTGACATTCTGACATTTGTATGAAAGGAATTGCCTTTGAATACAACTATAAATGTTATTAAGCAGAACAAGGTCACATATAGGTTTGTACTAGGAAAGCTGTCATCACTGAAAACAAACAAACAGACAAAATAACAATCAAAACATTGCTATGTTTAAGGTTTTATGGGCTTTTTTTTTTTTTTTTTTTTTTTCAGACCTGAAACAGAAAAAACAGATTTCAAGTTGAGGATGATTTCTCTGGGTTTTATTTAATTGTTTTATTCCATGGAGTTGCAAGGTAACTAGAATCCATAAAACAGAGACAAAAGATGACAAAATCATTGACTTGTCTTATGGTACAGAAAGAGAGAGGAATCATAGAAGTATAGGTTGGAAAAGACTTCTAAGGCCATCAAGCCCAGCTGTTAACCTAGCTTTGCTGAGAGAAAGGGTGAGGGAAGAAAAAGTATTTTACTTTTCATTACTTTTAACCTCAATGTAATTTTACCTTACATTTGATCCTCTAATATTTGTTCTTGGTCATAAACCACCATTCACAGCAGTGTGTGCTAGAACCTGTGGGAATGAGCTGGAATCTTTAAAATCACAGCCACCAATTTAAGTGGGCTTTTTTAGCAAAATTATATAATTTTGTTGTCCACATCATGGTAATTTCTTTCAGGAAGAAAGAAATGCACAGAAAACATAAGGAATATTGGAGATACTTAACAAACAAAATAACAATGGATACCTGGAGATGGTCCTGGGCAACTAGCCACTTTTTCTAGGTGGCCGTACTTGAGCAGGGACTTAGACCATGTGGCCTTCAGAGGGCTCTTTCAATCTCAGCCATTGTTTAACTGTGTGATTCTGTGAAAATCTGAAAATCTTGCAGCAAAATATAAAGGGCGTGGGTGGGGGTGGGGGGTGGGGAGCTGGGCTGGAAAAGTCGTCCACATCACTTTGTTTTGGGAGCTGAATACTCCATGAATGATGAGTGTCATTTCTCGTTGTGATTAAGTTGTGAGTAAAATTAAATGAAATAAAACACTCTAGACAGAAAGGACTATTTCTGTACATAATGCCTTTCATTCCTTTCTGATAGTTGCAGTATCTTTTTCAAGCTGAATAGTAAGCGTGCCTAAAGAAAGAGGTCTGATATAACTTATTATTATAATTCTTGTTTAGAAAGTCATTTATTTTCCCTAAATCTTAGTGAACTCAGCCATGTAAGGGACTGAAGGTGCTGCTCTCCCTGTTTTCAAAGTCTGGACTTAATCCAGATCAAAATTTTGGGTCCATGAAGTCAGTGAGAAAACTCCCACTGACTCTGCTGAGGTCAGGAAGGGTTACATTAGATAAATGTCACTATACTCTCTTCTCTATTGTCTTAAAGAAGTCAAAAGATAGTTCTAAATCAGATTTACAGATGTATAGTTTTCAAGTTTTCAAGCCCCTCCCCCCACCCCTTTTTTTTTTTTTTGAATAAAAGCCGACACACATTCTCTAAGTGACTTGTAACTTGTTTGGGATATAGTTAAATTACAGGGTGTGTACAACTGGGGAAAACAGTGTATACACCAAGAATTGTTTACCCTGCAAATCCTAGGCAACAGTCCTAATTTTCAGAGATGTAAGTGATACAGGATTTCTCAGAACTAATGAAATGAAATGCAAATGAGATCAGCATGAGATGTTTCTATACAAATGTACCTGTAAAATGTAAGGTTTATATTTTCATTTATTTGGAAGATTATACTTAATGTATCATTTATGCTAAAGTAGAATGGAGACTGTAAGTACTGGCTTCTGAACCAGATATGAAGCAGAGGAGGAAACAGAGACAATGAAATGTGCCTAAAAGTCACAAAGCGACCTAGAACATGCTCAGATCTTAACATTCAGTAACTTGAAGTCTTATACAACAGTAATCTATGCATTACTTGTGAAGTGGTGCTATTTTTCCAAAGCAAAACTATTATATTTTTAATTCAAATCAGATAGCTTAGCTGAAGTTAAAATATGTGGGATTTTTAATGTACCGTTTTAGTTGTCAGTTTTCCAATCACATAAATATGAAGTAATCACAAAAAATACCTAATTTGAGATTAAATTTAGGATACCTGTTCCAGTTCATGCTGATGTGTAATGGTTTCCAGTTGTTCAAAGGCTTGGTATCATGAGAAGGGATAGCTTTGGTGGAAAAAAGAAAACAAGCAACAAACAAAACAAACAACAACAACAACAAAAGAAAAACAACAATAACAACAAAAACCACACCACCACAACAACAAAAAGCCTTAATGTAAATTTGCATTATATTAAATAGTATATAAGGAAAGAAAAGTGAAAGGAAGATCTTTTTCTGTAGAAGTTTGGAGTGAGAATATCTCCCTAGAAAAAATGCAGTTTTCATGTTAAAAAAATGGCTTAGCTGATTATAATAATATAAGAAAATAATTAAATGATATTATAATTATTATACTTATTATAAATAATAAGTGAAATAGAAGATGCAAAAATAAAATTTCTTTAAGAAATGGCTACAAGAAATGTATGTACTATCTGGGCACTAGATGAGCGATTTGTGTGTGGTCATCTGAATGCAAAAATGATATGCAACTGTAAATGAAGGAAGGGGAATTTGGCCCACAAAGTCATTGTTTACCAGTCAGAATAGAGATTTAAGAAAATGCAGTCTTGTCTTTATTCTAATTTGTAGATTTGGAGTAAATTAAGGAGTTCTCTGTTTAGATTAGGTTTTGCCGAATGTCCCTGTTTACTTATACTAAGTGCTGCTCAAGAAATAGAAGAAGACATAGACCAGACATTCTATAATTTAAACAGATTGATAACAGAAAACATACTGCACGCTAAGGGGAAGTGTCTGTTGATTTTGCCTTCATTTTCATTCATTTACCAAATTAAATAGATTTTAAGCCACCTGCATCAGTTTGGCCATATTTGATCAAGAGTTGGCCAAAGACCAGGATCACAGCAGAAGCAGCTCATGAGAGTGCAAGTCCTGTTGCAGAGCTAGAAATATAATGAACTTTCAGAGTACAAAGAAACCCACGAAGACTTGCAAACTAAGAAAAACAAAGTTCATATTAGCAAATGTTTAATCAAATATTATAATGAGTGCTGTGTGAAATTAGAGATAAATGTGGGCAACTCCCTTCTCAGGGGAACGGAGGGCCCTATCTGTCGGCCTGACCCTACCCGTAGGGAGGTCTGCTGCCTCCCAGGGGCCAGGGTCAGGGATGTTGCCAGAAAGCTTCCCAGACTGGTTCGCTCCTCTGATTACTACCCACTACTGATAGTCCAGGCTGGCAGTGATAACATTGACGAGAGAAGCCTGAAGGCTATCAAACGGGACTTCAGGGGGCTGGGATGGTTAGTGGATGGAGCGGGAGTGCAGGTGGTGTTGTTGTCCATTCCTACAGCGGCAGGGGGTGATTCAGAGAGGACACGCAAAGCCCACATGATAAACACGTGGCTTAGAGGCTGGTGCCAACACAGAGGTTTTGGGTTCTTTGACCATGGGGCGCTTTACTCGGCACCCGGCCTGATGGCCGCAGATGGGTCTCAACTGTCCCCAAGGGGAAAATGGATCCTGGCCCAGGAGCTGGCAGGGCTCATTGAGAGGGCTTTAAACTAGGTAAGAAGGGAGACGGGGAAGAAACAAAGCCTGTTGGAGGTGTGCCAGGGGGAACAGTGGCTAGGCTGGGGGAGAAGGCAAAGGCTCAGCTGAAGTGCATCTACACTAATGCACGCAGCATGGGCAACAAGCAGGAGGAGCTGGAAGCCATTGTGCAGCACGCGGGCTATGACTTGGTTGCCATCACGGAAACGTGGTGGGACCACTCTCATGACTGCAGTGCTGCCATGTCTGGCTATAGGCTCTTCAGAAGGGACAGGCAGCACGGAAGGGGTGGTGGAGTGACTCTCTATATTAGAGAGTGTTTTGATGTTGTTGAACTTGAGGCTGGGGATGACATGGTGGAGTCGCTATGGGTTAGGATCAGCAGAAAGGCCAACAAGGCAAGCATCCTGATGGGGGTCTGTTATCGACCGCCGAACCAGGATGAGGGGGTGGACGAGGAGTTCTACAGACAGCTGACAGAGGTTGCGAAATCGTCAGCGCTTGTTCTTGTGGGGGACTTTTAACTTCCCAGACATAACCTGGGAGCACAACACAGCCCACAGAAAGCAGTCCAGGAGGTTTCTGGAGAGCGTGGAAGATAACTTCCTGACACAGCTGGTTGGTGAGCCTACCAGGGGAGGTGCCCCGCTAGACCTTCTGTTCACTAACAGAGAAGGACTGGTGGGAGACGTGGTGGTCGGGGGTTGTCTTGGGCAGAGCGACCACGAAATGGTAGAGTTCTCGATACTTGGCGAAGTCAGGAAGGGGACCAGTAAAACCTCTGTCTTGGACTTCCAGAGGGCTGACTTTGAGCTGTTCAGGACACTGGTTGGCAGAGTCCCCTGAGAGGTGGTTCTAAAGGACAGAGGAGCCCAGAAAGGCTGGGCGCTCTTCAAGAAAGAAATCCTAATGGCTCAGGAGCGGTCTGTCCCCACATGCCCAAAGACAAGCTGGCACGGAAGAAGACTGGCCTGGCTGAATAGAGAATTGTGGCTCGATCTTAGGAGAAAAAAGAGGGTTTATAATCTTTGGAAAAGAGGGCGGGCCACTCAAGGGGACTACAGGGATGTTGCGAGGCAGTGCAGGGACAAAATTAGAAAGGCCAAAGCTCATCTGGAGCTCAATCAGACTACTGCTGTTAAAGACAACAAAAAACGTTTTTATAAATACATCAATACCAAAAGGAGGACTAAGGAGAATCTCCACCCTTTACTGGATGTGGGGGGAAACTTAGCTACCAGAGATGAGGATAAAGCCGAGGTGCTTAACGCCTTCTTTGCCTCAGTCTTTAGCAGCAAAACCAGTTGCCCTCTGGATGCCCAGTACCCTGAGCTGGTGGAAGGGGATGGGGAGCAGAATGTGGCCCCCACAATCCACGAGGAGATGGTTGGTGACCTGCTACAGCACATGGATGCAAGTCAATGGGGCTGGATGGGATCCACCTGAGGGTACTGAGAGAACTGGCGGAAGAGCTGGCCAAGCCGCTTTCCATCATTTATCGGCAGTCCTGGTTATCGGGGGAGGTCCCACTTGACTGGAGAATAGCAAACGTGATGCCCATCTACAAGAAGGTCCGGAGGGTAGACCCGGGGAACTACAGGCCTGTTAGTTTAACATCAGTGCCAGGGAAGCTCATGGAGCAGATTATCTTGGGCGTCATCATGCAGCAGTTACAGGGCAAGCAGGCGATCAGGCCTAGTCAGCATGGGTTTATGAAGGGTACGTCCTGCTTGACGAACCTGATCTCCTTCTAAGACAAGGTGACACGCTTAGTGGATGAGGGAAAGGCTGTGGATGTGGTCTACCTTGACTTCAGTAAGGCATTTGACACCGTTCCCCACAGCATTCTCCTCAGGAAACTGGCTGCCCATGGCTTGGACTGGTGCACGCTTCGTTGGGTTAAGAACTGGCTGGATGGCCGGGCCCAGAGAGTCTTAGTGAATGGAGTCAAATCCAGTTGGAGGCCGGTCACTAGTGGAGTCCCCCAGGGCTCGGTACTGGGGCCGGTCCTCTTTAACATCTTTATCGATGATCTGGATGAGGGGATCGAGTGCACCCTCAGTAAGTTTGCAGACGACACCAAGTTAGGTGCGTGTGTCGACCTGCTCGAGGGTAGGAAGGCTCTGCAAGATGATCTGGACAGGCTGGACCAATGGGCCGAGGCCAACGGTATGAAGTTCAACAAGGCCAAGTGCTGGGTTCTGCACCTGGGGCACAACAACCCCAAACAGAGCTACAGGCTGGGAGATGTGTGGATAGAAAGCTGCCTGTCAGAGAAGGACCTGGGAGTTTTGGTTGATAGTCGGCTGAATATGAGCCAGCAGTGTGCTCAGGCAGCCAAGAAGGCCAATGGCATCCTGGCTTGCATAAGAAACAGCGTGGCCGGCAGGTCCAGGGATGTGATTGTCCCCCTGTACTTGGCTCTGGTGAGGCCGCACCTTGAGTACTGTGTTCAGTTCTGGGCCCCTCACTACAAGAAGGACATGGAGGTGCTTGAGCGAGTCCAGAGAAGGGCTACAAAGCTGGTGAAGGGTCTGGAGAACAAGTCTTACGAGGAGCGGCTGAGGGAGCTGGGACTATTTAGCCTGGAGAAGAGGAGGCTCAGGGGCGACCTTATTGCACTCTACAGGTACCTGAAAGGAGGCTGTAGCGAGGCGGCGGTTGGTCTTTTCTCCCACGTGCCTGGTGACAGGACGAGGGGGAATGGGCTAAAGTTGCGCCAGGGGAGGTTTAGGTTGGATATTAGGAAAAACTTCTTTACAGAAAGGGTTGTTAGTCACTGGAATAGGCTGCCCAGGGAAGTGGTTGGGTCACCATCCCTGGAGGTCTTTAAAAGACGTTTAGATGTAGAGCTTAGGGATATGGTTTAGGGGATGATTTGTTAGTGTTAGGTCAGACGTTGGACTCGGCGATCTTGTAGGTCTCTTCCAACCTAGACATTCTGTGATTCTGTGATTCTGTAATCCTTAGAGTACAGACACAGGCATTTATGAGTTAGGTAGCATGATATTTTAAAGTGTCAACCTGGGCCCCAAATTAAAGCCAAAATCATGGAATCATCATAGATCTATAGAATGCTTAGGGTTTAAAGGGACCTTAAAGATCATCTAATTCCAACCCTCCCTGCCATGTGCAGGAACACCTTCCTCTAGACCAGGTTGCTCCAAGGCACATCCAACCTGACCTTGAACACTTACAGGGATGGGGAATCTATAGCTTCCTTGGGAAACTTAGTCCAGTGCCTCACCACCCTCAGAGTGGGGTAATTTTTCCCTTGTATCTAATCTAAATCTACCCTCTTTTAGTTTAAAACCGTTACTCCTTGTCCTGTCACTACTCTCCCTGACTAAGAGCTTTCCTGTAGGCCCCCTTTAAATACTGAAAGCCCATTACAAGGTGTCCCCAAAGCCTTCTCTTCTCCAGGCTGAACATCCCTAACTCCCTCAGCCTGTCTTCATAAGAGAGGTGCTAGAGCCCCTTGATCATGGCCCTCCTCTAGACTCATTCTAATATGTCCATGCCTTCTTGTGCTGGGGGACCCAGAGCTGAACACAGTGCTCCAGGTATCTCATTAGAGCAGAGTAGAGGGGGAGAATCACCTCCTGCGATCTGCTGGTCACGCTTCTAAAATCCTGAATGAAGCTTACTGGCTCTCCAGTTACTGCATGGATGGAATTAGAAATCTCAGGAAGATGATTTAGAGCTTGCACTTTAGCAGAAATTTATCACAGAGCTGCATCTGAGCTCTTGTTTCATCTCTTGAATGTCCCAGGTACAGACTTCTCCATCTGCTCAGCACAGAGGCCTAACTCTTCTCACAGTTTATGTGGTAAAACCATGTTTAGAACAGACTTCATCCCACCTGCTGAAATAAGTGAAATATCAGGACATCGCCTAATCCAGACAGCCTAGTAGAGAGAAAGTGTGACTCCATATTTAGTATTTAAGGTGTTAAACTTGGTAGTTTAACTCAGTGCAAAACTTCGGTAGTTATGGTGCTGAACATATGGCCATGATCCCAGATGTTGGGACTGCAGCCTGGAAGGAGATGTGCATTCCATCCACACACTGTGATAGTGCAAGCACTACCAGAGGGACTATGCGTCTCTGAGGTTAATGCTTTACCACTGGAACACAATCTGTTTCCCATCTGCCTCCCTGACCTCTTCTGCATCCACCAGTGAATCCTGGAGCAATTTCAGCAGTAGGCATGTGAAGTATACTTCCTTCCTGGAGTGATTAGGGCACTCTGCTGAGAGATATCGATTTGGATCCCTATAAGCAGGTTAGAATATTATTACAGTCCTTTTCCATCCTGGTCGTAGGGTTGAAAGCCAAAAATAATATCAAAGCAGTATAATTTCTTTCCTGTGCTTAGCAAAACTTCTAGTAACATGACAGGTATACAAAGCTGTGTAGCATTAAGTTTGATCTTGTTGCCAGTGGAAGATGTATGCTAATTGTAATTAATTCAGTTACCTGTCACTCAAAATACCTTATTTCCAGTATGATGAAAAAAAAAAAAATAAAAAATTGTTTCTCAGGAATTTTTGCCTAGCTTCTTTTCTGAATGGATTGTATAGGAAATAATTTTACTCAGGGTTTTTCCAGATTAGAAGAAATAATCATTCCTTCTTTTCTGAACACACAGCACCCTGCAGGCTTCCTCCCTGCCTACCATTTTGAAAGTTTTTTCTACTTGTACTGAACTCCCTGTGTTAATACTTGCCCTCTTGCAGCACACTGGTGGAACGTACAGTCCTGTCCTAGATACAAATGTTTGGCACAGTGCTTCCAGCCTGGAATTGACTGTTTATGACTTTCCTCAGCAGCATGACAGTGCAGTGTGATTAAATACTTTCATATTTCTCTCTGCTTTACTATAGTGTATATTGAACAAAAACATGACATTCAAATTCACCTACTTGGAACCTCACCAAAATGAGTCATCATTGTTTTATTTGAAGTCATGGCTCTGTGAACATGCCAATAAACTGGATAAGAAAATAAAGATGCAATGAGCTATAAATAATAAGTAAGGATATTTCTACATGCAAAATGAAGGTAGAATCTAAGAGCAGTACAATACTGTGCTTATATTGGGTACACATGCTAGAACAGAATTTTCATTTGTTACCAACTGACTTAAGTGGAAGATTATTCTCAAGAGTTGAGTAAATTTTGTCACCCTGAGGGTAATTTGCTCTAAAATATGTTTCAAGTCAGTTAAGTGCTATTCACAAACTACCATCTCCAAATAGTTTTGTATAGAAAAAGATGAAGGGAAGGAAGAAAGAGAAAGGAAGGGCTAGGAAAGAAAGAAAATCCCCTTCATTGTATAGGACTTCAGGATGGTGACTGTATTCCTAAATATGTCTGAAAGTATTTCTACAGATAGTTTATGTTTTATTGAACAGATCTCTCTTCACAAAGTCACAATATGGACAACAGTAGAGCTGACAGAGCTTTTTTTTTTTTTTTCTAAATCCCATATTTTTGTACTAAGAATTTAAATACTTAGTAAAATAAAGAAACACATAACAT